>OY804552.1:15320291-16520291 GCA_963680865.1 Spergularia marina | reverse complement strand
AACCTTGTGGGCTCGCTATCCTTGATCCAAAATCAATAGTTCTTGCTTTTCTGCAAAGACTGGTTCCAGTTTCACACGAATTTGATGGCACCCAGCTAGTAGAACATCACCCTCCACCCTTTAAGGACAAAACCGAATCCACTTCCTTGGTCTCTGAAAGTTGCGCCATCAACATTGATCTTGAAGTTTTCTTCTACAGGCGGTACCCATCTTTCGAGCTTACCTGCTTCCGGCCTCTCACCAATCTTTCTTCAAGCCTGTGGATCCTGGTACGCCTTACATAAACAATAAGCACTACCAATCAGCTTCCAAGCATCACGAGGATCTCCTCCATTGAACACTGTATTTCGTTGGTTCCACAAATTCAAAAAAAATTATTATCAGCTCCTCACTCCTTTCCTCGCCTACATCCTCCTCTAAGACCTGTTCTACTCACTCCCTTATACTTCTTATCTCACACCAGTCTTCTTCAGGGTGCACACCCACACCTTCCCATACAGCAACAACCTCGGAGCAGAATAAGAGGGCGTGCATTTTGTTTCCCATAGCATGGCTGCATCTAGTACAAGTAGAATCAACCTCATCTACCTGTCTTTGGATAGCACCGCATGGAATCACTCCGTTGCATGCTCTTTATATAAAAGACCACACTTGGGGGGTGGGGGGATAATTCAAGTTCCAGATATGCTTCCAAAGTCGAGATGACTCCTCAAGCTAGCACCTACGCCTCCCCTATCTATCTCCCTGCTCCATCGAAGAAAATGATAGCCTGATTATAATCTCCATCCTTACTAAAATGGCAACCAATTTGTCTTGGAGTAGTACTAATGGAGATGCTTACTGTGTTGGCCTCAAAAGGAAGCAATTTACCTTCACCAGACATTTTTCATTCCGTATTCTCTTGATTTTTTTGTAGAACCCCTTCTTCTTGTGTATGATTTTCAAACAAAAAAAGATACGTTGTTTCACTTCCTCTTTCTCCTGGTTTTTCCCTACTTTAGTTTATTCTAATTTGTTTAGTGTTCAAGTTTAACTTTAAAAAAAGTTTGTTACACTACGTGCTCTCACTAATTATAACTTATTATTGCTTCTAAGGCGATTACTGATAACAATTCATGTTAACTGTTCACAAATCTCTTTGGGACTCGTAAACTCTTGCAATGATGCACCCTATACACCTTTCAATTTGCTTGATTTATTGGATACTTGAAAGCCTTGGTCTGAGGAGGTTGATGATGTCACTATTTGTCAACTACTTGAATGGCATTTGAATGATTGTTTACTTGGATGGTTCAACTCAACTGCACCTTCACTTTCCTTTCAACGCGTCAAGAAACTGTTTTTTCTTCCTTTAGAGGCCACTTCAATATTGAATAATATGATTCTTTCTCTCTCCTTACTAGCCATCTCTCTCCTTTCTCTCTCTCTCTATTTTCATCAATAATAGGATACTCATCTGTTAGAGCGAGGGTAAATCCTTCGATTTGTCAACTACATATGTAAGGGAGGGTGATTTTGTGACTATAATCAAGTAAAACAAGGAATACGTGACTGATAGTAGTACCTTTAACATGGCAACGTGGGTGGTAATTGTCTAAATTTTTCGCTTTTTAGTAGCATTAGCTTTGAAGGGGAGCCTTGGCGCACGGTAAAGGTGTTGCCATGTGATCGATAGGTCGCGGGTTCAAGTCCTGGGAGCAGCCTCTTGTCCAAAAAGTGACAAGGGAAGGCTTGCCCTCTATACACTCTTGTTGTGGCACCCTTCCCCGGACCCTGGCTTTGCGGTGACGCCAATGTGCACTGGGCTGTCCTTTTAGGAGCATTAGCTTTGCCGTGGAGAGCCTTAATTCTAGAATGTCCCTTATGATAAGATCTGATCCGTTCCTTGGAAGATGTTATTACGTTTGGAGGAGCCATAGATTAAGTTTAGAACGGAGCTTGATAGTGTGGTTGATAGTGAAACGATGACTGTTAGATCTGGTGAGTTAAAAAATGGTGGGGCAGTTACTGAGATGTGCATCTAGTCTAGCTCGAAAAACAACGGGGTTGGCGGCTGCTGTATTACTGATCAGAATTCTAGGATTAATGAGCAGGTAGTCAATGTGGTGTCTGTGGAGACTCACAGCCTTCGAGTCGTCGGCTGTGCATGTGAGTTCAAGGTGGCGTGTGGGAAGGCTATATGCTAGTTTCGTAGTGAAGATGATTTTTTCGAGTATGATGACCTTGTACAAGAAACGCAGACAGTTTTCCATTTCCATTGGAGACAGACTAAGTGACTAACTATTCTTTGGCGTTGGAGGATATAATGGAGTAAAGAAAAATGGCTCACAATACTGTCTGCACTTCTTGTATTGTGATGTAGCTGTCATTGCGGTACGATTCTCAAATCAAATTTCATTATGGTTCATCCATAAGACCATAAGCACCCTCTCTATGTTTTCAATGTAGGGGTAAGGTTTGCGTACATCCGACCCTTCCTTACCCTTTCTTTTTGTGTTTTCAACCCATAGGTAAGGCTGCATACATCCGTTTCCTTCTACCACTCTATAGGCGGGAGTCTTTGAGACAGTAAGGTAATGTTTGTTGTATCAAATGTGCCACCAAGTATTATATTCCCATGGAGCCATGACTATTCTTTGGTTTTGAAGTGTGATGGAATTGAGCAAAATGAGTAATTATTGTACCTGCTCTTCTTATATTTTGAAGTAGCAATAGATGAATGCAGTTTTATATACAACTTTGAAGCAGTATATCTGTCATTGGTTGGAGCCTTTGAGGCACTGATTCTGCAACCTTAGTGAAAATATTCTTCCTGACTTCATATCTGTGTCAACCCCACAATATGCAAGTATTAGGTGTTGAAGATGTGATTAGTATGTTAGATCCTTTAGTATAGCGATATATGAAAAGGATGACTGCTCTTTGAGCGCACCTTTTTACAACTATTTAGTTTGGGTCTTGAAGCACGAAATTCTCTATTAATTACCATTAAGGTCCGAGTTATGGGTTGGAGAAGGACTTTGTATTTTTATACATTTTCGTGCATTCATTAGGGAGTAACTCTTAGTGTCATGTGGGTTTTTCAATGACAAACTTGACAGTGGGCGTTAGGAACTAAACTATTGTTTTGTCTGAATTTGAATTTTTGACAGTGTCCGTACGTTTTTAGGACACATAAACATCACTCTGACAGTTGTTTTCTTTTTTGATTGTTGTGCCTTGTGTATATACAGTATTTTTTTTTACCTGAGGGTCACTTGTTGAGTATTGGTTATTGTGCTTGAATGATCCAATTTATGAATGTTTACTAGGTTAGCTCTGTGAAGAAAAAAGTATCGGGCGGCAAGGGACTTAGTTATCATGATTCACACCGGGAACTGATGAGGCTTCCTATGGAGCAGTCACGCCAGCCAGAAAAGTCCAGCCAATATGGGCAACACAATGATGATTTCATATCTTCAGAGTCTGATAGGCAATTGCTTCTGATGAAGTAACGCCCTATTTCCCGTGCTTGCTTTTCACCTAATTTTTTCGTGCTCCCTGTCTTATTATTAGTTTGCATCGTATTTCTTTCTCTATTTTCACACTGCATCGTGGTAATGGTAATTCTGCTGTGTTAGCTTTCTGTTAGTGTGTCATTTTCTATTTTAAGATTTTATTGCAAAAGATTTAGATGCTTGTAGACATTTGTTAACACCTGAGCAACTGATAGCCAACCTCCAGCCACCGCCTCCCAACTCCAATCAATACGACTTTGTTTAACTCCACTGACCATTTTGAGCACTGCCTGCTTGTTTGGAACACCACTAGCCATCCCTAACCAACTTTTGACCACCACCAGCCATCCTGGGCATAAACCTAGCAACTTTCTAGCAACTTAAGCCATTCTCGATCCACCGTCTACTACCCTCAGTTATACCCTATCAATCTCACATGAACACACCACCTATTCTTCACCCAAACCAAGCTCATAGTTCTCCATGTCACTCTAGCTCCTAGTTGCACTCTTGGGTGACTGAGAGTGGGCCGCGTGTGATTGTCAGGGTAGCCAAGGTTTGCAGGGTGGTTAAAATACAAGTGGGAGGCTGGGGATGGGTGAAGGGCTGTTATGGGGGGGCCGATGGTGAATCGGTGGACTGGTGGTGGTTGGAGTTTAGTGGGGGTGGATCGAGCAAATGGAGGAGAAGGTCGGGGTGCTGAAAACTTGCAAGAGAAGGAAACGTATAGGATGGATGAAACTGACAAAAGAAGAATCTATAAAATGAAAGAAATGGACATGCTCATGTAAAATTTATGTATATGCCATGGATTCAAAGTTCTATGTAATAATCTTACTTTCATGCCTTCAAATTAATTTGCACTTGGGTTTCCTATCGTCATTATCAATTGGGACTTTTGTTCTTGCATCTCTGTTCAGATGAGTGTCTAAATTAGTTGCAGCCCGTTTTCTATTTGGCTACACATTGATGCCATGTATATTTGAAAGACTATTAATGTAATGTTTGGGGCATTATCAATTGAGCACTAGAAGTCATGTATTTATTGGTTCCTGGGCATGCATTGGCAAAGCTCATTTCAATAATAAACAGACTGGTAGTTGTAGCTTTTTGGAACTTTGTTGTTTAATTACTGTTTTGTTCCCCCTTCTAGTGGCCTTGGATATATAACATGGATCTGGGTCTGAATTTGGATGCTAGCGAAATCAGCTATTAGAATCTTGTGGTACCAGTCTGCATTAATGTCCCTTCTGTAGTTTTTCACTTCTCTTCTTTTGTTGTTGGGTATTTCGGTCGTGTATTTTGTGTTTGGAATCCGTATAGAGTAAATGGCGGAAGATTCTTTTACTGTCCTCTTAGTCTTTTTGTGTACACACTTGGTTTTCCTAGAATATCAATGGTGCGATAGTTTGATTCAACCAAAAAGTTGAAGCCCACAAAAATTTGAAACTCGGGTACGTTCTAATAGTTGTCAGATATTGGGATCCTCATAGTAGGTAGTTACACAATACCTGCGCGTCTCACCATAAAATGCTTTAAAAAAAAAAAACAACTTTCTCTCTTTGTTTTTAACGTAAGGGTAAGGCTTTGCGTATATTATAACCCCCTCCCCCTCCACCCTTTACCCCGCCTTATGATGGGAGCCTTTCAAGCACTGGGGTAATGTTGTTTTTGTTGATTGTAGAGCCTCCTTGGGTATCATTGAATTTAAAAGAAATACGTGGGATATAGGTGATAGAGTGCCCTAGCAGAGTCATTGTTACTTTGCTTGGGCTGAGGACACTGGTTAATTCTGTGATGAAAATAATAGCTCAATGCTGACGTAAATCTTAATCTGTTTCTTGGTATATGATGGATTTTTGCTTCTTGCTGTTGAGCTGATCTAGCGCTTTGCGAATCTGCAATATGTGCTGTCCTCTGGTTATTAGGCTCCTGCTTTGTTTAAACTATTTTAACTCAAGTGTATGTGCAGGCAACAGGATGAAGACCTTGATGAATTGTGTGAAAGTGTTCAGACCATTGGACATATTGGCCTTAATATACATGAAGAATTACTTGCACAGGTTAGTACTTCATTATTCTTTTAGAGACGCTGGCCCCTTCTCATCATTTAAAGTAAAATTCCAAATTGTTACACCATGATACTTGTGGTAAAACAGACTGCCGTCTTTTATTGCCACTGAAGATGGGAGCCTTGTGAGTGGGGATTGGGTTGAGTCAAATGGTTTTTATAGGGAGGGCCAGTTTCGTGTCAAGTTGCTCGGTTCTCGTCTGTTTGTATCTTTCCAAGTACCTTGTCAAAACCATGTTCTTGTTAGCATTTACGTCATTTCAAATTTGAGTCTTTCGCTTATATACTTATAAATGTAGATGTTGCGTTGGATATGATCAGACGTGTTGTGAATCGGGTTGGGTTGGTTCGGTTCAGTTTCGTGACGGTAATGTTTGGTCTTTCCGATTTCTAATTACCATCTGGGTGGGTCGTGTAGGTTTCGGTTACCTCTAATTTTCAGGTCGAGTCATGGTTACCCGCTCTCCATATTATTATTTCCTTTCTACGGTAGTACCATTAAATCCAGAAAATTATAAAACAACACGATTTTGCCATCGTAAAATGAACAAACAAGCAGCTTGTGGGTTTTAATCCTAGCTATTACATAGTGCATATTCATTCTACCCACTGAACTTGCGCTATATTACGTGTTTATTACCTTACAGAAGTTACCTATTAAGCAAATCACAATGTGGAATCTGTTCCCATACCACCCAACATAGCTCCGCCACTGTGTGGTAAGCCATGCCAAGGGTAGGCTTCAAGAGTCTTGTTGCAAAATTTGCAACTCATGATTTTTCTCTAATTTTTTGCTTCAGGAGAAAATAATTGGTGACTTGGGTACTGAAATGGACAGCACCTCAAACCGGCTTGATTTTCTTCAGGTATCATAGGCATGCATACAAAGTACTTGGGTAGAAGTATGTGACAAATATATTTCAGATTTGCTGCTGTAATAACTTGGGTTTACTCTGTTGCAGAAAAAGGTGGAAATCGTTTTGAAAAAGGCGGGTGCTAAGGGCCAGATGATGATGATACTATTTTTGGTGGTTCTCTTCATAGTACTCTTCGTTCTCGTTTTTTTCACTTAAGTAGGAAATGTGAGAAGTTCATTGTGAATTCAGTTCTTAGATGTTTACGATCAGAAAGATGTATTTTCTTTGAACTGGGAAAGTATAAATGTTCGTTTCGGTGTGAGTTCTTTGTCGAATTGAAAATGAGGTCCATTTTTCCCCCTAACGTCAGCGCAATGAACCTTTATTCAAACCTATAAATAATGTATTCCGATGATGAATTTACCACGGCTGCAGTTATTTTGCCACTTGCATACTCCCTCCCGTGAGTCCTATCACCCAAGAATTCCCCCATTGTTTTTTCCGAAATATTCACGTGGTACTCTCGAACTTTGATAGACTGCCCATGATATTCAATTTCACAAGTTTGTGTACATAAGTAACCCTGAGGTTACTGCTTTGTTTTTTTTTTTTGGCTACATAGAGGCTAGACCCGAAAAGAAAAACTAATTAAAATTAAGTAAACGAGCTGTGCAAACTCCCAGCATGTCTTCACGAAGGTCGTTGGGAGGGTATTCAAGCACCACTAGCTTCTTAGTTTGATCGATACCCAAATTGGCTAACCAGTCGGCCGCTCGATTCGCTTCCCCGTAGGTGTGTTCAATTGTCACGACCCAACTTCCTTTTCCTATCATCTCCCTGCACTCATTGACAATTGGACCAAGAGAACTAATTATCTGCTTGTTACCATTGACCATCCCGACACACGTCGCATTATCCTCCAAACCCTGCTTAAGAGCCCGAAGTTCCGATCGCATCGAGGAGCAGGTGCTATAACAACAAAAAGCCTGTACGTAGTCCCCTGACGCATTCCGAAAAAAACCACCGCTCCCGGCTGGACCCGGGTTCCCCCGGCTCGCCCCATCTGTGTTCAACAATACCCACTCGTGGGGTGGTGGTTTTCACCAGATTTGGACTACCCGTGGGTTACCAGGTTAAGGAATAAGGATCGAAACTTATCAAGCGCCTTCTTTGTTTTCTCGAATTGCAACTGGAGAAAAGAATAAGGGTCAATACGTGTCTCCGTATACCTTCCAAAGACACTGTTGTTGCGCCATTCCAAATCCACTAACACGTGATAGCGAATTTAAGAGGCCAATCATCAGTTGGCAAGGGACTGGTGTTGCTAATGTTCTCAAGTAACCAGTTTTGTAAAGGAGGGGAGTGGAGGGATGACAGGCCAACAGTTTCCCCAATCTGCCGCCACACAAACCTAGAGCTTGGGCAGTCCCGCAAGAGATGGAGAGTGTCCTCTGGAGCAGCTTTACACCGTGGACAAGTAGGGTCAGTCGTGAGATTTCTCTTGAGACGATTAGCATTACACATGATCCGCTCATGAGTGACAAGCCACAAAAAACCCGAATACGTTGCTGGACCGGGAGCTTCCATATATGGCTCCACTTCTGTTCTTCAAGCCCACTGGATATCGATCCTCTCCGCAGCAGACTCAAGGCTGATTTGATTGTAAAACCTCCGTGAGAAGAACCATTCCAGTATAAGGTATCAGGAAGGCTGTCATCTTGAGACAACTCAAAAGCTGCTATTTTTAGCAGCTTCTCTTTGGGAAGCAGGTCTGAAAACTTTTCCCATTTTCAGCCATGGGATTGATCCCACATATCGCTAATCAACAAATCTAATTGATAAGCAGGAATTTGTTGTGTAGCTTTGTCGGATAAGCGACGGGGTTCCACTAATGAGTGGTCCCAAAACAAGGTGTTCCCGCCATTATTAACCGCAAATGAGAGCCCGTCCTTGATAGTTTGGGCATTTTCCACCACTGTCGACCAGAGCAGAGAAATACCCTGTTGGGGGGTAAACATTGTTGGGAAATAAGGTGACTTGGTCACGAGTTTCATCGACATGGGAGGTACATTTATGGATGAGCCACGACGGAATGGGGTTCGGAGAACTTGGCGGTCCTCGGCGGTCGGAGAACTTGGTAACCTCGGCGGGTCGCTTTGGCGCGGTCCGCAATATTCTCGGCGCGAAGCGCAGCAGACCAGGCGCGGTCCGCGGGATTAGACGGCGCGGGGCGTGGTGGTAGCGCGGTCCGCGGCCTTCGTGCGATTTCTCGGTCGTTTTTCTTCGCGTGGTTTATTGCTTTCCTAATATCGTTTCTTTTACGAATTAGGTCTTTTGTTTAGGGTGTTAATTTAAAAACCACCCAACACTTATCCTCTATTCTTCAAAGGAGAAATTCGAGAGAGTCATTGAGAGTTTTTCAAGAGGGCAGATCTAGAAAACTCAGTTCATCTATTGTATCTGTAATCTCCGAAACATAGTGAAGTTGATTCATAGACCCCTATGGACGTAGGTATCGCATTGATAGTGAACCACGTAAATTCTTGTGTGTTCTTTATTATTTTGTTCATCGTTTCACACGCTTCCGCACAACAATTGGCACCAGAGCTTTGGTTAAGGCTTTGATCCTGGAGGAGACTGTAACACCCCCAAATTTCTTTTCCTTTTTAAAACATTTTTATTGCGAATCACAACACAAATAAGGAAATTCAAAGGTGTCACTCCGCACTCGAGTCAAAGACCCGAATGCAAGGAGATTTCAGAAGCCGAACTGCAATTGTCTAATGATCTAAAATATTCTATTACGTCCAATACTTAAATTACAACAATCCGAAATACGAAATATGAAATAGTCTAAGTCCAATATATTGTCTAGTAAATGAAATGCAGAAATTATTATATCTGTCTAATGTCTAATGAGTCGTCGTTCCCGCATGCATCATCTACTCCAAAGCTGTGGTGGATTTAAAGCACAAAAACCACAGTTGAAAAAGTAAGTGAAATTGAGTAAGCTAACACCTCAACTCGTAGAAAACCAAAACCCTTACCTGGATTTTGAAAACGTTTTAGTTTCATTTTCGAAAACGCACTTAGCACAAAATCATATCAACCAAATGAATTCAATGCACAACAAAAGATCAAACTCAACCAAATTCACAATCATCAATCCAAGCTTAATTAAATAAAGAAGCCACTCCGAACTTCCAATCTAATCCAACTTATTACTCCGCAACTTTGTCAATTCATTGTATCATATCAAACCAAAGACTTCTATACCTTAAGTGTGCACAACCCCGATTAAGTGTTTTTAACCTTAATAGAGTAGTACTAGAGCCAAGCCCACTTAAAAACCGATGCGGTGGGGCTGTAATTAGGAATCGATGCGATTCCGTCACAATAATTAGGAGCAACTCCGAGGCCCCGACACAAAATCATTAGGAGCAACTCCGAGGCTCCGAAACATTAGGGGCAACTCCGAGGCCCCGACACAAAATCATTCCACCATACTCCGTCAAATCTCCATATCACCATCATAATCCACATTCATAACTTGAATCATTCATAATTAAATCACAACCAATATCACGTACAAATCCACATTACCTTTATTTCCATTGCAGTAAGCCAGTAACCATACATGTACAACATAATGATCATAAAGAAAATTGAATCGTTCTCCACCTATCATGATACGAATTCTCATCCATCACACCATTCACATATAGCACATTAGTTTGAAAGGTTTCTACAAGTTTAAGGAAGGTTGAGCATGGTAGCTTACCTTTTCAATGCACACAAGAACACGACAGCACAACGGTCACTAGTATTCTTCGTCTACGAATTCAGGCTACAATAATACAACCAATAAATCCCAAATCAATACTAATCTCCTCCAATCATTCATCTAATACTTATTCTAATCTATATGCAATGCCCATGATAACTTAAATTGTTACCCAATAATCAACAATTATAATTCTAATTCAATAATAAACTAATAATACCCAAATAACACTCAATCTATCTTAGAAATTACCAAAGACTTAAAATCACTTTTATAACAGAATCTAATTCATAAAAGCCAATTCTTAATTATTATGATTTATTTAGGATTTATTAAATAAATTTATATTATGTTTTAATTATCAAAAACGTGTTTAAATTACATAAAATTAAATAAAAACGAATTAAATCAACTAAAATTCAAAAATCAGTTTATAATTTCTTAAATTGTCAAAATTTTGAAATATTGATTATCATGATTAATTTGGGCTAATTAAACTAATTAAGAAACTATTAATCAAAATTCCCCCGGTTTACAATTACTACAACTTTGAACAAAACCCAATTCAAGAACCCTAATTAACTGATTACAAGCATAATAAAATCATGATTCACGAAACTAATTGAACTTAATTCGAATAATTACACTAATTAAACCCAAATTCGTAATTAGTGAAAATCAACTCAAAACCATCATCAAAATCAAATCTTTATGCATAAATCTAACCCTAATCGATTACCCAATACTTATAACATATATTAGAACTGATTAATCATGATTTAAAGCAAGAAAAACGAATTGAAATCAATGTTTAATGAAGGAAACGAAAACAGGGGAAAAAAGAGAGATGAAGGCCTTGCTCACGAAGTTGGGCGAGGAAGAGAAAGAGGACGTTGTGGTCGGAGACACGAGCGGCGGCGTGCAGGTGGACAGAAAGCGAAAAGAGGGTGGCGGCGTGCGGTGGAAAGGACAAGCGACGAAGATGAGGCAGAGGAGGTCGCTACTTGTTTTTATACCGGGGAGGGGGTGTCGTTTCCGCGTGAAAGAGAAAGAAGGGGTCGGGTTTGGGGTTTTTATTTCTTTTTCTTTTTTTTTTCCTTTTTCCTTCTTTCCTTTTTCTGATGGGTTGTGTTGGTTTGGGAGTTGGGCCACTTAGGTGTGGGGTCGTTTTGAAGTGTTGGTCCATTAGCTATGATTGACCCAATTTAGGAATAGAACCCAAATAGATAAACCGATCTTAGAAATCATTTTCGAACTCATTTTGAAAACGACCCACTAAATAGCTTTTTAAATTCATTTCCCGCTAGAATAATCTAATTAAAAATTCTATAATATTGATATAAAATACTTTGAAATTTCGGGATATTACATCCTTCCCCCCTTAAGAGAACGCTTCGTCCCCGAAACGTAAAGTAAATAGATCAACTCATCAGACATCTATCCAACATGTACTAAGTCACAAACAACTCATAAAACCTAAAGGTATAGATGTATATATGCAATGCATGATTCTAAGTTGAATGCAAGATTGACATTACAATCCACCCTCCTTAAAAGAAGAGTTCGTCCTCGAACTCACAAGTTAAACAACCCTATATGTAAGTAAATAATCCTAACGCCTTCGTGCACGAGTCACTTATATAGAATTGCCATTGATATATAGAATCTTCTCATCGATTTTGCATTATCACACCAATAAACTTCACAAGATACACCATTATATCCCTCTTATAATAACCCAACAATTATAGCATCACTAAAATCATTAAATTTCATCTATAACAAAGGCTCTTCATAAATTCTAAACCAAGTAGACGGTCAACCTCAAACCTAAAGGGCAAGCTACAAATATACTCTGAAATATAAGGAACCACATACCCAAGAAAACTTACTCAACAATCCTCGAATTCCAAACTCAAAGAATAAACTATTTGTGTCAAAATTCATGCTCTTGCCCTCAATGACGACATATATACCCAAATAATCCACCATACTATTTAATAATATAAACCTACATATGATACAATACGAAATTATAAGCTCCAACAATAGTTCTAACATCCCCAATAATAATATATTTCAAAATAACATACTTAGTACTCATAATATAAATCGAGAATTTACCAATCCATTCATTTAAATCAACAAAGTTGAATACTATTCGATACACATCCCAAACATTCTCAACCCCTCTGAACAATTTGCGTAGTCATTTTCATACCTCAACTTATCAAAATTATTCCTCAATATTAGTCAATCAAAATATACATCAAAACCCAAAAGTTATCCAAAATCCCTTATCACCGCTAGAAACTCAATTTCCTCGAGTACCACCAAGTCAACCAAAACCTTTATATTTAAATAAAATCTTTTCGCCTTCAATCATATAATAAAGACTATACTCTCTCTATTATAACAAACTCATAAAAATCACCTTTAAGAATCCACAAAGTAACCTAAACTGAAATTTGAAGTGCCCGAACTCAGTAAGTTCACTTCGCCAATAAACTCAACTCTTTAAATCATAATGCAATAATTGTATCATTATATAGATTTTGAACCTCAAAAATAAATATTTATGACCCAAGTAACTCTCCAATCTAATCAAATTCTTGTCAAAATACAACCTTCTTACATTATATATAAACTCCAAAAGACTCAAATTAAGAGACCACACTATTCCTGAAGATAAACTCATACCGAGAAAATATTTAAGATCATGGATCCAAAAATCATGTTATCCCAAAATTGTTGTAACCTTCCATGACACTATTAATTGTGACATAATAGAGCTCAAATCCGTTAAATCATCAAGTCATATATCCCAAAATAGCCAAGTCCATAAGTTCGAGGTTCAACATTCCAAATTTCTCTACCCAAAAACAATGTTAATCTCTAGAAAAATTCCAAACTCTAAACTCCAACTCAAAATCGTATGTCACATTCAAATTTCTGATTCATATCCATAATAACATTCCTTACAAAACTCGTGAAAATCACCTTCTAACAATGCCACTCAATTATGAAACAAACCTCCGTATAATATAAAAATCTATTATCAGTGTAGCCGTCACTAGACCCTCTTATTACAAAAATTTAAATTCACCATGTAACCCCCATTATATATGTCACATTTGACCAAAATCTCATATAATCATCGACGTAGAGATGTCAAAACAACGGTTTAAAATGCTAAATAAGGACATTCCAATAATAATCAACATATTAGTCACAAGTTTCATTACTAAGGGTAGGGTGGGAGGGCACTATCTATATTTTGATATACTTCCTCTATGTATGGTTAATTCAATCCTTTAAGAATGATGCGATAATTAGCTATCACGCACTTAATAACAATTCCAACACTAATAAATACCAAAATAATTTATGTCTCAATTGAGGCACATTCCATGAAGCTAAACAACGTATACATATGAAGAATACTTAAAATAGAGATATCCTTTTCTCATTCTAATTCAGTGAATATCATTTCAAATAATAAGGTACATTTGACCTTCCAAGACCAACAATTTTCATACATGTAGATCAATTTTATAGTTTCTAATTCCAATACAAAATTACATCTATTCTCAATTTCCAAGTTAATCAAAACATTCAAATCAACCAAAAACAGGTCCATATAAAACTCACATGTGAAAACAAGTAGCAATTTATAAATAAAAGAAACCAAACACACATAAACGTACAAAGCAATACCCTTATACCCCCATCGGCTTGGTTCATTTTAAATTTTTTTTTTATTCCTAATTAATTCATTTGTTTTTTCAAGTATTATTAGTTCAATTTTAACGTGGGACCTAACCTGTGCTCTGATACCAACTGTAACACCCCCAAATTTCCTTTCCTTTTTAAAACATTTTTATTGCGAATCAAAACACAAAATAAGGAGATTCAAAGACCCAAATGCAAGGAGATTTCAGAAGCCGAACTGCAATTGTCTAATGATCTAAAATATTCTATTACGTCCAATACTTAAATTACAACAATCCGAAATACGAAATAGTCTAAGTCCAATATATTGTCTAGCAAATGAAATGCTGAAATTATTATAGCCGTCCAATGTCTAATGAGTCGTCGTTCCCGCATGCATCATCTACTCCAAACCTGTGGTGGATTTAAAGCACAAAAACCACAGTTGAAAAAGTCAGTGAACTTGAGTAAGCTAACACCTCAACACGTAGAAATCCAAAACCTTTAGCTGGATTTTGAAAACGTTTTAGTTTTATTTTCGAAAACGCACTTAGCACAAAATCATATCAACCAAATGAATTCAATGCACAACAAAAGATCAAACTCAACAAAATTCACAATCATCAATCCAAGCTTAATTAAATAAAGAATCTACTCCGAACTTCCAATCTAATCCAACTTATTACTCCGCACCTTTGTCAATTCATTGTATCATATCAAACCAAAGACTTATAGACCTTAAGTGTGCACACCCCCCATTAAGTATTTTTAACCTTAATAGAGTAGTATTAGAGCCAAGCCCACTTAAAAACCGATGCGGTGAGTTTGTAATTAGGAATCGATGCGATTCCGTCACAATAATTAGGAGCAACTCCGAGGCTCCGACATATTAGGGGCAACTCCGAGGCCCTGACACAAAATCATTAGGAGCAACTCCGAGGCTCCGACATTAGGGGCAACTCCGAGGCCCCGACACAAAACATTCCACCATACTCCGTCAAATCTCCATATCACCATCATAATCCACATTCATAACTTGAATCATTCATAATTAAATCACAACCAATATCACGTACAAATCCACATTACCTTTATTTCCATTGCAGTAAGCCAGTAACCATACATGTACAACATAATGATCATAAAGAAAATTGAATCGTTCTCCACCTATCATGATACTAATTCTCATCCATCACACCATTCACATATAGCACATTAGTTTGAAAGGTTTCTACAAGTTTAAGGAAGGTTGAGCATGGTAGCTTACCTTTTCAATGCACACAAGAACACGATAGCACAACGGTCACTAGTATTCTTCGTCTACGAATTCGGGCTACAATAATACAACCAATAAATCCCAAATCAATACTAATCTCCTCCAATCATTCATCTAATACTTATCTATATGCAATGCCCATGATAACTTAAATTGTAACCCAATAATCAACAATTATAATTCTAATTCAACAATCAACTAATAATACCCAAATAACACTCAATCTATCTTAGAAATTACCAATGACTTAAAATCACTTTTATAGCAGAACCTAATTCATAAAAGCCAATTCTTAATTATTATGATTTATTTAGGATTTATTAAATAAATTTATATTATGTTTTAATTATCAAAAACGTGCTTAAATTACATAAAATTAAGTAAAAACGAATTAAATCAACTAAAATCCGAAAATCAGTTTATAATTTCTTAAATTATCAAAATTTCGAAATATTGATTATCATGATTAATTTGGGCTAATTAAACTAATTAAGAAACAATTAATCAAAATTCCCCCGGTTTACAATTACTACAACTTTGAAGAAAACCCAATTCAAGAACCCTAATTAACAGATTACAAGCATACTAAAATCATGATTCACGAAACTAATTGAACTTAATTCGAATAATTACACTAATTAAACCCAAATTCGTAATTAGTGAAAATCAACTCAAAACCATCATCAAAATCAAATCTTTATGCATAAATATAACCCTAATCGATTACCCAATACTTATAACATATATTAGAACTGATTAATCATGATTTGAAGCAAGAAAAACGAATTGAAATCAATGTTTAATGAAGAAAACGAAACAGGGGAAAAAAGAGAGATGAAGGCGTTGCTCACGAAGTTGGACGAGGAAGAGAAAGAGGACGTGGTGGTCGGAGACACGAGCGGCGGCGTGCAGGTGGGCAGAAAGCGAAAAGTGGGTGGCGGCATGCGGTGAAAAGGACGAGCGACGAAGAGGAGGCAGAGGAGGTCGCTGCTCTTTTTTTATACAGGGGAGGGGGTGTCGTTTCCGCGTGAAAGAGAGAGAAGGGGTCGGGTTTGGGGTTTTATTTCTTTTCTTTTTGTCCTTTTTCCTTCTTTCCTTTTTCTGATGGGTTGTGGTTGTTTGGGAGTTGGGCCACTTAGCTGTTGGGTCGTTTTGAAGTGTTGGTCCATTAGCTATGATTGACCCAATTTAGGAATAGAACCCAAATAGATATTCCGATCTTAGAAATCATTTCCGAACTCAATTTGAAAACGACCCACAAAATAACATTTTAAATTCATTTCTCGCTAGAATAATCTAACTAAAAATTCTATAATATTGATATAAAATACTTTGAAATTTCGGGATATTACATCCTTCCCCCGTTAAGAGAACGCTTCGTCCCCGAAGCGTAAAGTAAATAGATCAACTCATCAGACATCTATCCAACATGTACTAAGTCACAAACAACTCATAAAACCTAAAGGTATTGATGTATATATGCAATGCATGATTCTAAGTTTAATGCAAGATTGACATTACAGAGACGATGTCAACCACGACAGCGAAGATTGACAAGTTTACTGGGTTGAATAGCTTTGCGCTATGGCAGATAAAGATGAGGGCTTTGTTGTAGTAACAAGGCTTATGGAGACCGCTGGTGCAGGAGGCCAAGAAGGACCCTAAAAAGGCCGAAGGACCTAAGGCTCAGAGCGGGGAGAATGTGCTAGCATTGGCCAAACCAACATCTTATGAGTTGGCAGTGATGGAGGAGAAGGCTCACTCTAGCATACTGCTTTGCTTAGTAGACGATATCATCACTGGAGTTGCTGATGAAGACACAACTGTCAAGTTGTGGACCAAATTGGAGAGTTTGTACATGACAAAGTCACTCACCAATAAATTGTTGTTGAAACAAAAATTGTTTTCCCTGTCTATGCAAGAAGGTACGTCACTTAGGGATCATCTTGAAAAACTATTGTTAGATCTGCGTAATATGGACATTAAGATAGAAGATGAGGATGCTGCACTTATTCTGCTGGTTTCATTACCGTTGTCATATGAAAACCTTAGAGAGATTTTCGTAGTTGGTAAGGAAACAATTACCCTAGAGGATGTGAAGGCAACACTACACACTAAGGTGTTGCGTATGAAAGCAACAGGTGAGGTTGGTGACAATTCGGGGGCTGGTTTGGTTGTTAATAAAAATAGCAACAAGTCCAAGAAGAAAAACACTTGGAAGAAAAAGGAGAACACTTCTCAATCCCATCCATCAATGATTTGTTACGAATGTAAGGAACCCGGGCACATTAGGTTCAATTGTCCTAAGAAGAAAAATGGTAAGTCTAATGTTGCGGTAGTTGTTCAAAGTAGAGTTGAGTCTGATGATTCGGATGAGGACTATGCACTTGCAGTTGTGAAAGCACGTTCTTGTGATCGTTGGATACTTGATTTTGTTTGTTCTTATCACATGAGTCCGCGTAGAGATTGGTTCAGTACATATGAAACTTTTGATGGTGGTAACGTTGTTTTAGGCAATAATGCTACTTGTAAGGTTGTTGGTATAGGATCAATTAGGATTGCGACTGTTGATAAGAAAATATATACTTTGAACAAGGTGACACATGTGCCTTCGTTGGGCAAGAATTTACTATCACTTGGCATGTTGGATGACAGGGGGTATAAGTTCCAGGACTCTGAGGGTGTGTTGTCTGTTTGGAAGGGCTCTAAGTTGGTACTCAAGGGTATCAAGAAGAACACCTTGTATGTTCTACAAGGGGATACACTGCCTAGTTATGTTGTATGTGCGTCCGTCAATCACGAGGAGGTGGTTAGTCTTTGGCACAAAAGACGTGGCCATATGGGTGAGAGAGGGATGCAGCTATTGTCAAAGAGAAATCTTATTGCAGGTGCGAAAGTCAATAAACTTGACTTATGTGAGCATTGTGTGCTGGGTAAGAAGCAGGGAAAAGTTTAGCAAGGGTGCTCATGTCACAAAGGAGGTTCTTGATTACATCCACACAGACTGCTGGGGGCCATCACCGGATAGAGGTATGAATGGTGAATACTATTTTGTGACTTTTATTGATGACTATTGTAGGTACCCTTGGCTTAGACTCCTTAAGCACAAGAGTGAGGGCCTTTAATGCTTTCAAGCAATGGAAGGCATTGGTGGAAAATCAGAAGGGCAAGAAGATTAAGATGCTACGAACGGATAATGGCATGGAATTTTGTAAGGTTGATTTCAGTAAGCTTTGCGCTGATGAGGGTATTAGGAGGCATCATACCATCCGAGGAACACCACAGCAGAACGGTGTTGCAGAGCGTATGAACTTGACTTTGCTTGAGAGAGTTAGATGCATGCTCTCTAATTCAAAGTTACACAAGAAGTACTGGCCAGAAGCTGTGTCTACAGCTTGTTACTTGATCAATCGTGGACCTCATAAAGGGATAGACTGCAAGATCCCTTATGAGCTATGGAGCGGCATGGTTCCAGATTATTCTATGTTACGGGTATTTGGATGTGTAGTTTATTATCATGTTCGTGAAGGTAAACTAGATCCAAGGGCAAAAATAGGGAGCTTTATGGGATATGGGGATGGTGTTAAAGGGTACAAGATTTGGTCTCCTTCAGAGAGACGTGTAATAATCAGTAGAGATGTAACCTTTAACGAAAATTCTATGTTTGTGTCTCATGTTAGTTCCACAGGTGGTGACAAGAATAATGGTGCCGAGATTGAGGTGGAGCTTGAGGTGGCTTCTGACTCTTTGTCCATGCTGCCACGTGTGGTGTTCGAGAAGGATGCCGGAGCCAGTTACTTCGGGTGTTCTTGTGACTACTCCTGTAGAGGAGGACAGTCCACATGTGACGTCTGATGAGCCTGTTAGGACGCCAGACTTGCCTAAACGTGTAAGTAGGGCGCCTAATAGGTTAATTGCAGAGATGTCAGGTCGCAAGATTGGTGGCCAGAATTGCTATGTTGAAGAGATGATGGGATATGCATTACAGGTAGCTGACAATATTGAGACAGGTTTGCCATCATCCTACAAGGAGGCAATTTCATGTAGTGAGTCTGTGCAATGGCTTGCTGCAATGGGTGAAGAGATGTAGTCTCTTTACAAGAATCAGACATGGGAGCTTGTTCCGGTACCACAACGTAGGAAGTTGATAGGTTTCAAGTGGATTTTCAAGAAGAAAGAGGGAATTACAGAGGCTGAGAAAGTCAGGTATAAAGCTAAGTTGGTTGCTAAGGGATTCAGTCAGGTTGAGGGAGTGGACTATGTGGAGATCTTCTCTCCAGTGATCCGTCAAATTTCCATCCGGGTGCTACTAGCGATAGTGGCACATTTTAATTTGGAGCTTGAGCAACTTGATGTCAAGACAGCATTCATTCATGGTGAGTTGGAGGAGGATATTCTGATGAAACAGCCTGAGGGGTTCCAGATTCCGGGTAAGGAACAACATGCTTGCAAGTTGAAGATGTCTTTGTATGGACTTAAACAGGCGCCTAGACAGTGGTACAAGAGGTTTGATACTTTCATGGTGGAGCATGGGTTTGAGAGGAATCCGTATGATTGTTGTGTCTACCACAACAAGTTAGCGGATGGGTCTTTGATCTACCCATTGTTGTATGTAGATGAATGCTTGTAGCTGCGAAGAGTAAAGTGGATAAGCTGAAGACTATGCTCAGTTCAGAGTTTGATATGAAAGACTTGGGGGCTGCTCGCAAGATATTGGGGATGGAAATTTATAGGGACCGTTCGAAGAAGAAGCTTTTCTTGTCACAAAAAAGCTACATTGAGAAGATACTTTCCCGGTTTGGGATGAGTAGCGCGAACCCTATAAACACTCCATTTGCTAGTGGTAAGCTTTCTATATCTCAAGCACCTCAAAGTGAAGATGAGAGGTCTTATATATCTGGTGTCCCGTATGCTAGTTGTAGAGGAAATTTCATCTTCTTATCTTTTCAATGATATATTATGAGCCCAAAATGAAGTTCGGAGTTAAGAGTTATGCCCGTTCGAAAACTGCCCTGCGCAAAGTTTCTCGACTCGAGGATCACTAATTTCGACTCGAGGACAGTAATCTTGACTCGAGGGTCGAGGAGAATTGACAGAACGAGTATTTAGAATGAAAAGATTCTCGACTCGGGAGTGATTAACCTCGAGTCGAGAATGTCCTCGCTCGACTCGAGGATTTATTTCCTCGAGTCGAGGAAGCTAGCTTCCGGGAAGCTTCCTTAAGACTTTTGACGGTTTATTTGTGCCTAAATATCTATTTTGTTTTCTAGTGTTTTTGTACTTATCTTTAATAAAAGGGGCATGTAACCTCTCCCTAGTAATTATCACCTTTCATATTATTTTTTATCTAGTTTTCATTTTAGAGGGAGAAACTCAAAGAGAATTAATATTTTCATTATGTTTTTCATCTCAAATTTATTGGTAATTATTTTCATGGAAGGCTAATCCCCTTATACACTCTTGGTGTAATCAATTCTTCATCCTATGTATTAGTAAGTATTTTTCTCTCTATTTTACCTTTATTTTCATTATAATTAATTCCTTGTTCTTTAATGCATGATTTATCCTTATTAGTGTCGCGGTTGCGGCTAATTAGATACTAATTTGGGTTGTTCTCAATCTTTTATCAGTCTTTGCTCTTCATGCCTTTGGTTGTGATTTGTTTGAGTGGTCACTAGGCAAATTAATTAGGACTACAAGGAGGGGAATTTGGTAGCGGTTGCTAAAATTCCCCATAAAAGAGGATTAATTGGTTAAAACCGGGATTGTTAATGAATTGGTAATATTATAAAGAGATAAAACTTATTATATTAGGGTGTTGGAAGAGATTATCACCGAGAGTCGCTTTAAATCAACTTGATATCTCGTTTAATTCGCTTTAATCCAACTTTCAAACCAAAAACCCCCCATTTAAGAATTTTTTTCCGAAATAGGGCTCAAAAAATAAATATTGAACAAAATGGGTCGGATTGAAAAATGTTCAATCTTATGGGGTGCACGTCATCCCATTTCAATTTTGGGACAAAACCGCCAGTGCCCCTGGCGGTTTTAAGTGTCTTGAACAGTAGCTATGGGAGTGTAAGTGATATTTTGGCTAGGGTGAAACCGCCATGGGGGGTGGCGGTTTCACCTAAGTGAAACCGCCACCCCCCATGGCAGTTTTAAAGTTTTTTTTTTTTTTTTTTTCTTGGAATGATATTATATTGGGGTGATATTTTGGCCAAGGGTGAAACCTCCATGGGGGGTGGCGGTTTCACTTATGGGTGAAACCTCCATGGGGGGTGGCGGTTTTACTCAAGTGAAACCGCCACCCCCCATGGCGGTTTCACCCTTGGCCAAAATATCACCCACTCGATTTGTATCTCAATTTTGTGAAGAAACCGCCATGGAGGGTGGCGATTTCTCTCCACTTAAAACCGCCATGGGCACTGGCGGTTTTGTCCCCGACCTAAAATGGGGTGACGTGCACCCCATAAGATTGAACATTTTTCAATCCGACCCATTTTATTTAATATTTATTTTTTGAGCTCTATTTTGAAAAGAAATTCCCCATTTAATTGATTTATTCATTTCGTTTTAGTTTTTCCCCCATAGAATTCGCATTTTAGACTTTCCCTCTTCCTTGTTGATACGATACCCACTTACCCTTACTAGTTTAGTAGGAATAGTGGTAATTTGACTAATAATAACGACTTATTAGCTTGTCACTTAGTTACGGTAATGATACATATTGTTTGGTTGCTGGATTTTCTGATTTTGATTATGCTGCAGATGTAGACAGTAGGAGGTCCGTGACAGGGTATGTCTTTACACTTGGTGGGTCGGTTGTTAGTTGAAAGTCGACACTTCAATCGTCTGTGACATTGTCAACCACAGAGGCGGAGTATATGGCTTTAACTTCAGCGGCCAAGGAGGCCATTTGGTTGAAGGGACTGGTTAGTAAGTTGGGTTTACATCATGATGTAGCTACAATTTTTTGTGATAGCTTGAGTGCTATTGTAACACCCCCAAATTTCCTTTCCTTTTTGAAAACATTTTTATAGCGAACAAAAATACAAATTAAGGAAGTTCACAGGTGTCACTCCGCACTCGAGTCAAAAACCCGAATGCAAGGAGATTTGACTACCGATGTCTAATGACCCAAAATAGTCTATTATAATCCATTAATTAAATTACAACAATTCGAAATATGAAATATGAAATAGTCTAGTAGCTTAGAGTCCACCTAATATCTAATGAGTCGTCGTTCCCGCATGCATCAATCACTGCAAACCTGTGGTGGATTTAAAGCACAAAAACCACAGTTGAAAAAGTCAAAAAATTGAGTAAGCCAACACCTCAACGCGTAGAAAACCAAAACCCTTACCTGGATTTTGAAAACATTTAGATTTTATTTTTGAAAACCACACTTGGCACGTTATCATATAAACCATTCATCAAGACAAAGAAATATCACAATAGCTTCAACAAGTGTATAACGTACCATTGATATAATCCAAATCATTCTTTATAATCTTTAATGAGGTATTCATACCAAATTTATAAGTGGGATGAGTCGAGTCTTTGCCAACTCATCCAAACCATACCATTCATATATTGATAAGTGGGTGAGCCGGATTTTCACTGAGTCACCAAACCATACTATTATATACGTGGGTGAGCCGAATCTTTACCGACCCACCAAACCATTATATACGTGGGTGAGTCGGTTCTTTGCCGACCCACCAAACCATTATATACGTGGGTGAGTCGGTTGTTTGCCGACCCACCAAACCATACCATACAAGACTACTAGACCTTAAGTGTGCACACCCCCTATTAAGTATTGCTAACCCAATAGAGTAGTACTAGAGTCAAGCCCTCTTAAAAAACCCATGTGGTGGGGCAATAAAGTGGAGTCCATGTGACTCAAACATATAAAGTGGAGTCGATGCGACTCAAACCAATGATCATCGTGTATACTTTATTTATTTGTTTGTTTATAATATCGATCATCTACACAAGCCTATAATGCAATAATCATATGACCATTCATAATTCAGTCACATCAATAGCAATTGTACACTCATCAACCACAATTCCAATAACATATCTTGAATCATACCTAATAATATATCACTACAATAGTCCAATCCAATCCAATCAAGATATGATAATCAAAACAATAAATCATTCTCCACCTAGCATGACACTAAGTTTTCATCCAACACACCAATCACTTAGCATATAATTTACAAAGGTTTATACAAGTTTAAGAAAGGTTGAGCATGCTAGCTTACCTTTTTAAGCAAACGGAAACTCAATAGCACAACAATCACTAGTACTCCTCGTCTACGAACTCAGGGTCTACAATTTCAAAACCAATAATTCTCAAATCAATACTAATCCCACTCAATCATTCATCTAATACTTATGTTAATCCTATTCTATATGCAATGCTCATGACCACTTAAATTTCCAATCCAATAACCAACAATTAACCAACAATTACAATTGGTTGTTGTAACACAATATATAAAGCTATCTCTAAGATACTTTGTGAAAGATTGAGTAAGGTTTTACCTATGCTTATTAGCAAGAACCAGGGAGCCTTTGTGCAGGAGAGGGATATTGTTGATAATATTCTCATCTGTCAAGATTTGATCAAAAAGTACAACAGGAAAGGCTGCTCAGCTAGGTGTATGATGAAAATAGACTTGAGAAAAGCCTATGATATTGTGGAATGGAAATTCCTCAGAGAAATGTTGTTAGCCCTAAACTTTCCCCCAAAGATGGTTGAGTTGATTATGGTTTGTGTTGAATCACCTTCATTCTCAATAGCTCTGAATGGCAATACTTTTGGATTCTTCAAAGGTAAAAGAGGATTGAGGCAGGGCGATCCTCTCTCCCCTCTTCTTTTTACTATCTGTATGGAATACCTAAGCAGAATTCTAGAGGTGGTTTCAAGTAGAAATGGGTTCAGCTTTCACCCTATGTGCCATAGGATGAAACTAAATCATCTATGTTTTGCTGATGATTTAGTTCTATTCTGCAAAGGAAATGCACAGTCTGTGAAACTGATGTTGAGGGGTTTCTCTACATTCTCCAAAGCATCTGGTTTATGGTCCAATACTTCTAAATCAGAGATTTTCTTTGCTGGGGTCGGGGCTGATGTTATGAAAGAGCTGCTTGATTTTTCTGGTTTCAGGAAAGGGAAAATTCCCTTTAAATATCTTGGAGTTCCCATTACTGCAGGAAGAATTACAGTCAAAGAGTGCAGCATTTTAGCTGAGAAAATTGTGAGCAGGATCCGAGCAATTGGAGCTAGGAAACTGTCTTATGCTGGAAGACTTATTTTGGTTGAAGGTGTTCTGATGCATCTTCATGATTATTGGGCAAGAATTTTCCTCCTTCCTAAAATGGTTCTCAAGAAAATCACTAGCATTTGCAGGAGCTACTTATGGGATGGATGTGAATTTCTAGTCAGGGCTCCTTTGGTTTCTTGGGATAATATTTGTCTTCCTAAAGAAATGGGAGGATTGGGATTGAGAGATGTATTTAACTGGAATGTAGCTTGTATTGGAAAATATGTGAATTGGATATACACAAAAGCAGACACTTTATGGATCAAGTGGGTGCATTGTGTGTATTTGAAAGATGCTAATTGGGAGAGTTATTCTCCGCCATCTGACACAAGCTGGCACTGGAAAAAAATATGTCAAGTCAAGGAGAAATTGAAGGAAGCCTTTACTGATGGGGAATGGACTGGTACTGTCAGAAAGTACACAGTCAGTGAAGGCTACAAATGGTTAGCAGGTAATTCAGCAAAGGTGGAGTGGGGCAAAACTATTTGGACTAGACATGTAGTTCCTAGGGCTGCTTTCATTTCCTGGCTGGCATTGCAAAAGAAGCTCCAGCTAAAAGACAAGTTGAAGAAAATTGGGGTGTGTTCTGATGATGAATGCATTCTATGTCAGGCTGATGCAGAAATACACATGCACTTGTTTTTTCAATGCAGTTACAGTAGGAAGTGCCTTGAAGAAGTCAGAAATTGGTCGAGTTTGAGATTTCCATATGCTGATACAATCATTTGGTATAAAAAGAAGAAAATGGGATCCAAGGTTAGAAATTTGGCTGCAACTTCCATAATCTGCAGCCTTATCTACCACATTTGGCTAGTGAGAAACAAGTGCAGATTTGACAATACTCTGGTTAGGCTAGAGATTTTAGCTGAAAGGGTCAGAGTAGAGGTTAGAAATAGACTCAGGAAGAATACCTATAGTATGAAAGAGCAAAATAGAAGATGGTTACAGGAGAGAGGCCTGTAGACTCATCTTGAGTTTGTAGGAAAATGGGTCTGTAATTTTGGTTGTTTTGACTGAGTTTTTTGCTCAGTTTTCAAGCCTTGTAGTTCCATTTTTTGATGTTATATAAAATTTACATTTTAACCAAAAAAGAAAGTTTAGTACAAAATACAATTTAATATTAAATGTTAACTTTACACGTAACCAACCAGCACAAAAACAGAAGATATTTGGTGTAACAGTAACACCACATGATCTCATTGGTTCACCGCGCGACATAGGTAACATCACATAACAGTGAAGGTAACACCAAATCGATAATGTTACCGTGACATAGGAAATTTTATACTAAAAAACACAAATATATTATAATAGAATTAAAAGTTTATTTTCTTTACATTCATAAGTAGAGTTATGTAGAATAATAGACTAATTTGATTTCATAATGTAATTTGTATATTAGCGTGATGCATCAATTTGACATGTTTTTATTGACTACCAAAATCAGTCTACTCATTTCAGTTATGGAATTAATATAATATACTCACGGATTTAGAGTCTAGATATAAATAAGGTTAGAATAATTAGAATTTAACAATTAAACGAGTTAAGGGCGTTAGGGTGACGAGTTCACGTGCCGAAAGCTAAGTAAAAAATTAGAGGGGATGCCACTTGGAAAATTTAACGGGTCTAGGGGTATCAGTTAGCGAGGGAGGTCAGGTAAAGGAGTGGTAGGGGATTGAGCGGTTAACTTGAACATTTGATCAACAGCGATGAGTATAACCAAAATAATTGTTGGTTGGTAATAGTCTTAGTTAGGAAAGGGGTGGGAGTAAGGTAATAAAACTGTTGATGATGGAATGAGTGTTTTCTATTGGAGGTGCGTGTAGAGGAAGAGGGGCGACTAAGATAGTTGTCATGGTGAAAAGAATTGTTAAGTACTAGAGTCGGTGGGTAATTGTGGCGGTGGAGTTTGGGATAGTTAGATTGGAGCGTCGAGCAATTCAAGTAAGTCAAAGGGGGACGGGGCTTTGGATGGGCAGGGTTCCAACTACGATTTAATTTGAAAATCACGCAGTCTCTGTGTGGTTTCCAAATTTTACATGACACATAAACCACTTTCCATATTCCGTAGTGTTACACCTACTTTTTTCGGTACATTCGATCAATTCTTAAATTCTGTATTAGCTTTAAAAAAAGTTTGTTTGTTACTTTCAATTATCATATACGGAGTATGTTATAAACTTATAATCACTGAAAAATTTCTATTTATGTTTTTTAATATTTGGGTATATGCTCCTTAAAATAAGTTTTTTTTCAATACGTTCAAAGTAATAACATGTTATATTGTTGATATAAACATTTTAATTCCCGTGCATTTGCACGGGCCAAAATACTAGTGACATATATAAAATGATGTCATTGCTTATGTGGTTTAGTAGTCTGAAAATGAAATCGGGTTTGGCTCGTTTCAAGCAAATTTATCTCGGTTTGCGCGAAAATGAAAATCGGGTGAATTAAATCAATGAATAAATGAAATTAGAACTAAAAATGATAAAACTCAGTATTATTAATATTATTTATACAATTTTAGAAATTTATATAAGTAATAGAAAAAATGGTGAAATTGAAATTGTTGAGAAATCGTTTTATTCACAAATAAACGAATAGAAATGGGTGAATAGAAATGAATAAAATGAAATTGAATTAGAAAATAGAAACAGAATAATAAAAATAAAAATGTGAGACAAAATTTGGTGTCTACAGTTTGCCCCTCGTTGGTCGAATTTTGCAAAAATGAAGACCAACGCCATGAAAAGACGCGAAATTTTGGATCCCGACTCACAACCTTGTTGTTGTTCGAGAGAGAAAACCCTATCGCCTCAATTTGAAAATCCTTTTTAATTTTCAAAACGCGGCTCGTCGCCGTTTGCTTGGTGGAGGTAGATTGGTTGTATGCGACTGAGTTGTCGTCTTTTGAGGCGAAAACCATTTTAGTTTTCAAAAATACGGCTTAATGCCGTTTGATTTTTGGTTGAGGTCGAGGTTGAGGTTTGAGGTTGAGTTTGAGGTTGATGTGGAGGTTGAGGTTGAGGTTGAGATAGATTTATGACTTATTGTCGTGGTTTGACCTTTAATGTAGTCGAGATTGATGTTGAATGTTGACTTACAACTTTATTGTCGGAGTTTGACTTTTGAGTTGAAATTGTGGTTGGGGTAGATTCACGACCTTATTGCCGTGGTTTGACTTTTGGAAAAACTTTTATCATTTTGAAAAAGAAAATCGAGTTTGAGAGTTAGATCAGGGCCAATTCCTTTTGTCTCTAATAATCAAGGTGATCAAGTAGTAATCCTCGGGGTTGATGTTGGTAGTGTCGAATAGGTTGCTCTCGCGATGAAAGATTTCTGATTTGGTTGATGGGTTGACGTCGGTGTAGATAGGGTCGGATTCATTGCAGATGGGGGTAATTTCCCTTTTTCAGCATAGGTCGCCCTTTCGGGTTTTCAACCTAGCTCCTCCTTAGCTTTTTTTTCCTTTTTTCTTCGAGTCCGACTTCTCACGTGGGTGGAGAGCTTGAGCACTTTTTTATGGAGATAACCTTATCTTGTCTCGAGTGTTTGCATAAGGATTTTCCTTGTTCGATCTTCGTCTTGCGGCTATGTTAGAGCTGAGCTACAAAGCTAATAGGGTTGTATGTGTCGATCGAGTGTTGGTATTCAACAAGGGTTGTAAAGGATGAGGTTTGATAAGATGAGGGTTGAGGTTAGAAGAGGTGGAGGTTGAACAGGGTAGAGTTTGAAATGGTGGAGTTGGAAAAGGTGGAGGTCGAAGGGTGGAGTTATAAAAGGTAGTGGTTGGAAAATGTAGAATTGGAAAAGGTCGAAGGTTGAAATAGGTATGGCTATGGGTCGAAGTCGGGGATCGATTACTTGGAGGTGGAGACGATGGTTAGAATGTTCACGGTTTGAAGTTTGGGGTAACAAAGGGTTGTTAGGTTGAAAAGGTGGAGTTAGCGTGGCTTATTGGTCAAGTAAGCTTTATGTACTTACAAATGAAATGCGTTGCAATGAGATGGTAGTGCATGAATTTCAATTCAGAGCATGTTTTTATGAATAATAATGATTTGATCAAAGCATACTTTGAACACATGAGTCCAAAATGATCCTAGAATGATGCATGAAGACTCAACACAAGATTAGCCTATATGCAAATCAGAATGCACAAGATTGGTTAGATCGCAAGGTAGCCAAGTCGAGGTCGAAGTTGATGCGGTTCGACTGCGGGTTAGACCCATTTTCACCCGAACCAGACGATTTTTTTTTTTTTTTTTTTTGTCTCTCTGTTTTTTCAGGACCCTAACTTTTGCATAAGCCATCACTCATTTTTTTCTGCTCACATTTTTTTCTTTTTGGCTTATCGGGTCGTTTAGCCGGGTCTCTATAGACCTTTTCGGCTCTAGAGAACTTTATTGGTAGATACATGTTCACGAGATTCAAAAGTTTCTCGCGAACCTTTGACCGGACCCTTAGAAGGGTTGCCTACGTATTCCGCCATTGGAAATCAGGTCATGCGTAGTTCGGGCTCCTGTTAGCCCAAAATTCTGGTAGATTTGTTGTCATCTGTTGGAAGCCCGTTGAAATACACTTTCCATTTGGGTATCTCGATGGCATTGATGTGTTCGTCCGAAGGAGTCATCGTACTCATCTTCCGAAATTTGCCTTTGTGCCAAGGCTTCTCAGATTGCCCCTCCTTTTACGGATTTCTGATTCATGTATTGGATGTCAAATTCAGACAAGATAACATGCCACCTCGCAAGCCTTTCGCTGAGTTTTGCTTTATCGAAGAGATGATTGATCGGATTGTGCGTAGAGGGTAAAGACCAAGTATGTCGTGTGAGCTTGGGGGTGATGCCTCAGCTTTTTGTAGCGTACACCAGGGAGATGCAAGTTCTTTCCAAGGGTGAATATCTCGTTTTGTACTCAAGAAATTGCTTACTCAAGTAGTAGATAGCCACCTATTTCTTGGACCGTTCTTGGTATTGTGCCAACAATGCCCCCATGGCATTAGAACTGGTGGATTGGCGAGGTACTCTTTCATTGAGTCAAACGCCTTTTGACATTCGTCGTTCCATTCCTTGGAGACTCATTTTCTCAATAGTTTGAAAATGGGTTCACATTTGGTTGTGAGTTGAGATATGAATCGGCTGATGTACTGGATTTGACCCAGAAAGCCTCTGATTTCTTTTTCTGTCTTTGGTGATGGTAGTTCGATGATTGCTTTTGTTTTTCAGAATCCACTTTGATCCCATCTTGACTCAGGAGAAAACCAAGCAGTTTCCGCAAGGCTACCAAGATTCCACACTTCTGCGGGTTTAGTCTCAAGTTGTGCTTTCTTATTCTTTCAAAGAAAGTTTTCGACGTTGGGAGATGCCCCTGGCAATCTACACTTTTAACAATTATGTCATCAACGTAGATTTCGACGATGTCCTGGATGAGATCGTGCAAGATGGTCGTCGCAGCTCTTTGGTAGGTGGCGCCGGCATTCTTTAGCTCAAATGGCATGACTCGATAGCAGTAGGTACCCCAAGGGGTAATGAATGAAGTTTTGTCCATGTCCTCTTCTGCCATGAGAATTTGGTTGTATCCGGAGAATCCGTCCATGAATGAGAACATAGTGTGGCCGGCAGTGTTGTCAACCAAAACATCAATATGAGGTAGCGGAAAGCAATCTTTCGGTGACGCTGCATTGAGGTCTCTGTAGTTGACACGGACTCGAACCTTTCCTCCTTTCTTTAGCACGACCACAATGTTGGCGAGCCAATCTGGTGGTTTGATTGCTTTGATGAAATTTGTTTTTAGCTGTTTCCCAATGTCCTATGTGACTTTGAGGCTTACCTCAGGCTTCATTCGGCGAAGTCGTTGCTACTTTGGCTTGCATTCTGGTAGTCGCCGGAATTCGGTGCTCAACGATTTGTTGATCGACTCCGGGCATATCAGCGTAGGACCATGCAAAGACATCTATGTACTCTTTTGACAATGCAATGAATGCAAGACTCTCTTGTGGGGAGAGGTATGGGCTTATTTTGACTTCTCTAACGTCATCATGTGACCCTATATTTACAATGATAGGCTTCTCTATGGGACTCATGCATGATTCGGGAACAACTATGGACTCGGTGTCAGAAGATGCGTCATGATCAGATGCAATGTCATTTATGTAAACATACTCGGATATTGATTTATACACAATGTTTTCATCATTAGAAATGTCAGATTGGGTAGAAAGGGACGAATGGTCGGATGAGGAACTGTCAGTTTCGTAACCGTCAGAGTTGGCAGGGGAGTCGAGGCTTGGTTGGACGGTAGGTTCGGGGGTGGAGTTTCTTATGGGATAGCCTTGCTCGGTAGCTTCGCTCTTGGATCAGTGCTCCAATCTTCTCTCCTTTTGCACGTGGTCTCCTGCCACTTTGATTAAGCTAGTGGGGTCGTTATCTACCTCATCGTTCAGCTCAGACTCGCATAAGTGCCCCATTGCTTTGCCACACATGGTTTCCACCCAATCTTGGCTTTCTTCAGCTTGTTGGTCTTTCACAAACCAACTCCTAATCAAATCCTCATTGGACGCTTCCGCAAAGAATATCTCAAGTCCTGGAAACCTTTCTCGTTTTTTCTCATCAAACTAGGGTTCTGCAAATTCAAAGTAGGGTTCGTTCTCTCCTTGCCGCACGAATTGGCCATTGAGGGTTAGGGGCGGCTTTTTGGCTTTTGTGGTGGTTGAGGTTTCATCACTTGGGTTGTATCCAAGGCCGTGTTTGTTCTGTTTGTTGGTGACCTCAATTGGGCATTTGATTCCTTCGCCTTGTCTCCCGAGGCCACTTCTAGGAGTGTAACCCATCTTATTCATCATGTGAAGAGTTTAGGGTTGGAAGGTAGGGATTGGTGGTAGGTTCTCGCGTTCATGACGAGCTGCTTGCCTCTGTCACACGGGTGGTTAACCTTTTCCTCGAGGGGAAGTTTCCTACTGTGTAAGGTCCCTTTGTTGCTAGTGCACCGCTCACCCCGCTTGTTAAACCAGGCGGTGGTATTCGCCCTATTATTGTGGGTACGGTGTGGCGGCGATTGGTTTCCAAGGTTTGCGCCTCCTTGGGAGGTCCTTCCTTGGGTGATTATTTCGCTGACCTTCAGTTTGGTGTTGGGGTGTCCGGAGAGGGTGAGGCGGTCTTGCATGCCGTGAACCATTTGGTTGAGGGTCGTGGAGATGAGGTGGGCCTCTCCATGTTATTGGTCGACTTTCGTGATGTCTTAATTTGAGTCTTTGGTGTTTATATATAAAGTAAGAAGGTTGTATTTCGACAAGAATGAGATTATATTAGATATTTACTTGGGCCATAATTATTTATCTTTAGCGCTCAAAATCTTTATCATTGTTATCATGATATAATTATTGCATTATAATTTAAAGAATTGAGTTATTGACAAAGTGATTTAGAGAATTTGGTTACTTAAAATTCATTATTGGGTTACTAGAATTTGAGCGATAATTCTTTAAGGTGATTTTTATGAGTTTTGTATAACACAGAGAGTATGATCTTTATTAAATGATTAAGGGCAAAAAGATTCTATATTTAATTAGCATTCATATATCAGGGACTCGTGCATCAAGGCGTTAGGATTATTTACTTACATATAAAGACTGTTTAACTCATGAGTTCGAGGACGAACTCTTCTTTTAAGGAGGGTGGATTGTAATGCCAACTTTGCATTAAAATTAGAATCTCGCATTGCATTTAAGCATTCATACATTTGCATCTTATGAATTGTTATGTTTTGTTATGTGTTGTCTGGTTGTGATTTGAGTCTATTAATTTATTTTGCGCTTCGAGGACGAAGCGTTTTCTTAAGGGGGGAAGGATGTAATATCCCGAAATTTCAAATTAATATTGTAGATTTATTAATTAGATTATCTAAATGAAAAAAGAGTATTAAAAGTTAATTGTGAGTCGTTTTCAAAACCGAGTTCGAAAATGGATTTTGGAGTCGGAATTTCTATGTAGGATTTTCTAGTTTCTGAATTGGGCTATCTTCCAAATACTACAACAACCCAACTCTACATTGGCCGAAACCCCAAACAAATTCTAACCCAATACAAAAAGGAAAAAAAAAAGGAATCTGAAATTAGGGAAAGAAAAGAAAAGGAAAAAAAAAATAACATTAAAACCTCACCTTTTTTTTCTCTCTCCTCCTACCCGACAAACACCCCCTCCCCTTTTATTTTCCCTTCTTCTCCCCTGCTCAAGCCTCACGCACGCCCATCCTTCTCCGTCGCACGCCACCCCTCGTTCTCGCACGTTGTATCCTTCTCGTCAACGGAAGCTGAGCTCCGGCCGACCACCTCTCTGCCTTCGTCTTCCTCCTTCCTTTGCCGTAGGTAACACGTTCTCCCCTAGCCTCCCCTGTTTTCGTCCTCCTTAGTAACAATTGATTTCAATTCGTTTTTCTTGCTTCAAATCATGATTAATCAGTTCTAATATAGGTTATAAGTATTGGGTAATCGATTAGGGTTAGATTTATGCATAAAGGATTGAGTTTGATGTTGTTTTTTGGATAAATTATCACTAATTACGAAATTGGGGATAATTAGCTTAACTATTCGTTTTGTATCAATTAATTTCGAAGATTAATAATTGAGGAGGATTATAATCTGTTAATTAGGTTGTTAATTTTAATTGAGGAGTTAAAGCTAGAATTTGTTCATCTTTTGTATAAATTGTTGTTAGTCTATGAAATTTCGTTTTAATTTGTTTTAATGAGATCAATTATATCACTAATTAAGTTTTTATGAAATCTGGATGTTTATAAATTTATTTTCTGATTTTACTAATTTATTTTATTATTTTCGGACTTATGGGTTTTTTATGTATTAAAATATTGTATTTGGTAATTAAAACATAATATAAATTGGTATAACAATTTCTAATTAAATTATAATAATTAGGGGTTAATTTTCTATGAGCTATATTCTGTTTTAAAACTAATTTTAGGCCTTTAGGAATTTTTATAATAATTTGGATGTTATTTGAGTTATATTGGATGATTAATGAAATAGAATTACAACTATTGGATAATTGGTAATTGTTATTTGAATATGGTATTATCATAATCATACATTGCATATAGGATCATACATACTAACACATGGACATGTAGTTGGTTGGTTGATTGATAAGATTAAGTATTAATTTGGGAATGTCGTTTGTATAATTGTAGAGTTCGTAGACGAGGAGTATTAGTGATTGTTGTGCTATTGAGTTTTCCGTTTTCTTAAAAAGGTAAGCTAGCATGCTCAACATTTCTTAAACTTGTAGAAACCTTTCAAAGTTATGTGCTAGATGTGATTGGTGATTGGATGTGAACATAGTATCATGATAGGTGGAGAACAATTCAATTTATACAATAATCGTATTATGATTGGTTGGAATTAATGTGATGGTTTTGGTATATGGTATATGGTATCGCTTACGACAAATATGTTATTTTGAAAGGTAAGATTGAACGTATATTGAATTGGTTGATTTGGTTTGGGTTGTGGGCACATAGCCAATTTATATTATGATGTTGGTTTGATATCGTTTTACATGATTTGTGATCATCAATTCTCTCAATAAGATACTGGTTACTTAGACGGAGCAAAAGAACTCCTAAATTATTTGTTCGAGCCAAAAGAGCTCCTATTTATTCGTTTGAGTCAAAAGAGCTCCTATTTATTCGTTTGAGCCAAAAGAGCTCCTATTTATTCGTTTGAGTCAAAAGAACTCCTAAATTATTTGTTCGAGCTAAAAGAGCTCCTATTTATTTGCTTGAGTCAAAAGAACTCGTATTCATGAGATTGAGTCGCATCGACTCCTATTTATTACCCCACCACATCAGTATTTAAGAGGGTTAGGCTCTAGTCTACTCTACTTGGGTTAAAAACACCCAGTAGGGGGTGTGCAAAGTTAAGGTCTAGTAGTCTTGGATTATGGATTATGGATTATGGTTGATAGGATGAATTGGCAATAGATTCAGTTCAGTACTAAATAATAAGGATTATGGATTATGGATTATGGATTGTGAATTATGAATTGTGACTTATAACTTCTTACTCGTGATCAAATTAATGTTCGATGGATTGTGGAATGTGGATTGTGGATTGTTAACCATGAATCGTGGATTATGGCTCGTGACTTGTGACTTATGAAGTTCTTATTTTTAATCTTTGATTTGTTGGATATGGATTGTGGAATGTTTCTTATACTATGAGTATATAATGAATTGAATGGTGGATTGTGATATATGACTCTTAACTACTAGTTTGGAATTATTATTGGATGATTATATGTTTATGTGCTAAGTGTGTTTTCGAAAATAAAACTAAAACGTTTTCAAAATCCAGGTAAGGGTTTTGGGTTTTAAACATGTTGAGGTATTAGCTTACTCAATTTTCTGACTTTTTCAACTGTGGTTTTTGTGCTTTAAATCCACCACAGGTTTGGAATGATTGATGTATGCGGGAGCGACGACTCATTAGACAGTAGATGGATTTAATAAATAAGACTTTCGTTTATTAGACAATCTATTGAACTTAGACTATTTCATATTTATATTTCATACTTTGGACTATTGTAATTTTTAAGCATTGGATGTAATAGACTATTTTAGATCATTAGGCTTTTATACTGTGGCTTTTGAAATCTCCTTGCATTCGGGTCTTTGACTCGAGTGCGAAGTGACACCTCTGAATTTCCTTATTTGTGTTTTGATTCGCAATAAAAAATGTTTTAAAAAGGAAAGGAATTTTGGGGGTGTTACAGTTGGTATCAGAGCCCAAGTTAGGTCCCACGCTAAAATTGAACTAATTATACTTAGAAAAAAAAAATGAATTAATTAATTAGGAAAAAAAATTAATAATAATAATTAAAATGAACCAAGCCGATGGGGGTATAAGGGTATTGCTTTGTTCGTTTATGTGTGTTTGGTTTCTTTTATTTATGGAATTGCTACTTGTTTTCACATGTGAGTTTTACGTATAATTATTATTGGATGATTTGAATGGTTTGATTTACTTGGAAATATAAGGTAAATGTAATGTGGTATTGGAATTAGAAAATATGAAATTGATGTACATGTATGAAAATTGTTGATTTTGGAAGGTCAAACACACATTATCTATTTGGAATGATATTCATTGAGTTGGAATGAGAAAATTGTATGTCTATTTTAAGCATGCTCGACATGAATACGTTTTCTTGGTTTCATGGAATGTGCGTCAATTGAGACATTATTTTTGTATTCATTAGTGTTGGAGTTGTTATTAACTGATTGATGGGTTGAATTAACCATAGAGGAAATATATCAAAATATAGATAGTGCCCTCCCACCCTACCCTTAGTAGTGGGACTGGTGAATAATACATTGATTATTATTGGAAAGCTCTATATTTAGCATTTTAACCTTTGTTTTGACATCGCTATGTCGATGATTTATATGAGATTTGGGTCAAACATGAGAAATATAGTGGGTGTTATATGGTGAATTTTCGATAATAAGGCGATCTAGTGATGACTATACTAATTATGGATTTTAAATTATGTGGAAGTCTGTCTCAGAATTTAGTTGTATTGTTTGAAGGTGATTTTCACGAGTTTTGTACGGAAAATATTATTGTGGGATGTAATTAAGAAACTTAAGTACAACGATGAAATTGAGTTTAAAGTTTGGTTGCTATTTAGAGTCCGAAATTATTTTCCGTGGTGGAATTTGGAGGGGTGAATTTGAAATTGATTGACTGGTTTAATTTGAGATATATGACTGTATTGTTGAATGGATTTGAATTTGTTAAAATTAATATCGTCACGGAAGTTTACAACTATTTTAGGCTAATATGATTCGGATCCATGATCTTAATTTTTCCTTGTGTGTATTTATCTTAAGAATAGTGTGATGTCTTAATTTGAGTCTTTGGTGTTTATATATAAAGTAAGAAGGTTGTATTTCGACAAGAATGAGTTTATATTAGATATTTACTTGGGCCATAATTATTTATCTTTAGCGCTCAAAATCTTTATCATTGTTATCATGATATAATTATTGCATTATAATTTAAAGAATTGAGTTATTGACAAAGTGATTTAGAGAATTTGGTTACTTAAAATTCATTATTGGGTTATTAGAATTTGAGCGATAATTCTATAAGGTGATTTTGATGAGTTTTGTATAACACAGAGAGTATGATCTTTATTAAATTATTAAGGGCAAAAAGATTCTATATTTAATTAGCATTCATATATCAGGGACTTGTGCATCAAGGCGTTAGGATTATTTACTTACATATAAAGACTGTTTAACTCATGAGTTCGAGGACGAACTCTTCTTTAAAGCAGGGTGGATTGTAATGCCAACTTTGCATTAAAATTAGAATCTCGCATTGCATTTAAGCATTCATACATTTGCATCTTATGAATTGTTATGTTTTGTTATGTGTTGTCTGGTTGTGATTTGAGTCTATTAATTTATTTTGCGCTTCGAGGACGAAACGTTTTCTTAAGGGGGGAAGGATGTAATATCCCGAAATTTCAAATTAATATTCTAGATTTATTAATTAGATTATCTAAATGAAAAAAGAGTATTAAAAGTTAATTGTGAGTCATTTTCAAAACCGAGTTCAAAAATGGATTTTGGAGTCGGATTTTCTATGTAAGATTTTCTAGTTTCTGAATTGGGCTATCTTCCAAATACTACAACAACCCAACTCTACATTGGCCCAAACCCCAAACACATCCTAACCCAACACAAAAAGGGAAAAAAAAAGGAATCAGAAATTAGGGAAAGAAAAGAAAAGGAAAAAAAAATAACATTAAAACCTCACCTTTTTTTTCTCTCTCCTCCTACCCGGCAAACACCCCCCTCCCCTATTATTTTCCCTTCTTCTCCCCTGCTTTGCCTTTCCCCTGCTCAAGCCTCACGCAAGCCCATCCTTCTCCGCCGCACGCCACCCCTCGTTCTCGCACGTTGTATCCTTCTCGTCGACGGAAGCTGAGCTCCGGCCGACCACCTCTCAGCCTTCGTCTTCCTCCTTCCTTTGCCGTAGGTAACACGTTCTCCCCTAGCCTCCCCTGTTTTCGTCCTCCTTAGTAAACATTGATTTCAATTCGTTTTTCTTGCTTCAAATCATGATTAATCAGTTCTAATATAGGTTATAAGTATTGGGTAATCGATTAGGGTTAGATTTATGCATAAAGATTTGAGTTTGATGTTGATTTTCGGATTAATTATCACTAATTACGAAATTGGGGATAATTAGCTTAACTATTCGTTTTGTATCAATTAATTTCGAAGATTATTAATTGAGGAGGATTATAATCTGTTAATTAGGTTGTTAATTTTAATTGAGGAATTAAAGCTAGAATTTGTTCATCTTTTGTATAAATTCTTGTTAGTCTATGAAATTTAGTTTTAATTTGTTTTAATGAGATCAATTATATCACTAATTAAGTTTTTATGAAATCTGGATGTTTATAAATTTATTTTCTGGTTTTACTAACTTATTTTATTATTTTCGGATTTATGGGTTTTTTATGTATTAAAATATTGTATTTGGTAATTAAAACATAATATAAATTGGTATAACAATTTCTAATTAAATTATAATTATTAGGGGTTGATTTTCTATGAGCTATATTCTGTTTTAAAACTAACTTTAGGCCTTTAGGAATTTTTATCATAATTTGGATGTTATTTGAGTTATATTGGTTGATTAATGAAATAGAATTACAACTATTGTATAATTGGTAATTGTTATTTGAATATGGTATTATCATAATCATACATTGCATATAGGATCATACATACTAACACATAGACATGTAGTTGGTTGGTTGATTGATAAGATTAAGTATTAATTTGGGAATGTCGTTTGTATAATTGTAGAGCCTGAGTTCGTGGACGAGGAGTATTAGTGATTGTTGTGCTATTGAGTTTTCCGTTTTCTTAAAAAGGTAAGCTAGCATGCTCAACATTTCTTAAACTTGTAGAAACCTTTCAAAGTTATGTGCTAGATGTGATTGGTGATTGGATGTGAACATAGTATCATGATAGGTGGAGAACAATTCAATTTATACAATTATCGTATTATGATTGGTTGGAATTAATGTGATGGTTTTGGTATATGGTATATGGTATATGGTATCGCTTACGACAAATATGTTATTTTGAAAGGTAAGATTGAACGTATATTGAATTGGCTGATTTGGTTTGGGTTGTGGGCACATAGCCAATTTATATTATGATGTTGGTTTGATATCGTTTTACATGATTTGTGATCATCAATTCTCTCAATAAGATACTGGTTACTTAGACGGAGCAAAAGAACTCCTAAATTATTTGTTCGAGCCAAAAGAGCTCCTATTTATTCGTTTGAGTCAAAAGAGCTCCTATTTATTCGTCTGAGCCAAAAGAGCTCCTATTTATTCGTTTGAGTCAAAACAACTCCTAAATTATTTGTTCGAGCCAAAAGAGCTCCTATTTATTTGCTTGAGTCAAATGAACTCCTATTCATTAGATTGAGTCGCATCGACTCCTATTTATTACCCCACCTGCATAGAGCTGGCCACGGGCCGGGCAGGCCAGTGCTAGTGCTGGGCTTTCCCGGGCTAGTGCTCCAAAAGTCGAGCACTGGCACTAGCACTAGGTACCCGAGCTAGTGCCGGGCTAGTGCCAGTGCTCGACTTTTGGAGCACTAGCAGTAGCCCGTAGTGCTTTGACCGGGCTTTGACCCGAGCCAGTGCTTGGGCACTGTCTCGGCAAAAAAAAAAAAAAAAAAAAGGGCTTGCTCATAATTACAACAATTTTATCATTATTTGATAAACTTATAATAATTAGGATGCCTGCGTATCTCGACAGAATCAAAACCCACGTAGTTCTTTACTTACCTTACTTACCTTTGTTTGATTATTGATCGGTTTATTCTTGGACGTTCTCAATTCTCGTCGGCGGTTGATGCTCCCGATTCCGATGTAGTATCCTTTGTCATGAATGGATCTTCTTCGTCGTCATCTTTCATTCCTTGTGTTCTTGTTATTGCTTGATCCCAATCTTTTTTGCATACACATACTTTCACGGATTCGGGAGCCAAGCTTGATCGTTTTTCATCTAATACTCTTCTACCTGCACTAAAAGCGGACTCCGAATCAATTGTCGAAGCTGGAACTACAAGAACATCCTTTGCAATTTGGGTTAAAAACGGATATTGGTGGTTATGTTCACGCCACCAATTAAGAATGCTAAAATCACTATCATCGTTAATATCATGGGTTACTGATAAATAAGTATCGACAAAAGATGAAGTATTGTTTGAAATCGTTTTTTGTTTTTTCAAAATAATGTTGCTCAAACCACCAAATCTACTTTTTTTAGATTTTAAAGGCATAGAAGAAGAAGAACTAGCTTGTGCATTATTACCACTATACAAATCATGCAATTTACTAAGAATAGATTGACATTTGTTCACATAACTTTGTACATCATAATGTGTTTGTAGGTGTCGAGTTTGAGTGCCGGTTCCGCTACCCGCTTTCCACTTCAATTCCGTATTAATTTTGTTGTTTTTGCAAATTGTACAAATAAGTTTATAATGTTTGGCATTATTTTTGTCTTTCTCGACGAAGATTTTCTCAAAATAAGGCCAAACAAAACTTGATTTGACACCACGTCGATTAACAATACCACCATCTTCTCCACCTTCACCACCTATATTAAAGAATAGTGATATTAAATTATTAATTATGTTGTAAATTTAAATCAATTGAATAAATTAAAAAAAATTGAAAAATTAAATAAATATGGAACTATATAAATTGAATTTTACCATCTTGTGCATTTATATTCGGAGTACAACGAGGTGGTGGCATCACCGATGATTCTTGTTGTGATATATTACCTACACCTACAAATAAAATTATATTAATAAAAGAAAAATTGACAAAATAACACTAATAATTACAAAAATAAATTAAAAACATAAAGTTACCTTGATTAACATCGGTATCACCTAGAAGTGATTGCTCATACTCCCTCATCGTTCTTATTTGATCGGGAGTTAAATTATCCATTTCGGGTTAATATTAATTTTTGAAAAAGGTATTAAATATATTGAATACAATATACAATAATTATCAATACTAATAATAATTTTCAAATTAACAATAACTATAACAATAACAAAATTATTAAATATTGTATACTTAATATAATACTTGTAAAGTTGTAATAATTTTCTTTAACTAAACTTGAAAACTTAATTATTATTACTTGAGAATTGTAGAGTTGTAGTAATTGTAGAAAAAATGTAGAATAGAGAGAATAATTGTGTGGAAAATTGAGATGGATGAAGTGGGTATTTATAGATAATTTAGGGGAGGAGTAAATAAAAAAAAACAAAAAAAAAGCCAAAACAGTCGTTGAAGGCCAAACGTCTAGTTTTTTTCAATTGGGAAAAACTAGCCGTTTAGGGGGCGGGATGGGGCGGGCTAGTGCTTCACCAGGGCTTGACCAGGGCTTGACCAGTGCTTTGACCAGGGCTTGACCAGTGCTTGACCAGTGCTTAACCAGTGCTTTGACCAGTGCTTTGACCAATGCTTTGACCGGGCTAGTGCCTGAAAAGTCGAGCACTAGCACTAGCCCGGGTTCACACGGGCTTTCCAGTGCTTGTGTCGGGCCGGGCCGGGCCGTGCCTTGGCCAGTGCCGGGCCAGGATGGGCCCGGGCTTCTAGTGCCAAATGGCCAGCTCTACCCCACCACATCGGTATTTAAGAGGGTTAGACTCTAGTCTACTCTACTTGGGTTAAAAACACTCATTAGGGGGTGTGCACACTTAAGGTCTAGTAGTCTTGGATTATGGATTATGGATTATGGATTATGGATTATGGTTGATAGGATGAATTGGCAAAAGATTCAGTTCATTACTAAATAATAAGGATTATGGATTATGGATTATGGATTATGGATTATGGATTGTGAATTATGAATTGTGACTTATAACTTCTTACTCGTGATCAAATTAATGTTCGATGGATTGTGGATTGTGGATTGTTAACTATGAATCGTGGATTATGGCTCGTGACTTGTGACTTATGAAGTTCTTATTTTTAATCTTTGATTTGTTGGATATGGATTGTGGAATGTTTCTTATACTATGAGTATGTAATGAATTGAATGGTGGATTGTGATATATGACTCTTAACTACTAGTTTGGAATTATTATTGGATGATTATATGTTTATGTGCTAAGTGTGTTTTCGAAAATAAAACTAAAACGTTTCAAAATCCAGGTAAGGGTTTTGGGTTTTAAACATGTTGAGGTGTTAGCTTACTCAATTTTCTGACTTTTTCAACTGTGGTTTTTGTGCTTTAAATCCACCACAGGTTTGGAATGATTGATGCATGCAGGAGCGACGACTCATTAGACAGTAGATGGATTTAATAAATAACACTTTCGTTTATTAGACAATCTATTGAACTTAGACTATTTCATATTTATATTTCATACTTTGGGCTATTGTAATTTTTAAGCATTGGATGTAATAGACTATTTTAGATCATTAGACTTTTATGCTGTGGCTTTTGAAATCTCCTTGCATTCGGGTCTTTGACTCGAGTGCGGAGTGACACCTCTGAATTTCCTTATTTGTGTTTTGATTCGCAATAAAAATGTTTTAAAAAGGAAAGGAAATTTGGGGGTGTTACAATTTTTGAGTCGGCTCAGCTTACTTTTGATACGGCCTTACGTTCTTCTTTGGAGCGCATTGTGGTTGCTGCGGTTCGGGCTTTGGTGATTGGCAGCGGAGGCTTGCTACTTTGCCTTTCTCTTTTGGGGGGCTTGGTGTCTATTCGGCCGGGGATGCTGTGCATTACGCTTTTTTGGCGTCGCGACTTCAGTCTGCTACTTTGCAAACTAAGATTCTTCGCAATGCTGGTATCGCCTCTTCAGGATCTGCATTTGCTGCTGTCGTTGGTGTTTTTAATAGGACTATGGAGGTCGACATTTTAGGTAATCCTGGTGATATCGCTGACCCCAGAATTATGCATAGATTGGCAGATTTGTATTTCACACGGGTCGCTAGGGATGCTGGTTTTGTCTATTCCTTGATGCCGCGTCAGTTAGCTTTATGGAGGTCTTAGCAAGGTACGCACAGTTCTGATTGGCTTAGGGTGGTTCCGATTTTGGGGTTGGGTCAGACTATGAATGGTCAGACTTATCGCTGCGTTCTTTGCTATCGTCTGGGGATACCTTTGTTCACCGTAGAACGCCTGTGCTCTGCTTGCTCGCAGGTCTTTGTTGGTGATATATTTGGGGATCACGCAGTCTCGTGTACGGGTGTTGTGGGCGTCAAGCATCGGCATAATGTTGTAAATTTTATCTTGAACCTTCATTCAATATAATAGTAATAATAATAATAATAATAATAATACCTCGGCTCTCCACCAATTTCTTGTAAATTATTTATGATTCTTTGTTATAATAATATATAATAACTAGTTTTTACGCCCGTGAAATCACGGTTTTATTTTTTGTTTCCTTTCGAACGAAAATTGTACACGATTTCTCTATGTCTTAATTTGTGTGATCTATCATTGCGTCACATTCACCAAAAGTTTAGGTTTTGACCTAAGTGGCTAAAAAAGCACCCCACTTATAAGATGAACTCGTAACTCGTAAGTACATTTATTCTTTCTAAATTGTTGTTATCTTACATACGCCTTTCTTGAAATTGTATAAATAAGAAGGGTTCAAAGTTTTAAAACAATAGAATAAGGTACATAGTTTGAACACAAATTTACATGATGTTGTCTTTACTTCAAAGTATTTTAAAAAACAGTTATTGTTACAAACAATATTTCGAAAATAACGAATAGTCATGATTTGAGTAACTTTGTATGAATTTGTAGTTGGAGTTTAAAATTAGTAAAACCACAATTGTCTATTCGGTCTATTGCAAGATCAGAAGTATTGGTGACTAAAACGATCAACTTTCATTCTAGAATGAGTTTTACTACAAAACCATTTGGAACAATTCTTATATTAATTTGTCACTAACAATAATTTGGGAGAAGTGCTTACATATGCACTACATAAAATTAAACAATAATTGATACATATAATCACTAAAAGGTGTCAATATCCCTCTAAATAGTTGTAAGAGACAATTATCTACACCATCATTTTTATATCTCATATCCTAACTTAATTTCTCCTTTTCGACATACCATTCATGTATGACATGCAATTTTTTTTCTTACTTCAAACAAAGAACTAAAGTATATATAACATGTTGATCTAACATGTAACTGACAAACATGGCAAACGAAAAGTCAGGAGACACAATATGCAATACCATTATTAAGATGATGAGTAATATTTTGAATAATTAAATTTATGACAAATAAATTTAAAGAAGTTGAAGTGTTCTCTAAACGTTCGAAGAGACAGCCAAGAGGTGTTTTCACTTGATTTAATATGAGAGTAACACGTAAGGTGATGACATGGAATTAAGCCACGTGATATTTGTTAAACTATTTTGATAGCCTATTAATATTACATAAAATGAAATATTATTATCACTAAAAATCAATAATAATTTACAAGAAATTGGTGGGGAGCCGAGAGACGATCTGAGCCCCCACACCCTTTGCTATGGAAAAACCAATCCTAGTAAATATACGAGCTGTAGCCTGCGCATCGATATCCTACGTCCTGGAGAACTGCTGGATCCGCTTAAGCAGAGCAACAACTGTGGGCTCATTTACAGTTATTATTTTTTTAGCTTTAGTCCCCGTGCAACGAACGGAATCATTCGAAAATTTCAAAAACATTTAGAAACTTGCCAACAATAATTGCTAACCTTTTCTCATATATTAGTTATCTACTATTGCGAGATCCTTTACCCCGTTCCCATCAACCTCACAAACACTGTATCATCATGCTAAAAAACCCTTTAAGAAACACCTAAAATATTATTTCACCCCATTTATGACACTTGTAACCTGCTATCGCAACCTGAGACCTGTTCCCTTTTCCACTCCCCCAAAGATGTCATGCCAATCATTACTCTTATCAATTAAACAACATTTCCCCAATCCATTCTACATAGATGTTTCAATGACTTTTATCGAATTTGAAATCTAACATTGTTGACGTTGTATGTACTGCGATAATAAGCTGCACCGTAAGTGTATTATTTAAATGAGCTAAAACTTTCAGAAAGCTTACATTTTTTTACCATTCCATTCCTCTAACCCATCGCATCTTAATTTCATTTCACATTTTAACCAATTGGCTTGTAAATAGAAAGAAAATCAAAATTTTTTCTCTTTTTTCATTTAAGAATTTTTTTGTTTAACTCCGCAGTGAAGCAATGTTTATAGTATTTGTAAAAGATATAACTAATGCATGCAATTTTTGGAAAAATAAGGACAAATTATAATTTTTGCCCATTACATAGGACAAAATGTTGAGTTGATTAAAGTAAGATGAATTTTATGTTTGTGTGTGGATTATATTAAAATCGCAGTTGCCTAATCAATTGCAAAATCAAGATATTGTTGACCAAATTACATTAAAATTTTATTACAATATAACAAGTTTGAACATTTACAGTATAAATTTGTAACAGACTATGATTTGAAAGTACAAATTATGTAGACAATATAAAACCTAAATAATTTCCTGAATTAATCAATAAGATTTCGTGTCTTGTTTTTTTAAGTGAGAATATCATAACTAGTGAAGGAATTTAGTTGAACATGTGCCCATAGGGCACACGTTAGAAAAACCTATAATGCATCTAGTTACTAATAGATCATAATATTTCACAATATTGTTGAATGGTAAAATTATCCACACCACTATCTTATCTTATTTCTAGTTTAGTTATCTCTTTCGACATGCTAGGCATGCACGCCTAATTTTCTCACTAAAATCAAACAAATACTCAAGGTATATATAGTACATTGAACTGAGTTGTAACTGACAAACATGTCAAACGAATAGCCATGATGTTTAATACAATTATAAAGAATAATAAGTGACTAATTATGATATTAATGAAAATTAATTTAGAAGAGATTAAGTGTTTGTAAACGTCTAAGAAGGCAGATGAAAAGATTGTAATTCATTTCATCAAATCCAAGAGTGACACGTAAGCTAATGATGTGGGATTAAATTAGTGACAACTAAGTTCGATCTCTCTTGTGATGACACGTAGGATTAACGATTTTTTTTCGTTAGCCTATTAATATTATTATATAGATAACAATAAATAAAGGTTTCACTGTCCCTTTGTTAGCCTTAGCGGTTGCCAGGATGGGGTGGAAATAGCCTGACCAAGGGTTCATTGCTCCTTCACTTGCGTGATCGTCATTTTGAGGGTGATGGCCCGAACGTAACCAAACGGGTTCTTAGGTCTTCTTTGGTTGTGTTTGATGAGGCCGAGTTGGTTTTCCAGCGGATGGGTCTGTGGCTTTTTGGTGTCTGTTTCAAGACTCATACTTTTCGTTCGAAGTTTCTTCATGGGGTGGGAGCCGTGTGTTAACCCTCCTGATTCAGGCGATGGAGTTGTCCGCTTTGTTCTTTATAATTTGGACAGAATGTCTGCCCCTGCCTCACATTTCGTCGAGGCTGCTGTACGGGTTTCCTCTGCGGGCTTTGATGTTGCTCTCCTTGATCGTTTGCTTTCTAAACGGTTGTGTACGGTTAAAATTATCCCTCTGAAATGTCGTTTAAGTTTCTTATGGGTACTCAAACGGGCGCTTGACAGTGTTATCAGTATGCCTGATGACATGTCCTGTTGGATTCAGTTGTTTGTGTTGTCGTTGTGTACTTTTTTTTCCATCGTGGAGTTGTCGTGAGCGTCGGTCTTCTAATAGGCGACGTTTGCAGGAGGATTGTATTTTCCGTGCTATTCGCAGTTGGGGTGAGCCTGGAGGCAAGTGGCAGCTTGTTCATGATGCTTTGGGTGAGGATTCGCCTCCTTTGTTGGATGTTGATGATGAGGCCCTGAAGTTGTGTATGTGAGCGTAATGTCAGGCAATGTAGGCGTAAGCAAATGATTATGGTATATACAGTCAAACGGAACTAACATATGGTGTGATTGGACTGGAAAGTATGTTTTGAAATGGAGATCAAGATGGGAAGTGAAAGCTAGAAACCCAAATTATGAGCTCTGGAAGAGCATTATTACAATCGGAAATGAGCTTTTAGCAAAAAGCAGGTTCACAGATTCTAGATTGCTAAAGCCTATGACTTCTCAGAGTGAAATACAATAGAAACATGCAACATAAGGTGATTTGGGATGCTGTGAATGTCCTAAAACACAGTTTCATTGCCAAATCTGGCTGTTCAAGATGTCTTGTCTGTCATAGCGATTTTGCGTTGTCTGTGCAATGCAGCTGCAGAGAGTCGCCAACACCTTTCCTTCCAGTGTTTGTTGCTTAGAAAAGTTTGGAACAAGATTAAAATTCGGTTGTCTATAAACTCTGAACCAATAAGCCGAAAAGGACAGACATTCTAAGATGGATTGGGAAGCATGTTAGGAGGAAGCACCGGAAAAGTAAATGAGTCAAATGCAGCTTTGTAGACGTAGTCTACATGATATGGTATAAGAGGAATTGCTGGATATTTAAGGATGAAGAACATAACCTAGATTGGTTGATTTATAGAGTGAAATTCTATGTTAGTGTAAGAATAGTTAGCTACCTTCGTGGTCTTGTAAATAAGAAATCTTGGACTTCCTTAATGCTTGATCCCTAGTGGTTTCTTTTTTGTAAGTTTTTTTTTCCCTAAATGGATGAATAAAGTTACTAATTTTTACAAAAAAAAAAGTTAATCTCCTGACTTATTTAACTATAATTTATGATGTAAAAATAAAAATAAAAAGATAATAGTAATACAGAACGAGCCTTTAATTTTCGTATGATAATCGAACTTTAAACCCATAGATATGTTACGATAACATGGTGACCCAGACGTGTATATGACCCCGAAATTAGTATCAATGATAACTTATCACCAACTTCAATTTGAGATATATATCTTCTTCAATTCAAAAGTCAATCAATTTGACCTTTTATTTGGTTTACTATTATACCATTGATGCTTTAGGAAAGTTGTGATTTCATGCACTAAGAATTGACCAATCACATCGTGAACTCATCACACTTGCCTCAATTACCCAAAACCAGAAGTGAGAGGAAATTCCGCGAAACCAGATTTCAAAATTTCAAAACTCCATAAACTTATATCTGAACAGATACGTACACCAAGTCTAGACGCAACTTCTCCTTAACAGTCCTCAAAACGAGCGTAGTCTTTAGTAACAACCCAAAACATCGGCAAGAAGAAAATTCCGCGAAATTAAATATCAACAAGTGTAATGAGCATTACACTCCAATAAACCACAAGTATAACACCAGACATGACTTTCTCCATCGACATCTTTATATGGAAGCCGTTATTCACCTACAAGAAAATCGAAACCTCAATCTCCTATCAAGAAAAAGACAAATTATCTCAATCCTCAAAGAAGTCCACACCTTAACCCTCACTATAATCTAGGGATATTCTCTAGCAATCTTCCTCTCCTCTCCCTTGCAAAGGTAGGTATTCCTTTCTTTCATCATAATAGGACCTTTCCTTTTGTCCTCACTCCCATAATCTCTCTTCAGTCTTCACTCACCTCAGTCAACTTTGTCTCAAAATTGTCAACCCCAAGACCAACTTGAACGCCGCACATCACATACAAACACACACTCTTTCATATGATATTCCTCTGTTTTTGTATAGAAAACAAGCATTTGGTATTCATTGAAGAAGAAGGAGATCCCCTCTGATTCTTTAATTCTCTCTCCTTTACTCTGAAACCAAACAAAACAAATCTTCCCCTTCACTTTACTTTTTACTCCTCTCACTTCACACCCTTATTTATATAAACATTGAAAACCCACCTTAAAAACACCCCTCTTTTTCTTCATTTTTCTCAATTTTTTTGTTTAGATTAAAAATGGTGGGTTCGAATGGGAACTTTGGGGTTTGTAGTAGTACTGTGTGTGAGGAGGAAGACTTGTATATTCCTGTAAAATCCAGAAAGAATAGAAACTCAAAGAGAAAACAAGAGCAGCAGCAGAAGAATGTGAAAGACTTGAACTTTGTTGCTTCAAATTCAAGTTTGAAAAATTTAGAGAATTTGGGCAATCAAAATGTGGGTTCTTCTAAAGATGGGATTTTGAATTTGGGTCATTCTTCTAATAATCTTTCAAGTTTTCTGGAGTCTACAATCCCTTCTGTTCCTGCCCAGTATTTCTCCAAGGTTGATTTTTGTTTTTTTACTTTTACTTTTATCCGGCCAGTTAATTTTTTATTTTGGTTTTTGGGTGTTTTTGATTGATTAAATTCCGTAAATAGCCTCTCTATGTTGAAAAGGCTTGCGTACATCCGAACTCCATTTAACTCGGCATAGGGTAATGTTGTTAATTGAATTAATATTGATTTTTGGTTTGGTGGGCAGACAACAATGAAGGGGTGGAAGACATGTGATGTGGAATATCAGCATTATTTTACATTGGGAGATTTGTGGGAATCATACAGGGAATGCAGTGCATATGGTGCTGGAGTTCCTTTGGTTCTCAATGGTATTGATGATGGGATTGTTCAATATTATGTTCCATATCTATCTGCTATTCAATTATTTGGTCAATCTTCAAAATTTGATGGCAAATCAAGGTCCCATAACTTTGCTCCCTATCCTTTACACTATAGTTTACTTCTTTTTTTATTTCATTACAATTTGAATTATTAATTGCTTAAAATTCTTTGCTTGTATGTTTATACTATATGGAAATGTGATGCATGCTTTTTGTTTGATAATTCTTGCAAATGTCGTGGTAGTTGATTCGCGTCGCAATCATCTTTAATGTGGTTATACCATATGGATTGGGGTAGGTGGTGTTTTATTGTTTGATTAGCAGATGTTGATGTCTATGGATATGTATAGGCTACAGTTTCTCTAGTCTAATAAGATTACTCTTAGTTTTGAGGTGTTTTTTTCCTAGCTTCCTATGTTGGCTGAGCAGCTTTGAGGTAGCTATTCCTAGCTTTAGTAAGACTTGGTCAGCGCCCTTCCGAATTTGCATTCTAATGACTGTCAAGGATGGGGAGAGTAAGTGTTGTAGATCACCCTTGGGCTCAAAAGCTTCATGCTTTCGTTGGTTAACTGTTAGCTGCATCACCATAACTGAATAAAAAACAAACCAGGAGTCGCGGAATAATGTGCACTGCAAACCTACTTAGAACCAACAATTCTCTGAATAATTTTCACATTTTTGTATTTTGATTTTGTAATGCTGAGGATTTATCTTCTGATTTGATCTGCGCGGTTGCTGCTTTTAATAATCAAACCAAAGGCTGTTGCGTCCTTTGTGCAGAACAGCAGATCGATTTCGTCAATCTTTGATTGCATTTAAATTATTTACAAGCGAACTTTGTTAGCTCGTACTAATCGTGTGGGTCGGATCACGTCTTGGTCATCTGGTGCAATGTTTCCCTTCATTTGGGGACCACTCTTTTCCCTTATTTGAATCTCGTCGTACCTTGCTTTTTAGAAGGTTGTCATTGTTTTTTTTTTTTTTTTAAAATCTAACGTCCATCTTTTAATGATCTTCTTTCACCAATTCTCAAACATATTAATTGTCTTCGCTCTTTACATATGTGGATCCGTTTTGGGACTAAGGCTTTGCTGTATTTGTTTCTTTTTTTCTTTATTTGGACCTTTTTCTTACTATCTTTTTCCTCTGATTTTTTCGTGTAACTTTCACTTTTTCAATTTCTTTGTACCTTTCTTTTAAAAGTGTCTTATGCTTTGTTTTTGTGATAATTTTGTCTTTTTGGGTTTTTCTCTTCACACTTTACTGCTTATCCTCTTTTGGCATAATATCTCTTTTTGTGCATTTACAATTTCATACAGCATATCATGTTGGCAGCCCAGACTAAGGCTTTGTTTTTCTTGTGTTATTGCTCTTAACACAAAATAGAAAGATTTGTGGGGTTGATGGTGATATTTTGCGTGCAAGTTGATAGTTTTATCAGCAAATGTATACTTCTATAGTTGCAAACTTAAGAACCCATAATTGGTGTAAGGTCAGAGCCTTGCATATTGGAGGTTGATTTATGTCTCCATTGAGTCAGTTGAGTTATTATAGTTGTCCTCACTTACGGTCAAGGTGTAGTCACTTAGGATAAATGTGGAAGACGTCTGCTTCTTAGTTGAAAGTTCGTGTACTTAACAAAATAATGTTGCTGATTCGTTTATCGATTGGGCTGACCTCTAGGTTCACCGAGTTACTGTATGTGTGATTCCATAAAGGGAGTACATGGCTGGACATTTTGTTAACTTGTACTTTTATCCCGATGTCGTGTGCGAAGAAGATTACAGCAGAAGCCATAGGCTGGATAAAAGATATGCTAGGGGCGTTGTTCCAGCAGTTAGTTCGGGGTACCTTTTTCATTTAGAAATTCAGTTCTTCGAGATTGCGTAAAACTTTGACATGACTCTCAAGGCCTCCACTTATAAATAAGTGGATAATCAATCTCCTTTTGCAGTGAACATGTCTAAATGCTTCCTTTCTGTCTGGTGAGAAATAGCCTTTCTTTTACCTTTTCCAGAGGGAATATGTGAATCACAAAAGCATTTTGTCTGGGAACATTTGATGGAAACTCTAGTTTGATGGACATTATTTTTAATCAGAGAATTACGTAGCAACACATCCATGATATTAAGCTTTTAAGGTTACTTGGTCTGCAATTGCTTTTGTATTGCCAACATGATTACTGTTATGCAATCACTAGTCAAATTGATATTTAACAGTATTTTCAGTGGCTCTCTGCAAGTCCCATGGCATGTCTTTAAGGTTCCATAGTCAAGATTCAGTCGAAAGTAAAATTAATAGCAGTGGGTACATCTACATTTCCCTGTTAGGTTTGTGTTTTTGACTCATGTTTAAGAATAAAAACTGCAGTAACTCCATTCTCAGTAATACTGTCTCTCAAGGTTTTGTAGTTAGAGAGTCATTATGCTACCTTGGGAATTGAGAGCCAATTTTTGTTTTTATGATTTTACGCAAATTACACCTTTGAACCACATGCTTTAATTTGTTAGATTGTTATGTTGACAGTTTGATGATGCATATGGCAACAAACAGCCTGACTAAATAAACTGGCAAAGGGAGTGATTTCCTGCTGCTAGTATAAGAACGTTTCTTCATGGTTAGAAGTAACTGTTGGCTTTTAAGGATGCACACGTGTAGAGCATTTTAAGTTCCCAAAAAGGCCAGGGTCCAAATAAAGTTGAAAATTTAAGGACATTTCTCCAACTTGTTTCAGATTCCAATTCAAATTTGGTAATCTTAGATGCTGTAAAGTAGCTAACCAGAATAAACCAGCCTAGTCTTAGCTCTTTGAGTTGTAGGAGTCGCTGATACTGTATGCTGTCAGTTATCTGACACAACACTTACCTGGCTGCATCTCTGGGCAATTACACCTATCCTTGCTCCACACTCTTATTAAAGCTGTTTCCTTCTTTAGGCACCCAACAAGCTAAATGATCAACCTCTTTTTTTTTTTTTTTCCAACAATAATGAAATGGGTACAAATGAAGGATGTAGTACAGCGAACCAATATACAGGAGACAAAACGACCGGAAACAACAAAAGCAAAAACCAAATCCAACCTCTTTTTTTTTTTTGATTTTTTTTTTGAAGGGACCAAATCCAACCTCTTAACTTCTTAAGTCTTGAGTGTCGTTGATATTAAATGTCAGCTATCTCAGGCAACTGTTGCCTGAAAGAAACTTATGAATTGTAAGCTCCTTTTTGGGGTTACTTCAGCTTTAAAACCAGATCTTTGCTGCCTCTATTTTAGGCATATCCACCCCATTATTTTACGCTACTAGCCAGAAGGTTCTTTTGCTGACTTGATGTTGCCTTAACTTGACCTCCTTTTAGCTGTATGTTATTGCATGAATCTTATTCCCTCTCAGAAGAGAAATTGCTATTTACTTACTGATAGCCCTATCATTCCTCGGTGAGACTCCTCGACACTTTGGAAGGTCGTGTTTCACTTGTCTTTTATTTAATGTTTACTCTCTGTGGATGGGGTTTAAATAGTATAGAAAACAATTGAATTTAAAACCACCCAAGTAAACGTTAGGGTATGTAGTAAAATGAGATAGAATGATATTTGTTAAAAGATAAAGAGGTGAGTACTATCCAATGTAGTGGTCGGGCAGAAGTTTGAAATGCAGTGGCATAAAAAAGGGACATGTGATTAGAAAACTACTCCCTCCGTCCCAGCTCAAACGCCTCGTGGCCATTTGTAGTGTAATAAGGAAAATTAGTAAAGAAAGTAAAGTAGTAGTAGTGGAAGAAAATTAGGAGAATACATGAGAGAAAATGTGGGGATTAACAAAAAGTAGGAGAGAGAATGTGAGAGAGGACGAGAAGGTTAGAAAAAAGTAGGAGAGATAATGATGTCCCAAAATAAATGGGGTGTTTGAGTTGGGACGTTCCGAAAAGCAATATGGAGCGTTTGAGCCGGGACGGAGGGAGTATGAGTTATGAAAATCGATGGGAAGGGAGAGAGTAAGGTGTGATACGAACACGGAATGGTACTTGATATGGACACAGTAGAGGACATCATAAGAGATATAGGATATGGAGACACGTTCCAGAATTTCATAACTCAGACCAAAATAAATAGATTACTGTTATAATCACAACTTTCGTGTCAAATTTTAAGTAATCACAAACTAACACAGGTTCATTTCCTTCAAAAAATAAAAAACACTTAGACTCATAATAATCTATATTCCAATATACAAATGAGAGCAGCCTCTTGTTCAAAATGACAAGGGAAGGCTTGCCCCATAGACACCCTTATAGTGGGACCTTTCGCCGGACCCTCGCCTTGCGGGACGCCAGTGTTCACTGGCTGCCCTTTTTTCCTTTTATACAAATGAACTTACGAAACTCATCATCTTTTACCTTTATTAGACTTTGACTTACCTCGTGTGCTATTAGTATTGTGTTAAATTTTTATTCCTGGAGTGTCATGAAGTGTCAAAACTCAAAACTAGAAGAATATTAATGTACAGATAGACACGTGCTTTGAGTGTCAGAAATTTATTTTTGAGTCGGTCTCATTGTTGGACACAAACATACTATGTGGCAGAAGTGGTTATCAACATTCTTTTTTCTAATATTTACATAGGTATAGGTATGCAGATCTTTGTGTTTTTATTTATTTTGTTCCTAAGGAAATTCATGTTCCCAATCATCTTGTTGTTGTTTTTGTTCTTGCTCTTGAGGTAGTTTGAAGGTCCAATTCATATTGGCTGATCTTTGAAATGTCATTCAGTATTTTTCAAACTGTTTTGATCGGTATGTTTGTAACAGTGGCGGGCAGAGTGGCAATGATGAAAGCAAGTTATCAAGTTCTGATGAAAGTAGTGATTACGAATTTGAAGAAGACGTCAACTACAGCACAATATCAGAGCCATATTCAAATAAGGCAGATGAGGTCCCATCTAAGATGCTTTCTTCTCTAGGCATGCAGCATCAGTCCCATGGAGGCATTGGCAGTGAAGAGAGTGACGCTGGGAGTTCTAAGGGCGAATTGCTTTTTCAGTTCTTCGAGAAGGAAAGTCCGTACTGTCGTGAGCCGTTGGCTAACAAGGCCAGTATTATTGACCCTAAAATGGATTTTCTTGACGGTATAGTAGCACCAAGTAGGTTGGATTAAGTGTTGTTTTGTTGCTACAGGTCGGGGACCTTACGGGCTTGTATCCTCAGCTGAAAACATTGAGAAGTTGTGATTTGCTTCCTTGTAGTTGGATGTCGGTGGCATGGTCAGTTGAATGTTTAATCTTTCATATTGAATAACATTGTGTGAATAATACCTTGGTCATCCAATCTCTAAATGAATATGCAGGTATCCTATATACAGAATACCCTCCGGATCAACACTGAAGGACTTGGATGCTTGTTTTCTAACATACCATTGTCTTTCAACACCTTCGAAAGGTAACCTTCTCCAAACCGAAGGAATTCCAGTTTTAGCATCATTATGATTGTGATCGTGGATCGCTATGTCCAATTATACGCTTAGGTCAGTTTAAGTTTATCTAGAAACCATTACCAATTAGCTGATAGACTTCATGACCTTTCTGTTTTCCAAAGTTTCTTGTAGCAAAGATTTCCTTTATCGACCATCTATGTCTGATATGTTTAGAGACCACATTACCCTTGGTTATATAGGTGGGCTGAGGCTAGAGTTGTGAATCTCATGATATACTTTAGTGATCAGTTAGAGATTGCTTATTGTATTCGGTGGTCGTGAATGTATCTTATCTGGAAATAGTGGTAAAAGGAGCGCCTTGATCGATGATTATATGGAGTACAGTAACTGCAGATTTTTAAGTTCCCAAGTCTCATTTTTTTTTATCCATGTGATTTTTATTTGCCAATGTAGTTTATCTTCCCATGTTGTAATTGCTACGCAGTCACGAGTCTATTATAAAATAAGACGCGGAGGTAGTTTTTGTTTACATGGATGGTAGTTTGCTTTTCCACTCAACATTTCTGTAATGTAAAGGATGATGGCTCTCAAAAATTTGGAGTATGCTCACAGAAGTTCTTTTCACTGTTTCTCTAGGTGAAGGGAGCAGATATTCACCAAAGTTGATCGACTCTTCTGAACTCGATGGAACTCTGAGATTTTCATTACCTGCTTTTGGTTTGGGCTCTTATAAGTTCACGGGAGTGGTGTGGACAGGCAAGAGAGACTCTGAATGCCCTCTTGTTAATTCTCTCGCGCTGTCTGCAGATCGTTGGCTAAGGCAGCTCCAGGTTAATCATCCAGACTTAGAGTTTTTTCTTTCCCGTAGTTCATATCAGAGGTAAATTACAGTGTTGCAACTGGCTTGATGCCAGACTGATGGAGGAAATTTCGAAAAGATGGGTGTTGGTAGGTGGGGAAAAGGGGAAAGATAGACTGTTCAGAACATTCACCGCAAGGTAGCCAGGCTATAAGCAGGGTATTAGGGAAAGAAACAATAATGCCCGTTGGCCTGGCGTTTAAGGTCTCCTGCCTATCTTTACTAGATCAGGTGAAACGCAGAAAACTCGAAAAAAAAAAACAAGGTTATCACTATATGTAGTTCTCGAGACCATACTAGGCCCCTTTTCTGCCTTCAGATTCCCTTCAAAAAAAAAAAACAAAACCGAAAAAAAAAAAGATGAAAAACTATTTTGGGGGTTTGATGATTATCCCTACAAACTTGATACCATGATTTCTTGAGAGGTGCTGTCTCAGGCTTTAGCGCCCTCAGAGATGTTCCAGTGAGTTAGCTTATAAGTAGCGAAATATTGACCGCAAGTCCTCCGTAGCAGATTTAGCAGTGTAAAACACATTACAGAATGCTGATACCGTGAGCTGCAGATGCAAATGTAAAGTGCTAGTAGCTCTTCGGTGTATACCTTATTAAACTCTTGTTTTGTAGGACTATCAGTGATGATGCTGTTCACTACACTGATATTTGTGAAGTGTTATGATTGTTGAAGTCACTGGAATTTGATTGATACATAGATGTATTGCTGATACTTTGTTAAGTATATAAATCGGCAATGATTTTTCGTAGCTTCGGATTTGACTGTCTTTGACTCACTCCGCGCATTAGGTGTCACTCTTTCTGTTCTGTTCGTACCAAAGTTTAATCCCAGTTCTGTCGATGCACATTTCAGTATCATTTTATTTGCAGATATTAGCTAAGATACTGAAACTTATTTGAAGTTGAGTCTTACAATGATCGATAGATCTAGTACATTATTATTGATCCTATACAAACGATGATTACAGATTGTTTGCTGAGCTAGTGAGCTCTACATAATACGTATGTGTGTTTAGCCTACAGTAGGAGGGCGAATGACAATTCCGTGAGGATTAACCCAAACCCAAACCCGATCGCATCTGTAGTCTCGAGTCACAATACTCCCTTCTGGTAGCACTGTGGCTCGTACATGAGGGTTCTCGCGCTGTATTTTCATGGCTGCTTTGTGTCCGTTCGCCCCTACTAATTCTGGCCATTTGTTCTTCCCTGCAAGTAACACCATATGATGACAATGACATCAACAACAAAACCTTACACCTAACAATACAGTTTCTGCTTCATTTCAAAAAAGGAAAGGAAAAAAAAACGGTGAAAAAAAACGAGTAATTGTGACAGGAGTGAGGTGTACAAGGCGTCTTACCTGGGCATGATACTAGTGCTGGCTCCATAATTGTAATGTTGTATCTTAATGCTTACTCTTCTTGCTTCTGCACATATATATATAAGCAATGTGCAAGTACGTGTTGCATTTGGCCAGTGCAATAGATAAGCAGCATAAGCCAGATGTATGGGTTCATCATTCATGCAGGAGAAGATAGACGTGAGACGTCATCCTCGGTTAGCGGCAGTCTGTTTACAATACCAAGTAGTATTAACACAAGTTTGATTTTTGACAAAACTTTGGATTGCACCAGAATTTGAAGACAATGCATAAATGCATGATTATTTTTCTTTTTAGACTTGAAAACTCAAAATCTTTATCGAAGAAGATTGTTTTTCTTTTATAGCAATGCTTAATAATTGAGCTAAATTGCGCGCTTCCGACTGAAAATTGATTAAACTAGCTACAATGTGATGAAAGAAGTTACGTGGAAGGTAGAGTGGAACCACCTGGCCTCGATCAAATGAGTTTGTCTAGTATGATACTTTTTTTTAGTGGCTTGTTTGCGCTGCAGTTCCTCCATATTTTTGGATTTTTAACGTTTTGATTGGAAAATGTTGGAGTATGTTTTTTAGACTCGTGTCATGCAAATGTACGAAAACAAGATTACTTGTAATTATTATGCAATACATACTGCATCATATATAGAACTCCTCTGGCACTCGACCTAGTAGTGCTAATACATACATAGACGAAACCAATACACAACTACACACAATTACACATACACACATACATATATAGGTTACTCGGACAACGCAGTACGCGTACATTGAACTGGCGCGCCACTCTGCAGACTGCAGCTACTAGTACAAGCTCATTACTACATAACTTCCCCAACAAAAAAAAGAAAAACGGCCGACGAGGACGAACAAGGATAAAGCTTATTAGCACCTTGGGAAAGGAGTTCCGCATGTCCTAGCAACCTTTTTGGCATTAGGGGTATTAATAAACTGCCTAAGGGTCGGATTCCTCATGTATTGGCAGAGACAGGGTTTTTGCTGCCTGATCTTGGTGCAGCAAAATGATGTTGGTGGGCTTGAAGATACGATTGCATTCGCACATGGACTCAGCTGGATCGGGCTGCAACTCACCGCATTCGCCACCGCGGTCGCTTCAGCCAACATTAGCAACACCACCACCGCTGCACTAAGTGCAATGTTAGTGTTCATGTTAAAACGTATCATTTGTTTTTTTTATTTTTTTTGTTTTTTTTATTTTTTTTGTTTTTTTTTTAACCGTAATGCAGAGTAAATTAAGTGGTGGAACTGCTAGCTTGCTACTGAAAGAAGTAGTTAGTTTTGTGTCTTGTGATTTGTTAGTAGGGGACGTTAGATTTGCTTCTCTATTTATAGGTCGAAAAGCCGATTTTTAAGTACAAAGTAGGCCGGATTTTATGTACTATATAGTCTTTAGATAGCAGCTAGATGGGCTCTTGTTCATTTTTTCTTTATTTGGGTCCTCATCAATCATCATGGGATTTAACTTTTAACCAAAGTAGTTAAAATAAAAAAAGGAAAGAAAACTCAATTATCCTTAAGCATTTTTAAAACTTAAATACGAGTACAATACTAGTAAATTATACCATGATATAAGCATTGTACAATACTAGTTTTTCGACACATCACGAAATGATATTTGCACACTCTTATTGTTTCGGGTTCTAATATGTCCATGTCTCCCATCATCAAACGGTTCACTAAACTAACCCTTTGCCAAAAAGTAATTAAGTAAACAAAAGACATTAAACATTTTTTCAAATTTGTTTATGTCTACAGTTTTGTAAATAGATTATATAATACGTTATATACAAAATGTACTCCGTATTTGATCTCCCATACGATAAATGATATACGTAAAAAAATCTCCTCCAATATAGATTAGTTAATGCAATACAAAGTTTTGTGCTATTATCAAATTCTGCCACTTACCAAATTTCTAATTGGACCCTTATAAGACCAAATGACCAATGATGGGATGTTGGAATGATAGGTCTTTTCACTTAGGTCACTCATGGTGAGTGTGTGGGAGTGTCATGAGTTGAGGATAGATTGTGCATTTGTGCTAACAATTGGTGCTACTGTTTTAGTCCACCGCAATAATGTATTCGGTGCAAAAGGGTTCTTCAGTTTGGCTTATCTTGGTTTAGTTAACCTTTTTTTTTTTTTTTGGGTATCTCCATCATATCTATCATGCACGCCTCAATCAAGTTTTTCATTTTAGCATGGCTGCACTGGAAAATAAATCTAGCTTTGGGGCTTAGTAAGCGGGCATGCATTGGTAGGTCCAAAGTTCTTTTCCTAGTATTCTGATTTTCTTCGTTTGATATGACTATGTGAGATAATTTAAAATGGTACATTAAAGATACTAGGACACTGGACACAAAGAGAGCATGTACCATGTGAAAAGGCAGCCAATTTGACCGGACAAACGGAGCATTTGGATAAGTCTGGATAACTAATGTTTCAACTTTCAAGTCTCTTTTGTATTCAATTTGGGTCTGGTTTCGGATTGTCAACTTCGGGTCAATCTGGATCGGATCAAGTTGAGTCGGAACAATCCACATTAATTTTGGTGTTTCAAGATTGACCTAATGGCCAAGAAATCAACTTGCGTGGTGGTTGCTACGGGTTCGAGTTGTCAAACCCTCACCCACGGGCCACATCATTAGATGCTCTCATATAGCGAAAAAAAAATTTAAATTTTATTGTCAACAGTATCAATGTCAAATCTTCTAAATGTGTTACGGAGTACATTATATCTTAAATTGAAAATTTCAACCAATTTGAGTGAAAGGGATTGTAATAAGACTCAAGTTTTTGTTTAAACTATGCATTTTAATGTCCGACTATTTGGAACGAGGTCATATTCGTTGAAGGTCAAACTTATGATAGAGTTATACCAGGTTTTAAGTTCGATTTTGATTGTGAGTCCAATTCCGATGTTCGTGACAACTAAGTCGGAGCGGATGTTCGGCCGTGGGCCAGGTTTGCAAGGAGTATTGGCAAGGACTAATTTCATTTTCAGTATTAATCTACTCTATTGTGACAAGAACATTGAAAAGTGTAACTTAGTAACTCACGGAAGTGTAAGTATAGAGTAAAAATCAGAGACTTCTTTCTGGGTTCTTGCAAAGGAGGCATGACCCTGCTCTAATGACGCTGCGTCTCCTCGTAAATAAAGAAAATGATTAATAAAGAGTCGATCAGCCTCCATACATTTAACCAAACAATGAGTACATGTTCTACCACCATGATAATTCCAACACAAACCAGTTCGAAGAAAGCTACACATAAAACAACTACTTGACACAACAAAGTACATTTGAACCTGCTGCATGACCCCTTCGGTGTCAACCCTTTTGCGTCTAAAGTTGGATCCTCGGCTACAGAACTGTTGACAAATACGTTTCACGTATGATCTTGGCTTGTGCTGTGATCATTAGGTGCAGAGTACACTCCAAGGCACCTAGCCATCACTGGTAGATAGCGCGCACAGAGCAGTCATATTGTCTCTCAACCAGTGTAATTGTATTACTACACTAAGTCAATATCTGCAGAAATATAACATACTTATCAGAAAGACCCCAAGCGATGTCAAACATAAAGACACTGTAAATCAAGTCCATTAGCTGCTAGGAGTTCACAAGCCATTGCAAGAAAGTATAACTCTCCTTTAGGAAAGGGAATGAACTGAGAGGAAAGAGAACACTGACCACAAAAAGACATTCCTGGACTAACAAGCAGAATGGTACCAAGTAACAATAGTGGATAAGTTGTGCTCCTAGGTGACTTAGGTGTACAGGCTACCATTACTAGGATTACAACATAAATTCAAGGGAAACCTAAAAAGAGCAATAGTTTATGAAGCAATCGCATATCAGTAGTACAAGCCAATGCAGCAGCAGCCAGCCAGCAAGGGTTGTTCCATTCCTATTACAAGTGGGATACTGATTCGGCTGCCTAGAATATATTAAGACAGTACCTAATCTACAGGGTACCATAACAATGGGCCAAGCAAGTATGTTTTTTCCCTGACATTATGCCATCCTTTCTCTGGTATAGTTTTTCAGTTGTATATCATTACATGGAATGCTTAAAAGTCCAGGAACTGCAGCAGTTATAGACTTATAGGGATAAGATTCTCCTGACTCTTGAGCATATCCTGATAACAATTCAACATACAACCAGTGGTTTTTATGTTGATGACTTGCATGATGACTTGCATCTTAACCTAAAGGCACACAAGCAATTATCCGTGGCCTATAGCCCTAGAGGTACAGAGTTCCTATCCTTAGTGCCACTTGTAAGGATCACCCGAACTATTACCCCCTCAAGTACTCAACAATCTAAAGAAATATAGGTGCCTATAGAATGACAGCCATCATCCGGCGCTGCTATTCACGCTCAGCACAAAAAAACAAAAAAAAAACTGTAGCCACAAGCCAGGTACTCCCACTTATTTCTTTCATATAAGAGAAAGATTACACGTACAATTAGAGGTATAATCGTACTAGATGTATCATATATCTGCTATGACATCAAAATATACACCACATAAGTTCAGCTATATTCTTTAAATGGTTACGACAAGAAGATAAAGTAGAGTGACGGCTCCAACTCCATAAGATAGTGCAGTAAGAGTTGAGGTGAAGTCGAGGTGGAGTTGGTTAGAGGGATAAGGAAAGACAGAGGATCCATTTGGCTATTATCCTTCGATGGTGTAGCTATACACCACTAGAGGGGTAAGAAAATATTGCATTCCCTCCTCCCTGAAACCAACCCCTCCACTCATTTTGCCCCACCTTATTCATTAATGTTACCCCATCAATAGAGGTTCTTTCCTTGGACAAGAAGCAGAAAGTATCCGCTACTTTAATTAATTAAAAACCACACGCAGTACTTCAAGCCAGTTTAGTTTCTTCTATAATCACTGAACACTGAATCATAGTGAATTTAGTTAGCCCCAGAGGAACCAGAAATTAAATTTGACTGCAGTAAGTGGTAACCAATTTTGATTTGTGCTCAATCATGTACTTCATGTTGTCTGACGACAAGTGTGGCAGAATGAGAACGAAAAAGAATGGATTAACACAAGGAAAGCAAAACCAGGAAAAATAACTTCTCCTCCCAGGTTATATTAGTTTATGGCTTCAGTAAACTCACTCAGCAAAGGTACGCTTAAAGTTATGAGATCTAACTATTCTCAAATACTCAAATCGTTCAGTGTAGATATCAAGCTTTTATGTTGTACAAAATGACTTTCGAGGATGTGACACGCTACTGGAGGAGAATTTATAAAACCATAAGCCGAGTTTTAAAAATAAGGATCATAATTCATAAGCATACCATTCGATGCTGTCCCAATGTAGGAAACCACCATGACCTCTAGCATTGGTGAATGTGTAAGCAGCGCCGGAAACTGGGCACAAAGGTAAGACAATGTCCAAAACTCAACATCAGGATAAGACAAGATGATTTTTGAGAAGCAGATGTTTCATATCCTAATGTAGAAATTGATCTACATCAAAACAACGCTACATCACAAAAGTACCTTCATAGCCTCCAAATACAGGATCCTCTGACAGTAAAATTGGAGTGTCAAGGTCAATGAATCTATCACAGTTGTATAAGAGAGAGAATCATTAGTATCAGCCAGAAAAAACTGCGTTAACTAAAAACAGTAAGTAACCAAACTCCAATGATAATACTAAAAGTTTAATCTGTAATTATTTACTTAACTGGAAACAACCCATCCCAGCAGCAAGGTGCCCAGCAAAGCCCATGGCCAATCGGGTCTCAACCATACCACCAATCATCAAACTCAACCTAGAAGTTCGCACCAGCTCGATTACCTGAAGAGCCCCAAGCACTCCTAATTTGGCAAGTTTGATATTGATGACACCTGCAAGATTTTCCTGCACTATTTTCTTAGCATCAGTTAGGCTTCGACAGCTCTCGTCTGCAGCTACAGAGACCCCATACTTCTGTCCAGCGATGCGACTAACATAACCTAGACCTTCCCAATCATCTCTGTGAACTGGTTGTTCAAAAAGAATGGGTGTAACTCCCATTTCTGTTCAAAAGCACAATCAATATGTCAACAATCCAGATACTTTTTTTACGCATCAGAAAACAGGAACAAGATAGATGTAGAGCGACATACATTATGTTCAATAAAGTGAGGAACAAGATAATGTCAGTCACAAAATCAGGTAGACGCCTAACAATTATGGTTAACGTAAAGAAATATTACAACCCACCATGTAGTTTCTGGAGAACTTGAACAGCTTCTTCTTGATTGTAACCTTCATTAGCGTCCAGGATGAATAGACAATCAGGGCAAACTTCTCTTATAGCTGTCAGAACCTTTATATCTTCATTTATGCTTTTTCCTACCTTAAGTTTCAATGTCTTAAATCCCTGCTTTTTGTACTGCAACGCCAATGTAGAAGCAATATCTGCTGGACCAATAGGTATCTGCAAGATGGAAGTCAAGTAATTAACGGAAACTAATGCAACTGTAGCTGAGATTATTATTTCAATAATTTAACTAGTGTAACAATGGTTAGCACAGTCATGTTGATTGATTTAAGGAAGCATCAAGAACTGGAGGTGTGCTGAATATGAAATGAAATTTAAATTATTTACTATTTAAATTCAACTAGATGTTCAATAGAAAGGTTCTGAACTGTGATATCAGTGGTTATGGTATTTGAAACTCCACCAAAGAGACGCCATAGTGGTACTCCAATGGTCTTAGCGACTGCATCAATTAATGCCATCTCGACTCCAGCCCTAACCTGCACTCACAACAATAGAGTAAGAGCCAAAACGGTTAACTTCAATTTCATGGCAGACTTCTTAAGATAGATGTACAACATAACCAGAATACTTTACAGCAGAAAAATCTATCCACAGCATTCGGTGAACACAACTAATGGGCTATAGGACCCTCAAGGGTCTGGTTTAGTGGTTTGGGTGTCATTCCACCAAAATGGAGGTCATGAGTTCAACTCCTAGCAGACGCATAAGAATTGCTTTTACAGAAAAAGTGTTGTTTCACCATGCAGGAAGATAGGCCTTGTTCTCTTCAGCTGTGAAGGATGGATGCATGAACTGCTTCAATTTGCTAGGCTATCTTGACTCAAGTTATGATGTATCTGTAGGGTCGGGTGCAATAGCCAAGGTTTGACTATAGAGGTCGTAACGGTGGTTAGAGTGTAAGACCATTGGAACTTGTATAGGTTTGTCCTTGTAATGCAAAAAAAAAAAAAAAAAAAAAAAAAAAAAAAGAGACTAGGCTGAAGATAGTCAGAGATGAAGAAAATGAGCTTAAGGCTCGAATATAAAATTGTACGCAGAAGCAACTACTGATGGAACTGTACCAGCAGAAAGGCGGAAATTACATTGTACGCAGCTCAAAGAACACTATTCCTGTATCCTATTGCATCCTCATATAAATGAGATCGTTACTCAACTGGGGGTGACAAAAAAGAGGGTCAGATTGCAACACAGATTACCACAAACAAAATGAGATTAAAGCCTTAGTTTAGTGAAGTTCACTTCACTGAAGTTAAGAAATGCAACCACTCACACAATGCAAATAGAATATGCAAAACAGAAGAAATTGCACATGCGAAGTCACCCAAGGGCCTGCATACAAGTACATCCATGGTTGAGAAAGTTAAAGAGCTACAAATTTTGTTGTTTCGGAAGTTACTAAGAACTCTTTCTAGTGCTGATAAGAAGCCAGGAAACACAGATTTAAGCATAAGCACCCTACACAGCACACACTATCTTAACAACTAAACATAATTACGAAGAGTAGTCCCAAAATGGTTTGGGGTAGGCTAAGTCAAGCCACTCTACTCTTATTATATAGACACTGGGATTTGCAATAAGAAAGATGGACATGGACCTTAGGACATTTTAACTAAAAAGGCAAAACTTTTTTTATTTTCCGACTTCACGAATGAAAGGGTAGTTGAATAGACCAACAAGGTCAATGATAGTCTGAAGGGAAAAGTGTTTGGACAGACTGCGGAAATATAATCGTTGTAAGGAATGCGCACGGGCCAACATCCACTGATGCAAAACATGCATACCTCATGTCTTTAAGTCTTAACAATAATATGCTTTGGTAATTTTCTTTGAAATCTTTTCTACCTGGTATAATGATGATCTGACCTGGCATTCTATGAGAAATAATTACAACTTCAGCATGTTTGAAAATCAGCTCCCTAAATTACACTCCAACATTACGAGGGCCGAGGGGGTGGATGGGCTTTTACCAAGCAATAAAAAGTAGTTAAAGATAAAAATACAGCACAAGAAATTGAAAATGTGGTGCAAGATAACAGCCTATACTACAGCACATCCATACAAAAGAGAGTTGGGGAGTCTAGTCAGATTGCTGCAATTATTCTGCAGTTATTTCCTTTGGCTCAAAGGAAGCTGGAAGCCTAGATGTACACTAACAGAAGCAGGCGTAAAAAACGCACACGGGCACATACACACACATTTTAAGAACCCAATACCCTCGAGCATGTTTTAAGAAAGAAGCCCATTTTCTCATGAGTTACTGTTCTGAATTCTTCTCCGGCTCATACAGCAATCTATTCTGGGATACCTAGCTTGCAAGTCGATAGTCAAAGTGCACTCCTTATCCCACAGATGCTACCCTAATCAAGATCTTTGTATTCTAAGGACAAGCAATCAATAACCCCAATTGGTTAATATATAGCCAATTAATCAACCAACAACAACAGCATCTTTAACCCTAGTGCCTTAAAGGCTCCCGCCATAAGGCGGGATAAGGAGGGGTCGGATGCACGCAAGCCTTACCCCTATTGAAACATAGAGAGGCTGCGCACGGATGACCTAAATGAAAATTGCTTCGAGAATCGCACCGACTGAAAATTATTTGTGCTGTTAGTAAATTCTACTCGACTTTATATCTTCTGTTATAACACATTCTACTAGACTAAGTCATCAGCATACAAACAGTTCTTCAAACAACTAATTAAACAGATAACTGGGTCATCTTGATTCCTTGTTCTCTCCCTATAGAGATATCCTCCCTTTCACCACAAAAAAGGGCAAAAAAACCTGTTCACGGCTTTTAGAGAAAAGAAAAGAAAAAGTGGGCTAAAGTTCATCATGTGGAATTGCTCGAGTTACGCAAGACTAAAGATAATCACATTTGAAAGAAATGAGGTTCAGGCTGAAAAAAAAAACTAGCATATGCAGGAACAACTACTGTATGAACTATACAGCAGACTAGAGGAAAGTACAGTAACTTAAAGAGCACTTTATTTCCCATCTATTTACTGACAGTCCCACTGCATTCTCATAAAAAAGGACATCCTTGCGCAAATTTCAAGATTTGGGGGGAGGGGTGCCAGGTGCAAAGACAGAAGTTCACATTGGAATTCACAAACAAAATTGGATTTAAAGCCATAGTTTAGTGAGGTTGACATCAATTAAAGTACTCTCATGCAATCTCGCACACAAACCACATACAATATGCAAAACAGAAGTCGCACATGCGAAATTACCCACTTAAGTAACTCCACGAAAGGACACGGCGTAGAAAGTTGAAGAGCTTCTAATTTCTTGCTTTGGAACGTGAAAACTACTGAGAACTCTTTCTCGCGCCCATAAGAACTCCAAAAACTCACTTACAAGCATTAGCACACAATCACACTGTCTTAAGAATCGAATATGAAAGAGGAAAAAAAAAGTGAACATGGTGACTAGGGCACAGTGCCAAAATATTTTGGGGTACGCTAACATGAGAATATGAGATGTCATATGGAATCGTCAACATGGGAAGCAGTAAGAAGGCAGAAGTGGAAAAAAAAAAAAAAAACAGAAAAGTAAGATGTAGTGACACTATTTCAAGACCTGACATCTAGTTCAGTTGAAGATAAAACACAAGGAGTACAACACAAGTGATTGTAAATTCCATGTAGATATCAGTGAAGCACATCCATACACAAGCAAGTTGGGGGAATACATTTAGAATACTGCAATTACTCTGCGCTCGTTTTCTTTGGTTCACTGGATGCCTAAACACACACGAGTGTGATAGAAATTAAAGTTGGGGGGATACATTTAGAATACTGATTTTTGTGTGTTCAGCATCACAGACACAGGCATAAACGAAAAGATCCTAAGAACCCAAGATGCTGCCTAATCAAGATAATTGTACAATATAGAGCCTAATGATTTGCCAGACAAAAAAAAGAAAAGGTTCGTTCATTTAGTAAACTCCACTCAACTTTATTTACTTTTTTAGAACATATCCTGCTTGACTTATTAGCATTACAAACAGTTTCTTGATATAAGAGAACCATCCCAGCCAAAAGCTAAAACTAATGGTTGACGCACAATAATTGGCTTAATACATTAACACGGCCCCCTCACGCGAATGCCCTTTTGGATGCGCCCTCCCATACCTAGCTGAACTCGACCAAAAACTTCAAGCTAATGTCTAATGGTTGATGCCCGATAATTGGTTTAATGCCTTAACACTCAAAACAGCTAGCCAAGTATACTGCATACGCAATACTCAGATCATAAAGTACTGAAATTTGAGCATGAAATAAAAAATGGTTTAGAAGAAACTTACAGAAGCAAATTGGTGACCAGGAAGAATATCACCAATCTCTTGTAACGCCAACCTCAAAGTCATAGGGCGACTCTTCTTAAGAAACAAGCATGCCTCAGCCGCCTTGGCGAGCGCGGTGGCTTGATCCTCCACGGTGACGGAGGGGAGCACGGGTGCCTCACCCCAACCTACACTCCCATTACTCAACTCGACCCGAATCCCGACATTCTCAACCTTGTCTAATCTGGAAGATGCAATCGTAAAAGGGGCGATCAACGGCACATTTAGTGGCCTTCCTTCTGCTCTCTGCACGTCCACTGTCACTGTACCCATCAAATCATTGAACCCGAAATTTTTCGTGATTTGTGGGTCCATCACAACGCTTAGATTTGAGGAACATATGACGGTTTTGGAGGGGTTATTTGGTTTTGGTCGGAATATTGAAGGTTTTGTGGGGTTTTGGATGGTTGATGTGAAGAAAAGGGAGCTTGATGATGAAGAAAGTGAAATGTGCCCAGCTGAAAACATTGCTTAAATTTGAGATTAGTGGATTTGATCAGGGGATTTGGTGTTGTGTGATTGGTGCTTTGGGAGTGAGATGATGCTAACAGTTGTTGCCATTCTTAACCTTTGTAGTGTGATTTTTGGGAAAAATATTATACTCCATGTTGGATTGTTTATGTGATTTGTTTTGATTTGATTTGAATAAACTTTATTTGATTTGATTTGATATGAACTGAATTAATTGATGTATTAATTGTAATTAGACGAATTAATAACTAGAAATAGACTAGATTCATTCATTTTTATTTGGATAATTCTGATTTGATTTGATTTGAATAAAACTAATCTGAATTGATTTGATTTGAATAAATCTGATCTGTTTTGAAAACACTGTTGAATAAGTTGAATTGCACATGGTCTTACTTCCTCTGCCCCTCTTTAAACACCCCAGTTTTGTTTTCGGGGTGTCGTTCTTTTAACACCCGATTTCAAAACTTTCTAAATGAGATAAGTTTTCACCACACATCAATCCTCCATCTCCAAAAATAATAAACAAACTACTCATTATCTCCAACAATAATAAACAAATCATCTTAATTCATGTGGAAAAAAAAAAAAAACGGGGTGTTTAAAGGGGGACGGACGGAGTATACAATTCAGTGCCCCCGAACTTTACCCCTATAGGCACGTGTGTCCTTATCACCCATTATCTTCTAAAACCGTCAAAAAAATAATTACTCGTAGGAGTAGCATCTTCTCAGGTTTTTTTTTTCTTTTTTTTTTTTTTGCATTCCAAGATAGTGAAGGTACTCCATGTACTCCTATTGCATGTTGCATTTCAAGATGAATGCATTGACGCCAATTTAATCAGAAATTACGAGATTAAGATTATGAGATTTTCAAAGATAAATATACCACGTTGTAGTATTTAAAATAAAAGAAAATCTGTTGTACCAATTTTAGATCTCAAAAAAAAAATATTACCAATTTTACAAAAAAATACGAACTCTAGGGATCTTCTCTTTTTTTTCAAAATTGTAATCCTAATTCTGTACTTCGAAAAAAACAAACTCTACGAGTACCAACCCTTTGCAAAAAGGCAAGGGAAATGATTTGGTATACATATGCATAACAACAGTTCTAATAATTCCAATGTGGGGTATTCTGCCATGAATAAGAAGCAAGTGACAAGTTATAAAGGTTCTATGTTGGCTTGTTATGAGGACATGTGAAGTATTGTGCATAAAAGTATCTATACTTACACATTTAATAGGCTAACATCAACGCTTACGTGCCATTTGTTTTGCTGCATCCTTCAAAAAAAATAAAAGTCACGTCATTGTTGATTTGTCATTTGTAGGTTTGGCCTCATTATACTCTCTCCACGTCATCCTCCTCCCCTTAGGTAATTTCAGCTATTTTCAAGGAGGACCAGGCAATTGATTTGGAAGAGTGGATTCATGGGTAAGCTATGTGCAGTGGGTCAACACATAATATAATTACTCCGAATTAAAGTTACGGTCCAAAATCACTGCTCATATTTTGTTAAACATTGTTTTTCCTGTAATTTTGAGTCATTGATTTGTAACTGAATAATAACGCTTTGCTTTTTTATTTTCCATATGTTCCTGAAGAGGAGGTAATGAGGGCATTAATCTACGGGGATTTGCATATGTTACTACACACCTTGATTTCGAATCTGAGCTCCTCTTCATTGTTCATTTTTTTAATATTCTTTCCAATTACGATTGATCATGAATTCCCATAATTACTTTGCTTTTCTGTTCAAGTGTGACATTAATGGACATTTTAGAGCTTATTAGTTATTACCAATAGTAAGCCTGGATTTTTCGGGTTTTTGTTTCACAGAGTATGTAATATTTGATGGGCAGGTATTAATTGAGTACATATCTCAATTGATTATATCTAGGTGATTCAATTCATGTGATCGAGGCCACTATTGGACGTGTCCACGTTTATCTTTGGGTCGTGCGTTCCACATCATTGGAACACCATCAATTCATTCCCCACCAATCTCTCTCGTAGTCATATTCTCAGCAATTAGCGTACTAATCAAGTTTGCAGGGTGGATTCGTACATGAATTTAACGGAACCTAGCAAGTTCAAGGGACTCTTGCAGTGTCAAGAGCTATTGGAGACTAGCATTTGAAAGAGTGGATAATTAGTGAGCTAGAAATTCACCATGTTCACTTAACTTCTGACTGCGAGTTCCTGATAGTGGCTTTAGATGGTTTGTGGGATTAGGTAATATGAAGATATTCCTTTTGGAGCTAGCATTTGAGTTAAATTATTCAACTATTGGATTATATTTTTTTTCTGATTATTGTTCGATGCTTTCAGTTCCATGCCACATGAAAGAATAATGTCGAAAGACTTAGGTTTTTTTTATTGGAAATCGCATGTATGTGCATATCATGATAAGTCAAAAGTTTTACTGATTTATGTCCCATGTAAGTCATCTATAACTCTTTAAGTTAATTGTGGCTTTCTCCATTCATATTCAGCTTCTTACTAGTTACTATTAATGAAAAATTTCATGCGTATGGTTAGTCAAAAGATACAATGGGATGTTTTCTTTATGTCATCTTTTTATTCATCTGATATATGCTGATTATTTAGGTAACCATATTGTGCAATATTTTGGAAATTTTATTATGTTTTCACTGCTTTAACAGATTACGTCACCGTTGCTCTTTCGATTTTTTAAGCGGAGTCAGTAGTAATTTGTGATTTTGACCTTTGGTATTTGTATAATCTCCACTGCTCTGTCTGAAATACAGTTCCATTTAAGCAATAATCATAATGCGTATATGTCAATATATCGAGATGAACTATTGCCTTTTCTTTTGAACATGATTTGGTAACATTTAAAATGCAAACCAAATCTTAGGTACATCAAATACGTTTGTGTCACTGTCAACAAAAATTTAGTAGGTCTTCTATTGTTGTTGGTATTTTGCATTTCGTTTTTGGTTGATTGTATCTAGCCGATGAAATTTCAGGATCATTTGAGGACAAAGAAGTCCGACAAACTTCCATACCTCTGTCAAGCCCACCTGAACTCTGGTACATGTGATTAGGAAGGAGGCAAGATATCAAAGTGATGGTTTTTGTAAGTGCATTGATCTTTTAATCTATTTGATTGATCACTACTCTTCCCTTTCACATCTATTTGCTCATTACTTTATCCTCAAACGGCTACATTATGAAAGGATTTTACTTATATTAGGAATTTTGTGTTTTGCTTAGTTCTTTTCACATGGACGGGTTGGCTCCTGGCTTGCTGGGTGTGGTGATTAAGCATGCTGTAAATTTGCTCGGAATCAAATCTATTAATGTAGAAAATAAGCTCTTTTATGAAACCTTGGGTTTAGGATGAAAATGATATATGACCCTTGGCACTTTTGATAATAATAATAATAATAATAATAATAATAATAATAATAATAATAATAATAAAATAAAGTGGTAAACTTAGATGAGACTTTTAGACTACTGCCTTGTTTTTGTTGGAAAATTAGAGGGCCAAATTTATCATATAGATGATAGATTGATAGTATACATTGATATTATTCTTGATATATGAATAATTTACTACTCTAACTTCATGTTTGACAAGGATATTTCTTTTATCGGCGTTTTAGTTTAAATCGATGCTGCCGTTTTGGTATTCGTACATCATTTTTTTTTCTGACATCATTCTCGCACCATTTTTCTTTGACACTATTCGTACATCATTCTTGGATACTAGGGAATTCTATACTTCTATGAGCACTATTCCTGAATAGCATAAATGACTACCAGGCTCATATGGCTACAATTGCAAAGGTAAAGAAAAGAGTGCTTGAAAAGTTTCAATCTGTATTGCTCTATAGTTGGCTTAATAAGTCGTATTCTTTGACCAACAAAGTTGTTTCATAAGTAAGGCTTACAAGCAAGTTCGATTTTAAAATTATGATTTTCGGATTGCTTATGTTGTTTTTTACAGATTGGTATAGGTACTAACCGGCGAAAGTTCTAACAGGGAGACGGAGAGACAATTGGTTCGATGTGTCGAGGACTTAGAGGTTACGAAGTCAATTCATCTTTTATAGAAAAATATTTTCTGCTTTATTATTGTTCCCTCTTTATGGATGTGAAAGTAAGAGTTGTCTGTGTTGGAACAAAGACATCCAGTCCCAACGGTGCTTGTTCGATAGGTGCGAGAAGATGAACAATGTAAACAATAACACAACAATAAGAAAGGACAACATATTTAACGTGGTTCACCAGCTATTTGCTAGCTACGTCCACCAAACAGAGGAGAAACCAATTTCACTATGTGGAGAGATAGTGCCAATACAAAGTTGTGAGTTCAACCCGAAAAGAACTCACCAAATACGAACGAGATCTAGTGAGCCAAACGTTCTTGCGATCAACTAAGAACCTAACAAACGCTTTCTAATCTCACCAACCAATGAAGCCACGATCATAGAGAAAACCCCTATCATGACTCGGTATACCCACAATAGGTTAAGAATCACTCCATCTTGTGTCTTCGGTTTCCAGGTCTTCTGACATTACATGTTGGCTTAGGGAGGCTATGAGAGGGTTATGGTGTTTATATAGTCCCCTCATAATAGGTGTAATTAGGTTATCTAATTAGATTAGGAACACTAATTACCAAAACAAACGGATGAAGAAAACATGCCAAAATTGGTCAATTATGTCCGCTGCAGGCATATACCGTTGTCGAACCAGTATATATCATAGGAAGATCTCAGTGTACCATGGCGATCCGCCGAATACCATTCGCAGACCGCGTGAGAACTCTGCCAAGTCGCTTGTTTTCTTCCCTTTTCTTGACCACGAGCCATTACCTCTTATACTACCCATATAGTATAGGATATAGATGACCCTAACACCCATATTACTGTAACCATACGTGTCTCAACCTCCTCGAACACGGTCACGACCAAAGCCAAAACGGTAAGATGTTCAAGGCACATATATCAATAGTCTGGTCAGCTGAAAATGCTGGACAAAGTTTGTAGTTAAGATTATCAAATTATCTGAGAGGTGATTTGTTTGAATTGATTTCGACATGGGTTAATCATGCGCGATAGCTATTTTTTCACTCCACTTCCCTAATTAGTTCATATCTATCTGCAAAATTTGGGTTCATTGATTTTGGGTGGAATTTCCTTTAAGTTATTGCATATTTTAGGAATAATTGTTTCATGATGTGGGTTGATATTAGCTAATTAAGAAGGTCATTAGTCCTAATTCGCTCATTCTACCATGCTTTCTGCCATTATTAAGTCGTCAATGTCTTAATACTCTTATTAGTGTTCAAATACAAGTAGTATGTTAATATTAGGTTGTGTTATAAAGTCCACATATAGATGGTATCTTCATCAAAAAATAGTTTCAAGGTATTTTGGTTTCACTTCATGGCATTATGCTTTTTTTAACAGAGTCGTGAAGTTTAATGCATTTTCGAAAAAATTTCGATTAAGAGTGTAAGTACCTAATTCTTCTAGCTGATCACCATTTTTGATATTGACATCTCTTTCCTTTTTCGTGTGATCTTTTTCTCATCTATTTGTTCTATGGTAGTATATGATTTCTGCAGATTTTTTCATGCCAAGACTTACAGTTGTGAGGATGTCACTGATGCCCCCTTCACCCCCTTGGTGTCTAAGAACTAGGTGTTTTTGGTATCTACTCCGTATTTCATAACTTTAATTGTCTACCATCAAAGCGTACATGGCAGATTCCTGCTGCACTTTGTTGTGTAGATTGTACAGGTGGAATCCTTTTGGTGTAATCAATTTTGTTATAATGATAGAGGTTAAAACCTTTTGAATGTTGATTATTTCAATCTTATCAGCAATTTCTTACTGTTCTTTTTTTTACTTCCTGACTTTACTCTTATCAGTTTGAAATTCCTATGTTGTAATATCTAAGAGGAGCATTTTACAAGCCACATTATAAAAATGTCATCAAGCATGCCAATAGAGTTACGGAAATTGAAGGCTTCGTAAAAAAAAAAAAAGTATACCATCAACATATAATGTGGGTTCCAAAGTTTCAAATTTCAAGATTAAAGCATTTGATTTATAGTAAAGGATCTTTTAATATTTTGAATATATCCCGTACAAATGTACAATATAAAACAATAAGAGGGGTTTGATTAAAGTGGTGGGTGTCAAAGTTTGTAAAAGGTTTTCATAGATCAAAACCCATTATTTCGTTAAATGTGTGATGTAATGATAAACCACGTAGAGTAGCTCCTATTAGAGGTAAAGCTACTATTTCCGCTAACTTTAGAAACTCATAAACAGACACTTTAGAAACTCATAAACAGACCTGTTATTTCACGGGTACACAAACTAGTTAGACTAATAGTAGGGGTCAAATTAGAGATTGAAAGAACATAATATGTTGTATGCTTTAGCTCATGCACTTTCTTTTCTTATATTCTCCTAGTCTAGGATCAAGCCAAGTGACGTGAACGAAAGTGATATGGACAATGTTAGAGGTTTGAGATCCAATTGCGCTAGTAATTTTAAATTAGCGGTAATATACCAAATTAGAATCCTGAAAGTGTTCTCCCAAACTCTATTGCTAAAATTTGGGAATAGTGGATTTGATTGGGGGATTTGGTGTTGTGTGATTGGTTTTTGGGAGTGAAATGATGCTAATTATTGTTGTCATTATTACCTATGGATATGATTTATTGTAGTGTTCTACTCATTGCGCGATGCGCGTGGCCGCCAACATTATAAACTCTTGTGTTGAATCGTCATTACAATGCGCACGTTTCTTCCAAATTCAAGCTATTCCGGTGGGGATTGCACTCAGAGTTTTCATACATAACGCACAACGGTTTTGAGGAACTTAAAGCATAGCCATACCATTAATTTACATTAGATAGATGTTCACCAATGGAAAGCAATAAATTGTTCAAATTGAAAGTGCAGTTGTAGTAGATGGAACCTAGCTATGATGTTCATATTAACGCTGGGGTAGCTGATTGCAAACATAGTTTCAATATGGTTATAGATGCCTGAACAAAAGATAAGAATGGGGTTTGGCAAAATACTACAACTTCGAAACAGAGGTCATTAAACTGAGGTAGCCCTAAGCTATCAAGTTATTTGTGCGTCCTAGCTGAAGCCACGACAAATGTACTTGGCGATAGTACTGAATATGCTCGGAGGAGACCCAAAATGAGTAATTCGCCAGTCACCTGCCTAGTCAACCCTAATTGCGCCTTTGAGACCCCATCTTAAGACATACGAGTTGCTAATTGAGAGGGCCATGGTTGGACCAAATTCCAGGTAAATAATTTGGGTCTTCAACTTTTCTTTAATCTTCACAAATAATTGATATTGCTCATGTGACATAAAGATTTATTTAAGCATTGGCTATGTAAATACTGCGATAACGTAAGAGTACAGTGTAATAACCCACTTTTAATATTAATGTAAAAAAAAAAGGACAACATAAGTGTTTACGTGAGGACATTCAAAGGCATTCAATGCCTTGTCCTTGAGTTGAAAACATATCCCCATATCCTGATTCAAGGGGAGTGAATTGTTTTCCTCCGGGGAAAACTGACATTCACATGCCTATAAATAGCTTCATTTTCACTCAGTTGTTGGACGCAAAATCAACACACAAGTGTTGTACTGAGTGAATTAAAACTGAAGTGTTTCAGACCATAAGCACCCGACAACTAAAGTGAGTTACGAGTGTTGTAACGTTTCGTAAACATATTTTACGATATAAGTGACCGTTTTGAAACGCGAGAAGTAAACTATTATTAGTAGCCAGGTTCTGTTGTAAAAAAGCTATCGTCGCATAAATCAACTACCGGTATGTTAATTAAATTATTTTAAGCTATTGTATTTAATAAACGATATTAACGACCGTACGAGTTTGATAACTTATAATTAATTAATCTTGTGACGAATAATTATTACGGTACAAGTAACTCAGTGAATGTACCCCAGTTTGTGAGCGCCACCGTTAATAAATAGCCCAATATTGAATGTTAATTATGTTAGTGGTAAATAGTAACTCCATGATTAAAGTAACCCGACGTAATTACCCCAGTGGTGAAATAATTTTGGAGTGAATAATTTTCGCTAAAGGACGATCATTTAATGAATTAGTAATTTGAGTAAGTAGTTATCACTTCGGACGTCGTTGGACAATTAATTATCAAATAATTGACAGTATGTTTACATTACCAACATGATCTTAAATAAATAACGTACGCGACTTTATTTACTTAGAACGAGAAAAGGCAGGGAGTATTAGCGCGGTAATTTGGCATCAGGTAAGGGATTCTTTCTGATTTAGCTTATAGCGAAATAAAAATTATTAATAATAATAATAGTAACGTATTAATAATAATTAGGTTATGTGAGATTCGAACTCATGCCTTTGTGCAAGGTTGCACAAAGCTCTACCATTAAGCTAATAGCCTTTTAAAAATATTAAACCCATTAGCAAAACAAAAGTTAACACACATAACGGGTTTCCATTTGCATGTATCCATCATAAATTCAAAAAACAAGTTCCATCTTGGACCTTAATTATCTACGCTACTCCTACTTCAACTTAAAAATGATTCCCATGTTTCACAGTTTTGTCTAGTAAAAAATATGTTAAGTAGTATTTAGGGGTCAATTATGTTAATCTCAAACCAGAAAAAGCTCTTAAAATGATTCCATATTTAAGTGTTTCACAACTTTGTCTAATCATATCAATAGAGAAATAAGGGAAACTAGTCTTATAAAGCAAAAGAGAAAGTGGCAAAGGTTGGAACAAAAAGATCAGACAAGTATACAAGATAACTTCTCAGCACTCAAACCAACCAACCACCCCATATATATTTCGTATGCCTTGTACTTCGCTTGCGTTGCAAAACCAAATCCTCGTCACGACATATGACAAGGTACACAAAGAGGGCAATAATTGAACAAATCCCTAAAGGAACGCTATGGTTGCACAAAGGAACCAGACTGATATGTGTAAGTATTAGCACTACACCCTGCATGCTTATGTTTATATTTCCAGTATATCGAAATGCAAAATGCTAGAGGTGTTTCTCAACTTTTCCCAAATTTAACCTTGTCATTAAAATGAAGTGAGCTAATGCAAAGTTCAACCCCGCCTAAAGGAACATGTGAGCGCCAAGTTTCAATGCTCAAACTCCTACAATATCTAAGTTACAAGCATCAATAATACAGCAAATGCAATAAACAAAAAAGAATAAGATGTCATAACTTTATCCACTCAAACATGAAAAAACACATTTGCTGACGAACTCATCCGACAATAAGAAAATCGAATAAAGCAAACATTAAAGGCTCAAATTAATGATAGCCAAGACATTCGTCTCTTCTCTACAAAATTTATCACTAAGGCATGTTACTTAGAACTACATGTTAGATGGCTGGAGACAAACAAATAGCAAAGTGACTCGCATTACAGCCAAATGCACAAACTAGTTGAATTTCAATAATTCAACGATTAGTGGAGTCACCTCAGAAAAATCAACAGAAAATGGATCACACACAATCTCGTTTCACAATGAGAAAGTCCGTTGAGGGTCTGGCCCCCCAAGACGTCAACTAATGTTTGGTTAGTACAGAAGATATGGTGGTGTAGGAAGATGTGGTGGTGGTGGTAGGAGGAGCTGAGGTGGTGAGTGGAGGGTAGTATTAAGGAGATAAAGGAGTGAGAAATGGGGGAATCGAAGTGAGACATAGTTCTGTTGTTTTGGGCAATTACTCCCTCCATTTTATTAGGTTCTTTGCATTGTGTTTGAATTACTCTCACAAACCAAATGCAAAGAACCTAATGAAATGGAGGGAGTAACAAGAAAACACAATTTCAAAACATTTAACTGCACTAGCTACATCTACCTATACTAAAGCAAAATTGCTAATCAGATTGAAACTTTATCTTCAGCAACTTTCCTTACATACCCGCTCGTCCAAAAATTTTACCCAAAACTTTGGAACCAAATTCTACCCAAATTCAGAGAAATCAACGATATACAGATTAAAAATGTATTTGTCTCTCAAACTAGTTTAGACTTACCATGACCAAAATGTGAAGTGAAGAAGGAAGATGTCATTGCTATGACTAATAGGATCCCTTCTACCGGCCACCATTCAAAGTGCTAAGCGTTTCGAGCTGCTTGTAGCTTGCTTGTCCTTGCTGTTGTGAGAAACATTAAGGGGAAAAAAACATCTAAGATATTGGTATATGTCAAGGATACCAACAAAGTGTTGAACTTTTGATAAGCCATGTTAGAAAATAGCGTAGACATACCATTCATAACATGTGAAAAGTTTCTTAAAAGAATTATACCTACACAATGCCATCTTTACTGTCATATGATAACCATCGTTAAGGCTAGCTAGGATGAACACACAATACCACACATTAATGCTATACATGGACGCACTTAATAGAACTGGTAGCATAAAGGCGTAAACTTAAAAGTTGAAATCAAGAATGATAAATGAGAATTATGTAAGGAGCAAGCATTTTCGAGCAACACTAATCATTGGTTATGTCCATTTTATACCAAAAAGTTGACAACACAAAAATACTATACATTCTACATTTCTACCATACAAGGTCGTTTAAGTTAATCATGTTGGGAAAAGACGGGTAGCGGAAGCGTATTTACTTTTCCCTCTCTATGTGATTAAAATGGGCTAAGATAAAATATTGTATGCGAAAAACAATAAAACAGAGACACGAGAATTTTTAGGTGGTAAAACCCCAATGTGGGGAAACATCCACCGGCCTAAGCCCGAATTCTTCCACTATACGAATAAGTAGGATTACAAGTATTTGACGTCTCTAGCGCACTAGAGGATTGCTCTCACCACTCTAAGATGGATTACAATATGTATTACTTACCAAACTTGTGGTGGTACACTCTCACTCAAAAGTGGCTCTCCTTCTTCTGGAGGAACTCTTTCTCTCACACTTGTATTTTGTGTGTGGCTTGAATGAATAATCATCTCCAAGTTGAAGGTATATATGGCAAACCCCAACCCTTAAAAACTCCCCAAAATGAATAGGTAACACCTAGCCATAAGTGTACACTATTCAATGTTTGGAGGTTAAGTTGTCACATACACTTCACCTTGTAAATGCATGCATGAAACTCCTTCCATATGCATTCACATCCCCATGTAAACGCATGAAATCATCTTTCCCATAATTCCATGTTTATGGAGAAGTTCTCTAATTTCTTTTATTTATGTTGGGTCATTAATTTGGGAGGGAACCCAACAAATCTCCCCCTTCCCGACCTAATTAAGGGACGAGACCACACCGACTTCATCATAGCACTCATCGAACTTCTTCGTCGGAATCACCTTGGTCATCATGTCGGACTAATTATCATCGGTGTGCACTTTTTCCAAGTGTAACTGTTTCTCTTCCAACACATCTCGTATCCAATGATAGCGAACATCAATGTGCTTGGACCGGGAATGATAGGTTGAGTTCTTGGCCAAATGAATTGCACTTTGACTATCATAATGCAACACGTACTTGTCTTGTTTTTGGCCCAACTCACCTAAGAAAGTTTCCATCCATAACATCTCCTTGCAAGCTTCTGTCGCTACCATATCTGAGTCTGTATACCCCTCTAACACTGGCTTCCCCATTCCGAAATACAAGCACCTCTTGCATGTTCCACGGAGATATTGAAAAATCCATTTTATAGCAGCCCAGTGATCTTTTCCTGAATTCGATAGGAAACGACTCACAATACCAACTGCGTATGCAATGTCAGGTCGGGTACATACCATGGCGTACATTAGACTACCAACTGCGGTGAATATGGGATGTTTCACATCTCTTCTTTCTCTTTCTCACTCCGCGGACACTGCTCCTTGGTCAGCCTGAAATGTCCCACAAGTGGTACATGTACCGACTTACTTGTATGCATGTTGAATCTTTCTAGGACTTTCTCCACATATTTCTCTTGAGACACCCATAAAAGCTTCTTTGACCGGTCACGGGTAATCATCATACCCAAAATTTGCTTTGCGGGTCCGAAATCCTTCATGGCAAAGGACTTGCTCAAGACTTTCTTAAGTGCTGCAAATTTCTTTTTGTCTTGTCCTACAATCAACATAGAGCAATAGTATGATCAAATCACCACTAGTATACCTCTTCATAAAGACACAGTGATCCGTCGGGGTTTTATTGAACCCATTTTGTGTCATGAAGGATTCGAACTTCTTGTACCATTGACGTGGTGCTTGCTTGAGGCCATAAAGACTCTTCTTGAGTCTACACACTAGATTCTCTTTTCCGGGGACCACGTACCCCTCTGGTTGCTCCATGTATATCTCTTCCTCTAGATCACCATGCAGGAAGGTTGTTTTAACATCTAGTTGTTTGACCTCCAAGTCAAGACTAGCTGCAAGACCAAACACCACTCGTATAGATGACATCTTAATCACGGGTGCGAAAATCTCGTCAAAGTCGATGCCTTTCTTCTGGTTGCATCCCTATACGAATAAGTAGGATTACAAGTATTTGACGTCTCTAGCGCACTAGAGGATTGCTCTCACCACTCAAAGATGAATTACAATATGTATTACTCACCAAACTTGTGGTGGTACACTCTCACTCAAAAGTGGCTCTCTTTCTTTTGGAGGAACTCTTTCTCTCATACTTGTATTTTGTGTGTGGCTTGAATGAATAATCCTCTCCAAGTTGAGGGTATATGTAGCAAACCCCAACCCTTAGAAACTCCCCAAAATGAATAGGTAACACCTAGCCATAAGTGTACACTATTCAATGTTTGGAGGTTAAGTTGTCACATACACTTCACCTTGTAAATGCATGCATGAAACTCCTTCCATATGCATTCACATCCCTATGTAAATGCATGAAATCATCTTTCCCCATAATTACATGTTCATGGAGAAGTTCTCTAACTTCTTTTATTTATGTTGGGTCATTAATTTGGGAGGGAACCCAACAAATCATTGGTAGACGATTGACATAAAGTTGACCGCTACCACTAAGCTACTGAGGAACAATACAAACTGCTCAGCTTCTGGAAGAATTATATCACAGTCCAAAGAAATGAAAAATATATAACGATTCAGAGTTGAATTGATTACGATTCAGAATGTTTAAAATGAGGAAAGTGGATTGCTCCATAGGATTCTACCCTCGACAAAAATATGGACCAAATTCCTCACCTAATTGCGACGAAATTAAAATTATTGTGCAAGTAATCAGAAAACATGATTTCCCCCAAATTAGAAACCCTAACTCAATAAATTGATTCAATTAACCCCAAACCCTAGAAACTTCTAGCTATTTGTAAAATCCGAAAAATCAAACACAATAGATATCTATTCAACCAATATTAAGACAACCAACATATATTAGCATGGACTACAACCAATTATTGATTAATTAAATAAGAAACCAAAACATTCAAACCCGGTACAATTGTATGGCTGCGCGTGCGTGGTGAGGTGCGGCGCTGATGTCGATGGTGCGGCGCCTGAGAGTGTCTATCGTCGGGGTCGGTGTCATGCAGGAAACTTTTGGCTGCCGGAGAAAAAGTCGAGGGCGGAGAGCTGAGCAAACCGAGGAGAGAAAAAATATTTTCACTGAGAAAGAGTCGGGGACTCGGGCTGGTAGGGGGTTTTTAATATTGCCTTTTTATATTTTTCTCTTTTCTTTTGTTTTTTTTCTCAAGTAAAATTGACAGTACCATTGCATTTGCTATTATGTATTGCAATGAAGGCATTTATGGTCACGGTTTTGGTATCTAGTGCAACGCTTTTGGCAATACTATTGCATTAGACTTTTGGATTGTTGCAATAGGGGTCTAAGGCAATGCCTTCTAAAAACTGTTGCTATTGTTGTATTAAATTAGCTCTTTTATTTAGTAGTGTATGTTGCCAGAAACACAACTAAAACTAACTTGGCATACTATTATAAAAGGGAGAGAATACATTGGATATGTAAACTTAATAGTCACCTATATTAATCATATATCAAACACCTAAAATCGTCTTAATTTCATTAGAATTCGAAAATAAGCTTCGAATTCAAAGTAGAATATAAGCATGTACAATTCGTTTCAGAAGTTTGAATGAAATGAATTAATACCACACATTGAGTGTGGTTAGAAATGACATACATTTGATTTACATATTGAGTGTGCATTTACAAGTTTAAATGAGATGAACGAATATCACGCTATGAGTGTGGTTAAAAATAGCATTTGGTTTAATGATATGAGAATATTAACACATACAATCATCTTAGTTTCATTAGCATTCCAAAATAGGCTTAAAAGTTGGATAGAAACATGCAAAGTTTGTTTCACAAGTTTGAATGAAATGAATAAATACCACGCATTGAGTGTGGTTAGAAATAACGTTACTTATGTGACAATTCTAATGCCTAAAATCGTGTTAGATCCATTACTATTCGAAAATAAGTTTAAAAGTATAATAGAAGTATGCACAGTTCATTTGACAATTTGATTGAAATGAATGAATACCATGGAATGAGTGTGGTTAGAAGTGACATTTGATTTACTTATACGACAATCTTAACACATACCATCATTTTAGTTTCAAGTTTGAAAGTAATTTAAAATTCAGAAATAACCTTAAAAGTAGAATAGAAGCATGCATAGTTTGTTTCACAAGTTTGAATGAAATGAATAATTATCACGTAATGAGTGTGGTTAGAAGTCACATTTGTTTTACATATCTAACAATCCTAACACCTGACCTACAATTGTGTTTGCTTTAATAGAATTCGAAAATAAGGTTATAAGTAGAATAGAAGCATGTTTAATTAGTTCGTTTCATAAGTTTGAATGAAATGATTAAATAACACGCAATGAGTATATGGACCATGAACATAGTTTCATACAAGTCCATTTAAGATGTTAGTTCCATGATGAGGGAGGGAGGGAGGGAGGGAGGGAGAGAGAGAGAGAGAGAGAGAGAGAGAGAGAATTGTCGATAAACTGAGTGAATGTGAGAGATATTGTCGCTTTAAAGTAGGTAGGATCGTATTTTCCCCTAAAAAAAAGTACGTATGAGGGTTAAATTGATTGGCTTGGATATGTTTATGGGTTGGGTAGATTAATCTTTGGAGGAAAAATTATGTTTAGTTATCTTTTAGTAATTATTGGGTTTATAAAATCTATTACTCACCCAGTCACCCTACTTAAGTTTTATGAGAGTTAGTAATGGTATAATGGGAAATTCATGTGGGTTAAGTTGTTTCGTAACAGTAAAGTAAAAAATTGATTGAAATTGTTACGCAACTCGTTCTAGCTCTACAATAACCCTTGTTCCTTGAAGCAAGTCGCCGGTGAGCTAGGGGATCAACTCACGTAGCTCGGTGCCTAGCCTCACACAGCTCGATCATGTCCGAAAAGGACTAATTGATACGAATTCTCAAGCCTGTGGAAGCTTGCTGAAGTACAGATGACGAATCTATACTCTGATCAAAGTGTTGGAACAGAACATAAATTTGTTCTCTAGAAGACTCATGGGTACAAAACAAGATTCTGTACTCTGGTGCTGTTTTTGGTATTTCCGTGTATATAGAACAAAAGCGAAATTAGACCTATAACTTGGGATTAATGGGGTGATTATACCTAGACTACCTTGCCTAGGTAATAATCTTATCAAGCCTAAGTACGCAAATTAGAAACTCGACAAAGATGATTTGAAATACGTCTCAACTCAAGATTGGCGATCAAGTGATCGTTTTCTGGTTTTTATTTCAAGCAAAGATAATCTGAAAATTACATGGACATAGAATTTATACTCCCTAGCTACACACAATCGGAAAGTAAAAAACTTCCTTACCAAATAAGGAAATAACGATACTCGGAAAACTTACCTAAAACGAATTATGGAAACTTACCTAAAGTGACTTGTGGAAACTTACCTCAAGACACTTTTCTAAACATTTAGGAAACTTTATTGAACTAGTAATAGGAAAAATAAAAATGCACCTAAAATCCATCACTCAGGTCCTAAAATGCGTAGTACTCCAATGCCTGGATTGAAACGAGCATCTTGATACAAACTAAGCATACACAAACTAGTCATCTGTATTGTGACAGACTGACAGTGTTAATCTCAAACTCGTCCAACTTACCAATAGCATTATGAACAACATGACCAAGTGTACATGCATCACTAATCGAGTGATTCTAAGATGCCTAGTGTCATGGGTAATGAGCGAGTCATGGTGATCTATATGATCGATGGTGATCTCTAGACAACACCAATGGTACTGCTATGATTGATGCACGGATTGGCTTATGGTGGTGTAGGAGTAGGCACGTAGATCAATGAGTGTCTAGGTAGCTGGTGCAGCTTGGTGATCTGTCCACCCAGTAGTGACTAGTCGTTCAGGTCGGTAAGGTCAACGAATAATGATGAGCTATAGACCGGTCCACGAAAATAGTGGTCAGTCCAAGTACCTAATTATTACTAGTCGAAGGTGCTGGTACATGTTGGCATGGAATTGGGTCGTGTGTGTGACATATGCTTTCCAGTCATGTGTGTGACACATGACCGGCGGTTGTCTTCACGCTGTGACATTTTGAATAAGAGTGTAATCCCCTTGTGGATACTCGGGTCCTTTCACCAAGGGACATGTCCAGTCGTAGTCAATGTACCGAGACACAATGAGGATGTGTCTAGGGGCGGTTGACGACAGTTTTATCATAGAATTAATGTATGTGCGACACTTCAGCGCGGTGGTTACGCTCTTCATGCAACACGTCATATGGCATCTGATCAAGGCATCAGATAGGCTTCCTTGCTATTATAAATAGAAGGGTATTTCGTCCCATTTGACATTTTGGAAATGCTTGTATAGTTTAGCGATGAATTGTATCAGCCCTTTTCTAATAAAATACGCTCCTTATCTCCGAGTTTCTTCATATACTTGTGCCTACGCTTAGTTCCTTTGTCCCTACGCTTGTGTACACTTGTCCTACGTTCAAATGTCCTAAGTCTTCCGCTGTAACCTTGTTATATCATACGAAAAGAGAGAGTTGGCCGTCTTAGAGCGGTTCTAAGGCGCCATTACGAGGTCGAAAAATCCCACAGTGTCTAGTACCATAACCCTATGAAAATATATGATTTTTTTATGTATAAAAGAAATGATTTTTATCACTGCCACATAAATGACTAATCGGTCTATCTTTAATGGACTTGATAAATCTCAAAAAATTACTTACTTGAAATCTCGAATGAATCATCAATCAAATTCAGTAATGCTTGAACTAATCTCATTCAGCCCTAAAAAACATATCACTGGGCCTGCAAACTATTATGTAATATATCTCACAAGTAAAGCTGACAATCGAGCGGGTCGGGTCGAGGTAGGTCGTGTCATATCGGGTTCGGGTCTTGACGGGCCAAGATGAAGATTCGGGTCGCGTCGGCGTTGACTCGGGTTGCTATCGGGTCGGGTTATGTCTGGTAAATTTTGTGTCGGGTCGGGCATGATCGTGTTAGTTAATGATGGTTATTTTTATTTTTTAGAACTGCTAAGATTATATTTTTACGTAACCGCTGCCACGAAATCCGAGGTTGCGGCATCCAAAACAGCCGGAGGGCCAGTATCCACCCAAACCCGCGTTACATAATCAATCGGGTCATTATGAGCAGCGATATGTTTATTAATCCGCGTAATTTCAAGTTTTGTTTTATCAGGCCATTCAAGGGGTTGGGTCATTGTCGGATAACGGGTCACTACGGGTCGGGTCATTGTAAGGTTGGACATCACACGGTGGGATGTGGTACAGTGTATCCCACAGTGGCTTTTACGTAAATACATAATGTGTTTAGGGCTCCAACGTCATTTCCTACAGTTTTTTATACAATTCATCATGTATATTGTACAAAATCGTACATTTATACCCAGTAAAATTAATTAGTTACCATTAAATATTTCTCTCTCCTCCTTCAAAGCCATTCATCCATACCCAGTTTCGGACCGTCTGACCACCACGTCGGCGGCCTTAACCAACCCAAAATTTCCCACAACATGGCCGTCTTGACCGAATTTTCCGACGGCTTCGCCATCGTAACCATTAGACACCCTATGCAGGGAGGGTGAACCCCAAATAATAAGAAAAAAAAAATTTGAACTTTATTATCCTAAAATGTCCGGAGAAAGGGTTTATGGTTCCGTTTCCCGGCGCCGCTAACGCAGCGCCGGAAAATGGAACCCCAAGCCCTTCTCCGGTGTGTGAGACGGCAACATACCCTAGCAACAATGATGAAATCTCGACTCAAATTGCAGTAGGAAGTCGTCAATGGAGTTTGGATCGGCTACGACTCGGATCTGATTGTGAAGACACGATTGTGGTGGTGATGTTAGCCGTTGATTCATGCGATTTGGGTTGTCCGTGAGGCTTATTTAATGGTGGTGGTTGTTTTAATAGTATTGGTGGTAGGATTATAGTGGAGGTTGGTTGGAGGAGAACAAGATTGGTGGGTTGATGAAGGAGGAGAGAAGAGAAAATATTCAAGACGATGAAGATCTGATGAAGATGATGAAGATTTGGGGATGATGCGGTGGGTTGGTAGGTAAGGAGAGAGGAAATATGAGAGGAGTATTTACTATTTTACAGTAAGTTACCATGTATAAAAATACATGGTTTTGGTCAAAATTATTTTGTCTTTTACTGTGGTATGCACTATTCCACAGCACACAGTGTGCAAAATTTCGGCCCTCGTCAAGGTTGCTAGCTCTACTCACAAGTAGGCATGTGCAATGGGTGGGGGAGCCCATGGCACCCATTAGCCCGCCCACTAAAAATGCAACCCAGTCCACCCACTAGTTTAATGGATAGAGCTCATTTGGCTGGGTGATGGCAGCCTATTTGGCCCATTAGGAATAAAAAAAATCTAATCACTCAGTTTCCTGTTTCACGAGAAAAAAATTCAATCAGACAAATAGTTTTCTCTCACTCAGTTTTCTGTTTCACGCAACTTGATTTTCACGAGACAAATAATTTTCTCTCACCTTCCATTGCTCCTCGCGAGCGCGTCGCCACCACGCCGCCGCCGCCACTGCCACCTCACATCTATATCCCCTCTGAATCTAAGGTATTTTCTTTTGCTTTTTTTTATTTGTTTGTCTCATATGTTTGATCTATTTTGTTCATCAATTATTATTGTCGGCTGCCGTTTGATTTCTCTAAATTAGGGTTTTTAGTTATTAAGTGTAGATTCTGTTGATTATTTGCATAATTTGATTGAAACTAGCGGATGTGCAAATTCCTGTATGATTATGTGATAAAATTTGCAGTTTGTAATGTTCGATTTTGAAGTTGTTTAATGTGTTCGAAATCGAAAAACTTTGTTCATTTGGTAGAAATTGCGATGAATCCAATGATAGAAATTGTGATTCATGTAGTGTTTGTTAGAAATTGCGATAATAGAGAGTCGAGGTGTCGCTGTATTGCCGAAATTCATTAAAAGAATGATCGGAATAGAGATATTGGTAGGAACTAACAAACTTGTGCTTTTTAAGCCGAAGATGAAGCTAGTAGGAATTTGATTTGTAGAAGAGTGAGCGAGAAGTTATTGAGTGTGATTATTTTTAAGATTTTGAGTATACCTTACTTATGTTGAAGTTATTTATTGAGAGGGAGATGTGTACAGTATGTTCGAAATTTTTTGGGTTGATAGTTTCAGTAGCATGGATACTCAAGCACTAGTAGAAAACACCAAATTGGCATCGGTTGTAAAACACAAAAGGCGTCGGTCCTTGGTCGACGCTTTAAGTCGAGTACTTTTGGCGTCGGTTACAATAACCGATGCCTAAAGTGTACTTAAGGCGTCAGCCGTAGATCTAGGATCGACGCCAAAAGTAGACTTAAGGCGTCGGTTTTAGGTTCACAACCGACGCCTAAAGTCCACTTAAGGCATCGGGCGTGACACTCAACTGATGCTTTAAGTCAGATTTCAAAGCAAAGAAGTAACCACTTTTGGCATCAGTTGCCTTGAAGAACCGACGCCAATAGTTGCCTATAAAATTAAAAAAAAATAATGAAATTGGTATTCATTGCCAGCTCTGAATTGCACCTTTATTACACATATTGTTGAAATTGTCATTGATAATGAAGATCAAACAAGAACTTGTTTTGGAAATTACAAAATGACTACAATCATACATTTGACAAATCAACCACAAAGATTCGTGATCAACGACGAGGATCAGACTCCATTAGCTCAAAAACAATCAACGAACACATCCTAAGGAATGTCTTTCGCTGATCCAGTCTCACTGAAGAAAGGCAAGGCATCATTACCTCCCTTCACAGTGGTTGAATGCATCACTTGGTGTCCGGCTATTAGGCTGTAACAAGAAGCTTATGAAAGTCAGTAAGTTGCTAACTACAACAGTGCTTTTCTTTCAAACATTGAAAGAAAGAATTTTGGTATAACACATGCAATACTCATTTATCAGAAGCTATTCATGGTTTTAGATCCAATTACTGTAATGTGTACGATAATGCAATGTTTACATTAAAACCAAATGATCAAACAAGTTCACAATCATCAGATTATCTTATGCGACATAAACCGGTTCTCCTCTATGAATTACAATAGATCACAAAAGAACAATTACACAAGGTCAAACAGGCTCCCGATTTCAGAAATTTCTAATTTTCAGAAACCCAACCATAAAATTGATTTGAAATCATATTCATTAGCAAACTCGGGAGTACGAGTACTATATATGATTAACTAAACCATACATGCATTGAATACATCAGCGACTTTTACACTATACAAGAAGTGGAATAATTTATACCGCAACATATCATTTCATTTATAATACAAGCATATCTGACACAAAGATACTAGTTTAGATAGCCAAGTTTACTTGTTTAAAGCGTTCATCCTCTCCTTTCTATCACACACTAAACAGTTTTAGGGTTCGTCTTCATTTTTGCATTCATCATATGCTTTTTGAACTGTACAAAGAAATGGTCATCCAATCAATAAATTTGCTTGCAAAATAAGCAAATATGAGGGCATTCAATTAGAAACAAGAGAAACAAATACTTTCATTGTTTCATGATCTGGTTCATTGGTGTATCTTATAAATACATTTAACTACTTAACATATGTTGCTCTCGTGAAATTCCATTGCTTTAGAGAAATTTATCAACTAAAAGCATGTAAAAGGTGAAACTGATTTGGGGATGTACTCGAAGTTCCAGTTTAACTGATGAGCCGGCCTCGGGCCTTATTGTACTCAAGCATGTAGCCTAAACGAGGCATGCCTTATTCTCAAAACAAGTATCCATAAGACAAAATTAATGATTCAAACATGAGTTGTAAGAAAACAAAATATATGACCATAAAACAGAAAGGGCAAATAATAAACACACACCAGTTCATACTTTTAGCCTCGTCATAACTTTGTTTTATAGCAATCAACTTAATGCCTCATAACTTCAGACAGTTTTTGTCCTTATGCAGGATGTTGAGGGACAACTTTGAACAATAATTCACAAAAATGTAATAAAACAGAAGTAACCTCAAGCAATTCGGAGAAGAAGAAACCTTCATTAATCGTACCAATTAACAATGGTCGCCAAAAGATAATTCACAGATACTTAGTATAGGAACAAACTTAGATTAAAATTAAGATGAAGAATAGTACCTAAAGTCTGGATCAAGTTCACTCAAGAAATCCTCAAATTTATATTATTTTCGCCCACATTCGTTCACCATAGCCATTCGAACAAAATCTGCAAAGAAAACAAAAAATCGAGACAATATGAATTATAAATCCATGGATCAATAATTGAATATGAACGAAAACCCTATCAATCATAGGAAAAAACAAAGATCAAGGGCATTGCTCCTAACTTAGAATGTATACAAGGTTCGATTATAAGACTTCACGTTTCAAATTAGTAAATCCACATACAGAGTATCTTAGTGAAGTCAAAGAAGTGAGAATTCGTGAGTTAATACGCTGACCAGAGTGCAAAAGCCTAATCAGGACACTAGGTTTGTAACACCCCCAAATTTCCTTTCCTTTTTAAAAACATTTTTATCACGAATCAAAACCCAAATTAAGGAAATTCAGAGGTGTCACTCCACACTCGAGTCAAAGACCCGAATGCAAGGAGATTTCAGAAGCCGAACTAAAAATGTCTAATGATTTAAAATAATCTATTACAATCCATAAATTAAATTACAACAATCCGAAATATAAAATATGAAATAGTTGAAGTATAATAAATGGTCTAATAACTCAGAGTCAACCTAATATCTAATGAGTCGTCGTTCCCGCGTGCAACAGTCACTACAAACCTGTGGTGGATATAAAACACAAAAACCACAGTTGAAAAAGTCAGAAAATTGAGTAAGGTAACACCCCAACTCTTAGAAAACCAAAACCCTTACCTGAATTTTGAAAACGTTTTAGTTTTATTTTCGAAAACCACACTTAGCGCATTATCATATAAACCAATCATTAAGACAAATTACATCACCACTATAAAAGCATCACAATAAACTCAACAAGTGCATAACGTATCATTAATATAATCCAAATCATTATTTAATATCTTCAATGAGGAATTCATAGCAAAATTTATAAGTGGGATGAGTCGAGTCTTTGCTAACTCAGCCAAACCATACCAATCATATATTTATAAGTGGGTGAACCGGTTTTACCGAATCACCAAACCATACATTTATATACGTGGGTGAGCCGAATCTTTGTCGACTCACCAAACCATTATATACGTGGGTGAGTCGGAATTTTTGCCGAATCACCAAACCATACCATATAAGACTACTAGACCTTAAGTGTGCACACCCCCTATTAAGTATTGCTAACCCAATGGAGTAGTACTAGAGCCAAACCCTCTTAAAAAACCCATGTGGCGGGGCAACAAAGTGGAGTCCATGTGACTCAAACCAATAAAGTGGAGTCAATGTGACTCAAACCAATAAAGTGGAGTCCGTGTGACTCAAACCAATAAAGTGGAGTCCGTGTGACTCAAACCAATGATCATCGTGTATCCTCATATTTTATTTATTTTGTTTATAGTATCGATCATACACTCAAACATATAATGCAAAATCATACAACCATTCATAATTCAATCATGTCGATATAACTGTACGCTCATTAATCATCATTCCAATAACATCTTTTGTATCATAAATCAAACAATATGTCAATACAATAATCCAAACCAATCCAATCAATAAAAGATAATCAAAACAATAAATCGTTCTCCACCTAACGTGACACTAAGTTTTCATCCAACACACCAATCACTTAGCATATAATTTTTTAAAGGTTTCTACAAGCTTTAAGAAAGGTTGAGCATGCTAGCTTACCTTTTTAAGCAAACGGAAAACTCAATAGCACAACAATCACTAGTACTCCTTGTCTACAAATTCAGACTCTACAATTATACAAACGACATTCTCAAATTAATACTAGCCTCACTCAATCATTCATCTAATACTTATGTTAATCCTATTCTACATGCAATGCTCATGACCACTTAAATTTCTAATCCAATAATCAACAATTACAATTCTAAATCAATAATTAGTTACTAATACTCAAAGAACACTCAATTTATTTTAATAATTCTCAAAGACTTAAAATTACTTTTAAAACAGAATCTAATTCATAACAATAAATTCTTAATTATTCCAATTTATTTAGGATTTATTAAAACTATTTATATTATGTTTTAATTATCAAAATCATGCTTAAATTACACAAAATTACATAAAAACGAATTAAATTAACTAAATTTCGAAAATCAGTTTATCATTCCCTAAATTATCAAAATTTCGAAATATTGATTACGTTAGGTGGAGAACGATTTATTGTTTTGATTATCTTTTATTGATTGGATTGGTTTGGATTATTGTATTGACATATTGTTTGATTTATGATACAAAAGATGTTATTGGAATGATGATTAATGAGCGTACAGTTATATCGACATGATTGAATTATGAATGGTTGTATGATTTTGCATTATATGTTTGAGTGTATGATCGATACTATAAACAAAATAAATAAAATATGAGGATACACGATGATCATTGGTTTGAGTCACACGGACTCCACTTTATTGGTTTGAGTCACACGGACTCCACTTTATTGGTTTGAGTCACATTGACTCCACTTTATTGGTTTGAGTCACATGGACTCCACTTTGTTGCCCCGCCACATGGGTTTTTTAAGAGGGTTTGGCTCTAGTACTACTCTATTGGGTTAGCAATACTTAATAGGGGGTGTGCACACTTAAGGTCTAGTAGTCTTATATGGTATGGTTTGGTGGGTCGGCAAAAAGTCTGACTCACACACGTATATAATGGTTTGGTGAGTCGACAAAGATTCGGCTCACCCACGTATATAAATGTATGGTTTGGTGATTCGGTAAAACCGGTTCACCCACTTATAAATATATGATTGGTATGGTTTGGATGAGTTGGCAAAGACTCGACTCATCCCACTTATAAATTTTGCTATGAATTCCTCATTGAAGATATTAAATAATGATTTGGGTTATATTAATGATACGTTATGCACTTGTTGAATTTATTGTGATACTTCTATAGTGGTGATGTAAATTGTCTTAATGATTGGTTTATATGATAATGTGCTAAGTGTGATTTTCGAAAATAAAAGTAAAACGCTTTCAAAATTCAGTTAAGGGTTTTGGTTTTCACGAGTTGGGGTGTTAGCTTACTCAATTTTCTGACTTTTTCAACTGTGGTTTTTGTGTTTTAAATCCACCACATGTTTGCAGTGACTGATGCACACGGGAACGACGACTCATTAGATATTAGGTTGACTCTGAGTTATTAGACCATTTATTATACTTCAACTATTTCATATTTTATATTTCGGATTGTTGCAATTTAACTTATGGATTGTAATAGATTATTTTAAATCATTAGCCAATTGTAGTTCGGCTTCTGAAATCTCCTTGCATTCGGGTCTTTCAATCGAGTGCGGAGTGACACCTCTGAATTTCCTTAATTTGGGTTTTGATTCGTGATGAAAATGTTTTTAAAAAGGAAAGGAAATTTGGGGGTGTTACAAGGTTGCTAGGTGATTATAACCAACGAGGCCACATCTCTAATTTCAATCTAGAAAAATAAGAAGATCAATCAGTCAAAATTTCTAAGCATTTCCCTCAACGGCGCCTATTCCATTGCTCAAACACATGTACATTAGATATCACGCTTAAGATGAATTATTCCTCTTAGCAATTAGATGTATCATGTATCTATTATACAATTTCTTTCACTAGGTGAGACGTAACAAGAACTCAAACCCCACTGATTCAAGTGAGCTACCACAATTTCTAACGGATTAATATAGGAACATAATTTTGAAATTACCAAACGAGGTTATAGTAGTTCATTCTAAAATTAGCAAACGAAAATTATGAAGTAATAGCCAACAATACATAGTCTACAACTGCCATCTGAATCGTACCAAAAGCACAAAAAAAAAATACATAGAAAAAAGTAAGGAGAGATAAAGAGACCTGATGATAGTCATCATGCATCTGGAGATTATATTGCTTATCTTTTGTTTTCATTTAGATCTGAGAAAATTAATCAACGAGATGAACTAAAACAATAAAAAATTGACGGATCAAAATGAAAACCTCAAAATAATCGTACAAAAATGAAAACCCCAAAAAATGGTTCAACATCCAACGAAATCATTGTACAAAAACGAAAAACCCCCAAAATCAGATCAAAATGAAAACCCTAGAAACCGAATTAACAATAAAAGAACTTCAAAAAAATGGGACAAAATAATCTAAACTAGACATAAACCCTAGAGTTTGAGAACAACATAATTGAAAAATTAACTTGATGGTGCGACAAATAGTTCTTGTGCGCGGGAACAACGAGCAGATCTGTGAGAATTGTTGACAGAGGAGGTTGTGGATAAAGGAGAGAGAGAGATGAAGAATTAAAGAATTAAAGAGGGAGTTCAGAGTTTTTAATTTTTTTAATTTTGGGGGTGGGTACTAGGGGTGTTCACCGGTCCAGAACCGGACCGACCCGACAAAGATCGAAGACCGAATTCCATGAAAATCAAAACCCGAAGACTGGACCGGCCAGGTTGGGACCGGACCGGACCGGAAAAACCAGTCCAAAACCGGACCGGACCGGACCGCAAGACAGGAATCTGCAGTTGACAGAATGAAATCATAACCTAACTTCAAAAAAATAAAAAAAATTTAAATCATATCATAGAAAACAAGACCATAGGCAAATCTCCATAATCGATATTTTTGAAATGAACCATAATCAATTGTTTTTTTTTTTTGTGAGGGTCATAATTGATTGTGGAAATTAAAATCAATCTAATTGCTAAACAAAAAAACCCAGAAAATCGAGATTGATGATTGCATGAAATCGATGAATCAAGCCCCAAAACCCAGAAAAATTGATTAATCAAACCCAAAAACCAGAAAAATCGATTAATCAAACCCAAAACCCAGAAAAATCGAATCAAACCCAGAAAATCGAAGCAAATCATATCAAACCCAGAAAAATCAAATCAAACCCAGAAAAATCGATTAATCAAACACAAAACCCAGAAAAATCGAATCAAATCAAATCCAACCCAGAAAAATTGAATCAAATTAATCCAACCTAGAAAAATCGAATCATACCCAGAAAAATCGAATCAAACCCAAAAAATCGAATCAAATGAAAACCTTACCTGATTTACACCATGTTTTGATAATATAAGTAATTGCTAATCAAATAAATCATAACACAAAATCAAATGAATAACCCAAAAATCAAATGAATAACCCATGAATGATCGAAAACGTGGAGACGACGAGATTGACAGCGTGGAGAGAAGTCGGCGACGACAATAAATGTCAGCAGCGGCGAGAAGAGTCGTCGGCGAGGAGTGTGAGAAAAAAAATTGGGTTTTTTTTTTTAAGTGATGAATTGGGGATTTTGGGGGGTTTTACCGGGTGGGTTTGGATAGAAATTTAGGGATTTTAATTTATTTTTTTAAATAAGTCAACTTTTACCGGTCCTCGGTTTTTGGACCGGACCACCGGTTTTTAGACCGAACCGGACCGGACCCGGAAAACAAGAAAATCACAGACGTATGATCATTACGATTCAATCCGGCTATTCTATTCCACCTCATAGAAAGAAAAGAACTTAAATCAAAATACTTAATAGCATGGCGATACATTTATACAAAACTTCTACCCCGAGCACACGCAATGGAGCCGTAGACAATCAAGTGAAATCCAATCCACGAAATAATTTGATCTATGGACAGCGTCGTTGTGGTAAAGGCCGTAATGCCAGAGGCATCATTACCGCAAGGCATAGGGGGGGAGGTCATAAGCGTCTATACCGTAAAATCGATTTTAGACGGAATGAAAAAGACATATATGGTAGAATCCTAGGACTGCTATAACTCGCATGATATAGACCACGAAAAATATGAAGGTGAACCACAATGAGAAACATACTTGCCCCATTAGCATGCATATAACGGAGCAACCAGGCCCCTTCGACATCTCTCATAATGTGTTCTACGCTGTTGAAAGCTAGATCCACATGAGGTGTATAATGCATAGCTAAAAAAACGCCAGTCACTATCTGAGCCAGAATAAGAAGTTGGGCTATTTTTATAGTATGCTTCTTTTAAGTGCAAGTGAAATTCATCCTTTGTTTTGTCCTTTCCATTCACTCGGATATTTTCTGTTTCATCAATTTTGTCCGGATCCTCCTTTTCTTCCGAAAAAAGGGAAGGAGAAGGATCTTCTTCGGTGAATCCTTCTCCCTGTTTAGTCTCCTTCGTTTCGGAAGTTTTGTCTATTTCGACATCTGTTTCTTCCTCACTTTCTTTCGTTTCTGAGGTTTCTTTCATTATTTTTTTAGGTCCTATGATTGCATCAACTAAAAATGTAAATAATTTTTCTTGATCTTCTGAACCCATTTGTCCTTCTTCTGGTAGTAAATAAATTCCTTTCAGATTGAATGTTGACAAGCACAAGCTTATCGCCAAATGTCTCTTCTATTACGAAGACCGCCGGGCCGTGAAGCTTACCCAGGAGATGTTTTTTATTTGCATTCAAGACTTTTGGAAAGAGCCGCTAAATCAAGTTCTTTCCGGGTCGGTCCGGGTCTTTTTTCGGTCCGGGCTAGTTTATGAACAGCCCTAGTGGGTACGCATCAGGCAGGGCGGAGGATTCTAGAAGACTGCCTTTTGATTTTTTTTTTTTTACTTTATCCCACTTGCGGCGTCGGTTAGGAGTTGAACTGACTCCAAAAGCAAAACATTAGGCGTCGGTTTCTACCTACAACCAACGCCAAAAATGAAACTCAAGACATTGAAGGTTTTTTTGGGTTTTTAGCGTCGATTTCACTCTACGACCGACCCCTAAAGTATTATAAGGCGTCGGTTCTTAAGTAACCGACGCCTTTTAGGGGACGTCGCTTTGCCATTTTCTACTAGTGAAGGTACTACTAGAGCTGTAGACGACGGATATCAGGAATATTCTAATCCGGTACGCAAACGAAAACTTCAGTCTAAGGTATGGAATGAACTTCTAATTGATAAGAATGCAGAGGGTGAACGAACTGCTGTATTGTGGTATAGTTTTATCTGCAATTACTACTAGTGGTACATCTTATTTGAAACGTCGTTTAGATAAGTGTCGTGCTAATGCTGAACATGGTGACGAAGGCGGTGATAATGGTGATGCTGATGCTGAATTTGAGTTTGATATTGATCAACTTCGTAGGGACATTTTATTGTACATTGTAGAAGGAGGTCACTCATTTTCTACTGTTGAACACAGGGGTTTTAAACGCATGATGTTATCGGCTAATCCCAAATTTGAATCTTTTAGTCGTTTCACGGCTCAAAGAGACTTACTGTCATGTTACGCCACGGAAAGAGAGATCTTGAAAAAATTGTTAGAGGGGGTTGGGCGTATATATTTAACAACAGATATATGGAAATCAAATCACACAAACCAGCATTATGTATGTGTAACTGCACACTTTGTTGATTCTAATTGGAAATTGCATAAGGCGTTTTGAGATTTCGGGCATTGGATCCTCCATTTGATGGCGTTAGTATTGCCAATGAGATTGAAATGTTTTTAAGTCAATGGAACTTAGATCACAAAATTTTGACTATCACCACTGATAATGCCACTTATAATGATGTCATGGTGGCTAATTTAAAGAGACGACTCCTTCTAAACGGAGGATTAATGAGTGGTGGTTACTTTTTTCAAATTCGATGTTCCGCTCACATTGTGAATCTTATTGTGCAAAGTGGCCTGAAGAGTATTCATGATATTCTTGAGAAGTTACATACTTTAATAAAGATGATTATCAGGGCTCCTCGAAAAGTTAAGGATTTTAATGATAGTGTCAAAGTTTTTCGTTTGGATGTAAAGAGAAAACTATGCCTTGACATGCCTGTTCGTTGGAACTCACTCATAAGATGTTGGACTGTGTGATTTATTTCAAGGTTGTGCTTGATGCTCTTGGGTCTAGTGAACCTTTGAAAAGTTATTTACCTACTGAATATGAGGGGGAAAAGGCCTCAGTGATGCATAACTTTCTTAAGCTTTTTTATGAGGTGACTTGCTTATTCTATTCCGTAAAATCTCCTACCTCCAATTTATTCTTTAAAGGGGCATGGATGATTCATCGGCAATTGGTTGAGGCACTTGATAGCCCTTACGATTATCTAGCAGATATGGTACACCCAATGATTGAAAAGTTCAAGAAATATTGGTCGGACTATAACTTATATTTGTCATGTGTCGCTATACTTGACCCGAGGTACAAGGTGAAATTCGTAGAATATTGTTTCACAAAATTATTTGGTGTTGATGAGGCTATGGAACGGATTACTGCCATGTTGGGTATTTTGAGGTCTCTATTTAATGAGTATAAGCAAGCTGAAAATTCACCTTTGGTAGTCTCCCCTTCTCCTCCCACATACTTGGATGAGCCACCCAATGATTTGAATGAGTAAATAGATGTTTTAGACTTTTGGTGTAATAGCTCGATGAGGTTTCCCGATCTTTCAAGAATGGCACGAGATCTGTTGACTATTCCGGTAAGTACAGTAGCTTCGGAATCCGCTTTTAGTCTTGGCGGAAAAACTATATCTTCTCATCGTAGTTCATTGATGCCCAAGACCGTTCAAGCATTGATATGTCTCCAAGATTGGCGACGTGGTGAGTATGATGTACCAATAGAGTTAGAGATTGAGTCAAGTGATGACTCTGATGAGTATGCCCATGAGGAAGAAAACGATGACGATGGTGATGTGTTCATCTAGCTAATGTGGTATGTTACTGAAAATACTTTTTAAAACAAACTATGATTGTTTGGACAACTATATTACAGTGTTCTGTTTCAAAACTAGTTACTCATTCTGATTTGTTCCGTGAAATTGCAGAATGGATTCCGGAATTAAGCATGATGTTGTCGTGAAGAGAGTAGGAGAAACATAGTAGATGATCACTAAGTTACGCACTCATGCCAGTTGTGTAAATGGAGTTTTCGTGTTTGCAATCGATTGTACGAATTTGTTAGGTTACTGTTTTTTGTTTACATCAGAGTGTGTAAAGAAAGAAAATACTTTCTACTTTTGTACAATCCTGATATACCAGGTGCATGATGTATTCTTCTGTTTTTGTACTACGGTACAAGGCTGAAATTCAGAATTGAAGTCAGAGTTAAACGCTCTTTCGTTTGATTTTAACTCAGTAACTCTATTTATACTTTGGTCTGATGATTGGTGAAACTCTATTAAATCTATCTATGCAATAATATTAATAGGCTAACATTACTAATCCACATGGCATGACATAGTTGATTTCGCATGTTGTCATTTGCAAATGCCATGTCATAGAGCTACGTCTCGCACTATATATAAATATATGAATCAAATATATTAAACTAATAAAAATATTTTTTTATAAATATAATAAATAGAATACATTAATCAACTTATTTATTGAATTAATAATAAAGAATTTTTCAACTTCCACAATACATCTAAATTTTTTTAATTGAATTTTATGGTTAGTTTGAAAGTTTTTTTTTATTGATGATAATCAATGTAGTGACTTTTGGGCCGTTGATTTTCCAAGTTTTTTGTAACAAACTATTTCGACATACTATATATATTTTGGTCTTTTGCTTGGCTTAGCATACAAAAAAATATGTGTTTCATCGTTTTTTTTATTTAAGTTGTCAAAATAATTACAACTTTGGTCGGGACGAAAATGGTGCAGAAAAGGGATTCTCATATGCAACAGTATAGAGGGTGTTACTTTGTTTGTTCATATTAATTTTATGTACCCATTATCATTGTTGTAATCTCATATTATTAGGTTCCAAATAATTTTATCATGTCGCACTATAACTATTATAACGGATCAGAATTGATCGATTTGGTCATTTATTTTTACGATTTGCAAGTGTTTAGTATTAAGATTTCAATATTGTAACATTGTTCCATGCATCAATTATGGAATTATCGAAGGGCGAAAGTGACAATTTAGCCCCATACACTTATAATCAATGGTGCAATCTAACAGCCTAGCTTCTAAATGTGCAATTTAACACCATATATTTTTATCATGAGCAATTTAATGTTATTTTCTGTTTATTTTTTGTGATATAAGTATTTTCTTAATTCCTCAAAATTTGAAAATGCAATAATTAATACACTAAATACTTTGTACTCAAGTTTTGATGTGAATTTAGGTGTAAATGAGCAAAAAATGTCGGCAAAGGAGAGATTGTTGAAACGAGTTCAAAAGAGATCATTAGTATCTTCACCCGCATGCTAGATTAGTAAACTGGTAGCGATGGAGTGCTGGGAATACTTATAGGCAGTACTATTGTCCTCAATACGTAAATCACACATTAACTAATAAGAATAACAATTTGAATTTGATTAGGTTAGGTCAGGGGTACTCCAAATGATATGATTACATGATGATGGAAGATTTTAAAAAAATTGACAGTGATAATGACCGTTAGGCTAAACCCTAAAAATAATCCGAAACGCAAACATCTGGAGCATTTTTTAGAATGCGGAAACATTGGCGGTATATCAAAATAAGTCAAAAACTACATAGGTATTCTGAAAATATCCTTTAAGATTTAGAATTGTTATATAACTATTGTGGTTGATTTAGGGGTCAATTATTTGGCATGGTCAATAGTGATTGGTCCAAGTTCAGTTAGGGTCTATATTCTATCAGGTTAAGTTCGGATCATTAAAAGGAATGTTTTTGTAATACACGAATTAGTTTTGTCGAAATAAACTTACAACGAAAAAACTGGTAATAAACATTGACGATCAATTGAAATTAAGATATCTCACATATATCCTTTTAATTTAACCAAGTAAAAGAGGTATACAAGAGATGTATAACAAACCCGTGATTGTCACGGGTGCAAAAACTAGTTGAATTGTGAATTAACTTACCAAATGATCGGATTCACAAATTTTTGTACGAGTCCATTTCATAGTAATTCATACATTAGCTTTTATGACACAGGGTCCAAAAGAGTCTGTTACGAATTAATTTCCGTCATAGTTTACACATTTCATGTCTTCGCATACAAGTCCATTCCAAAAGTTTTTAGGATCTGGATCATTTTGTGTAGCCCATGGGCTGGCCCAGTCCAACCCGTTATAAGATGGCCCAGCCCATATTCATTTCTACTGTAGCCCATTAACAGTCCAGCCCATTACGGTCCAGCCCAAACCCAACCCAGCTAACCCATTGAACAGGCCTACCCACAAGTCACACCTAATCGACTCGATTATTGGGTTCTAAGTAGAGATCATCAGATCAAGTCCGAAGTGAGCTACATAGTACTATAGTAGTAGTTCGTAGTCTGGCCCAAAACAGACAGCGAGAGAGCCTCGCCGACCTACGCAACACCCCACCCCCCCCCCCTCCTTCCACTTTTATTTTTTCTGGGCACATTTTTAACTTCTCCAAATTTCCAGAAACCTCAGTTGAATCGCCCTTAAAACACTCACACTCATTTGATAGAGTTGTCAGAGCTTCATCATCATCTTGCCAAAATGTCGACTGTTATGCAGAAAATCAAAGATATCGAAGATGAGGTTTCTTTTTTTAATTCTCTCTTTTGTTAATTTTTTAATTGATTCCAAGTTCTTTAGAAATGATTTTTATTTTTATTGGTATTTGGGTTTTTGATCGTTGTTGTTGTTGTTGTTGTAATGGGAATTTCTTGCAGATGGCGAGAACCCAGAAAAACAAAGCTACTGCCCATCATCTTGGTCTACTCAAGGTAATTATTACTGACCTAATGACTTGCTCATTCAGTTTTTTTTTCTTTTTTCTTTTTTGTTGCTGGAAATTGTTGTTGTTGTTGTTGTGTTCATACATCGGCCGCCTTTCTAGCGTTTGTAGTGTTTATCCAATTAGGTTTATATAATAAGCTTAGTTTCGCAAGGCATGAATGATGATATATATCATAGTCAATTCCCAATTTCTTGCTGATACTGTCTGTTGGGGGTTGATTAGAAGTAAGTTTTGTAGTCCCGATACCGTGTTTTGGGATACTGGACAGGACTTGGACCTGGTTCGTTTTCGTGCTCACTTTAAGACCTTGCTGTATGTGTGTGCATGGGTGTTGTCCTTGGTAGTGCCCCGGGCAATTACTGTCAGAATTGACACTGTAACGAGGGATTTGGTCCCTGTGTGTTTCAAAGCTAATATTGCTGTCTCCTTCTTAGTTGGCTGTTCGATACATGATAAGGGATGGTTATTTGATATAGGAAAATTTATCCTTGTACTCACTGCCCTTGCTGATTGATTTGGTTGTGTCAGGCTAAACTTGCAAAGTTACGGAGGGAGCTTTTGACACCCACTTCAAAGGGAGCTGGTGCTGCTGGTGAAGGTTTTGATGTCACAAAAAGTGGAGATGCCCGAGTTGGATTGGTCGGTTTTCCATCTGTGGGGAAATCAACCTTGCTTAATAAGCTGACAGGCACCTTCTCCGAGGTTTGGCGTTCTTTCAATTTGAACTCAACTCTTTGATGTGGTGAATTTATTATTTCCAGTCTTGTCTCATAAACACCAACTTCCGGATGGTGTCATATGCATTGTAGAATGCATTCCTGCCTCATGTGAACAGATTTACAAGTTCTTTACCTTGTCCGTTTGCTGCATATCCTTCTTTTATGGTACCTGATACTGCTTTAGGGAAACAGTTATTTGATGTCCATTACAAATTGATGTCTAAGTATTTATTGTGCTGTAGACCATAATACATATGCTGAGAACCATGCCTTCATGGTTGTTCTAAGTAAATTTTTCAACATTTGCCCCTTAAAATTAAGCTTGAGATATTCCTATGTTTCAAGGATACTACGTTCAATAGCTCGGTTTCGAGTTGTGGGCTTTTTGTTGGATTGAATGGTAGTTTCATAATCCTTTTTATGTGCTGGTTAACAGGTTGCCTCATATGAATTTACTACCTTGACATGCATTCCTGGGGTGATAATGTATCGAGGAGCAAAAATTCAGGTATTGTCCGCAGATCCTTGCGACTTTAATCTATTTTCTGTTTATAAGTGGCTATGGCATTCTTTGTGCAATATCACACAATCTGCATCAATGAAGTAAAGAAGCTAGATAAGCAAGTGTGTAAGGCACTTGTTTCTTGCTGAACTGGAGTGTTGTTATATCTTAGATACACTAACCGCAAATGTAGGTGTTTGGTGCTTTGCTATGTTATGATTTCAGAGTGTATTGTGACATCCTATGTTATTCAGGCTGGTTAAGGAGTGTCCAGCTAACTTAGGGGTCCCCAGATCAGTTTAAAAGCTATAATGTCAGCTGTTGCGTTATATAGGATTTACATGCTGACATGGGGAGAGTGAACGGGTGCATTAAGGCGTTAGCTTTTTGGAGTTGTTGGGGTGGTGTGACTAGAAAAGGTGTCACGACAATAACTAAGACAAACCATTGTCAAACCTAGGGGTGAGCAACACAGGCTACCCGTTAAACATGTTCGGGCAGTTTCATTACCTTGCATTTCAAACATTTACATGAATTTGAAATTCAACAGTATTATGTCACAGTAATACGGCATCACATGCTTATGGCTACTGCCTACATCATTGATCATTGCAACATCTGGTAACTTGGTGGCTACTGGATAGCACCGTACTGCCAAGTGCAGAGGGAGGTAGCGCGAAGTTAATGGCGGCTGTCGAAGATAGAAGCAGTGGACAACGGGGGTCTAAGATTTTATCCAATTGTAATAAGAATTTCTTTTATCTTCCCCAGGGTAGCCTACATTCGTGTAGTAGCATCTTCATGGATGCACCACAATACTTCTATCGTACATCTTCTCCAGATTAGTGAAGACTGTATAACTCTTGTTGATTGCTGTAGTTCTCCATTGCCTGTCTGGCTGTCTTATGAGAATAGATAGCATTCATAATCGATCTTCTCCTTAGTTACTCACAGTGTCACACCCAGAGTTTCATTTTTGATACATTAGTTTGACCCTTTCTCCGACTCTTCACATTCTCCCTAACCATTGCTTAGTTACTTGCTCCCAAAGCTTCGTTGTATGGTTGATCTCTTTGATCCTTCCGTAGTCTTAGTAAGTAAATATTTTAGAGATAAGCTCTTTTTTTATACAAAGAGATTAGTCTATTAGAGTACTCTTTCTCTACTCCAGTGACATCATGTTACTTCTTAAATCTAGTTAAAAAAAACAAATCTGAAGTTAACCTTCGATTCCTTTCTCTCATACCTCAATACGTATGCAATCGGCCCTAATGCGTACTTCAGTTTCATTTCCCCTCACTTTTATTTGAATCCTCCACATTAAGATTTTACTCTTAACTGGTCTTAAGGGATATTCACGTCTCCGTTATCTTGGGTATCCAAGTACGTCCGTCATGTCTAGACTTGCTTGTATGAACTAGAAGTCTTGTCTAATTGATGGCTAATATTCTACTTGTGTTGCATAAGCATTTATAACAGATTAATACAACCTGAATCTGTTTGCTGGTTCATGTTATTTTTTGAACTTGCCCCTTCGCACCTTTATCCCTCTTTTTTTTTTTGGGGGGGGGGGGGAGGGAGGGGAATGACCTCCAGATCATTATGGTAGTAATGGTCGACCCCCCACAAGCACAATAAAGGTTTCACCACTTGATACCCAGAACCGTGTCACTTCTCCTCTAAACTTCGACCACATCATTCATATACTCCTAAGTCATAATCAATTATGATATTACACTCCTTTGCTGCTCTTGCTCGCCTCTTTTCTAGAGTACCAAAGCTTTTGACTCTCAAGGAGTTGTTTCTTTAGCTTTCTCGCCCACTCACTCAGTGTCAGTGTCACCGCCTTAATACTTGAACAGTAATGCACATACTCTCAGAAATACGTTCAGCAAAATATAACAAATAATTTTGGTTGCTTTGAAGATGAATTTTCCTACAAATAATATCTATTCCCTCCGATTTAAAAAAAAAAAAAAAACAAAAATCAGAATTATGCTTGATGGTGTAAAGCTACGGGAAGGTCTTATGTTTTTTGAAACCCAAACCATTGCGATAACCTGAAACTCTGAAGGAAATGTTAGTGGAGCTCCCTCACTCGAGACTTCACTTTTGATGGCACAGCTGATAACTTGGTTTGATCTTTAACATGTCTTTCAGCTTCATAAAAATTCAAAGTCCAATGTGAATGAAGATGAGCTTAATCTATCTTGGTGGAGAAATAAGACCGATGTTGAGTGTTTGCTAGGATTTAAGGGCATGAAAAGACACATGAACTTGTCAATGTGATTTCCCTCGATCTTTAACAGCTTTGTAGACAATTATTAAAGGCCAGCCATAATGCCACGGCCCTTTTAGACTGTGCCACACTGAATTTTTTTTTCCGTCATTTGCCAATACCAATACTACTACTACTCATCATCATCTTTCACCATCCATCTCGCTGATTTTCACTGATATTCCAGATTTCCAGCTATTCAATTTTCCTGCAACGATTTGCCCCCATCAACTAACTTTCTCAGCCAAACTAAAGTTGTTTCAAGCCATCTCTCCTTCTCTCTCTTTCCTTTTCATCTCTCCTTGCACGATGAGTCAACGAACCCTGCAACTTCATGATGCCAAGAAGTTTGATTATCTTCATCTTCCATTCTTGGGCTCAACAGATCTTCAAAAGAAATCCATTTAATTTTACAAATCTTCGTCAATTGTGATTGTTTTTTTTTGGTCTTTTAGCTATTACCCATAAATTTTTGAGGTAATTATCCTAAATTTTTGAAGTTCTGCGAGAATGTCAATTGATTGGACACGCCAAAACACTTGAACAAATTCGAATTGCGGTGGTGTCGTGCCAGTGCTATGGTGCGAGATGTTGGAAACTGTGAGATGATGATTGATGATGGTGAAGGATGATGATGAATAGGGCTTAGTTTAAAAAAGCGCGCCTGAGGCGCGCCTAGGCGCAAGGCGCACTGAGACGCAGCTGCAATCGCCTCAAAAGCTTGAGGCGCACTGGTGTGCATGAGGCGCAGGCCTTGAGGCGCACGCGAGGCGCACAAGTGTGCAATTTTCAATTTCTTTCTCTTGTAACCTTATTTATACACTTCCCTTTGCCCCTTAATCCCTTGTTTATACTTATTAACCCATTGTCCCTCTTTAAATACCAAAAAAAGGTTTTTTTCTTTTCAAAATATGGTTTCGTAAAATATAATTTTATTCGCTAAATGAGTGCGCCTCGTGTGCATGAGGCGTGCGCCTTCGCCTTTCGCCTTGCGCCTCATCGCAACGGCCCCCCTGCGCCTCGGTGCGCCTCGCGCCTCCTTAAACTAAGGAATAGGGGTAGTATTGGTATTGGCAAATGACAAAAAAAAAAAATAGCGTGGCAGAGTTTGAAAGGGCCGTGGCATCATGGCTGGCCTTATTAAATCATCGTAAACTGAGTGATCCTTGTCTCATCAAAATCTTCTTTATGATGGTATACTCAGCTGTGCTGGTAGAAATGGTTTATATTGTCAACTTTATGGTTGTACCGGTAAGCTACTTATATTAGCACATTGAAATGTAAAGTTACAGACAGTATTGGATATAGCGAGTCCCTAGTAACAGTAATTATATGTTGGAGGAAGTAGTATCATTTAAAGAAAGTGTTTGTAGGGAAAGGCTTCCTTAAGTTCAAGTTGTTTTTAATTCTTGGTCATTGGTTGAAGTCCACCTTTAAGTAAGTCTTTTAATTGCTTCTGTTATCTCCATTTCTCTCTAAAATTTACTTTTATCTTCATAAAAAAGGTGAAGGGTTTCTGAGCCACGATAAGTGAGTTTTTTTCCTCTTTTGAGCTAGTCTATTTGCTATCTATTTGTGTTCGGAGTTTGATATAGGCTAGTTCAATGTACGTCTAATAAAGATGTCTCATGGCTTGAAATGAAGGACAATAAAGTGGGACTCTGTGTACTTTGCAAATGGCTTAGATTGTTCCTCCCTCTCTTTCTGGTCCCTCCTATCCTTTTCTTATTGTCTCTCGTAGTCAGTAGAATTCTGGAGCTATCAACACTTCTGGTATGTGTGGGTGGGGGGTGGGGGTGGGGTTGGGGTGAGTCCACTGGCTTGCAGTGTGAATGGGTGTGTGTCAGTGTGCATAGCAACTGTGTTTAACTGGTACTGGTAGCTATGGTTCAGTGTCGGTGTATCAGTGGCACCTTCTCATGTCATTTTTCGCCTGTATACATGAATTATTTCCGATCAACTTAAAAAGTTCTGAATTGCTGTTACTGTTTGATGGTCATTGTATATCTTAAACTAAAGTTGGGAATTCTTTTAATTATTCCTATCGTTCTTATCTTATTCTACCTGTCTCATAGACTTTTCATTAATTTTATTTGCAGTTGCTGGACTTACCAGGTATCATTGAGGGTGCAAAGGATGGTAAAGGAAGAGGAAGACAGGTAAAGTTTCTGACCGGTGATCTTTTACGGACTTGATTATCATCAGTGTTCTTGAATTGACACTCTTAATTTGTGTATTCAAAGTCAAACCTAGGGTCATCCTTCTATAGAACAATCACTTGAAATGTGTGATGCGGGAACCACCCTCATACTTTGTGGGGTAAGGCTCTGTGGTGCATGAGTCTGGCACTATGTCACCTCGACATGGGATTATAACAGTTACACCATTGCTGATAGGACATAATATAGATTTCAGTTAACGAATCTGCATCAGATATGATCTGGATGTGGTTACTCGGAAAGAACATAAATACAGGAGGGTGGGGCGGGAAGTCGACATCTTAATTCTTCCTCTTCGTGTATCTATTTTTCTTATATCTAGTAATTGACTTCTAATTCAGAGTTGATAGAGGCAGATCTGGAATGCATCTTCTCTTTTTTCTCACTCTTTAGTTGGGACAGAAGGGGTAAATAAGGTGTTGCCTCCGTGTTGTCTTATTGTTCTGGAAAGCTATCTTCGGAGTAGTGTTCACGCTTTTGAGAGTCGATCATTGGTGAAGGACCCTATCATATACAAGACCTTGTTTTTATTGCTTCCCCCCCTCACCCCCCCGAGATTTTATGATCTTTGGTGAGTTGATAGCTCTCTTCAACCTAAAAGCTGTTGAACTAATGCATCATGAGACTTCTCGGATGATTGGACATTGCTCTAGTGCTCTACATCTTCTGGAGATCTAGCGAATTTAACCGTGGAAGAGGCTATCAGTTTCAGTGGCTGACACTTGATATTCATATGCTTTCTTATTCCAATTTTGCGGTTTTTTCAGGCTTTGAGTGACTGTCTTTATTACATGGTAGTAGATGTGAGACTAAATACGTATAGACCTCCCCAGACCTTGCTTTGAGTGGCACTCTTAAGGGATTCTTTTCTTCTTGCTCACTGTCTTTATTATGATCACTGCTTAGTTTAAGCAGGCGCGAGGCGCACCGAGGCGCTGGGGGGCCGTTGTGATGAGGCGCGAGGCGTAAGGCGAAGGCGCACGCCTCATGCACACGAGGCGCACTCATTTAGCGAATAAAATTATATTTTACGAAACCATATTTTGACAAAATAAAACCTTTTTTTGGTATTTAAAGAGGACAATGGGTAATAAGTATAAACAAGAGATTAAGGGGCAAAGGGAAGTGTATAAATAAGGTTACAAGAGAAAGAAATTGGAAACTGCACACCTGTGCGCCTCAGGTGCGCCTCATGTACACCAGTGCGCCTCAAGCTTCTGAGGCGATTGCAGCTGCGCCTAGGCGCGCCTCAGGCACGCTTTTTTAAACTAAGGATCACTGTTTAATGCCTATACAATTCTCCATACACGTAGCATTGTGGTATCAAATGTGGGCTTGTGACTTATGTTACTCTAACTCAAATCCTCAATTACAATGTCTGACACAGGATCGCGTCCAAATATTAGATTTGTCTAGTAACTCTAGTTTATAAATAGTCTAGTGTTTTCTGCTTAAAATGACTGTCCAGGATCCAGGTGTCATACACTATGGCAGTATCTGCTTGTCTGTCTCCTGACACGAGCATGCCAGGTAATATGAAGTGTTCGTGTAAACATAGCTTGTGACGCTAGTCCGCAGTCCATGCCCCTATCCGAAGTGTTAATATGACATTCATGTTTTAAAATTTAAGAGGGGGTTTTAAAGAAGAGGACTTGTAGTCCATGGGACCAAATCGAAGGTTCCTTGGCTTCTGTTGCAGACTCGTAGTTTTAAAACATATTCAGACGTTCTGGCTTCAGAGGCACCAGCGTACTTGGCTCAACCACTCTAAGGCACCAGCTGCGTGATGCACTCTACTCCCTCCGTCCCAGTTCAAACGCCCCGAGCGTTTTTTGTAGTGGAATAAGAAAATTTGATATAATAAGTTGGGTGGGGTAATATTAGGAAAAATGAGGAGAGAGAATGTGGGGATTAATAAAAGTAGGAGAGATAGTGTGAGAGATTATGTGATAATTTAATAAAAGTAGGAGAGAGAAATATGTCCCAAAATAGATGGGGTGTTTGAAGTGGGACGTCCCAAAATGGAATATGGGGCGTTTGAACTGGGACGGAGGGAGTACACATTAGTTGTATGATAGGCACATGTCTCTGAACAACTTGCATTTTTTTTTAAATGATATTGCCCCGTTTGCCCCTCTATGTCAACTTCTGGCTCTTTAATTGTTAAGCTTAATTTCTTAGCTGCGTGATGCACTCTACACATTAGTTGTATGATAGGCACATGTCTCTGAACAACTTGCATTTTTTTTTTAAATGGTGTTGCCCCGTTTGCCCCTCTATGTCAACTTCTGGCTCTTTAATTGTTAACTAGACCTCAAAAGAGACTCTTTGTGAAAATGCATTATATATAAAAATTGAAAGCTCTGTTTCCAAATCAAGTGTGCCTCACTTCAGTGAGGCATGTTGCATATCCTTGCACCTCATTCCCATGGGCTGTCACTCCCTTGGTGTATTCGCACTTGAAACTGATTGCTGTAAGTCATTGTCTTTTTGGGATACACGTTTCATGATGCGGAGAGAGCAGTTGTGTTGCATGTAATCTGATATTGACCTGTGACTGATTGACTGTATCACTTTCCCCAGGTTATCAGCACTGCAAGGACTTGCAACTGCATATTAATCGTTCTTGATGCAATAAAACCGATAACTCACAAGCGTCTAATAGAAAAAGAGCTGGAAGGATTTGGCATCAGGTAATGTTATTACATTATGTGCCACTGGTTGACAATACGAAGTATTAATTTTGGCAGATGTGTGTCTTTATGTGCCTGATTTTATTAGGATTAGAGGAGCATACTAATTGTACTCGATGCAATAAATCCGTTAACTCACAAGTGTCTTATAGAAAAATAGCTGGAAGGTTTTAACATTAGGTAATGTTATTACATTATGCTACACTGGTGGACAATAGTAATTTTTGGCTGATGTCCGTCTTTATGTGCTTGACTTATTAGGATTAGAGGAGCATACTAATAGTGTAATGCATGTACTTGGTAAAGTTTGGCCCTGCTTTTGTTCATTAGTGAGCCACTGACATTTTGTTATTGTCTTCTATAAATAAATTATTTAGTCGATCAAGAAAGGGTCAAGCAGACAAACACAATAAACCAGCAAATTGAGGATTACTAGATGGAAATCCCGTGCGCTACATAGGACACCTTCTCATATTCTTTTTTATTTATTAGTTAATCTCAAAATAAATAAATTATGATAACTAATTAAACGTTGGTTACTTAAGATGTCTCCTAATCTCACTTAATAACTTACGGAGTACATCATTGTACCGAGTACTACTTTATCTTTGAATAATACTCCTTAATTTTATTATTTTTTAAAGCATTCTCACAAAAGTCTTGAACTTGTCGACACATCTCAACCAAAATCATACTTAACTTTTCAAAAGTATGTGCAAATGGATCTTAATTTGAACTACATTTCAAAACAAACTTAATGATGCACGTATGTAATATTCTGATATACGCAGCCCAAATTATAACAATTTTGATAACTTTATCACGTAAAAGTTTTACATACATTGGACTCTCTGTGTGCATTTCTTAATGCGACTGTTTTGCAATTATTGGGCTCTCTCTGTGCTTTTCTTGACTTCCCGACGCCCTCAAATCCTCAATGCGCTCTAAATTGGATTATTTGTGCTTTGTCTGTGCACCCTACAATAAGTCGGAGCCTTGTGCACTATACTATTAAGGTATAACACCATGGTTTGGCCCTCGACCATCAACTTAAGCTTTTGGTTGAGATGGTTCTCTAAAATATACTATTGGATGGCTTATCTAAGCAGAATATTGTTTTTTCGTTGAGCTTGCTAGCTGCATGCGATGAATGTTCCACATCATGAGCATATGTGACTGCAGCTTGTATCTTCTCTATAAATATGAATGGAGATGGCACTGCACCTCCAAAGTTGTTTTGCCATGACTTGGTTGTCAGCTAGCTTGTTGAAAAAAACAAATATTATGAAGGGAATTCTGAAGATGTGGCTTTTAGTACATTTATCCTTTATGCCTTGTTGGAGTCTAGTTAGTATTTTTGGAGTAGTTGTGGAATGTGATACATTATTTCGATGGGTAGGGGTGGTGATTTTTACACTCATGTTGATTATTACACTCCCCTTTGTGAGGAGTGTAAACGTCACTACCTGTGTGAAGAGTTTTGTTTTTGATTGTCCCTTCTCATACTCTCTCCCTTAACCATTTTTGTTCTTTCCCCTTTCCAATTAATTCCGAGCAGGCTGAATAAGGAACCACCAAATTTAACCTTTCGAAAGAAAGAGAAGGGTGGTATAAATTTCACATCCACGGTGCCTAATACTCATCTGGATCTGGACACAGTGAAGGCAATTTGTAGCGAATACAGGATTCACAATGCTGATATTACCCTCCGGTTTGATGCATCTGCTGACGATCTTATTGATGTAATTGAGGGAAGCAGGGTTTATATTCCATGCGTATATGTTATAAACAAAATTGATCAAATTACACTTGAAGAACTGGAGATTCTGGATAGGCTTCCACATTACTGTCCTATCAGGTATTGGTTATTGTTGGAAGTCTGACGTACTTTGTGTGTGTGTCTTTGTTTGTTTATAACTCGAAGTTTACCGTTCCATTTCTTTTAATGCTACCCTATGGTATTTGCCTGTTAATGTTGCTGTTATTTGCTCCCATGCTCACACATACCATATGCTATGGTGCTGGTAAATTTTCAGACTAATTGCTGAGCTAATTAACGTATGACCTTGTAATTTTTGCGGATGGGTGTATTACAATATATGGTGACTTGTAGTTTTTGCCAGTTCAGAATACGAGGAAGAATATATGAGGTGATGTTTGAATACTTGAATAGCATATTAAGAAGGGCAAGAAATTAAGTTTAGCAGCTAAAATTTTGTAGTAGAGACATAGTACGATCCTCACCAGTCAGCTTACTAGGCAGGACAGAAATTAGCAAGAATTTTTTACTCAATGAGGGGATACTGTGAGCAAACTGATTATAGGGGAAAACAGGGCTCTGTTTTCTTTTGACGACTTATTTGAGATGTTCACTGCTGTCTTACTGGGTTCCCATTGAAACCATTTTCTGATTACGGTGTGTTACAGTTACATGCCCCCCCGCGCCCCAACCCTCAAATAGATTGTGCAAGAAGCCTGAAGGGCGTCTGCAATCTGTCTCCACCCAGTAAAGGGCTCAATTGATCCAAAATTTGAGATCCAAGGATGTTTGAGGTGCTTGTCGTGAACTGAGTCTTGGTTTAGGAACAATAAATGGAACTAGGAATTAGAGAATTCGAATCGGGGAATTAATTACGATAACCAAGGTTAAATAAAGCTATTCTTAATTGGGTTCGATGTATTAGGATCCTCTTTTTTTTTTTTTGGCTTTAGAAGATATCTTGTCCTCTGATTGTAACTTTCTCCTTGTTTCTTTCTTTGTAAAATATCTTTTCTCATTTAACAAAAAGAATGATTCAGGCTAGAGCATACTAGCAATATTGTCCCTAATATATTTAATTGATATTGCTTGCAGTGCTCATCTAGAATGGAACCTTGATGGGCTGCTGGAGAAGATCTGGGAGTACCTGAACCTTACTCGTATTTACACAAAACCGAAGGGGATGAATCCAGATTATAATGACCCTGTTATACTTTCATCCAGGAGGAGGACTGTAGAGGATTTCTGTTGTCGAATTCACAAAGACTTCATCAAACAATTTAAGAAGTGAGTTTCTCTCGTTGTTTCATTCATTCTATGGCCATTCCGTTCAACCGTTAGGCACGTTTCTCGTCTTCTTCTCCTTCAAGTTGTTTTAATATTTGCAAGCTGAAAAACAAACATAATTGTGAGTCTAGATGCCTAGTATGCGAAGATCAGTAATATTGCTTGAACTAGCTAGTTTTTGCCTGGTCAAGTATATATGTACCTTCTTTATGTGATCACTTGTCTTCTGCGCATCTGCCCACTATTGAGCAATTTCTTCGTAAAGTCATTATCCGTAGTTGGTTGTTTCACATCGGAGCACCTTCCACTATAACTGGTGTGTAATTGTGAGATATACAATCTGAGACATGACGTTCTTTTAATTTGTGTTGCAGTGCACTTGTCTGGGGTTCGAGTGTCAAGCACAAGCCGCAGAAAGTTGGCAAGGTTAGTAGTAGCTCTGTGTATTACACCTCTTTAAGTCTAGTAAAAACCTCTTCATTGTAATCGTTTAGTGATGATGAATCTTTTGTTTCAATGTTTCAGGAACATGAACTCGAGGATGAAGATGTGGTTCAAATTATCAAGAAGATCTGATCAGCAGACGCATCAAACCGAGAAAAGGCCTTGCATGGTCTCGAGCAAAAGCTGGTTTTGGATACATTAGGACGAGTTCTAGAAGTGATTGTTGTTCAATTGTGCAGTTTGAGCTTTCACCTGTGGCTGGAGGATTCCGCTAGCGTGTGACTAGTGTGTTTCCTGTGCTGCATTGCTGAATATTATCAGGGTGTACATGTATCTATATATAACCAACTTCTCATGAAACGGGTATTCACCTGTTACGTAGTCTGAAACACCTAAAAGAGGAATCGTAGTTTTGAGTCTTGAAGTATGTTGTCATAACTCATTACAGTTGTATGCATTTCATGAGGTGAGTAAGATTTTACTTCTAATATATCGGCATGGCAGCTCTCTAGAACGAGAGCTTCTCTATTCATTCTGAAGAAGCCTTATCCCCTTTTCCCCATCTTTTTAGTTCCTGGTAAAACAATACAGAATCTTCAGATACATCTTATCTGATGAAGATCATCATTACAAGAACTTGATCTCCGGATCAGTTCCCATCCCGATGTGGTTGAAATTCCCTTCAGGGTTTACAGTTTCTCCGGATGTGGACTGGACAGTGGAGGTGGTGAATGTGCTCAACAATGAAGCTTTTTCGGAAGAAGACCGGGTTGTTGGTCTGGGGTTGCGCAAAGTTCTGATCCATGCCATCGAAAGAGATGTTAGTTTGCATCGGCATGTTCAGCAATAGATGATAGGAGGATACAGGATCCAACTCATAATGATGTAGGCGAAACGAAAAAGAGGTGGTCTGTCTGCGTCTTTTTTAATTTTTACTGTTTCATTTAGCTTGAGTACGAGAAACGAAAACGAAACTCACACAATAGAAAGGAGAGAAAAAATTCTCACCCTTTGTAGTGTCCTGAAATTGACCGTACAACTAGATGAGTAAAGATTTCCTAAAAGGAGATGACAAAAGCAGAGCAGCTACAATATGGGTGAATAACTTCAAGATGACCCATCAAGTAAAACAGTGTTATTTACTCGTGCTAACCACAATTTCAATGTTTAGGTACCTTCCTCCAAAAAGACCATTTACCAAAAATGGATGTATAGTCAAAATATCTCTTAATGTCTCCTGGGTTCTTCATTCTGTCCTCTATTAGTCTATTCTACCACGGCTGTAACCCTAAATACCTCTCCTTAAGCAAAAACTTCCTGCAAGAACCTATAATGAAGAGTGAGTTCCTCACTTCCTTCGACCACAAGCCTATCCTTTATCCTCAACTTCTTGATCGAACTTAAAGTCACCGTCATCTGATTCAGAGTCATCATCATCTGAAGCAAAAATTCCTGCAAGAACCTACAATGACCAGTGAGTTCCTTTTCCTAGGATCACAAGCCTATTCTTTAATCTCAAATTCTTCATCGAACTCAAAGTCACCATCATCTGACAGGGAGTCATCATCATTTGAATCGGAGTCATCATCATCTGAGTCAGAGTCAGAGTCATCTGACTCAAAATCTTGATCCCCATTGTCATTAGACATCTTCGATCGAAATTCTTCCATCAACTCATCATCAGTCTCCTCATGTTTACCACTCAACTTCCTTTCAAGTATTGCCTCAAAGATGGAAGGAAGAGCTTCTACATCACCGCCTAGATACCTGCCGATTCTCTTTTTCAATTCTGCAATTATCAGGAACAGGAATAATTTATGCATGGTTTGAGATATAAACAGCTAGAACCACAATAAACTCTAATCAAGCAGGTTCAAAATGCCAGAGGCAGATGCATCACGAGATTAACAACTACTCCAGAGTTAGCTTCAGTCAGTCCTTTACATGATTCTTGTGTTAGTTGTGTAGCATTGGTTGATCGAATAAGTGATGGAAAGATTACTTTCTTTAAAACAGGCTTTAGAAGGCATTCATATAACATCAATTAAATGTAGATACTCGTATATGATAAAACACACATTCACAAATAATCAAGAGCTCTTCTAACTTGTGTACATATAACTTCTTATCAAAGGTCCATTTCGCGAAAAACTACCTTATATCACAAACTTTGTGAAAAACTACATTGGATGAGGTTTTAGTTTTGTAAAGACTACCTCTTAACTTTCCATCTGGTTTGTCGTCAAGTTTCGCACCTTTATTTCTTCTTGTTCTAATTTCCCTCCATCTCTTCTATCTCGCCCCCCCCCCCCCCACCCCAATCTTTATTTATTCACAAAAACCCTTCCTCCAAAATTGACTAATGCAAGCACTATAAACCCTAAATTGATAAGCACAATGTCAAGCAGTAGCTCATCCTCTTCAGCCACTAGCATTTTTAGCCTGTTAGGTGCAATTGCACTATCCCAGATGCCCGCACCAGAGAGGAGAGAAAGGCTGGAGTGTGTGGTTGTGGCTTCTTTAACTGGCTTGAACAACTTCAAAGTGAATGCCAAACGGAAGTAATCAACAAGTTGGTAGATGATCAAGGGTGCTTCATGCACAAGTTACACATGCAAATATGCAATGGCTGTTGGAGCTGTGAGGGCAGACCGGCAGAGCTGGTAGAGATGAAGGATAAGAAGGGCATAGTAGAACTAGAAGGCAAGATGAAACAAAAGGTTTTTTTTTTTTGTCATCAAGTGTAATGAAGTTTGTTAATTCGTAATGGTGTTTGTGGTTCTTCTGTGTATTTTGAGTAACAAAACTTGTGTAATGTTTGTAATGTTCATAATGTTAATCTTGATGAACTATGATGATTTGGTGGTTGGGAAGATGAGAAAGAGAGCAAAGTGGTTGGAGAGATTGACGAAATCAGAAAAGGAAGCAAAAGAGGCGCTAAAACTTGATGATAGTCTGAACACTCATAAGAGGTCGTTTTTTCGCAAAATGGAACTTTTACAAGGTAGTCTGAACTCCGAAAGGAAGTATGGAAACACTTTTAGAAAAAGAATGAAAATACTCCCATCACAAATTCATTAGTCATATTTTCAACTATATTGACGATCAAAATTTCTAAACTTTGGTCCAAGAAAGTGCAAGGAACACGTTAAACCGAGGAAGGAGGGATAGCCAACCAGTCATTGCAGATTTCATACCAAGTTGGTAATTTGCACCTCTCTCGTTAGACAAGGTAACTTCCTCATACTGCCAACTTGTTTTCTATTGTCGACTCCATGTATTGTCAATCTAAAACCTCCTAATAAACTACTTCACCCACGAGTTTCATAGTTGAACTAGAACTTTAACAATTAGTAGCTCATGGATGTATCATTTTTGAAACTCATTGGTGAGTTGAGAAATAAAATCCTTATTAGTATTCTATATACATGATTCGGGATCCTATGCCTAAATAGATTATAAGGGTAATAATTTTATAATGTAATAACATGCCTAACCCTGTGTAGTTAAACTTTATTGTCAGCTAGACACAAAATTAGTCTCAGAAGTACGTGAAGGTAACATCTAGCAAGGAAACTAGAAAAGGGAATCAAATTCTACCAAGAGAAATTCGGGCGATTCTTAAACCAATTGCTGCTACGCCAATAAAACCCGAATAGCTTGAATATCCCCACACAAATGTGATCCTAAACTGAAAATATAAATTATGGGAACGATGGATGTATGTAAAACATGTGGAGCATAAATTACAACAACAACAACAACAACAACAACAATAACAACAACAACAACATTACCCCAGTGCCTCAAAGGTGGGGTAATGAGGGGTAATGAGGGGTCGGGCGTACGCAAGCCTTAGCCCTAAGTTGATAATATAGAGCAAAACCTGCCTAAGCAGAATCCAAAACGGACCAGATAAACGTCGCAAAGAGGATACAAACTCCAACCAGGTTAAGATACACAAATTTTAACCTAGATTGATATAATCACAATATATGTTACTAAAAAACAAAATTTCAATACACATTTCTCTTAAATCTCTAATTTCTACACATAATTATATTGCTCAAAGAAATTGAATGTAAGTCGGAATAATTGAAGCAAGTCAAAAGCCATTCATATGAGAGGTTGAAAAAATCAGAAAGTAAAAAAAAAAAAAAGACAAAAAAGAAAAAAAAAAAAGAGGGTTTTACCTTCAGTGGAGACGTCAGCAGGAGAATCGTCAGTTGAGGGAGGAGTGATATCGTCGTGAGGGTGGGACTGGGAAGAAAAGGAGAGGCGTGACAAGGAAGATAGAGATTGAGGGAGAGAAACGGGAAAGCGAGGTGACAAGGAAACAACAGCCGGCGGCGGCGTAGGAATTCGATTGAGAGTTGAAACGGCGGTGTTTACGGAGGCGAGTCTCCTAAGTAGAAGGCACTGTGCTCTCCTCATTTTTTTTTTTTTTAGATGATTTTTGCAGCCTCCTCAATGTTACGGCGCCAGAGTCTCTGTGGCTCTGTCCAGCAGCAACTTTGCCTAAAAAAATGCCGTCCACATCAGGCCCTGTGATACCCAAAATGCCTTTACCCAACTTCACTCACATTGGGTCGGGGCGGTTTCGCGTCGGGGCGGGTTCAGGTCTTAGTGGGTTAAGTTGAACTTTCGAGTTGGGTCAGTTTGGACTTGGTTTGCTTACGCGTCAGGTTATGTCGGGTAAATTTCGTAACGGCTCGGGTTGGTTCTGGGTAGTTATTAATTCGCGTCACTTCAAGTTTAGTTAATATTTTTTGTTTTTTTTGACATAATTAGGTGAAATTACTTAGGATCTGTTGGATATCATTTGTTGTTTTATGTTTTTTTGTTTTCTAAAAACCCAAAACTGATTTTGTTTTAAATTTTTATCAACTAGATGTAATCCCGTGCATTACACGATTCTCTTAAAATGATATCCAATAAGTTGAAGATATAAATATTTTTACCCTTATATAAGAACTATACCAGTGTCTACATTGTAAACCTCTAGCATTGTCCTATTATTATAACTAAACATTTCTTCAAAAACAACACACTATTTTAAATATTATTACCTAGCCTCTTACATTTGTATGACCTTGTGTATCTAATTTTCACATGGTTCACACGTTTTGACGTGTGTCCAGTATTCTTTTTTGAACCAGTAAACACTAATTTCACGTTATACCACTTTTTACATGTTTCATTCGTGGAGTATCATAACTTTTTTTTAGATATATATGTTTTGTTGTCCCTACCCCTATATTAGTCCATACATATATTTCACTTGGTCATGGTTCAACAACGTGTGATAATTTTTTAGTAGAAGAATTATATATTCCACTCACCATGATTAAACAATGTGGGACAATTTTTAAGAACTTTTCTTTGTTTGCCAAGATTAGAGATTGTCTCACATCGTACAAGAAGTAAGATTACAATATTTTGGCACACTTTAGGTTAGGTTATTTTAATTCGGTCTCATATCGTCACATTAGAAGAAGATAGATTAATTCTACTCGGTATTGTAATTCAAGCGGATAAGTTCTTATAATCTTAAAAAAAAAAAAGTTTATTAGTCCATACATATTTTTCACTTGGTCATGGTTCACAACGTGGGGTAATTTTTAGTAGAGCAATTAGTACCCGCGCCTGAGACGTAGTGACGTGGAGCTCTGACACTGTCAATGGCCGAGAATTATATATTCCACATGGTCATGATTTGACAATGTGGGATGATTTTTTAAGTTTTTAGTACTCTTTTTATTTGCCAAGATTGGAGATTGTCACATATCGTCCAAAAAGTAAGATCAGATTTCAGGATTTTGGCACACTTTACGCGGCTCGGATTGGAGACATATGTGATCACTTAATTATACCACGCCGTATAATGTCTCAAGTTACCTAAAACGGTAGATTAGAAATAAAATGGTAGATTAATGCTTTGGTGATTAACTGATTATACATAAAAAAATAATAAAAAATAAATAAATAAAAACTTATTAGTTTTATGTAAACGTATGTTGTTTTTTTTTTTCAAAGGACTTTGTTTACTCTTTTAGTGCTCCAATTATTATACATGTTAATTAAGCGCATAAGAGTAGTAACGACTAATAATGTCATTAAGTCAACCTATATATGTATTGGACATGCACTTAATATATAATAATATATATGACAATCATCTTCTACGTAGCCTAATATGATCGATCATACTTCTATTATTGCATGTAGTGAAAGCCTGATATAATTAGCATGGATGAATGATTTGCGTTATTTTCGCGTAGGATAGTGATCCAATTCTTTGACATAAGGATTACAATAGCTATTACTGTCATGTTCTCACCTAGGATAATGATATGGCCACATAAGGTAAGACTTAAGAAAACGATATGTAGAAGTATAGAAGACTGGTCTCTCTATTATCCTGGCCTACAATGCATGGAGTGTAAACTAAATACTCCATATCATAATTATGTAGTTTATTTTTACTATAAATTCAAATTTAATAATAAGATTTTTTCTTCTAACTATGTATGCATATTAACCAATTAGGTGTGTCAATCATCTTCGTCCAATTTCTCTTTTTACTAAAACTATAAAATCACTACAAACTTCCCTATATTGACGTAGAATCCAAATTGAAAATCGTAAGAGAAGCAAGAACAATGCCACTTGCATTCTTTTTAGTCGCCAATACAATATGCATGCATATACGTCACGTCCAAAAAAAAATCAATCCAATCCAAAATTCTAATAAAACAAACAATAATAATGTTTAAACTTGCCAATCAATATTTTAGCCGCTTATTATAGTCAGCCGAGTATTTATGATCAGGCATTATGATTGTGAATGTTGATTTGGGACTTCAACTATTTATAGCTGGCTGATTGTGTTTAACTTTGATTAGGATTAGAAATATGATAGAGCAAAATTAGGAAAATATACCATAATGATAGATTAGTTATATAATTTGTCAGTTTAACTTCAATTCGGATTAAAAATATGAGGGAACAAAATTAGTTGTCAAAAATTATATAATAATCAACAGTCCATAAGAAACCGGACTCTCTACTATCACTCAGTCGTTGTGAGAGCTCAAAAAAAGGTTCAAATAATAATATATATTGATTTTAAAAACTGGGTTTTAGTCAGTAATGAACCAACCTTTAACTTCACTAAAATAAGTAAAAATATTTTAAGGCTTTAACTTGTCCATCAATTCTCTCTCTCCGCTGACCTCAAATAAAAAATTCTCTCTCACCTCACCATCTCTAAAGCAACCCCATGCTCCTTCTACAAACATGCAACAACGCACTATTACCTTCATCACCCACCCAAATCTAATCCCTCAATCAGATTCTGAGTCCGAGTTATATAAAGCTGTAGATATGAGTATCCGATCACTCACAACCCCAAATCTCGCCAAGCAACTATCATGCATCAAGTACTCAGAGGAAGAAATGGGTAAAGCTGTAGAGATTAGGGGGCCGCTATTACACCAACTCCCACACTTTCTTGGGGGTCAATTTGAGGATCCGAATCGGCATGTGTCGGATGTGTTCTTTTATTGTAACGGCATGAAGCCAGCTGCGGTCAAAATTGAAGACTACTTATTCAAAGCATTTCCTTTTACACTAAAGGAAAAGGCGAGAGATTGACTCTACATGATGTAAAACCTACTCTAATTTTTATATGTTTTTGAGTAAATAACGCAGCGGAATTAAAATAGAAAATAAAGGATATGAATTAGCCTAGAATCCTCGCAAGAATACTCGACTAAGACTAATTTGTACTAAGGTCACAAAGAAACAAAGCACAAACAAGGGCAAGCACCAAGATCACAAAGAAACAAGGCACGAACCGAAAGAACACATAACCTCGCAAGACCAGATTTTGAAGGAAACTCCCTTCGACCCTTCGATATTAATGCTCAAAACTTGTATATAAAACAATACAATAAGACTCTCTATTTATACTACTCTTAAGACTCCTAAACTTACCTAAAGTCAAGTTAAGAACCATATTTGAATCTTTCCTTAAACCGACTTCAAGCTTATTAGTAAAACTTTCCTAAACTCTTCTATAACAACTTGGAAACCTTCTAAGGCTCCTTTATTCCACAAAATACTGTAAATAAGACACTTTCCTAAACTTAAACAAAGACACAAATAATAATAAGTATTATATCTACTAAGAACTTCCTTGGACGTGCATGGCTTGGGGAATATAGCAGATTCGGCCATCCTCGTGTACCCGCATAGAAACTAGACAACTCAACTTAAAACAGGCATATCTCTTTCGTTACTTAACCGATTAAGGCATATGACCACTTTTCGGAAAGCTTAGATCATGAATTTTACTATCCAATTGAATCCTCTTCATATTGAGTATTTCAGAAGATATTGAGGCTGGAAGGTGACGAATAATCTTGAACTTCCACTATAAGCATTGACCCATAGCTCTCATGTATCACTACACTCTTCCAGTATCACTTCCTGGGATGATATGAAGAGAGCTTTCATTCAGAAGTACTTTCCGGCCACCAAATCTTCATCTTTGAAGAACAGTATTAGCAATGTGATGCAAGAAGATGATGAGCGATTTTTCACATATTGAGAGAGATTCAAACAGTTAATCTCGAGTTGCCCATATCATGGATCTACTGATCAAGATATGATACTCTACTTCTTTAATGGTCTCAAGTATGATGATCAACGTTATGTGGTAGCTGCAAGTCAAGGTGGTATTGATAAGTTGACTCCATCTGAGGCATTGACATTGCTAAATGAGTTGCCGGATCAAGACCAATCTCGTGCTAGTGATCGACGTGATACGAGAAAGATGAATGCTATTGGTACCGACGCTTCAATGGAAAAGAAGGTAGATAGATTGACATCTATGATGGAAGCATTCATGAGTGGAGGCAAACTCATCACCAATGAAGTCATGCGGGCTATGCTATGCTGAGGGGCATCCGACTGATGCTTGTCCCTCCATTGTTGAAGAGGATAAGGTAGAGGAAGTGAATGCAGTTGGCTATCAAGGTGGATTCCAAAGGAAGTATGATCCTTTCTCCAACACCTACAATGAAGGATGGAAGGATAACCCTAAGTTCAAGTGGTCCACTCCCACCAACAACTTTCAAGGAGGACAAAATTTTGGTCCTCAAGGTGGGCGAACATACCAACCTAGACCGCAAGGGCCGCCACAAGATTCAGCTCAAAAGTCAATGTCTACGGAGGATATGATTCTTACTATTGCCACTAATATGACTCAGTTCCAACAAAAAACCCAATCGAGTATCCAAAATTTGGAGAATCAATTTGGGCAACTATCTACCGCCGTTGCAAGGTTGGAGTCCAAAGATTCAAATCGTTTACCCTCCAACACGGAAGTGCTAAAGAAAAATGTGATTGCCATGACACTGAGGAGTGGTAAAATGTTGGGTCAAATGGAAACCGTGGTCGTTAGTAAAGAAGAGGACGGAGGAGAAATAGTACCGGAGACGACTCGTCCCCCTACAGACGTGTCGTCCGTAGCCCATCAGACAAGTCGTCTGGTTCCAGACGAGTCGTCTATTAGGTCGCTTCCAACGGTTTCGTCCGAAGTTTTGGTTGAGACGAAACTCACCCCTAGTTCTTTAGGGGGGAGATAGATACAACTGAGACACCTGATCTTCTTTCATACAAGCCAGTTGCTCATTTTCCCGATGCATTGAAGGATACACGTACGTATGAGAGCAACAAGGAGATGTATGAGACATTCAGCCGCTGTATGGTGAAGATTACGTTGCTTAAGCTGTGTCAGATGATTCCCAAGTGGGGAAAGGTTTTCAAGGACTTGTCCAAAGTCCAAAAGAGCTACAAGCTGAAAGGTAAGCAACACGTTCAAATAAGTGAACAAGTTTCCGCTGTGTTTCAACGCAAGATGCCCATCAAGTATGGTGGAGGGTGGACGGGTTTGGGTGGGGTGGGAGGAGAGAGAAAATGGGGAAAGGTATGTGTTTTTCCTTTTTTTTTTCGTTTTTGGAGGAACGATTTTTAATTTGTGGAGTTAAGAGAGTTACGTGTTTTAATTGTTGGAGTTATTTAGAGTTACGGTTTTAGTTTGTGGAGTTAAGTTGAAGTTACGCATTTTAGTAGTCCAACAGTCCAGGAAATCGATGTTAGCAAATCCGACTATTGTGAGTATAGTAAATGACTTGCAATGCCATTTTCAGGTTTTTGTAGCTTTTTGAGATGCTATACAAGCAAACCTGCAAAGTCTTGACAGTCTTTTGGTTAAAATGTCCTATCACGTCTATTAGCTCAAAATGGTAGAGCATTGTGTTGTTGCACAAGGTGTGGGTTCAAGTCCCACATAGACGAATGTATGTATATGCGAGGTGGCCTGATCACTGAAATTGTGAACCACTGCTTTTAATTTAGAAACCAGTACCAATTATTTCTATTACCTTCTTCTTTGATGTGAAGGGTACACTGACATATCAATGGATTGTTGTTGGCTCAAATGATCAGTTTACCTATGTCATGTCTAAAACATACAGGTATCGAAAAGGTAGTGCTTGATTGATAGTTGAATAGAGTCACGTATAAAACTGAATTAGATTCTTTTAGTTGACAATTTTTTAGTATTTCACAGCCGATATGGGAATCGAACCCACATCTTGTGCATTGCACAACGCTCTTCCGGTTGAGCTAATCGGCTTCCATTTACTATCAGTATAAACATCTACTTGACGCGCATATACTTTGAAGTACTTGTCATCCCATGTCACAGGTTCAGAACAATCATTCTCAGTCTCGCGGTAAGTCAGTAACCTTGTCATTGGGTGCTTTCTATAATTCCAGTGAGCCACTAGCAAGACATTATTCCATTTCGTCGATTTCGACGATCTAGAAATACCTCCATGAATTGCCTTTGATCTATGGACTTTCATTAGTTGTCCTTGCGAATCTTGCATAAATCACACCCACTACTAATAGAATCACAACCACCAACTAGTAGAATCACACACGCTATCTAATAGAATCACATACACTACTAATAGAATCACACACACTAACTAATAGAATCACACACACTAACTTAGAGAATCACACACACTCACTAACTAGTAGAATCACACACACTAACAAATGGTTTCACATAGACTAACAAATAAAATCACAAAGACTAACATATAGAATCACAAAGACCAATAAATAAAATCACACAAACTAACGAACAAAATTACAAACTGACAAATCGAATCCTAAAGACTAACAAACAAAACTACAAACTAACTAATGGAACACAAAGATCATGTTTGCGAGCTTGCAAGCACATTTCTCAAATCCACCAACATTGCCATTAGTAGGCTGACAGTAGACACAATTAAACGCGTACGTACCATACCGACACACCTCTATCCTACCTACAAATCACATTCACCAACGGATAAAATCACACAATCCATCCTATAGAATCACATACATCATCGAATAGGATTACATACTAACTAATGGAATCACTCTCACCAACAAATAAAATCACACACACTAGCAAATTGAATTAGACACTAACGAATTGAATCACACACTAACTAATGGAATCACACACACCATTGAATAGAATCACACACACTATCGAATAGAATCACTTTAACAAATACTATCATACACTGCCTAACAAATATAATCTCATCAATATGATCCCATAAACTGACCAATGTGACCTCATGTACTAACCATCACACCATCAAATAGAATCACACATACCATCGGATAGAATAACACAAAATGAGGAATAAAATAACACACACCATTGGATAAAATTACATACTCATAAATAGAATCATTTCACTATTCAGAGTCACACTAACACAATGAATCACACAATAAAAAATTCAATCACACAAACAAATAGAAACTCACGAAAGCTTGAAAAAATACTAACGATAATCTATGAACCTCATGTAGTCTTTCCATTCAAATTTTCACCTAATTTCAAGTAATGGCGCTTCATTTCTAGCTAATCAAAACTAAAACATATTCTGTGTGATTCAATAGCCAAAACAGTGTGATTCCAAATTCCATTATAAAATCGAAAATCAGCCAAAAAATAAAAAAGGATCGAATTTAGGAATTTGAAAAAAAATTGATGAATTTTTTTTATCCAATGTTTGTTTAATCAGTAAAATATGTTAATCTTCATACTCCATACTTAATCAACAGAAACAGCAGCAGAAACAACGAAAAATTTGCTGCTAATTCGAAATTTTTTTATCGATTTCACATACTGGTGATCGAAAAAAATTACCTTGTTCATTGTTGTTTAGGAAGATCCATAGGGAAATTGAAGCGTTCAATCGTCGCAGTTTTGTCCATTTTCGATCGTAGTAGACAATAATCAGATAGATTTTTTCTAGGTTTTAGTTTGGGGATTTTTTTTAGAGGAAAGAGAAAGAGCAGGCAACGAGGGTTTGATGAGTGGTGAAAGAATGGCGTTGCTTTGATGAGTTTGATGACCCCTCCCCCAATTTTCAGCGCGCCTATTTGGCTTGATCTGAGCCATTCATTTTCTCTAGATCCTACGGTCCAGATGAGGACTCATGGACTCATCTAAGCAGGCGGACTTATCTGAACCCGCCTATATATATATATATGTATATATATATATATAGATTTATGTCAGAAGGTCAGAAGTTATCTGAGCCATACATCTAAACTAAGATCAATGGTCAAGATTAAAGCAAATAAACAAAAACAAAAACATAAAAAAAAACTAAAAAAAAAAACCCTCCCCCCTTCCATTTTCTCTCTCCTCCCCCAACACCCCCCTCCCACCTTCCCCGACCACCCAGCTCACCGTACGCAATTCCCGACCACCACCATTGCCGGTGGAGACACCGCCACCGTGATCGCGCGGCTGCCCCGACCATCCCTCCGCCCTTACGCGACGCCGTCGCTTTTTTATTCTCCCCCATTATCTTCGTTTTCCATGGGTAATTTCGAGGGAGAGGCGAAATCGAGGAAATGAGGGGCGGCGAACATCGGGGGAGGGTTGGCGAACCTCCGGGAAAGGGAGGGAGCTGGTGTGCGTGGTGGCGAATCATGAGGGAGGGCGGAAATCGGAGTGAATGGAGAGGAGTTTGGAGAGAGAAAATGGGATGTGGAGGACGCTAGAGGAGGTGGCGTGGGGAGATGACTGCCGCCGTGGGGTCGCCGGAGTGGCGCCCATCCAACGGTGGTCGTGGGGTCACGGCAGGTGGTGGTCGGCGCATGGGGGCGGCGGTGGTCAGGTGGTGCGTGGTGGTGGCTATGGGTGGATGGAGGAGGAGAGAGAAAAAAAACGGGGTTCATTTTTCAGTTTTTTTTTTTTTTTTTTAAATAAAGTTATCAATTTTAGTGTGTGAAGTTATTGGAGTTATTAAAGTTATCAAATTTATTGAAGTTAAGTCGGAGTTACGTATTTTATAGTTATTGGAGTTATTAGAGTTATTAGAGTTAAGTCGGTGTTACGTGTTTTAAATTTTAATTTTCTGTTTTTTTTTTAAAATTTTTCTTTGTTAAAATTATTGGAATTATTAAAGTTATTGGAGTTATCAAAGTTATTAGAGTTAAGTCGGGGTTACGTGTTTTATAGTTATTAGAGTTATTATAGTTACGTGTTGTAGTTAATGGAGTTATATTAAAAGACGTGTTTTAGTTATTGAAATTATTGGAGTTAAGTTGAAGTTACGTATTTTAGTCAAATATTGTTAAGTTAGAGTTGTAAAGTTATTGAAGTTATGTGCTATAGTTACTAGAGTTACGGAGCAACTAAAGTTATGAGAGTTAGTGGATTATCAAGATGTGTGACTGAGATTACTTCTGACCTTCTGACATAACTTTACTTCTGACCTGATTCAATTCCTATATATATCTATATATAAGAAATCTATCAAATGAGAAGTATTAGTTTCGTGTGAAGTGAGAAGTAATCTCAGCCATCCATCTCAATTGATCTAATGACCCACATTAAAAACAGAAATAAAAGAAAACTAAAACTAAAAACACACCTAAATCCCCAAATCACTCACATTTTCTCTCTCCTCCACTTCCCTCCTCCCTCTCTTCCGTCGGTCCTACCCCGCGCCGCCCACCACCGTCGCATCTTACACCGGCGACAACCATCGCCGGTAAAGACACCACAAGGAGACTCGTTGGACCACCGCGAGGCTTCGTCCGGCATCAGTTCCTCCGTCGAGCACCGTTTTGCCGCGAAATATGCCTTCTCTTTCTCTTTTTTCGCGCTCGTTTTTCTCCAGATCTAGTCGCCGCCATCGAGCGTTACATTTCCGGCACCGTCGCGGGCGATTCTTCTGCAGTTTTCGACGGCACGCGTCCATTTCCTTCCACCGCGCTTCCTTTTCCGATCTCTTCTCGCGTTTCCGGTTCGATTCGTCGCGCATGAAAGGAGACGAAGAGGCAAAATGGCGGTTGCGGCTAGGGTGAAGTCGGGATTGGATGTCGGTTGCGGAGATGGTGAGTCGCCGACGGTGGGCGCTTGATTTGGTGGTACTGAGGTGGTGCAGAAGGGAGCGGGGGCGGGGCTGGGGTGGACCTGTGGCGGGGAGGATGGAGGTTGGTGGTGTGGGAGGAGAAAGAAAATGGTGGAAGATTGTGATTTTTTGTTGATTTTGTTTTTAATTTTCTTGAATTTTTTTTTTCTTTAGTTACGTAATTATGGCGGAGTTAGATAAAGTTACGTGTTTTAGTTAGTAGAGTTATCGGTGTTATGTTTTTAGTTATCGGAGTTACGTCTTTTACTAAGTGATGGTATTGTTTAGTTAGTGGATGATGTAAAACTTGCTCTAATTTTTATGTGTTTTTGAGTTTGTAACGCAGCGGAATTAAAACAGAAAATAAAGGATATGAATTAGTCTAGAATCCTCGCAAGAATACTCGACTAAGACTAATTTGTACTAAGATCACAAAGAAACAAGCACAAACAAACGGCAAGCACCAAGATCACATAGAAACAAAGTACAAACCAAAAGAATACCTCGCAAGGCCAAGATTTTGAAGGAAACTCCCTTCGACTCTTCGATATTAATGCTCAAACTTGTATGAAAAATAATACAATAAGACTCTCTATTTATACTACTCTTAAGACTCCTAAACTTACCTAAAGTCAAGTTAAGAACCAGTTTTAGGTCTTCCCTTAAACCAACTTCAAGCTTATTACTGAAACTTTCCTAAACTCTTCTATAACAACTTGGAAACCTTCTAAGGCTCCTTTATTCCACAAAATACTGTAAATAAGACACTTTCCTAAACTTAAACAAAGACACAAATAAGAATAAGTATTATATCTACTAAGAACTTCCTTGGACGTGCATGGCTTGGGGAATATAGCAGTTTCGGCCATTCTCGTGTACCCGCGTAGAAACTGGACAGCTCAACTTAAAACAAGCATATCTCCTTTGTTACTTAACCATTTAAGGCATATGACCACTTTTCGGAAAGCTTAGATCATGAACTTTCCTATACAATTGATTGTTCTTCGAAATATTGAGTACTTTAGAAGATATTGAGACTGGAAGGTGACGTGATAGTCTTGAACTTCCACTATAAGCTTTGACCCATAGCTCCCATGTATCATTCTCCCCTTCTTTGAAAAGATTCGTCCTCGAATCTGAAGTCCTATAGTAGAGAAACACATTCTCACAACCACCCGGATCATATACAAGGATCAAAAAGAGAAGTACAAACACCAAACATATGCACAAGTCTTTTAACTCATCATCTTCAATGTACTTGATGAGTTTTTCAACACCATGATCTTCAATCTCTGTTCTCTTTTCTTTAAGCTTCTCATGGTCCATCATGTTTTGGACATCAAGTTTAGAGCTGTATTGTTCATCTTTCACTTCGATGCCATTGTTATAAAGAAAGAAAGACAAACAGGATTTACCTTTGATATCTTCTTCAAGTCTCTCATCAATATAGCGATCAATTAATGATTTGTATGGAATCTTGGTCTCAAATTTGTGGTAAACAAATTTGTCATCTATCTCATCTTCAATTAGAACCTCATGTTCAATCGCACTCTTTATTTCGTTTTCCCCAAAAGACTTTAGTGAAGAATCAATGCTTTCCTCTTTAGAAGTATCATGAAGATCCAATGTTTTGTCTTGATCACTAATCTCAATCTCTTCATGCTCTTGGATTTGTATGAATTCAAGTTCTTGCGATTGTTCCTCCAAGATCACTTCTTCGATTTCTTCTTTGTCTTCACAAGAATCATGCTTTTCAAGATGTGCACTCCTAACTTTCTTCAAGTCATCTTGCATACGGTCAAGTTTCTTCATCATGTCCAACAAAATCAGATCATTATTTGCTTGTTCATGCTCATAAGACGACTTTTTGAACGACACATCTTCAATAAAGTTCCTTGGCATATATCGTTTACGTAGCTTGCACTTGAGTACTTCCCACGAATGAATCTTGCACTTACCTTCATGTTTGCGTCGCTTCTTCAAAATTTCAAACCAATGGAATGCGTCTCTTACCAAAATAAGTTTCACATGATCGAATCTTTCACGATCATCAAAACCAATTCGATTGAATTTACGCTCGATCTTTCTTTCCCAATTTAAATAATCTTCAGAATCACCACTCCCATCAAACTTAGGAAATTTATAATTCATTGATAAACCAAAATCAACCACACCAAGACTAACAAAGCATATAAGTTTGTTACAACCAAGCTCTGATACCAATTTGATGTAAAACTTGCTCTAATTTTTATGTGTTTTTGAGTTTGTAACGCAGCGGAATTAAAACAGAAAATAAAGGATATGAATTAGTCTAGAATCCTCGCAAGAATACTCGACTAAGACTAATTTGTACTAAGATCACAAAGAAACAAGCACAAACAAACGGCAAGCACCAAGATCACATAGAAACAAAGTACAAACCAAAAGAATACCTCGCAAGGCCAAGATTTTGAAGGAAACTCCCTTCGACTCTTCGATATTAATGCTCAAACTTGTATGAAAAATAATACAATAAGACTCTCTATTTATACTACTCTTAAGACTCCTAAACTTACCTAAAGTCAAGTTAAGAACCAGTTTTAGGTCTTCCCTTAAACCAACTTCAAGCTTATTACTGAAACTTTCCTAAACTCTTCTATAACAACTTGGAAACCTTCTAAGGCTCCTTTATTCCACAAAATACTGTAAATAAGACACTTTCCTAAACTTAAACAAAGACACAAATAAGAATAAGTATTATATCTACTAAGAACTTCCTTGGACGTGCATGGCTTGGGGAATATAGCAGTTTCGGCCATTCTCGTGTACCCGCGTAGAAACTGGACAGCTCAACTTAAAACAAGCATATCTCCTTTGTTACTTAACCATTTAAGGCATATGACCACTTTTCGGAAAGCTTAGATCATGAACTTTCCTATACAATTGATTGTTCTTCGAAATATTGAGTACTTTAGAAGATATTGAGACTGGAAGGTGACGTGATAGTCTTGAACTTCCACTATAAGCTTTGACCCATAGCTCCCATGTATCAGTGGAGTTAAGTTAGAGTTACGTGTTTTGATTAGTAGAGTTACGTGTTTTAGTTAATGGAATTAAGGTTGAGTTACGCGTTTTGGTGATTGGAGTTCAATTGGAGTTACGCGTTTTAGTTAGTGTAGTTGAATTAGAGTTACGTGTTTTGGTCAGTGGAGTTAAATTGGAGTTACGTGTTTTGGTTGGTGGAGTTAAGGTGAGTTACGTGTTTTAGTTAATAGAGTTAAGTTGGAGTTACGTGTTTTAGTTAGTGGAGTTATGCTAAAGTTAATGGAATTACGTTAAAGTTGATAGAGTTAATAATATTATTGGAGTTGTATAATTTAGTTAATAGAGTTATGTTACTGGAGTTAAGCAAAATAGTTGATGGAGTTATGCGATTGGAGTTAATCAATTTAGTACATGGAGTTAAGCGACTGGAGTTATGCAGTTTAGTTACTGCAGTTATGCGAAATCAATGGCTTAGATTACTTCTCCCTTCTCACCAAATTACCACTTCTCACTGGATAGGCCCCCTATATATAGGAATTCTATCAGGTCAGAAGTAAAGTTATGTCAGAAGGTCAGAAGTAATCTCAGCCACACATCTTGATAATCCACTAACTCTCATAACTTTAGTTGCTCCGTAACTCTAGTAACTGTAGCATATAACTCCAATAACTTTACAATTCTAACTTAACAATATTTGTTTAAAATACGTAACTTCAACTTAACTCCAATAACTTCAATAACTAAAATACGTCTTTTAATATAACTTCATTAACTACAACACGTAACTATAATAACTTCAATAACTATAAAACACGTAACCCCGACTTAACTCCAATAACTTTGATAACTTTAATAACTCCAATAACTTTTCACACTAAAATACATAACTTTAACAACAACAAAAAACAACAGAAAATAAAATATAAAACGGAAAACTGAACCACATTTTTTTATAACCCCTTCATTTTCTCTCTCCCCCTTTCCCACCACCCACTTCCACAACTTCCACCACCGTCACCATCACCGACCAACACCTGCCACCACGACGTCGCCACCAGATGAATCCACTCTCTCCGGCGAAGCCGCGGTGGCATCGGGTTACTCTTGCCTTCACCACCATGCGTCCCCCGTTCTCTTTTCTCTCTCTTCTCATTCGTTTTTCTTCGCGTTTTCCGGCCACCACCTTCCTCTGCCGCCCCTCACACATGTCGACGCCCTTTTCTTGATGTTTGCCGCTCATTTGCCCTTTATTGCCGACGGAAATATCAGATAGTTGAGGAGAGAGAAAAAGTGGAAAATGAGAAAATGGAGGAGAACGAAGGTGCGGTGGTGTCGCAATGGGCGGAGGGAGGCTCGCCTTATTCCGGCGCTCATGGTGGCGGTGTATGTGCCGGTGAATGTGGTGATTGAGAACGGGATCCGGTGGGGATGGGGTGGTCGGAGAGGTGGGGGGTTGGGGAGGAGAGAGAATAGGGAGGGAGTTAAGTCTTTTTTATTTTGTTTTTATGTTTTTGCTTTGAAATGGTTTAATCTCAACCATTGATTTTGGGTGGATATGAGGCTTAAATTACTTTGACCTTCTAACAAAAACTAGTTTGCGTGCCCGTGCCGCGCACGGGCTCCCTACTTGTATTAATGATAGTCGTTTCACAAAAAAGAAAAAAAACATTGTTAGATAATTACTGTACACGTAAATGTCACATGTTGAACATTATCTATCGTATGGAAAAAAAAGTGTCACCTATCACTTAAAAAGTATTAGGTCTCCCTTATAAAATGTTGATTATTACTACCTCCATAAAAGATGACGTATTGATAGTGTTGAGAGTTTGATTTACAAATATAAGAATAAATACTCATAAATAAATTATGAAATGCACATTGTGGGATTCGTATCAAAAACTAATTTTACATATGTATGTTTTTATGAATAAGATTTCAATAGATAAAGGAAGTGCCTCAAAATAATGCGATAAAAAGATTTTGTAACCAATCATATGAGGACCTTAATCAAAATCAACCTAACTTTCAAAAAATTAACCTTATAATACGCGACTTGATTGAAAGCTATTTGAAAAAAAATCGACTCGATGTACAATTTCATGCGGACCCGACATGAGACGAACCCAATATAACTCAGCCCGCTATTACCATACGGGAAATAGACTTAACCCTCGTAATTTTCAACTCTATGTGCATTACTCATGGATTGTTATTTTTGTTGAGATTGCAAAGAAACCTATAATTCTACACATACGTAATCATCTTACCAAAACAAAACATATTTCGCTTAGTAATTTACATCATTATCTTTATATAAGTTATTCATTGTCTTACAAAAAATTAATAAAGTCATAAACTATATATTTAATTGCATTAATAAGTGTTATATTCCTGATTCTCCGACTTTTAAACGAAAAGTATACCCTACGTTTCCAAATAAATAGAATATAATATCCTCAGAATGAATTTAATCTAGTTGAAACTTTTGAAATATAACTCTTTCAACAATAAATTACCACTGAATAGTAAATAGTATAGGGAGAACTTTCTAATATATATTAAGAATAATAACTAATTTAACGACTTATACTCCCTTCAATTTTGATTATGATGTTGCATTGTAAATGCACGTATTGACCCTCATTATATGTTTGGAAAAAAATACACTTTAGTTGTTACATTATAAATGTAAATAAATATTTTTCAGAACCTATCATATGGTCATCATTTCAAAGTATAGTTTGTTTAATTGTTTGTATCAAATGTGACATTACATTCAAAAACTCTGCGTGGTATAACTTGAGTCAGCTCAATCTTATTCATGAACCCCTATTCATGAACCAATGCTACGTAACAGAATAACGTCCAACCTGAACTTGATTCTGATTCTTAAAGGGGAATGAAACTTTTGAAAGAAAATGAAAAGAGTATAAAAATAATTCACATTAACGTCCTTAAGGCTTATACTTTCTCCAATTTTCTATGATTTGCACATTTATTTTGGACTTTTTTTTTTCGCAGGATATTAAGAAATATTGGAAAATGAAATGTGTCACAATTATAATATCATAATTAAAATTGAAGAGAATCATATACTTAACATAGATTGGGGATCATTTTATTCGGCTGTTTCAACCATTCAATATTTCAAATCTTAATAATTTTAAAACTTTCATATTTCTTATAAATTAGAATAATCTAAATTTTCAACTAATTATGATATTTATATTGTTTATTAATTTCAATTCCTTATCAATATTTTAATACTTTATAAGTAGTTTTCCATATTCTAATAACCAATAATATTTATTTATTCGCATCCAATAAGATTGCGTGCCCGGCCCGCGCCCGTGCTAACTATGTATATTGTTTATATACGTTTCGTAAAAATGTAGGTTTACTTTTATTATAATATTAATTGAAACGATACTTTACGTTATTTTTTGTGTTTCAACTTTGGTCACTCGTCATAGTATATTACAATTTATTTCTACTAATTGATCCTAATTTTTTTTCCTTTCTACTTGTACGTCATCCGTTGTATTATTCTATTTCTCGTAACTTGTTATACTATTTCATTTTCATTCCACTATCATGTCACTCTTTATGCTCTTTCATTTTTTATTTCATTATCACAACACCCTTTATATCACATAATATTTTAATTTATTATTGTAAATTAGCTAACATATCATTACCATAAACTATCATGTTTTCCATATATTAGTTGATAACTAGCATATTATTTAATATTTTATATAGTATTTCCATATCCTAATATTTTTTATTTCATCCAATAGGATTGTGCCAAGTGTCCATCAATGAAGCGCTGTACTCGGCTTTTATAATATATATTAGATTTATTTCTGACCGGATGCAGCCCCTATATACAGCCCCTATATATATAGGGGCACGTTCCGGTAGGAAGTTATAGAGTGCTCATAAACCAATCACCGTGATTGGTCATGCGAGCCAATCACAGGGGTAAAATCGTCATTCACACACCCATTCCAAATCAGCCCAGATTTGACCACCCGCGCATCAGCCTTGATGGATGCCAATCACTGCCGAACCCCACCCAACCCAGCCCGAACCTTCGTCGGACCACCCCTCACCCCCGGAGCATCGACATCTTCGCCGGCGAAGAAGAAAAGACACCCTATGAGGACGGGGCATTTGAATGGGTGTGGTCAACCCCTTTGGGGTGAGGCTTTCTAAAATGGCCGAAAAATGGGCTTAGGGTCCCACTTTTCGGTGCCCTAAGCCCATTTTCCGGTTGTGTGGGTGAATTTGGTGGTGGGACGTGGTGGCTGAGATGAAGAGGAGATAGGGAGGACTGATAGAGGGCGGGGGTGGGGAAATGTTTCTGGGCTTTGGATTGGGGAGATGTATATGGATGGTCAGGATTGTTCCACCAATTCGTGATTTGCACTTATTTCCAATCACAGTGATTGGTTTAGTGAAATTCGAAGTTATATATTGGTAGGAAGGTAAGAAGTACTTATATAGTATTATCAATATCTGAGATTGAAACCAATAAAACTAATAACACATCTAAACAAAAGGCATTTATTCTTATAAAATGTGCTTTTAATTCAACAAAAAAACATTTTTATTCTTATAAAATTTTATTATTACAAAATGCACTTCTAATTTAACAAAATACACTTATTCTTAGAAAATCCATTTCTAATTTAACAAAATGCATAAGAAAAAAATGAACTGTACGAAAAAGCGATTTTGAGGCGATTTTTTTGGTGATTTGATCCAGCCATGGCGCGATCAAAATCAGCTGGTAAATCACGTTCTAGGTCTAGTAAGGAATCGAACAAGAGAAAATCTAAACAAAATAATAAGCTTAAAAACCTAATTAATCAGAGAAATGGACCAAACTCATCGGATGCGCACAAGCATAGGAAGATTTCTGAGATTCAAGGCATCCTACCGTTGAATCTGTGTGATGAGGAAGATGAAGATATTATTCAAGATGAAGAAAATGAGACCGATGATTTGCCAATCATAGAGGAAGAAGAAGAAGAGACCTACGAGAATCATGAGGAACAAGACAACAATAATGAGTGGCAAGTGGTGGTGAGAAATCGTTCATGTAATAGTCCTAGCCCAAATCATTCAGAACCTGGTGTAAAGATGATGTCTTTATCAGTTGAGGATGTCCTTGAGTGAAACAATATTGGAATTCTGCCCTTGTCTGTTTTGTTCTTGGGGCCAACCCACCAATTGATACTATGCAAGATTATTTTCAACGGATTTGGGGGAAAAAGGGATTAGACAAAGTTTCTTTTTTGCCAAATGGAATGTTTGTTGTTAAATTCAAAACTGTGGAAGAAAGGGACTTAGTCATAGCATCGGGTCATTATTTGTTCGATAACAAGCCTGTCATTGTCAAACCATGGTCGGAGGGACTAGAGTTAGATAAGGCTTCTGTTAAGACTGTGCCTATTTGGATTAAGCTCATGAGACTTGAACTGAAATTCTGGTCAGTGAACTGTATAAACAAGATAGCGGGATTGATAGGAAAGGTTGTCAAATTTGATAAAGCCACAGAGGAAAAGACCAGGTTGGGGTATGCTAGGGTAATGGTTGAAGTGAAAATAGATCAGGAGTTCCCTAGTATGCTGAGATTTGGAGATGAAAGTGGTAAAATTGTGGAGCAAGTAGTGGAGTATGAGTGGAAACCTACTCAATGCAAGGTTTGTAAAAGAATTGGGCACACTGATGAGCAATGCAAAAGGAAACCTGGAGCTAGGCAAGAGTGGAGACCAAGAACAAAACCAGATGGGCGGCAGAGGGCTCCCCAAAAGGAATGGCGACCAGTTCAGAATCAGACTAATCAAGCTTTTGTTACTCCACTAGTAGTCACTACAAGAGCTGGCTCAATTGTCAATCCCACTTCTCAGAGACAACTAGTCCTTACACCTCATACCACAATGATTCAACAGAATACTGAGCAAGGTATCACCTTTGCCTCAATTGTCAAAGGAGTACCAAGGAGCAATGAGGCAATTGGTAGTGAGAGTCATGGTCTAGTTGACCATGGCTAGTATAGGAGTATGGAATGTTAGGGGTCTAAATAGTCCAAATAAACAAATGGAAGTGAAAAGATTCATGCAGAGGAATAATAGTGGACTGTTAAGGCTCCTGGAAACAAAGGTGAAGTCTAGTAATAGAATTCACCCGAGTGTTTGTGAAAGTTGGTGTATTTGCACCAATAATAATAAACACCCTGGGGGTAGAATATGGATGCTATGGGACCCTAATAAGTATAGTGTTCAAGTTCAAATGGTTACTACTCAGGTTATTCATGGGGAAGTACAACAAATAGGGAAAGTAGAAAAGTTTGCAGTCACAATAGTGTATGGAATGAATGATGCTTGGGACAGACTTGAGTTGTGGAATAATTTGAAGCAGATACATCAGAATATGAAGGGGGCTTGGATTATCTGTGGAGACTTCAATAATGTCCTGTATCCGTCTAAAAGGATTGGTGCCCCTGTCACCTATGCAGAAATCAAGGACTTTCAGGCATGTATTCACCACTGTGGGTTCAATGATCTGTAATCAAGTGGATGTGTCTACACCTGGAACAACAAACAAGATGGAGACAAGAGAGTTTTTAGCAAAATAGACAGGGTTATGTGTAATGATGATTGGATGCTGCTTTTCCCTGATAGTTGTGCCCATTTCCATTCAGAGGGTCTCTATGATCATAGCCCATGTATTGTAGAGCTTCAAAAGGAGAGGAATATGGGTCATAAAAGTTTCAAGTACTTTAATATGTGGAGCAAGATCCCAGGATTTGAGCAAATAGTTATGATAATTGGCAAACCAATATACATGGTACTCCCATGTATAAAGTCACTCAGAAACAAAAAGCCTTGAAAAGACCTCTCAAAAACCTGAATCAGGAGAAAATGGCTAATATTGAAAAAATGGAGGCAAAGGGGTTTTTTTTACCTGATTGAGATTCAGAATCAACTTCAAAATGATCCCAATAATGTAGAGATCAAAGCTAGGGAAAGACAGATGGCTGGGCAATATAAGTTCTTGGCTAGGGCCAAAGAGAGTTATTTGAGACAGAAAGCTAAGGCAGAATGGTTGAAAGAAGGGGATGAGAATACAAGTTATTTTCATTGTGCAATAAAGGCAAGGAGGGTCAGAAACTCAGTTAATCAAATCCAAGATACTGCTGGAACAGAGCATAGAGATGAGAAAGGTATTCAAGCTGCTTTTCTAGACTTTTACACTAATCTGCTTGGGCAAGCTACAGAATGCAGTAATGTTCATGTTCCTACTGTTAGGAAAGGAAAAGTGATTGATGAAGTGATGCATAATAGAATGGTGAGACCTGTGACCAAAGCAGAAATCAAGAAAGCTATGTTTGACATTCCAGGGAATAAGAGCCCTGGACCAGATGGTCTAACTAGTCAATTCTATAAAGACACCTGGCACATTGGGGGAGAGGAGATATGCAGTGCTATCAGTGACTTTTTTGAGAAAGGGAAGCTTCTTAAGCAGTTAAATGCAACAATCTTAACCCTCATTCCAAAAGTTTCCCAGCCTACCTCTGTGACTCAATTTAGACCCATAGCTTGTTGCAATACATTGTATAAATGTATTTCAAAGCTGCTTTGCCATAGAATAGGGGAAGTGCTACCTGAGATCATTAGTGAGAGTCAAGGTGCATTTGTGCAAAATAGAGATATTGTGGAGAATATCATGGTTTGCCAAGATCTAGTCAGGAAGTACAAAAGGAAAGCAATTGGTCCTAGATGTCTCCTCAAAATAGATCTGAAAAAAGCCTATGATACTGTGGAATGGGGTTTTGTGAGGCAAATGGTTGAAGCTCTTAAGTTTCCACAGAAGATTGTTGAGCTTATAATGGAATGCCTGTCTTCCCCTACCTATACCCTCTCACTAAATGGAGCCAATTTTGGGTTTTTTAAGGGGAGGAGGGGATTGAGACAAGGTGACTCACTGTCTCCACTAATCTTTACCATCTGCATGGAGTACTTGTCCAGAATTCTGAAGAAGGTGGGGGATAATAGAGATTTTAGATTTCACCCACATTGTGGAGGTATCAAGTTAAATCATCTGTGCTTTGCAGATGATCTTTTGCTCTTTAGCAAGGGTGAAGTGAAATCTGTGTTTCTATTGTTAAGGGCTTTTGCTACCTTCTCCAAAGGATCTGGTCTATGCATGAATTCAACAAAGTCAGACATGTACTTTGCAGGGGTAAACATTCATGTTAGGAAAGAGATTCTTGAACAGTCAGGGTTCATTGAAGGAGATTTGCCTTTCAAATACCTGGGCATTAAAGTTACTGCTGGGAGGCTGTCAGTGTTAGATTGCAATGTGCTAACAGAGAAAATAGTGAAGAGGATTAGGGGTATTGGATCAATGAAACTATCATATGCTGGTCGTCTAACATTGGTGAAATCAGTGCTCAGTAATCTACATGCATACTGGGCTCGAATTTTCATGATTCCAAAGACTGTCCTAAAGAAGATTGATGCTGTGTGTAGGAATTTTTTATGGGATGACTCAGGGAATATGATTAGAGTACCTTTAGTGTCTTGGGATAACATTTGCAAGCCTAAAGAAGCAGGAGGGTTGGGCATCATTGACATTTATGACTGGAACAAAGCAAGTATTGATAAGTATGTGGCTTGGATATTTAGCAAAGCTGATTCTCTGTGGATAAAATGGATTCATAGCATATACTTCAAAGGAGCTCAATGGAGTATGTATATACCCCTTGAGGACTCTAGTTGGTACTGGAGGAGAATATGCAAAGTGAAAGACATGTTGCAGCTGTATAGCAACTCCTGGGAAACAGAAGACTATACTGTATCTAAGGGATATAGATGGCTTAGAGGAGAGCATGACAGAGTAAAGTGGGACAAAATTATCTGGAGCAGGCATACTATACCTAGAACAAGCTTTATAGCCTGGCTGGCTGTAAAAGGCAGACTTCAATCCAAAGATAAGCTGATGAAACTTGGAATCATTGATGAGGAAGATTGCTTGTTGTGTCAGAATGGCAAAGAGACACATGATCACCTTTTCTTTAAATGTGAATACAGTAGGAAATGTGTGGAATTGATGAAAAGGAAAATGGAAATTGAAATCCCTCATGATGGCCCTATTGAATGGTGCTCTAACAAAAGATTCTCATCAAGAATTAAGAAACAAGTCACAGGGGCACTAATCTGTGGAATGATATACTACATCTGGTACTCGAGGAACAAATGTAGGCATGATTTATGCATATGGCATCCGGAGCAGGTAATTCAGAAGATTTGTATGGAAATTAGTGTTAGATTAAGAAGAGTTGTGAAAAATCTGAAAAGGAAAGATGAGGAATGACTTGAAAGCATTAACCTCATGTAAGCTAGAGTTTTTGTAAATTGGCAGAGTGCCATAACTGGGGTATGCCCCTTTCAAACTTGTAGGTTTTTGCTCATTCATTTATTTAATTCTTACATTTAAGCAAAAAAAAAAATTTAACAAAATGCACTTTTCTTATCAAATACACTTCAAAATTTAACAAAATACACTTTTCTTATAAAACGCAATTCAAATTTAACAAAATGCACTTTGTCGTTTTAGTTTTATAAAATGCATTTCTAATTTAACAAAATGCACTTGGTCTTATAAAATGCACTTCTAATTTAACAAATGCACTTATTCTTATAAAATGCACTTCTAATTTAACAAAATGCACTTTGTCGTTTTATTTTTATAAAATGCACTTCTAGTTTAACAAGATGCACTTATTTTTATAAAATGCACTTTTAATTTAACAAAATGCACTTCAATTTAACAAGATGCACTTATTCTTATAAAATGCACTTCTAATTTAACAAAATGCACTTTTTCGTTTTGGTTTTATAAAATGCACTTTTAATTTTACAAAAAAACTTCTAATTAAACAAAATGCACTTTGTCTTTTAATTTTATACAATGCACTTCTAATGAAACAAAATGCACTTGATCTTATAAATGCATTTTCTAATTTACAAAACACACTTATTGTTATAAAACGCACTTTCAATTTTACAAAATGCACTTCTAATTTAATAATATGCATTTATTCTTGTTAAATGCATTTCTAATTAAACAAAATGCACTTTTTCGTTTTGATTTCATAAAATACGCTTCTAATTTAACAAAATGCAATTCTAATTAAACAAAATGCAATTTGTCCTTTTATTTATTAAAATACACTTATTTTTTTATAAAAATGCACTACATAACAAAATGCATTTTTGTTTTACAAAAATGCAGTTATACTTATAAAATGCATTGAAGACCACTTTATGCACTTAAAATTTAAGTAAAATGCATTTGAGATGATATTTAGATTTTCATAATCAAATGCATTTAATCTTAACCAACCGATTAGTCAAATCTAATGGCCCAAACTAAAACAGCAAAAGAAAGGAAAAAATTATTGAAATAACTCATTTTCTCTCTCTTCCTCCCCTCCCCCCTCCCCAAATCCCGACCACCACGGGTTCACCAAACAACCCAAGCCGCTACAACAACGCCACCTACCACCACCGAAACAACCACCGGACCTACCAGAGTCACCTCGCTCGTTCGGCGATCCCACGCCCCACCACGCGCGACACCATTTCCCCGTCTCCTCACAGTTCACGCCCCTCTCATTTCCTCCCAATCAATCAATGAATTCATTTCGCAGAAACCACACCAGCCGCCGTCAATGAGTCTTGACAGTCGCAGCAACCACACCAGCCGCCAACGATGAAGACATCTTCGTCCAATCTCCAACGACGGCCACCTTGCACTCGCTCTCAATCTCTCTCCTCCTCGGCCACCATTTCGCATTTACTTACCTTTCACTCGCTCTCAATATCTCTCCTCCTCGACTTCAGATTATGTGCGAAAACGAAAAAAGGTTACCGGCGAGCGTGTAGATCGACGGTGTAGAGGTAGGGCGGCGGCGGCCAGATCTGACGAAAACAAGAGCGACAACATTTAAATGGTGATTTTCGCGGTGGTTTACTGGTCAAATTAGGCCGATGATTCCAAAATAAGACTCTTTGGAGTCGGCCGCTCCCATTGGCGCCGACGATTGCGGTGGTCGGAGTGCAACGCCGGCGGTGGTGGTTCTCGGTGTGCGGCGGCGGCAAGGGAGGTGCGAGAGGAGAGAGAAAAATGTGAGTGATATTGGTTTGTCTTTTTTTTTTTTTTAAGACAATATTTGTTTCGGTTAGATTTTTATTTTTGTTTTAATATTTAATATGAACCATCAGATTTTGGTTGATTGAATGGATTAGATAACTTCTTATTTCTTACCTAAGATTATTTATTACCGGAACAACATCCTATATATATATATATAGGAATTGTATCAAGTCAGAAGTAAAGTTATGTCAGAAGGTCAGAAGTAATCCCAGCCACACATCTTGATAATCCACTAACTCTCATAACTTTAGTTGCTCCGTAACTCAAGTAACTATAGCACATAACTCTAATAACTTTATAACTCTAACTTAACAATATTTAACTAAAATACATAATTTCAACTTAACTCCAATAATTTCAATAACTAAAACACGTCTTTTAACATAACTCCACCAACTCCAACACGTAACTATAATAAGTCCAATAACTATAAAACACGTAACCTCGACTTAACTCCAATAACTTTGATAACTTTAATAACTCCAATCTCCACACACTAAAATTCATAACTTTAACAATAATAATAAAAAAAAAAAATCAGGAAACCCCATTATAATCTCTCTCCTCCTCCACCCTCCCAAAACCACCACCACACACCAGCCGCCCACCGCCCCCCCATGTGCCAACCACCACCTTACGTGACGCCACCACCCCTCACCGACGCGCCCCACTCCGGTTACCCCACGGCGGCAGCCTCCCCCCTCCACACTGCCTCTATCGTCCTCTTTTCCTCATTTTCTCTCTCCTCTTACACTCATTCCCCAGCCCCTATCCTCAACCCCCGCGCCCTCCCCTGAATATCGCCGCCCCTCCCCTGCGTTCGCCGCCCCTCCCTCAACGTTTGCCACCCCTCCCCCAAGTTTCGAAGTGAAAAAAGGGGGAAATGGGGGAGAAGGAAGGGGCGGTGGCTTGTGGGGAGGCCGGAAGAGAGTTCGCGGGGGCCGGCCGAGCACGATGGCGGGGTCGGGGCTGATATTGGTGGTGGTCGGCGATGGCCACCGGCGGGGCTGGGGTGGTGTCGGGTGGGTAGGGGTAGGGTTGGGGTTGGGGTTGGGGGAGGAGAGAGGAAAGGGGAGGGGGTGGGTTTTTTATTATTTTGTTTTTTGTTTATTTGATTTAATCTTGACCATTGATCTAGGATTAAATGTTTGGCTCAGATAACTTCTGACCTTCTGACATAAATTTACTTCTGACCAGATGCAGCCCATATATATATATATATATAGGAATTCTATCAACTGAGAAATATTAATTTCGTGAGAAGTGAGAAGTAATCTCAGCCATCAATCTCACTTGATCTAATGACTCACATTAAAAACAGAAATAAAAGAAAATTAAAACTAAAAATACACCCAAACCCCCAAATCTCACATTATTTTCTCTTTCCTCCCATCTCCTCTCTTCTCTCTCCACGGAACCACCATCGCCGCCGCGTACACGGGAAACAACCACCTCTGGCTACGACACCACCGGACGACTCGTCGGACTACCGCGAGTCTTCGTAGGACACAAGCCTCGTCCGTCGCGCATCGATTGGCCGCGAAAATCGTCTTCTCCTTCTTTCTTTTCTTTTTCGTTTTTTCCCAAATTTCCGCGAAAACCGTCGTCGATCGTCACCATCGCCGGTCTCACCTCACCTTCGCCGGTCTCATTCGCCGCCGTGGGAGGAAATTGAAACAAGTGAGAGAAGATGAGAGAGGGGTAAACGAGGGCGGCGATCATGCCGGCGTCGCGACAGGAGGTCTGCGCTCAGCTCGCCGACGATTCCCGGCCCAGATGGCGGCGACTGAGGAGGCGACATGGGTGGTGCTGCGTGAGGTGGGGCGGTGTCGTGGCAGTTGCGGGGTAGGGTTGCTGTGCAGAGGAGAGAGAAAATGGAGAAGGTGTTTTCGGTTTTTTTTTTCTTTTTTTTTTTATTAATTTTTTCGTTTTTGGAGTAATGATTTTTATTTTGTGGAGTTACGTGTTTTAATCATTGGAGTTATTTGGAGTTACGTATTTTTATTGAAGTTATTTGGAGTACGTATTTTATATGGTGGAGTTTGGTGGATTTACGGGGTTTAGTTGGTGGAGTTAAGTTGGAGTTACGTGTTTTAGTTAATGGAGTTAAGTTGGAGTTATCTGATTTAGTTAATGGAGTTAAGTCGGAGTTATGTGATTTAGGTAGTGGAGTTATAAGAGTTACGCGTTTTTTTTAATCAAATTAAGTTAGAGTTATGTGTTTTAGTTGTTGGAGTTACGTGATTTAGTTAATGGATTTAAGTCGGAGTTACGTGTTTTAGTTAGTGGAGTTAAATTGGAGTTACGGGTTTTAGTTAGTGGAGTTAAGTTGGAGTTACGTGTTTTAGTTAGTGGAGTTATTGGAGTTACGTGTTTTATTTGATGAAATTTAAGTTGGAGTTATGTGTTGTAGTTGATGGAGTTAAGTCGGAGTTACGTGATTTAGGTAGTGGAGTTATTAGGGTTACGTGTTTTAGTTGATGAAATGAAGTTGGAGTTATGTGTTTTAGTTGATGGAGTTAGTCGGAGTTACGTGGTTCTTATTTAATGAAATTATGGTGGAGTTATGTGCTTCTACTAGAGTTAGGCAATTTAGTTAGTAGAGTTAAAGGACTGGAGTTAAGAGTTTTAGTTAATGGAGTTATGCATTTTAGTTACTGCAGTTACGCGAAATCAATGGCTGAGACTACTTCTCACTTCTCACCAAATTACCACTTCTCACTGGATAGGCTCCCTATATATATATATATACACTATCGAGTTAGAAGTATAATTTTTGTTAGAATTCAGAAGTAATCTGGTCCATTCATCACACCATGATCTAATGGCTCAGATTAAATCTTAAAAGAAAAGTCAAAACAAAATAAAAATCAACCCAAACACAAAATCACACATATTTTCTCTCTCATCTCCTTCCATCTTCTCCCTCTCCTTCCTCGCGCCGCCACACTGCCGCCGCCGGCGAACACCGAGATCCACCATCGACGGCGCAGATACCACCTCCGAACTCCTCCGACTGCGGCGAGTCATCTTATAGTATCATCGGCCTTCTGCGAGCACCGATTCGCCGCGAAAACCTCGTTCTTCTCCTCCATGTTCGCACGCATTTTCTTCAGTTTTGGCCACCGCCGCTGCTCTCCTTCGTCAATCTACACCACCTCCGACATCATCTCTAATTTCCGCCCCTATTCTCATCAAATACTCGTGCGAAAATCATTTCACCGCAAAATATGCGTTCTCCTTCACGTTTTTCGTCCTCATTTTTATCACATCTGACCACCGGCTTTGAACGCCGCCGTCGACTGTCACATCTTCCGGCCTCCTCAGACGCCGCCTCTCATTTTGGCCGTGGTAAGGTGAATTGAAATGACGGTGATGCGAGGAAAGAGAGGGCGAACGAGAAGGCGGAGATGGTGGAGTCGGTGGAGTCGGTGGTTGCACGTCGCGCCTTGGTTTGGCGGCGACTGAGTCACGACCGTAGGAGATTAGGGCTTGTTATTGGAACATTAGCTGTGGTGGAGGAGGGTGATCAGGACGGTTTGGGGGTGGTGTTCGGGAGGAGAGAGAAAATGGTGAAATGTGATTTTTTTTTTCTCTGTTTTTTTTCTTTTCGGAGTTACATATTTTTGCTTGGGGAGTTACATGTTTTAGTTGTTGGAGTTACGTGTTTTAATTTTGGAATTCAATTGAGGTTACGTTTATGTGTTTTAGTCGTTTTTCAGTTTTTTTTTTCGGTTTTTGGAGTAATGATTTTTAATTTATTGAGTTACGTGTTTTAATCATTGGAGTTATTTGGAGTTACGTGTTTTATATGGTGGAGTTAAGATGGAGTTATGGGTTTTAGTTGGTGGAGTTAACTTGGAGTTACGTGTTGGAGTTGGTGGAGTTAAGTTGGAGTTTCGTGTTTTAGATAGTGGAGTTAAGTTGGAGTTACGTGTTTTAGTTGGTGGAGTTACGTGTTTTAGTTAGTGGAGTTATGTTAAGAGTTATGAGAGTTAAGTTGAAATTGATGGGGGTTTGATATTAAAGTTATACAATTTAATTATTGGAGTTATGTGACTGGAGTTATGGATTTTGGTTTGTGGAGTTAAGTGGCTGGAGTTACTAATTTTAGTTGGTGGAGTTAATCGACTGGAGTTATGGAGTTCAAGTTATGGAGTTAGCTGAAATCAATAGCTGAGATTACTTCTGACTTCTGACAAAAATTATACTTCTGACCGGATATATATAGATTTAGGTTTAGGTAAGAACTTTAGGAACCAATCTTGACCGCATGTTTAAGTATATCTAACGGTTATTGTCAAACAGGTTTAAGAGCAACTCCAATGCTAGGCGGGATTTTATCCCGCTTGGAGTTGCCATGTCAAAAAAGTAAGTCAGGCAGGTTTCAAGTACAATTTGGTCCAATGTTTAAGCAGGATTTCAACCTGCCTGGATAGGGCCCACTGTCTGTTCTTGTCCCCACTGCATTTTTACCTATTTTCAAATCAGAAAATGATTTAATCATAAGTTGAATACGTTATTTTTACAAAAAAAAAATTATGGTTCGATAATTATAAACGACTTACAAAAATGGATGGGAGACGAAAATAATTATTTCGGAATAAACATTGAGATAAACTAAAGTACAATAAACACAATAAAAGCTTAGAACGAAAATAGTAATTAATATAAACGTAAAATACTTCATTTTATTTAATCTTCGTCTCCAAATCGTTGCCAAATATGCTCCACCAAATCTGATTTGAGTTCATTATGTATTTGTCTATCTCGCAAACTCGCGTTAGTTGTGAGATACTCCTCAAATTCGAGAACATGTCCATGGTTTACATCAGGACCAATGTCCGGCGATAATACATCATCTGGAAGTTTCTCGAGTATGTATGAGGCTCATCCTTGACAATCATATTATGTAAAATAATGCAAGCGTACATGACATCGGGCAGGACCTCAAACTATTGCAAAACGTTTTTGCAGCTCCCCAAATGCACTTTCAACATCCTTTCATGGACTCTCTTGTTTTTGTTTGAATTTATTTCTCTTGGGGTCTTGTGGGTGATGGTAGGACTTAACAAATGCAGCCCATTCTGGATATATACCGTCTACAAGGTAAGATCCCATGTCGTATTTAGTGTTATTCACCATAAATTCAACATTGGGAGCTTTTCCTTGAAGTACATCAGTAAACAATGTGAACGACTTGGCATTTTAAGATCGTTGTTAGCTCCAGCAACACCAAAATATGCATATCCAAAGATCTGTAGAGGCCACTACTTCGAGCATAATGGTAGGATATCCATGATCACCCACTACTACAAAGGCCTTATAGACATGGGAGTTTTTGAGCTATAGACGTCGGTTTTGGTTTCGACGTGAAGTTGGGTGACGTCTATTCAACAAGCATAGACGTCGGTTTTTAGTCCGTTGTGCTTAATTTTTATAGACGTCGGTTTTTTTTAGACAACCCATGTCTAAGCAATCAATAGACATCGGCTTTCATTTAAAAACCCATGTCTATGCAATCAATAGACATCGGTTTTCATTTAAAAAACCCATGTCTATCTCAATCTAGACGTCAATTGTTTAAAAACTCTAATGTGTATTCGTCTGTATGCACAACGGATTTTGCCGAAGTAGAAGCATTAAAGAGACTAAGAGAAATTAAGCTGTAAACTCGACCATATGGATGAGAAATGCAAGAAATATATATAAATCGGTGAAGTACATAATTTACAATCTTACAATCCAAAACTGTTCTTTGGAAAGTGAACAAAATTTTTACAAGAAACTTATGACGAATTCATTCTGCCTATGAACTTGAGACCAGTTCTAATGCAAATTTGTTGAAGTCCTGTAAAAGACAAAGAGATTACAAGTAAAAGTTATATCAATAATAAAAAGAAATAGACACAAACCTTTGATGAACAAACGCATGCAGTAATAGATCTACACACTGATTGTAATTGCTCTTTGTCTCCTTTACTCCCTACTCTTTAAGAAACATAACAGATCTGCGAAATGAACCCCAAAAACAATAACCTATACATATAAGCAAGAAAATTTGTCATAACATATAAAATTTGAAAGTAAATCATTAAGAGATTCAGAATGTAATCTTGTTTTCTTGCCGACACAATGTCTTTGTCCTAAAAGACAATAATTCCAAAGCATATCTACAAAAAAATAATGAAACACATAAACCATAAGACTATAAGAGTAGGCAACACATCAGATCTAAAGTATATACCATTATAGGGGTAGATCTAAAGTATATACCATGTAAAATGTGAATGTGAAAGGCAACACAGATTTTTTTTTAACAAAACATCAGCAATAAAAGAACATGATTTTGGAACCCACAAATCAAAACATCAAACAAAACCGAGAAGAGAAATAAAAAAAATAAAAAAAAAAATTACCAAATGAAATCTGCAATCAATCTACGCAAATTAGGGAGAGTTGTTACTGGTCTTCGAAGGTGAAACTGAAACATCAATTGGAAAAATTGAAGAGAATCATGGATTAGTAAGAAGGAACAATACTTTAGGATTCATAAGGAGAGAGAAGGAGGGGGGCTGATAAAACAAGATACTGATGAGAGAGAGAGAATGAGGGATGCGGCAGTGTACATCAAATAAAACAAAGGGTGCAACTAGGTCAAGGCGTAAAGCTATTAATTTGATAGCTATGAGTGTAATATATGCACGTCGGGTTTTATCAAAAAACTAACGTTTATGCATCAGTAATAGACATCGGCTTTACCAAAAAGACCCATGTCTATAAATAGACATGGGTTTTTAAAAAAAAACCGATGTCTAATAGTTCTAGATAATTGCAAAAATGCCACCGCCTTCTTATAGACATCAGTTTTCCAAAAATCTGATGTCTATATACCGACGTCTATAGCCATATTTGTAGTAGTGACCTCTAGTGAATTGCCCTTTCCAAGCAACATGGCAATTTGCCCAAGGCCAGTGCATACAATCAAGGCTACCAAGCATGCCTTGAAAGCCATGACACTCTTCATGCATTTGAAGTAAACGTTGCACATCAGTAGCATTAGGCTTTCTTAAGTACAATTCTCCAAAAATCTCAATAATGCCACGACAAAATTTAAATAAGCATTCAATTACGGTGGACTCACCAATTCGTACATATTCATCAAGTGCATCTGCTGGTGTTCCATATGCTAATATCCGAATAGCGGTTGTACATTTTTGTAGTGTTGACAACCTCCGTCTCCTGGTCGCATCTACCCTTTGTTGGAAAATACTCATCATGAGTCTGAAGAGCTTCCACTACACGAAGAAATAATTCTCTCCTCATACGAAATCTTCGTCAAAAATGGTCATGTGAATATACAGGATCATTGGAGAAATAATCCTTATAGAGGCGTTGAGCACCACCTTCACGATCTTGATGAACAACCGCTCTTGTTGGTCTACTAGTCGAACTAGTTAAACGTTGCATCAAATAGAGCTCCATTTCTTTATCGGCTGGATCATTTACAAAATCACGCCAAAATATACCCCAATCCATTTCATTTTCATTTAGGTTGGAATTGTCAGACATTTTAGTGTATATATAGGTAAGGAGTATTAAGAGAAAGAGAATATAAAATAATGCAAGTATGAGTATTTTACAAAAATAGTAACAACATTTGTTTATATAGAGTGAACTTTATCTAATTGAAAATATTGGAAATCTATGTGAACCAATCATATATCACCATATAGATTGACATTTATCTCAATACTATGGTAAGATGAAAAAAATATCTTTATGTGCCATCAGAACTATCCAATGTGATTGGTTGTTAACTAGTAGGATATATTTATGAGGATCAAAGAAGATAATATTAAATATGATATATTTTATTTTTATAATTAATATATAAAGAAATGAAGACAATTACAAATAACCTTACATGGCATTAATTATTCATGAAAATACAGATACATAAGTTAAAAAACACATAATTTAAATGTTCTCAACTTTTAAAACGTGTAACTAAATCGTATAAACCACATAATTTCATCCCAATTAATTCCATGTTTCTCCGCAAGCTTTTTTGCAACGACATTGTGCTTCCTCCTTGTCTCCTCGTTCATATTTGTTGTATCTGTTCTTATAATATTCATCTCTACAATTTCCATGTGCCTCTCTGCTATTGACATCTTCTTTAATTGAAGCTCTTCATATTTGTTCCACAATTTTTCAGGATTATCTTATTTCTTAGCTTTTCCACTCACCTTACTCTTTTCCTTAGCCGAACAAGACGTTGCTTTGGCCGCCTTCTGCTAATTGGACGTTCTTCCGTTGATTCCTCACTTTCATGTGCGGATGATGAGGGTGTATAAGCTCCTGATTTAGAAATTTTGGTACTCTTTGAAATACTTTTCGAAGCGTCACAAAAAAATTTCCATTTTTGTTGATCTTTAAGAATATCCCATGAGTACTCGTAGTTGAACTTTCTTCCTCTACCATTGACCTCATATAGAGATGAGAAAAGATCCTTAGCTTTTTCAATCATTTGGCGCTCCTCATGCCCACTTGGTTGATCCCTCCTAATTTGAATGTATAACATCCTTGAAATTTACTAACATCGGCACTCATTTTGTACCAATGGTTAGCCGCTTTGTCAATGGGAACTTTTGGTCCTTCCGTACGGTAAGTATTATAGTACTCTACAATACTTTTCCATAGATCTTCGTACTTTTGATCGTTGCCAACAATTGAATCCTTACTAACCATTAACCAAGCCTTTCAAAAATTTATATCTCTTACCTAATTCCAGTTGAAACTTTTATCTTGTTCATCTTCTTCCTCCACTAGAATCACAGTTTGTTAGGAGTGTGAGATCGACCCAATTGAATCTTGCCATGTGCCAGAAACTCCTATACTTGCTTTTCTTGGTGACGTGAGAGTTATATCCAAAACACCAAAATCTGGAGGAACAAAATAATCATTGAGAATAATAGCGCGACTACCCGGTCTAAACATTGGCGAGTAGAAATGAGGGTACGCATATCTTGGCATCCGAGGGTCGTAATGAAAATAATTTGAGTCACAAGAATATTGTGATGGGTTGGGAAACTTGATTGTGGATGATTACTCTGAAATAGTATGATCGAGGGATTTTGTGTACTTGAATTTGGATTTTGAATATTCGTAGTTGGATTTTCGGAATTAAGATTTTCGAAATTTTGTAATAAATTAAAATAAGTATTATAAGGATTCTCATTATCCATTATTAGAAAGATAATTAAGATTATATATTAGAAGATGAGAGTTATGAAAATATATTTGAAGTTGAGATTATGCAAAATAAAATGTTCAAGTCACACATATATATAGGAAAAAACAGACAATTTATTTTTTATAATTATCACAAAAAAAAAAAAAAAAATTAGCCGTTGGAAAACATTAGCTGTTGTATAGTGAAATGTATCAACATCGTAGAAGGAAAACTAAAAAGGAAAAAAAAAGAGATTGACAAGTCATGGGACCAACAAAAGTGGGTCAAATTCAGAAACAAGCAACGTTGATTGTAGAAGGAAAACTAAAAAACAAAAAAACAGATTGATAAGGTGTGAGACCCACAAAGTGGGTCAAATTCAGAAAAAGTAACGTTGAGCAAGCTGCTCAATTGAGTAGTTTGGTTGAACATGGGCAAAATTTTTTTTTCCTCCAATGGTAGGGCAGCCTGCCCACTTTCTCAGGCTACTCCAAAATAACCCCATTTGAGTTGCTCTAATAGTGTTTCCGGCAATCCCGCTAATTAGATTTACAAAGAAAGCAAGACAAATATAAGAAAAGCCCCCACCAACTTGGCCATGTGATAATGAGAGGACCTGCAACACACCATCACTCCCTAAGTTAAACCTTTTCACCTTTATACAATTTAATTAATTGATGTTTATGATATACCGCCATTGATGAAATCAGTTTTAGATTGTTCGCACCATACACGCTAATCCCCCTACCGTCGAGGACCGTCGCCGCCGCTATAGCGCGTCCATCGAATCCGACCCTGCTAAGCCTTTCCGCTATCTCCTCCAAATAGTCATCCTTAAATGTATGTTCATCAATTTATAAGGTATGTTAATCAATTTTGTAAGACATGTTCATCAATTTTATAAACTATGTTCATCAATTTTAAGTTGAATGGTCATTACTTTAATTGACCCACTATACCTATCTCCATCTCTGCAAATTGAATTTCGAATATATGACTTAACATTGATGAACATTGACTTAATTTTGATGAACATATAACTTAAACTTGATGAACATTGAGTTAATTTGGATGACATATATTAAATTGAACAACATAGTACTATAATTGATGAACATACTTTTAAATCTAGATGCACTCTTGATTAGGACATATCATAAATGGATGATGACTAAACTTTAATCGGATGAACATTTAATTATTGTAGGATATAAAACATGATGTGTTGGGATATTCCCTCCTAATTGGAGGAAGTAGCCACATGTTGTTACATATAATGTAGTAAGTAATGTGCAGTAGCAAAAGACCATTATATCCTTACTAGTTGTTCCTTCTTTGGGAAGCTTTGGCAAACAAAAGAAGAAGCTGTGTGGACAGAAAAAACAGATCAAACACACACCATAAACACATTCACAAAAGAGAGAGAAAGAGAGAAAATGAGAGGAATAGCTTAACCCGTGACATGCTAATAAGTCGTTATTATTAGTCAAATTACCGCTATTCCTACTAAATTAGGTATGGTAAGTGGGTATCGTATCTACAAGGAAGAGAGAAGTTCTAATATGCGATTCAAGTGTGGAAAAATAAGAAATAAAAACAATAAATGGGGGGGTTTTTGGTTTGAAAGTCGATTAAACAATAAATAAACGATTTATCAATATTACTAAGGCGACCCTCGGTGATAATCTATTCAAACACCCTAATATAGCAAGCTTTTACCTCTCTAATGATACCATTCATTGATAATCTCGGTTTTTAACCAATTAATCCACGTTATTGGGAAATTTGAGCAACCGCTACCAAATTCCTCTCCTTTTAGTCCTAATTTGTCTAGTGACCACTCAAACAAATCAAAACCAAAGGCATGAAGAGCAAGGACTAATAAAAGATTGAGAACAACCCAAATTAGTATCTAATTAGCCGCAACCGCGACACTAATCAAATCTAATCTATTAGTTGCCTAATTAATTCCCCAATCACAAGTTAGTCATAACCGTACACTAAACATGTGAAAGTTGCTTCCTTTTAGGCTAATAATAAATGACCACCAATTATCAACCAAGCATATGAAATACCCAATTCAATCCAATCAACCAATTAGATAAAACAAGGATAAATCATGCATTAAAGAACAATGAATTAATTATAATGAAATTAAAGGTAAAATAAAGAGAGAAATACTTACTAATACATAGGATGAGAGAATTTGAGTACACCAAGGATCTAGAAGGTGATTAGCCTCCCATACTAATTATTACAATAATATTTGAGATGAAAATCATAATGAAAATATTAAATCTCCTTGAATTTCTCTCTCTAAAATGAAAACTAGATGAAAAACAATATGAAAGGTGATAATTACCAGGGAGGGGTTACATGCCCATTTTATTAAAGATAAGTACAAAAGACACTACAAGACGAAATAGATATTTTTTAAGCAAAAAGAAACCGTCATAAGCCTTAAGGAGGCTTCCCGGAAAGCCGCTTTCTCGACTAGAGGAGGAAAATTCTCGAGTCGAGCGTCTGAATTCTCGACTCGAGACAACTCCTTCTGGAGTCGAGCGTCTGAATTCTCGACTCGAGATAACTCCTTCTCGAGTCGAGAGTGCCCTTTCTCGACTCGAGGAAACTGCTTCTCGAGCCGAGATTCCTCGAGTCGAAAAAGTTGAATTTCTCGCCTTCTTCTCCACTCCTAATCTTGACCTCCCGTTTGAAATCCGCTACGCACTGAGCCATCCTCTCCGTGAATCACGATTTGAATCAAGATTTGAATCAAGGCTCGGTACTCCAATCCCGTCCACGGCCTACCAAAATGTCTTGAGCAATAAAATCCTCGTAAAATCCACGTATAAGCTCCAAAACTACTCCAAATGATGTGGTCCACGAATCACGATAAAACCATGCTCTAATACACCCCAAGACGCCTAAAACATGCGGATTAACACACTACCATTGCGCCACATCAAACTCCCCCACGCTTAGACCATTACTCGTCCTCGAGTTCATCAATCCTCCACACTAACACCTAGGTCTCTCTTAAAGCACGGGGTAAATTTCAACACTCAAGACTCCTCCAAAACAAAGAACCGCAAGCCAACATAACACCCAAACGGTGCTAGCTAGAGTTGGAGTGGATGAAATGCTCGACACCCTAACTCTAACCATCTTATACTCCCTTGTCACGCACTCTAAGCTAGGGGAACTAACACACAACCTTTCCCCCATGCTTGGCTCAACGACTCCCTCCAAGCCGTGCTCCCAAAGAAGTTATCGAGCACGACTCACCTCAATCAATCCACCGACGCCCCTATCATCATAATGCAAGAGAATTTCTAACCTAAGACCATCAATCCTATCACCGAACCTCCTTATGACTCCCGTAGTGATCCTAACCCTTTACGCCCCAAACTCCTCATCTTATGTCGCCCGCCATGGATTACCTCAATATTTTTTTTTTTTTTTGCAAACGGAAAATAAAATCACACTTATATTACAAACAAAGTGACAAATGCCAAACCAAATTACACTATCATGCCAAGCATCTCCCCAATGCTTGAACCTCGTCATTGCCCACAATGACCATCAACACACCAACAAAAAGATTGGAGAACCACAAGTTAGGGGGAGAACCGACAAAACATCCGCAAACATCCCATACAACTAGAGCAATAGAAACCGTCTCATCTCATCAAGTGAAGAAATAACGGGCTCTCGGGTCAAGATACACCCACTCTAACTCACTCACCTATCTTCCTTGAAAAAGAGTCCTCCCTCGTCTCACTACTCCATCTCCCTCATAAATAATGACAGTAACACGTCATCCTCCAATAACAACTAACCATGCCAAAAACAACCCAACCATGATGAACCAAACACGGCTATTTTATTGGTTTGAGGGGTAAAATGGGGTGGGTAGAACAAGAATAACGGGGGGAACAAACGTGGTGGGGCACAAAGAGAGATGGTATAGAAACGGTTAGTCAAACGGGAGGGGAAGTAGAGACTAGAATCGGGATTGAGAGAGAAAAGTTAAGGGAAAAGAAATCATACCTCGTGATAGCTCCATTTCCCCCAATAATCGTCAATGCAAGTGGCTCATGGTCCAAAGACCGGCAGGAGAGCCACTCTCTCACCTCACAACCCCGTCTTCCTCAAAATATGTCGCCTCCTATCACCTTACAAACTCCTATCTCCCTCGTGTGTTTGTTGGAGCATAATGACCCCACACCAAAAGTTGTCCAAAAACCGTTAGAAGGCCATTTGTGAATATTTTGTGAGTTTCGGGCCAAATGTCAGTGGTTTAAGGATCAACAAGCATGTGGAACAAACGGGGGGTCAATATCAAGAGATATGGTATAAAATATGGGGCAAAACAGGGTGATGGAGTGACTCAGCTAGAAATGAGATGAGAAAAAAAAAGTGTAGGGAAGAATGTATTCATACCTTGGCTTCTCCCAAGTGAATGGCAAATGTCACGGTAGAAATAAGAGTAAAACACAACAACAAACACACATATCAAATAACACTCGGAAATCGGTTAGACAGCATGATACAAATACACAAGCAAGAACAATAATCCTCCCCCATGCTCAATATATGTCGATAAATGCAAATCAAGGCACAAGGAGGGAGGAGGTGCGTACCTCAGTACGGGCCCTGTGGTGGGAACTACTGGCCGTGGAGGTGAAGTTGACGCAGACGCTCATCAATCTCAGTGAAATCTGGGGCTACATACGCTGGAGTGTGGGTCGCATGGTGATACTGGTGGGTCGCTTTTAAGTACATCTGGGCCCTCTCAACTCGGGTGTCCTGAATGGTCATCCTGTGGTCCAACCCATCAAGTCTCCGACCGAACTCCTGCATCTGATGCCCGTAGCTCGCCATCTGCTGATCGACTCCAACAAACCTCTGGCCGAAACTCTCAAAGTGCTGGCCCATCTGCTCACCATAGGCGTCTAGCCTCTAGCCTTATGTCTTTAACTGCTGGCCAAAACCACCAAGGCTCTGCTCAACGCTCCCTCTCCAAGCATCAAACTTCGGGGGGAATGCTACCTAGGGAACAAAGCCGGGGCCACCCAACTCAACTCTTGGGCGGGCCTCGAGCTCCTCAATCTCAGCTCGTCTAACCCCTCCGGCATCCTGCACAACACGCAGAACCTGCCCCTCTACATACAAATCCTCAGCACCCTGGTCATCCTCTATCCTCAGGCGGTCTGGGTTAGGGAGCAATAAATAATTCTGGTGATCCGTCCCCAACATCCAGTGATACCGCCCGGCATACTCCCTCATGCTCTTAATAGGAGTGATCCATCGAATCCTGGGTAGGAAGGCGGTGTTGATCAAGGGCAGGTCATCTAATGCGTCCTCCTCATCGACCCCCGGAATCTCACAACTGCGAGCCATCAAAGTAATCATACCGCCCAACCCAATGGAGCGGTTCAGAGTGTCACGGATGGCTACACACGCGCCAATGAACAGTCGAACCCAAGGAGGAAGCCCGTTCTCACCCGGGATAAAAGAAGTTAAAGCGCCCATCTCCAACTGCTGCACGTGGTTGGGCTCACCATGCCCGAACACGCACATCCCTTGCACCCTGTAGATAAGTCGCAAGGCAGGGTGAGAGAGCATAGTAATCCTAGGGCCACTCGGATAGACAAAATCCCGAGTGAGCTTCCTCCAGAGCGTAGCGAACTCGTCTCCTCCAAAAGAGACATACACCCTGGACTCCTCCGTCTGTCTCTCCCAACCAAAACATGCCTCAAAATCCCTATACGTCCATACCCATGGAGTGTTGCCCAAACGGATGGCAACTCTCTCATTCTCCGAATCATGAACAAAAGTAGGAAGAAACTCGTACGTGCACCTGTCATATGTGGGGGCCCACTTGGGGAGAAACCCCAACATGCCCTCCTTGGGCAAAAGGTATCGTACCGAGTTCGCAAATCCGAGACTCTCTAAAGTAGGGACATCGAAAATTTTGGTGGGAAACAACCTACCACGCTCCACTAGAGAGTTAAACAACACTTTCTCTTCATCACTCAACCCCTCTACGTGGAGCTTCTCATAAAATTTGGGGTCGGGAGTCTTTTTCGACTTTTTCTTGAAGACCCGGCCTCCTTGTCGTGCCTCCCCATTATCAAGAATTAAAAATCAGAAATTCAATCACCAACAACACTAGAAAAATGCTCAACAATGCCCAACTTACCACAAACCAAAATATGACTCATAATCACCAATTGCACACTACAAAATCCAAATTGGACACTACCCAACTTGTTTCTAGGCACAACAATTCTTCACAATGCTCAAGTAAACCAAAATACTCCCACAAAGCCAACAAGGAACAACCAAACACCAACAATGGCAAATTTCGAATTTGAGGAGTTTTCTTACCAAAATGGGCTCAAAATGAAAAATTTGAGCAAAATGGATCCTCCAAATTGCTAGTAGTAGCCTCACCACTGCCACTAGGTGCTTTTCCACCCTTGAAATCGACCCAAAAGCTCCAAGAAACAAAACCCCCAATTTCTAGGGTTCTTGAGAAAAATATGAATTTTTGAGTGGAAATTGATGAAATAAGCGTTTTTGGGGTTGATTTGTTGTTTCTGGAGTGATTTTTGTGAAGAAATTGGAAGTTTGGGAGTGATTTTGTGTGATTTGGTGAAGATTTGAGTGAGTTTGAGTGTTTGGGGGTGTTGGGTCGAAAATGGTGAAGGATATGAGTGAGAAAATTGAAAGAAATGAAATGAGGAAGGAGGGGGAGTCGGGATTTATGCGTAAAAAGCTGGACATAAATGCGTTTCTCGAGTCGAGAGAGGCATGTCTCGACTCGAGGCCTCTGTTCTCGACTCGAGGATTATGCCTCTCGAGTCGAGATGAGTGTTTTTCTGGAAAATTTTAGCTACGGCCTCTACTCGAGACCCTCCTATCTCGACTAGAGGTCTTCTTCACCCAACTTCTTTTTCACCTTATCTTGCTTGAAATTCAAAACAAAACCGATTTCCGAAGTACCAAAACACACCATATCACACATATATACACAAATGGCTCGGGTTGCCTCCCGAATAGCGCCTTTGTTTAACGTCGTTGGCTCGACTCATCAAAACTCTAACCGATCAACCATAGCCAAATCTCAATACATCCAACCCACAATTTGACGTTTCAACCTTGACCCTCCATCTGGCAACGCATTAACCCCAAATTTCCCCTTTTTTTTTCTTTGAAACACTCGGAATAGTTTTGTTAGGTCTCGATTCCTGCAAAACCGACAACAAAGACTTTCCAAACACTAGGGGTGACTTGGTTAGTGTAGAATGTATCCCTTTCACATGAGACTTCACATTTTTCACGCAGTTCAAGGAGATACACTTCACATTTTCAATTTTGGGGTCGGGGGGATCATGTTTGAGAATTTTCACAACACATATAGCAATTGAGTGGACCGAACTATCATCATCAACATCATGATTGGACTCATAGACATGTCATTCTATCCTACGACCATTAGCTTCTAATGCAATGATACCGTTATGCATATCAATATTTACCCTAGCAGTTTTCATGAATGGACGTCCTAGAAGAAGAGAGGGGTCATGCTTACGATGATTCATATCAAGAACATAGAAATCCACGGGAAACAAAAGACTTTCTATTTTAACATGCACGTCTTTCACAACTCCTCTAGGATAAACTATCGAACGATCCGCTAGCTCTATCACAACATCGGTTTCATGCATTGATTTGAATTTCATAGAATCATAACATGATGATGGCAAAACATTAATCGATGCACCTAAATCTAGCATGGAATTAGGGAAAGTGGTGTTACCTATGGTTGCCGCAACAGTAAACATACCGGGATCACCACATTTTATAGGTAGCCGTTGTTGGAAAACGGCCGAAACTTGTTCACTCATCACCACTTTCTTCTTGTCCTTAGCTTTTGGCTTTCTTTTGACCGGGCATATGTCTTTCACGAACTTGGCCGCCTTCGGAACACTCTTCATAAAGTCAAGGAATGGTATATTCACTTTGCACTCTTAAAAAAGAGCGTACATGTCGAAGTTGTGGGCGTACTTCCGAGTGTCATTAAGTGCCTCAGGAAACGGGACATCAACCTGATCATCCCTATCTTGAACTATAGAAGAATCAACAACCAAAGGGGGAGGAAAAACAGGTATCTCGAGTCGAGAAGCATGCGTCTCGACTCGAGAATCGGGCCTCTCGACTCGAGATGTTTCATCCTCGAGTCGAGAAACATCTCGAGTCAAGGCGTAGGAACAGAGTAGTTGTTTTGAATTACCAATTTCTCGACTCGAGGTATACCCTTCTCGACTCGAGGGCTAACTTTCTCGACTCGAGGCATGTGCTTCTCGAGTCGAGGCCGGAGATCAGAATAGTTGTTTTCATAGGGCAAATCCTCGACTAGAGGGGCTTCTTCCTCGACCCGAATTTTTTTTCCGAACTTTCTCCATGGTTTTCCCATTGTTCATACTCCTCTCCAAGTATCTCCATTTCTCGATTTTCATCTTCAACTTCGACGTGAGGTTTCCTACCACTTCGTAGGCCAATGAAACTCACATTTTTGATAGGATTTGGCTCGGTTTGAGATGGAAATTTGTTGGAACCCTTAGACTCAAGTCGATTGACCACGCTTGCTAGCTTGCGCATTTGACTCTCAAGATTTTGAATGCTTGCCTTCGTTTCTTGTTGATTACTCACCAGTGAGGCTTGCATTGTCATGACATTTTTTGTGAGGGCTTTCATCATCTCATCCAAATGCGTAGATGAACTACCATTCCCTTGACCTTGATTGATTTGATTAGACTCTTGGAATGGTGGCCTAGATTGAATCCGCTTTCCTTGAAAACCATTACCTCCACTAGAGCTTCCATGACCTTGATTGAAATAATTATGACTCCCTTGATTGTAGTTCCCGTCTCTAGGTACTTGTGAGTTGAAATTCCCATTGCTACCTTGTCCTTGACCTTGAAACCGGTTTCCACCTTGATTGTAACCTCTATTCCCATCTTGGAAACCGTCAAACCTCCTTTGATTGCATTGGAAGCCATTAATCGCATCAACCTCCTCATATTATCTAGGAGGTGAGATTCTACCTTGATTCCGCAAGAATTCTTTCACCATCTTTGTCAACTCCCCAACTTGAGAATTATTGGGGGAAGTTTCCACCATATTGACCTTCCTTACACACCTCTTTGCTTCTCGGTCACGTGAGTTTGTTGCCAACTCCTCTAGCAAGTCCCAAGCCTCGGCCGGAGTCATCTTGTCCAACCCACCATTACTAGCGGCTACCACATGCCTATAGTCTTGATCATCGAGCTCGTGGTAGAAAAACAAGATTAGATCTTGCTCCTTGTAGCCATGGTAAGGGCAACTAGCTACCAACTCTCGGAACCGGTCCCAATAAGAGGCAAGTGACTCTCCCCGTTGCTCTATTGTTAAAATCTCTTTTTTCAAAGCTGGAGCCTTAGTATTAGGGAAGTATTTGAGTATGAAGGCCTTTTTCAACAATTCCCAAGACGTCATACTATTGTCGGGGAGAGTATAGAGCCAATTCAAAGCACGATCCTTCAATGAGAATGGAAAAACCTTTAGAAAGAAGGTGTCCAAGTCAACACCCGGATGTTTCATGTTGCTACACACCAAGTGAACCCCCATTATATGTTTGTTGGCATGTTCGGTGCTTAGGCCATAGAATGTGGGTAGGTGGTGTAACAAGGCTCCCTTGATCTCAATTCTCGAGGTGGCTTCATTCTCGGGAAAGCAGATGCATGAGGGTTGTTGGGAGAGGTCCGGTGCCATCAACTCTCTTATACTCATGACCCTAGGTGGTGATTCGAAAAATTCGGAAGAGGCCGAAATCCAAGATCCTTCCTCTCTAAACAACCCAAAATCGGCACAAATGTTCCCTTCCTCCTCAACAACCACTTCATTATCTTGCTCTAGTGAGAACTTCTTTCTTTGTCTCAAAGTTCTTTCAATCTCCCAATCTATCTCAAAACAACTCAAGTCGGGATTAGTAGTACGGGTTTGGACCATAGGCTAGTGGCCCAAACACCGCAAAGGAGAAACAAGAACAAGCCTCAAACACACTTAATGAAAATGAAAATAACAAAAATAGCAAAAAGACTACAAACGTCTCTTCCCCGGCAACGACGCCAAATTTGATATGCTAATAAGTCAGTATTATTAGTCAAATTACCACTATTCCTTCTAAATTAGCTAGGGTAAGTGGGTATCTTATCCACAAGGAAGAGAGAAGTCCTAATATGCAATTCTAGTGTGGAAAAATAAGAAATAAAAGAAATAAAAACAATAAATGGGGGGGTATTTGGTTTGAAAGTCGATTAAACAAGAAATAAACGATTTATCAATATTACTAAGGCGACCCTCGGTGATAATCTATTCAAACACCCTAATATAGCCAGCTTTGACCTCTCTCTAATGATACCATTCATTGATAATCTCTGTTTTTAACCAATTAATACACGTTATTGGGGAATTTGAGCAACCGCTACCAAATTCCCCTCCTTTTAGTCCTAATTTGTCTAGTGACCACTCAAACAAATCAAAACCAAAGGCATGAAGAGCAAGGACTAATAAAAGATTGAGAACAACCCAAATTAGTATCTAATTAGCCGCAACCGCGACACTAATCAAATCTAATCTATTAGTTGCCTAATTAATTCACCAATCACAAGTTAGTCATAACCGTACACTAAACATGTGAAAGTTGCTTCCTTTTAGGCTAATAATCAATAACCACCAATTATCAACCAAGCATATGAAATACCCAATTCAATCCAATCAACCAATTAGATAAAACAAGGATAAATCATGCATTAAAGAACAATGAATTAATTATAATGAAATTAAAGGTAAAATAGAGAGAGAAATACTTACTAATACATAGGATGAGATAATTTGAGTACACCAAGGATCTAGAAGGTGATTAGCCTCCCATACTAATTATTACAATAATATTTGAGATGAAAATCATAATGAAAATATTAAATCTCCTTGAGTTTCTCTCTCTAAAATGAAAACTAGATGAAAAACAATATGAAAGGTGATAATTACTAGGGAGGGGTTACATGCCCCTTTTATTAAAGATAACACTACTACATTCAAGGTCATATACATTGGTTTTTATCATATTATACAACACTTCAAAACCGTTGTCTAATGGGGGCGCTGTGGTAAGTAATGGAGGATATCACAACGGCCTAAAACCGCTGTCTAATGTCATAATACCATAGCGGTTGAAAACCGTTGTGTAAAGATATATATAGCAGCGAGAATAAAACGTTGTTGAACCGCTGTATAACATATGGCTTTTTTTTTAGTAAATCTGCCACTGCTACTACACATCATTCATTCATATATATCCCAGTGATCATCTCCGAGTTTTTACACCAAAACAAACTCAGCCATATGCATTCCAAACATATGAAACATCATCCAAAGCAACATCCACCAATCCCAAAAACTAATCCTAAATAATCTTAAACAATTCATTCATTATACACGAAAGTTACAAGTTGTAGACGATATAAGTTGACCATTCGCTCCTCACTTCATCAATTTGATTTTGGAAATAACTTGCACTCAAGGAGCCCGGGAAGTACTGCGATAATCAATTTACTAGCGTTAGTACGATACTATATTAATGGTTTTGAAATTTTCGCAAAAGCAAATATTTCGATCATTTCAAACATAACATGACCTTAAAACCAACACTCACCATTGTTGGGATAACATGTTCTCCATGGTCGACGATTTCACGCATGAATCGAAGAATGTAATAACCACAATCTTTCATGTTGTCATGACGGGGACACTGCATAAATTTGAAAAACAAAAGTCAGAATACAAAAAATAATGATGAGACTGTAAAACACAACAAAATCATGACCAGTAGACATAAAAGACCTATAAGCAGTACAAGTGGAGTTGTCTCGCCCTACTAGATTGTAACCTGGGTTGCAGGCGTTGAGCGATAGATTTGGGGGTTCGAATATGAATATATCTTAAGAAATTATAATAGCTTAATTACCTCTATTCGGTTCCATTTCGTACAACTTTTCATGGTCTTTCTTGTTCCTTCTTTCCCCAAATCCTCCAAAGTCGTATGAAACACGATCAATGCACTGAAAGATAATGAATCCATGTAAGCATTTTATTTTGATAGTAATCATAATGACTAGAACGCCCCGCAAGATACTTACAGATTGAGTATTGAAAATATCTTACACTCAATTTCTCCTCTTGATGGGTCCAAGTAATAGACCACATCATCAAATGGGTCAACTACACATAGAATCCAGTAATCCCTAACAATGAAAACAAAACCATATGAAAAACTGAATCAAGAATGTTAGACCCAGCACAACATTCACACACTCGAGAAAAGACATGCTGACTTGAAAACGGCTAAGGGAAATAAAACTGACTCTAACTGAAAATGTGCCAAAAATAGCTTATGCTGGACCGCACCAGCTTTTAAAGCGCCTGCAATATACTAAGCTCCTTGTTGATTCTGTCCTACACGCATGGTAGATACTTTGTGGGGACACATAAATCCATATCGGCGAGTTATGTTCTTTTAACGACATCGATGATACAACAACCCAAAGAAAGCAGTTAAAAACCGCTGTCTAAAGGCCGCAGTGTAAACGTCAAATAAACTTAATACGGAAAACTGCTGTAATAGGGTACAAAACCGCTGTTTAATATGGTACCAATATACAGCAACTAAGAACCGCAGTATAATGGGCGCCGTATAAAGGTCATTTTGGCGTAGTGTAAATACAAAAGATACTACAAGACGAAACAGATATTTCTTAAGCAAAAAGAAACCGTCATAAGCCTTCAGGAGGCTTCCCGGAAAGCCGCTTTCTCGACTCGAGGAGGAAAATTCTCGAGTCGAGCGTCTTAATTCTCGACTCGAGACAACTCCTTCTCGAGTCGAGCGTCTGAATTCTCGACTCGAGATAACTCCTTCTCGAGTCGAGAGTGCCCTTGCTCGACTCGATGAAACTGCTTCTCGAGTCGAGATTCCTCGAGTCGAGAAAGTTGAATTTCTCGCCTTCTTCTTCGCTCCTAATCTTGAGCTCCCGTTTGAAATCCGCTACGCACCCGAGCCATCCTCTCCGTGAATCACGATTCGAATCTAGGCTCGGTACTCCAATCCCGACCATGGCTTACCAAAATGTCTTGAGCAATAAAATCCTCGTAAAACCCACGTATAAGCTCCAAAACTACTCCAAATGACGTGGTCCACCAATCACGATAAAACCATGCTCTAATACACCCCAAGACGCCTAAATCATGCGGATTAACACACTACCATTGCGCCAGATCAACCCGTATAAACCCTAAAACCCCAAATTTGAAGTCGTGATTCCCGACCCGTCCGAGCTCGGATTGCATCCAAATTTGGAGGGGTGTCTACTATATATACAAGTTTCATTCCTGCCAAGTTTGGAGTCGTTTCGACTTCTTTAGGTGGTACTTTCATTCCCTCTGCCTTTTAGTGTATTTTGGTGTTATTAGCTACTTTGTTGTGGTGATAGGCGTGGTTGTTTGTCCAAGTTTGTTACCTTCTGATTGTGGTTGCCCCTAGTGGTTACTAGGGAGGATTGTAGTGTTGTACTCCATTGGTTTGTTGATTAGTGGAAGGGCTTGGTACCGGGCTTACGGTACCTGTGGTTTTTTCCCACCTTAGGTTTCCGCATAACAACCTTGTGTTGTTTGTTTTCTTGTCATTTTTGCATTACATTTGGTTAGTCTCATCTAACGGCACAAACGGGGAAAAGGGTAGTTAGTTTGTAGCTTCCGTTTTGACCTCTTTTTCCCAACATAGTGGTATCAGAGCTACGAGTTTAGGCCTGTGGTTTATAGCTTGTGTTGTTTTGGATGGATGATAAACTGGGTAAACAAGGGATGATTTTTCTGAATTTCGAAAATTACTCGGATTGAAAAATATAAATGGAAGACCACTTGTATGAGCCAATGGTAAACAAGGACATTCCCACTGGTGTAATTGAAAAAGATTGGAATATTTTGAATCGTAAGGCGGCTGCTACTAAGCGACAATGAGTCGATCACTACGCCAAAAAAAGTATTAGACACCGGCATATATGACACTGAAGGTCAAAAAACGGTGTCAGAAATATATATGACACCGCTTTTGTATAACCCGGTGTCATATGAATTTAAAAAAAAAAAACAATGGAAGTTTAAACATATGACACCGGTTTTTGCCATAACCGGTGTCATACACTACGCTAAAAAAAAACTAGTTTTTATATAAGACACCGGGTATTTACCAACCAGTGTCTATGTTAGAAAATAAAATAATTTAAAAAACAAAAAAAGTCCCTTGGTCTCTCCGCCTCTCTTAATATTTCCTATTTTCCAAACCCCTTGGTCCCTCGGCCTCTCTCATTTCCCATTCTCCATTTTCTCTTTTCACAGAAATCCATACTCTCTATCTCCACTGTTTACATCAAACTCTATCTCATATCCCTAATTTCTATCTCCACTCTTCCTCAAGTTATTGAACCACAAAAATCATTTCTTTCTCAAGTAATTGAACCACAAAAATCCCCTATTTCTATCTCATCATCGACCGATCACCTTTGAAGTGCCGCCTCCGCCACTGTGAAGAACATACTGAACGCTAATTGTTGAGTGAGCGAGACAAATCTGGACAACTACGCTGCAAGGAAGCGCCAATCGTAAGCCGGCGAAGAAGTTGTGGTGGTATTTTATTACTAGATTTAGCCGTATTTTCTTAACTTCATGTAAGTTCTATTTTTAAAATTTGGGGGGGGGGGGTTCGTACAAATCTGGTTTCGAGTTTTAGATGTACTCATATAAATTTTAGATATATTCTATTTAAGTTTATTTTATCAAATTAGACGCACATCATCAAAGATTTTGAGTTAATAAACCAGGAAAATCGATTACCAAAACATCAGGTGTCAAATTTTCATATCCCTGAGTTGCAGAAGCTTCATTCCTACGCCAAAAAAAGCATGAATATTGCGACTCGAAATCAAATATCGAAAATTAATCACATAAATTTAAAAGGCAACGGAAAGTAACCTAATTTTCTGGATGTAATCCGAGTCAGACATTGGATTTTCATCGAATTCAACTTCTTGCGGCTTCACCGACTTCGGCTTCTGATGACGGAACCGCTTCGGGCGAATTTTGGAGTCGGCAGCGGCGACGGAAACGACGGAGGAGGAGGACGCGGCCAGGGACTCATCGAAAGGTGAAGCATTGCCGGTGATGATGTTGTAATCTGGGAAACGTGTTCAGTAAGATTGAAAACAAAATAGGATTGAATTGATCGGAAAATTATTCCAATGAACATAGAAGCATCAAAACCAGTAGCGAAGGTGAGGAGAGAGAAACCAAGAGAGAGTAACGGCGGCGATGCGGTGGAGAGAGGTGGCGGTAGAGAGCGAGAGAGGTGGCGGTGGAGAGCGGTGGCGTGAAGAGAGAGAAAATGGAACCGTTTTGCAGAGAATCTGAGGAGAAGAAGGATGAAGAGAGAGAAAGTGAAAAGCAAAAATGAAGTGGGAGACGGTTGTAAATGATACTCCTTATGTCTATAAATTAAATGACGCTTTTACCCCTCCATCATGGCGGATTTAGGAGCGTTATATCTGAGCAGATGAATGGTCAGGATGAGGACTTATGGACTCATCTAAGCCTAAAGGACTCATCAAGACTAGATCAACGGATGAGATTAAAACAATTAATAATAACAAAAATACAAAAACAAAATAAAAAAGACCACTCCCCTTTCATTTTCTCTCTCCTCCCCCACCCCCCCTCCCCCGACCACCCAGCCCCGCCGGACGCCGTCGTCGATCACCACCATAGACGGCGGCTATACTACCACCCTGATCGCGAGGCTTCGGCGACCGTCACTTCGCCCACACAGGACTCCCCCGGCCCTTCCTTCACCCCCATTATCCCCTCTCTTCTTTTCGATCTCCCTTGTCATCCTTATTTGCGGCGAGTATGGTGGTGAATGTGGTCGGCGGCGTAGGGCGAGGGGTGGGGGACAGTGTTTAGGCGGCGGCGTTTGATAATAAGGGCTGGGGAAGGGAGTGAGAGAGGAGAGATAAAGTGAGAAAAAAGGGGCGTGGAAGATGATAGAGGCGGTGGCGCGGGGAGAGACATGCCGCCGTGAGGTCGCCGGATTGAGGCGCATCGATTTGTGGTGGTCGCGTCGCGTTAGGTGGTGGTCGGCGTATGGAGGCGGCGGTGGCCGGCTGTTGCGTGGTGGTTGGAGGGTGTAGGAGGAAAGAGAAGAAAAAAAATTTGGGTTCATTTTTCTTTTTTTATTTTTTATTTTTTATCTTTTTTTATTATTAAAGTTATGAATTTTAGTGTGTAGAATTATTGAAGTTATTAAAGTTATCAAAATTATTGGTGTTAAGTCGGGGTACGTGTTTTATAGTTATTGGAGTTATTATAGTTACGTGCTGTAGTTAATGGATTTATATTAAAATACGTGTTTTAGTTATTGAAGTTATTGAAATTAAGTTGAAGTTACGTATTTTAATCAAATATTGTTAAGTTAGAGTTGTAAAGTTATTGGAGTTATGCGATATAGATACTGGAGTTACGGAGCAACTAAAGTTATGAGACTCAATATGTGTGGCTGGGATTACTTCTGACATAACTTTACTTCTGACCTGATACAATTCATATATATATATATATAGGGGTTACATCTGGTAAGAAACTAATTTAAAGTTAGAAATAAGAAACAATCTGGGCCACACATCTACCCCAAATCAATGGATGAGATTAAACCAAATTAACAAAAAAAACAAAATAAAAAATACCCCATCCCCTTCCATTTTCTCTCTCCTCCACCAACCTCCCCCCAACCTCCTCCCCCGACCACCCCACGCTCGCCGGAGAACGTCCCTGCCCACCACCATAGCCGGCCCGGACCTAACCACCGTAAGCGCCTCCCTTCGGCGACCCTACCTCCGCCACTCCCACACGCCACTGCCCCTTCCTCCTCCCCCAAATCCTCCCTCATTAATGAAAACACCGTCACGGTGACGATAGTAAGGGACGCAGCTTCCTAGATGTACGCAACCATGTGCAAGGGGCGGAGGACGATTTCTGGGCGGCGGAAACAGACCATAGGGGCGGGGGAAGGTTATAGGAGAGGAGAGAGAAACGAGGACAAAAGTGGTCGCGCGGTGGTTTTGGGGCTATGTTGGGGGGAATATAGGGCGGGGTTGAGGTCGCGTGAGGGTCACGCGTATGCGCGGTTTTTTAATATAAATCAAATACGTCTTTTAGTCATTGGAATTATGTTAAATTTGATGGAGTTAAGTTGAAGTGACTAAAGTTAAGTTAGAGTTACGATGATGTTAAGTTAGAGTTGCAAAGTTATTGGAGTTGATGCTATAGTTACTGCAGTTACTGGAAACTGAAGTTATGAGAGTTATCAAAATTAGTGGTCCAAATTGTTTCTTAATTCTGACTTTAAGAGCACTTCTTACATGATTTAAAATCAGAAATAAGAAATAATCTAGACCACACATCTTGATACTCCATTAACTCTCATAACTCTAGCTTTTTTACAACTTCAGTTGCTATAACACTTAACTCCAATAACTTCGTAAATTTGGTTTAACATCATCGTAACTTCAACTTAACTCCAGTACTTTAGTTTAACTCCAATAACTTAACTTAACTATAATAATTAGAAGATATATTTTAATATAACTCCAATAACTACAACACGTAACTGTAATAACTCCAATAATAACTATAACACGTAACTATAATAACTTTACTAACTAAAACACGTAACTATAATAACTTCATTTATTAACTCAAATTTAAAAAAAAAAACAATTAGATTAAAAAAAAATCTCCTCCCACCCACCACCACTACGCACGAACCACCACCCCTGTCCAGCCACCACCACCTCCATACTCGCCGTCCTGCATCCTGCCGCCATCCCATAGGTATGGTGGTTCTCCCTCCCCCCCATCGACCACTTCACAGCCCCAATCGACCCATTTACTCTCCTCAAACTTCTCTCCAACCACCCCGAATTCCACCCTCCCCGATGCTCCTCCGCCATTCAAAAGTGTCGCCGCCTATCCCCTGACTTGAGCCGCCCCTATCCCGACGTTCGCCGCCCCTCCTGGCCTTGTTGCCGCATCTCCCCTATTTTTCGACGTGAAAAAAAGGAGGAAATGGGGGAGAAGGAAAGGCGGTGGCGTGTGGGAACGGCCGAGGGAAGGTCGAGGTGGCCGTGCGTTCATGGTGGCTGGTCGGGGACGGCGATTGTGGTGGGCAGTGACGGAGCTCGGCGGGGCTGGGGTGGTTTCGGGTGGGGTAAGGGGGGGTTGGGGAGGAGAGAGAAAAGGGAAGGGGGTGGGTCTATTTTAGTGTTTTTATTTTTTTTTTGTTTGGTTTAATCTCAATTATTGATGTTGGGTGAATGTGTGGCTCAGATTGTTTCTTATTTGTAACTTTAAATTAACTTCTTAACTTTATAAAAGAGAGAATTTTGAAGCGCATAGAGAGAGTCTATCATTTGATAGTGAGAGAGTTTAGTTTATGTTGAAAGAGCAATAGAGAGAGTCCATCATTTCAGAATTACTGATAATGTTTAGTGTATGTTGAAAGAGTAATAGAGAGAGTCCATCATTTGAGAATAAGAGCAAAAAATGAGAGGGTAAATTACACAGTTAATTATTAACAATTCATACAAGGAATTTTAATTGAAATGATACCATAGTTGATTATAAACATAAAAGTCATTAAAAATAATATAATATTTGAACCGTGCAACACACGGGTTTAAGACTAGTTATATTAATAAGATAAGTGTAAAGTGAGTCTTAAGTGAGTTTGAAAGATAAAGAAGCGTATTTAAATAAGTGTGTTAAGATTTTCAAGTTTGAGAAAAAACGAGTTTGGAGTATGAAGTAAGTCTTACCGATAAAGATAGTCTAAGTAATTTAACAAATCCTCTCAAAAGAGAAAAAAAAAGTACTCCCTCCATTTCATATGATTCTTTACATGGAGAAAGTGGGGGAAACCAAGACGGGTAGATAGAGAAAGAGATTAGAGAAATGAGGGGTAGTTGTTAGAGATAGGTAATTAGACATTAATCACATCTCATACCCACCACGGCCACCAGTCCACCACCACCTCTGTCGATGCTCCCACTGCTACTGTCCTTTCACCACATCGATGCATCATCATCATCGCTATTTACTCCAAAAATTAAACTACTTCACCTTACCATTCACCATTTTTAACCCAGAAAAAACCCTAATTTCTGTTTTGTTAAAAATGCAGAAGAATAGGAAAACTAGAAAACCCCCAATTTGATTTTTTTGATTCAAATCCCAAAGAAAAAGAAACCCAAAAAAATCCCTCATTTGATTTTTTTATTGAAAAACAAAAAACAGAAAAAAAAACCCCCTAAATTTGGGGTTTTTGATTGAAAATGAAAAAGAAGAGATATTCTAGAAAAACCCCCATTGATTTTTTGAGAACATGAAACCCAGAAAACCCCCAATTAGATTTTTGTTTTATTGAAAATACAGATTGAAAAGGAACAAGGGGGATAAATTATCAGATGAGAGAGAAGACATGAAGATGGGAGGGATTTGGGGAGATTGTGGATTAATGAATAATAAACATCTGATGTAAAATGAATGATGATGAACCGAAGAAGAAGATGAAGATGAGACGAATGAATGAAGGATGATGGGTGAATGAATGAAGAATTATGGTTTTAGTGTTTTACGAGTGGTAGGGTGTGGTTATAATTCTCTTTTTTTTTTGGGTGGGTAAGTGAGTATGATTGGGTTGGAATAATAAGAGGGGGGAAACATTAAAGAGTAATTGGGTTGGGTTAATTAGTTAAATGACCCAATTAGATGGTGGGTTAGTAAAGTTAATAAGAGTAGTTGCGGAAAGTCATGTCACAAATATTGGACCGAAATAGAAACGTAAATAATGAATTTTTTTTGGCAAAAGAGTAATACGTAGAAAAAAAAAAAAATGGAGATAGTAGTAATTCAAACAACCACCAGGTAAGCAACAAAAAGTAATTGACTTTGAAAATTAGGCTCTTAAATTCCCTCTCAGAAGTGAGAAAAGTCGACCCACTCTTTCCCTTTCTTACTTTCCCTTTCTGCGAAAGAATTTTCATTAATGGCACTCTATTCTTCTTCTTCAGATACCTCATCATACTCCACAATTGGAGACCACCTTAGATTTCGCAAACCCAGAAACCCAATTTCATCAACAACAGATCCAAACCCACCTCGCATTTCCTCTATTATGGAAACCACCCGCTGCAAATCCGCCATTTCATCCCTTCTTCTCTCCACTTTCTCCAACAACAACAACAGCAGCTCTGACAACACCCAGAAAACCAAAAAGTATTCATCAAAGGGTTCTACTTTGCTTGGTTTTGGGTGCACAGCTCAGCCTGAGGTGAGTGTCCCTGCTGTTATACGATCTTCTGCTGATTGGGAGGATAAAAGAGAGGATAATAAAAACAGTAAAAAAAAGATGAAAAATAAGAAGAAGAAAAAACATCAACAACAACAACAACAACAACAGCTGCAGTTGCAAACAATGGATGAGTCTGTTGTCCAGGATTTGTGGTGTGGTGCTGATTCTGCTGCTTCTTCTGCTCCTGTTGATTGTGTTCGTCCTCTTTCTTCTCGCAACAAAATCGATCTCGACAAACTTCATCATCACCACCATACTAATTCTAGTAGAGAGGTTTCTTTCTTTGTCATTCTCCAATTATTATACTTTCTGTTTTTAGTAACTTTGAATTTTGTTTCTGTTTTTTATCTTCATCCCTCATTTCATTTCGTCATATTGTGTGTTGAATTATTAGTGGTTTGTTCAGAATATATTGAGTCTTGGGTTTGTTGAATTCCTACGCCCAACTTTTGCTAATTGTACTGCTTTGTTCTTGAAATAATTCGAGTTTTGGGTAATTAATCAATCATATTATGTTAAGAAAATTTTTAGAGTCTAGGTCGGGTAATTCATCTTTTCCGAAAAGTACCGAGTCTTGGGTAAATGTTGATTCACTAATCTGTGCTCGTTATTCCAGAAAGTTTCAGTCTTGAGTTCAACGTACGCATATTTTGGATCAGATGATGAAATGTTGTTTATTTCGAAACTTGAGTCTTTTTTTGCCTACTACATACATGCATTGTCATTTGTTTAATTATTTGGACCGGGTGAAGCTATGTCATTTGTTTTTTAAGATTAGTTTCATGTCTCTTATTGTCTGGGGAGTTATGTTTTCTTGGGGTACTAATATACAATTTGCGTTATGATTGAATGTTGAGCTCATGAGTCATGACCAGACAGACGTTTTCATTCTCGCTTTCGAATTTGTTTATGATCATGTGTTGTTTACATTTCTTTTTCTAAAGTAGTTGGAATATAAGACAGAGGACAAACAGTAGATGACCTAACAAGATTTTCCAAGGGTTCACGCCTTTTCTTATCAACTGAGTAGATTAAACTAAATCAACTGAGTGGCCGAATAATTTATGGAGATAGTTATTTTAGCGGTATATTACTAGCTTTTATTAGGCTTTGTTTTTCAACATTTTTAATTGCTGTTTTGTTTGCTTTATGTGTGTGAGTGTGACTGGCTTTCTTTTCACTTCTTTCTGTTTGGAAGTATCAGAAATTGCATTTGGCCATATGTTCGTCATTCATGTGTATCTTGTCTGTTTGCAGCGCGGCTCTTATTCCTTTAGACAGAGAGTAAACGCTGAGCAATTTGGTGGTTTAGACCTAGATTCTACCTTTGATGCCCCTCATATTGGGCCTGATGTGTTTGAAGCCCGACACTATCACCATCTGCGGAATCGATCTCCTGAGGGGCTGGCTGAGGTAGGTTTATGTCTACTACAGTTTATTGCATAATATAACCTCCGCGTTTCAACCTTCAAGTACATTTCTGAAGTTCTAAAGTTTTTGGATGGGTTCTTGAATTACTTTAGATATTTACTCTTTTACATGGGACATCTTGACGTCTCTTTTGCGGTTTTGCCTATCCTACTAGGATCAACTGATTAGGAGATCGTCATAGCAGTCTGAGTTTAACTTGAGGAGGAATCGTTGCTTACTAAGCTTTAGGAGATTGAAAGGGCTACTGTTTGACTATCCTTACTCGATGATCTTTAATTTAGGGATCTTTGACCAGTAAATCAGATGTTTAAGTTCATGTGTGTTTTCATTTCATTTCGGGGTAAGGGGGCCTTGTTAGATGAACTCATGAGGTGTTAAGATGTCACAATAATCTTAATTTGGTGCAAAGTAGCATTCCACCTAAAATAATTAATCATGCTTGCTTAAACAAAAACCTAAGGGCATCCCTTTTAAAATAGTGCCTTAATGACACCCCACCACATATTGTCTCTACCCATAATGTGAAGATAGTTAGTAATGGGGGACATTATAACTGGTAAACTGGAATGACCATTTTATTTTCAATAATAAATCATACTCTTTTTTAGATAGAAACAGGACATCATTAGATTAGTCAAAGAGCGATGGAGGACAGGGTGCTCAAAAGCAAATATAATCAAGTGACCCCTATTATATTACCGTAGTTACGCCACCAGTATGTCTTACTTTTTGGGTTCACTAATCAATGTAAAGGTGAAATGGCTGAAAATCGATTCAATTGATGTTTCTATGCTGTATGTGCATCATCAATTCCAGAATTTTTTCGAAATTAAAATGTTCTGAACAGGGCAACGGGCATATCAGTGATATAACTATGCTGGACTCTGGAGAGTTGGGTTAGACATGGCTCAAGTTCTCGTCCGTGATGATGATCCCCTTTTCATGCCATCACATTTTTTTGTTAGTGCGTTCCTTTTCAAGACATGTTAATTATAAGGATTATGTGCTCTTTACTTTTTCTAGGGTTGTGTGTTTATGAAGTTATCGACCTTTTATTTGCCTGTTACGTAATACTATTACCACATTTGGTTTGCAACTTGCTAATTTCAAAGTAAGAAAGATACTGATAATAAATTAAATACTGATGGACGGTTGGGTCTATCAGTTAGACCAGAGTACCAGGGTTTCCTTTTTCAGCTTTTGAAAACAGATGAACCTTAATTAAATGGCGAAATGAGTTGTTCCTCAGCCAAACTGCACACGGCGCCTATCAGGCCATCACCCAAAAAGAAAAAAAAATGCAAATGGCAAGGCAATGATACTAGATGATCTCTGATCAAGCAAGGTTTTGGACTTTTGGTTTACGTTTTCAGACAGTAGGCACTTTTGTCCCAGCATTAGTTAGTTCACAGAGTTGTGTTTACCTATGATTTCATGTCTGGACATTTTGGCTCAAACAAATTTCTGTGCTTGTTGACAACCTCACATGACAACCAGCTTATCCTTTTGACTTTTGAGTCATTACTTGCATTCATAAACTTAATGGTTTCGCCGTTTCGTTCTCTTCTTGTGGTTTCCTTCCTTTAATGCGAGTCATGTAGGGGAGGGAGAGTGCAAAATGGTGTTTTTTTTTTTTCCGAGTGGTAAAAAAATTGACATGTCTGAAGAACGTTGTAAGTAACATTTCATCATAATTGAAAAGCACAAGTACCATTTTGTTATCTACAAGGATAGTGGTTTGTACACACTAATATCTGGCTGGCCCAACTTATTTTTTGTTCCTTGTCCCTCTGGTATGGTCCTGTGGGCGAGAAAGCTGGCATGATGCATTAATCTATTTGTGAGCCTTTTGTATGTATGGCTTGCTATACCCCAGACCTGAAGCCTGGATTGGAAGTCGATCACAGGGTGGGGGGTGTGGCAATGGGAAAGTGTACAAGATTACACTTACTAGAGCCAAAGTTCAAGTAATGAATACAAAGCCCCAAAACCATCACATTACTTTTGCTCTTGCTGTTCATGTGACTTGCATGAGACAAAAATGAGGAAATGCTGTTATGAGGCAGTATGCACAAAGAATTTTCATTCTGTTAGTTTCCAATTTACTTGAATTTTTCAAACTATCACATAACATAACCTTTTTACTGCTGTGCTCTGAATATCTTATCCTGAAACATTGTTGTTCCTTTTTTAAACATGAATTATGTGCCTAGTACTATTAGAGTCTTAGATTGGTGTAGTTTTGGCTTTTCTTTACCATTTTAGCCTCTCCCAAGTAGTTTTGGAATTAATTTAAATCTAGTTTTTTGTTGCCGTAAAAGTATTATGAAACCTAATCAAACTCATGGCTCTGTGATCTTGAATTCTTGATGCAGATTCTGATGTTTCAAAATGGATTATTAATGAGCAGAAGATCAGGTGGTCTAGATAGATACCGAGATTGGAGACTAGATGTTGATAGCATGACTTACGAGGTACGGATATCCTAACATCAGTATTGTTTCTTTTGATTTGCATCTGCATGATTAAGAGAAATAGGGGTGTGCATCTGTCCGAATCCTGACAGACGGGAACTAGTATCCGCAAAAGAGAACGACCGGGATTCTAGTTGTAGAATATTTAATGTTATCTGCATTGGTCCAAACAGGAATTACTTGAGCTCGGTGAAAGGATTGGCCATGTGAGTACTGGATTAGAAGAAGATAAGATTGGCAGATGTCTAAGGAAGATGAAGCTTTCTGTTGTTGATGAATTGTCCTCACAGTCATATCCACCAGAGGTGGAGCCAAAGTGTAGCATATGTCAGGTATGTTTAGAGCGCCGCTGTCTATGCATCAAAATTATATTTTATACGTTCTAAAATGAGTAGATCCCAGTTCATTTTGTCGTCATGTTTAAATAATTTGAAAGTTCATTATGCAATCTTTATTGTTATTGTCTTTCTATGTCTATGAGAGAGTTTGTCCTGATTTTCTTAGCTACCTATCACAGGAAGATTATGAAGCAGATGATGAGATGGGAAAATTGGAATGTGGACATGCTTATCATTTACATTGCATACAACAGTGGCTTGCACGGAAAAACGCTTGCCCTGTCTGTAAAGCCGAAGCATCTTATCAATAGGGCTCAAGAAAGCCATGTCCTATGATTACATTATTATCGGTTGTATAGATTTAAAAGCGATTATGTTCTAGATATTGATTGCAGCATGTTTGTTAAAGAAGTTTGATTTGATTTATCGTCCTCCGTTTGTATCCACCCTGCAAAAAGAATTTACAAGGCTTGGAAGGGACTTGAAGGAACATGTTCTATTCATTACTATTCTAGACAAAACAATGATAGAGCCTTGGACATTGTCATTTACGTCATCTATGTCTGTTTTCACCAGACAGACCCATAATTTATACCACTCTACACTCTGCTCGAAATACTGTAAGAGGTGCTCATAATTTATACCACTCGATCCGAAATACTATATGAGATCAGAATACTATATGAGGCGCCCATATCTGTTTTATCTAGGGCTATTGTAGAGACTATGTTCTTCTACATATAGTGATACATGATTACTGGAATGTTAACGTCCGTCCTCGACGCCCACTATGCTATTCTCCTTAACCATTGTTGTAGCTCACCATATGTATTCGACCCCCCTACTAGGATAGGACACACCTTCCTATAGCTTAGGACACACCTTCCTATAGCTTAGCCGCCAAGCGGCCTCAATCGGGCCCTACAATCAGGGCTAACTCTGCATAAGCGGCTGCGTAACCGAGGTAGCAAGTCACAACATATCAGTAAGGCGGGTTAAGGTTGTCAGCCTGTCACCACGACCGGACACACCCGGAGGTTCCTATCAATTCGAATTCCATGGTATTTACGAGCGACGCAACTCAGCCAATGACGTCTATTTACATCAAGAATAAAGGAAGACATAAACGTGCAGCTATTAGATTGTTTACATTATTCAAGCTTGATGTTGGAATGTGTGAGCTTGTCCCACATTCAAAAATAAGTGGGATATTGGTAGCCATATAAACAAGAGGGTTATTTCTCCTATACCCAATTGGTTTTAGGATGGAACCCCGCTTGGACGTATATACTAGCGTTTGGCTCCTCCATTCGAGATCTCCTCCCCTAACAAGTGGTATCAAAACCCAAGATTCGGACAGGGCTTGGGTGCAGACACCATACCGTCTGGGGGACCCTTGTCAGATTGGACGCCACAGACAATTCTAGTAGGTCCTTATTAGATTGGACGCCACAATTTGGTGGTGGTGGTGGTCTGACCCAATTTGGTTCGAGCGGGAGAGAATTTGATCGGCTCACACATGAGGGGGAGATTGTTGGAAAATGTGTGAGTTTGTCCCACATTGAAAAATAAGTGGGATATTGGTAGCCATATAAACAAGAGGGTTATTCCTCCTATAGCCAATTGGTTTTAGGATGGAACTCCGCTTGGGCGTATAGGCTAGCGTTTGGCTCCTCCGTTCGGTCTCTCCTCCCCTGACACTTGAGACTAGGATTCGAACTCCATGATTAAACTTAGCCTTCTCTAACCCATTAATTTAGGTTGGTGATTTTGGCAGGGCGGCAATTACACCTTCCAAGGCAAAATTTTGAAACTGATAAAAACACCCCTAAAATTGATCCCCCCCTCTGTTATGTTATTTATGTATGCTGCTCATCCTTTACTAATAATTTGATTTTGGGCATTAAAGTAGGAAAGAATGCATATACACAACTAAATTATTGTATCAAACCTTAATCTTAGTGCAATAAAAAAATATTCTCCTTTTTTTCTAAATCTTGCACTCCTCTCATGGATAAGAACATATAGTATTACTCCTATTACATGTATAGTTTGTCTATGGAGGTTGTAAGCACCTTCAATCTCACATAAGCTGAACCAATACAAAGGAAGGAGCTACCCGATTTGTTTTAGCAAAAATACAAATTAAACTTGTTGGAATATATGCCTTGAACGTCTTACCATTTGGTTATGTCGTAGTGGTTACCGAGGAGGGAGCTCGGGGCATAATTCTACGACTTACGTGTGTTGAGAATAACCTCATACTATATGAGTAGTATGGAGGTCGATAGGCGAAAACGGGATAGGGACTTTGCGCGGTCCGTGAGGTTTAAGTCGCGGAGCGCGCGACTGTTTTCATAATCAGGCGATGTAGAGACTTTTGGCGACCCGCCTTAGGTGGTGGCGCGGGCCGCGGTGAGCTGGCGCGGTCCGCCGAGGGCTTGGCGCGGAGCGCCGTGGGATGGGCCGTATATCGGCTATTTTTTGTCTCCGCGTGTTTTGCTATATAAACACCTAACCCTCTCATATATAGCCTCACTGTCGTTAGAAAGTTGAAGACCTAAGCCAACAAGTTAGGTCGTTGAAGACCGAATACACAAGATGGATTGATTCTCTACCTATTGTGGGTACACTGAGTCATGATAGGGAGTTTTCTCTATGATAGGGAGTTTTCTCTATGACTGTGGCTTCATTGGTTGGTGAGCTTATTAGAGAGCGTTTGTTAGTTTCTTAGCTGATCGCAAGAACGTTTGGCTCCCTAGATCTCGTTCGTATTTGGTGAGTTTTTTTCAGGTTGAACACCCAACTTTGTATTGGCACTATTTCTCCACATAGTGATATTGGTTTCTCCTCTGTTAGGTGGACGTAGCTGGCAAATTGCTGGTGAACCACGTTAAATTCGGTATTTTTTTTTTACGTTCATATTGTTGTGTTATTGTTTAAAATCACGTTGTTCATCTTCTCGCACCTATCGAACAAGCATTTTTGGGACTGGACGCCTCTGTTCTAACAAAACTCACCCAACACAATGACATGAAGTCGGTAAAACTTGGTAAAGGCTCTAAAGAGATTGCTCGTATTAACTATCGATCAAGACGCCATGAGGTTCTTGGGTGAACACTTCCTCCAAATTGTTGGAGAAACCGGTTCGTAGTTTTGATCGTAAACCTTGGTCAACTTACTATTGAAGCTTTTTATTAGTTGAGAATTCTCGGCACAAATGCGGAATTAGGAAAGAATCTACTAATTTTAATGTGAAGATTATTCGGCGAGAATAAAAATAAAATTTTCATATATGTCAGCCAGCAACAATATTATAAGGGGTATTTTTGTCAGTTTTACTTATTTGCCTTGGAAGGTGTAATTTCCGATTTGTCAAAATCAGCACCCTTACTTTATTCATTCAACTTTCAGAAGTTCAAAATTTGATAAAATTTTGGGGAATCGGGAAAAATAATCTGAATAAATAAGGGGTAATAATTTTGAGTCAGTTCGTAAGTTTGAATAGAAAGAAAAAAGTTAGCCTTGAGAGCTCGTTTGGATTTTTGGATAGGGGATCAGAGGTGGGATAAGATTGGTACGAATTCAATGAGATAGTCCAATTCTCTTGTTTGGATCAAGATGAGAATCGTTAGTATGAGAGATGGGAATTGGGGTACATGTATGACTTTGCATATATACTCTCATCTAAATGTTAATTAATAATTGCTTATACAATTTTAAAGAGGGACAACTTAGTTTTTCATTTATTAATGAATTTTTAACCTCTAATGCGGTAGTACAAATGAGAGATAAGAAATCTCTCTGACCCTTCACGCTATTCCCATGTACCAAACATGAGATATTGGCTTATTGGTAATAATTATCCTCACCCATTTTTCCATAATCCAAACGACCCTTGAATTCATTTCCTCCAAACAGCAGTAATGTATTCTCCGCCCAACACGCCCTTGAATCATTACGGTGTTACATTTCTAACCCAAAATTCATTTTTCGCTCTCCTCTTTGGTTTCTCCGTTGCTTCTCCGCCGACTTTCAGGCATGTCGTCTCTCTACTCTTCTGTTTCTCTGCCATCTTCCAAGTATGTTGTCTATTTTCCTTTTCTTCCCTATTTTTCATTCTCATTATTTCTGTTAATTGATTATTTCTTTTATTACCCCTAACCAAACCCTTGTATACCAAAACCTGAAAATCAAAGAAATATTGTTCCATTAATCAATCCCCCATCAATCATTCAATCCCTTAATTTGTACCCTCTTAACTATTAAGGGAATACTAGGCATGTCTTTAGTATTATAATAATTAACAATAGACATCTCTTTCAAAGTAATCAAGTCATTTAAGGCTACGCTACGTACATGTGTGTCAAATTATGGTACCTAACAACACGTAACGAATTAGAACTTCGTCAACAAAAGTGAGCCATCTACGACATTCTAACTTCCAATGTCAAAAGATGTCTCTGATAAATTACAAAAAAAGTTTAGCTTAACAATAATCTGCCTAGAAATTTTTTTTTCGATCCGTTCGTTATAGTGACCATCTAAATGCATTAAATAGTACATATTATACATTATGATCTATAGAAATAATTATATTTTATTCAAAAGTTCTATGTACTTTATACAATGTAGTAGATTTCTCAATATATCTCTAATTAGAGACTTATTAATATTACATCGTCTCAAAATATGATCAGAGACAGAGTATGTGATTCCGTCTCAAAATAAAGACGGACTTTGTAATCCATCTCTAGCTTAGAGATGGATCATACATTCCGTCTCTAGATCGGAGACGGACACTTTGGATTCGTCTCAAAATCTTGTACAAAGCCCGTTTATTATTAATTTATGGTCAAATAATTTCTCTATCTGATATCTCTCTCTCTCAAAATCGTGCATCTCTGTCCTTCACCTTCATTTTCTCTCTTTCTCACATCTCCTTGGATCCCGACTCTGTTCACCCCGCGCCGATGCCATCACTACTCCTCCCCTCGCCTGCAAATCTACACGCCCTATCCAATTCTCGCCGCTCCAGGATGTTCTATCGTAATAGATCTCGATGTTATTCGTCTCACTCTCGCCTCCCCGTGGTTAGAGAATCATCGTCCTCCTCTGGTCTCCTCATCACCTCCTCCGTGACACAGCACCGCCGACGACTACAAGCCGCCGCCCAACAACAACAAGGTATTATTGGGTTGTTTTTTTTACTATTAGTTATTTTTTCGTTGATTAATAGTATTGTGTGTTGTTAATTATTATGAGATTTAAATTCTTAGTTGTTGTATTTGGTTTAGAAATTGTTTGATTTGTTTGATTTGTCAGATTTGTTTTAGGATTGAATCGAAAGGCTTATGAATTCGAGGTTTTTTGTGAATTGGGGGTTTTGTCTAGGAATCAAATTTTGGTCGATTGATCACATAGTCAAGGACAAAAGTGGACTAATTGATATATGGTTGACAAATAAGCCATTTATTTGTGAAGGTTGGATTTATCGCTTTTCGCCATCTCTTTTCTAAGTGCTTTTATTGTGAGGGTGGGTATGTCATCCAAGTTTGTCCTTATAAGTTTCGAGATATGTTGATGATACATGAGTTGTTGTTTGTAATGTTTTAGTTAGTATATTGGAAGTTTGATTAACAAATGTTTTAATTATTCTGCTATCTTACCGCACCTTATAGTTGTTAGCCTGACTCTTGGACCATTTCAATGATGAATGTAGTTTAATTGGCTCAAAGTTTAGAAAACATTGACGATTAATTTGAGGTTGCTTACATCACTTTCGGATATTATTGTCAAACCTGAGGCTGATGTGTTGGAGACTTGGACTCCAGTTATAGCTCTTTACTGATCCAACTTTGTATTTAATGTAAGCGTATAAAATCTTGTTTGAATATTTTCTCTGTTAGCTTTATTGTGCTAGTGCAGAGTCTCAATGTTATTCACTTTGGTGTTCAATATCTGCATGTTTTATGTGTTAAGAAATGGTTTCTCTTGTATTTTTTTAGTTATTCGAACTTGCTATCATGACCAAGTCCAGATCAGTTTTGATGTTTAGATGCCTGCATGTTTTGTGTGTTCAGAAATGGTTTCACTTGTGTTGGTTAAATAGTCAGTTTGACAAGTTTTATAACTAAAACAATGGATATTAGTTTAAGTGAATATGCTTGATTTTTCACGTATACTTTAGGTTGTTGATTGGATTTTGGACTTGTTCGATGTTCTAGGTAAGCTTTGGATTTTAAGGTGCTGTTTGCATAGCACTAAGGCCCTACTATGGACTCCTTTCTTTGCACGGTTGAGGCCATAGGGATGTTATATAAGCTTTAGAAAGTTATCAGCACTACATTAGACCTTTCTAGCTAAGTTGAAGTAGGTGTACTTTTTTTTGTTGTTCTGATGTGGTTTGCTGTGCAGATTTTTAGTGCATAATTGTTCAAGGTTGTTGGAAATTGTTAGTTGTCAAATTGTTTAGGTTGTCCAATTAAATATAAAAGAGTGTGGGAGAGAATTATTTGGTTTGGTTAGTGACGTTTACTTAAAATGATATGTCTCTCATATGTATTTTTAAGGTTTTGGGTTTTGAGTATCATGGTGCATACTATGTTTGATATACAGTTTAACTAACTCTACATAAAGATGCGATTGATTCATAGTTCTACCTTGTTAAGTATGTTGTTGATTTAGAGGCTATTAGCTCAAGGTGGAAGAGCATGTGCATTTGCATAAAAGTGTGGGTTCGAATCCCATATAGCCTATGAAAAAAAAGTTATTATGTGATAGTTGATCTTGGAGACTAATATGTATTTATGTAATATGGCTTTGAAATTTTGAATAAAAAGAAAAATGGCTAATAGGTAAAATTTCTAATCCTAGTTTTGAGATGGATGTTAGGATAAGTCGTCTCTAATTTGAGACGGAAATTTATTTATTCCATCTCTAATTTGAGGCGGAATTTGAAATCCGTCTCAAATAAATTAGAGACGGATTTCGTTTTCCGTCTCAAATTTGAGACGGATCCTAAATCCGTCTCTAATAAATTTGAGACGAGCTGTTTAGAGACGGATGAAATTTCGTCTCAAATCCGTCTCTAAATGCAATTTGAGAAGGAATTCCTTCACAAATTTCCGTCTCTATTTAACTTATTTCTTGTAGTGAAATTTGCTGCATGCATATGTCACATAAATCCAAGATGAAAAATAGTTAAAGGCGAGGATCAATCCTAGATATACTATAATAGAAGTAAAAAAACATGGAGCGAGATAGGATACAGTAATTTAGGTTAGTTTTGATTTCACATTTACTTTAAACTTATTTCATAAGCCCAAAATGACACCTTTCGACGTATTGTTTGCTAGAAAAGAATCGGGAGTGATTGAAGTAAAAGTACGGAGGGAAATTGGAGGATTGAAATTACTTGATTTACTAATCTGTTTATTTTCTGTGTTCGCTACGAAAGAATGCGGAACATACTGTGGGTTTTCCAAATGTTGTTGTGTCACTATTACTTACATGTAGGGCAGCTTTGTCCGTAAGGAAACAAGCTTTATCAATGAGTATGGAGATAAGCTTCTTCCCAAAATCTACGCATTTTGAACAAAAGCACAAGGTTTGGAAATAATTCAAGTTTTTATAGAGATCGATTGCATGCAAGTTGAACGGAATCACTTACAAAACAGCCTTCCACCAAATCGTAGTGAGCATAATGTGGACCACTAGGTTCTCCGAATACTTTGTATGTAACCTTATGCTCTGAGATCTTCTTGATTGTTTATGCTTAGTCATATTAAATGATCATGAGAATTATGAAACTATAAACAGTGGTTATAACAATATTCCCAATTGGTCTTGTTCAGATGATTAAACTTGTGCACATGATTCTTGTACAAAAATATTATGCTCCTATCAATTACTCCAGTGGTCTAGAACATTGTTGTTAACTGCAAGAGGAGTTTTGCAGGTACCGTATGAGATATATAAACTGTGTAATGGGTATGAGGGAGGACATATTATATTGACTGATATGCAAAGAATGTAGGTATTATCGAATTAAATCAGGACACACAATGGATGATGAAAAAGTACTCGAAATCTCAGATCTGTGTTGATGAGTTCTAAAATAACTAATCATTTTGTAGTTCCTGTTATATTAAAACCCTCGTTTCGAGACCATCTTCAAAAACACCTAAGAAGGTGTCATATGAGAGTCCTAGTAGTTTCAAAAGTAACATTAACAACCAAGTGTCTCATATGATTTAGCTTTCAGTTTCACAAAGGATCTGATCCTCAGATTGACAATTATATTTATTCCCCCCATCGCGTACTAGAGAGCAAAGCAAATAACTCAATGGAAAAATCATTCGAGAAACAAAAATGGTTGGAAGTGCCACTGACATATCGTCTGAGTTGTGACACGTGAATCACATTGTGGACCTTATCCAGATTTGCAGTCAAGTCTAACTTATAAGCTACTTTCCCAACTCATTTAGTCACCTTATAAGGTCCAATGAATTTGGGACTCAATTTCTCAATCTTCCCGAACTTCATTACACCTCTGGTGGATGATACTCGCAAGAGAACCATATCGCCCACGTTAAACTCAATGTGACTGCGTGTCATGTCAGCATAGCTCTTTTGTCTGTCTTGTGCAGCCTTGAGCCTTTCCTGAATCAGCTTGACCTGATCTGTCTTTTCCTGAATATAGTCTAGACCCAAGACCATTGTTTCACTTATGTCATTCCAACAGATTCGGACTCCTGCACTTTATGCCGTATAAAGCCTCATATGGTGCCATTTTTACTGAGGCTTGATAGTTTTTGTTGTAGGAGAATTCGATCAAATCCATTTTATCCTCCCATCCGCCTTGATACTATAAGGTACAAGCTCTTAACTATCCTCCAAAGACTGATTTGTTCTCTCAGTTTGGCTATCTGTGGCCGGGTCAAACGCTGTACTCATGAGAAGTTTCGTCACTAAGGCTTCTCGTAACTTCTTCCAGGTTCGAGAAACGAAACGCACATCACGGTCAAATAACAATCTCTTTTGGTGTACCGTGGAGTCTCAACACATGGTGTATGTAGGCATCGGCTCATTTGCTTCTCCTTCCACGTGTCTTTCATAGGTACTAAATGTGCGCACTTTGTGAGTCCATCCAAAATCTCCCAAATCATAATGTTTCCCTTGGGTGTCCTAGGTAACCTTAAAACGAAATCCATGGATATGGAACTCCATTTCCATTTCGGTACTGGTAAAAGTTGTAATTTGCCTTGGGGTCTCTTGTGCTCACTCTTAACCTTTTGGCAAACCAAACACTTAGATACGAAATCAGCCACATCATTCTTCATTTCAGACTGCCAGAACACATTTCTCAAATCTTTGTACATCTTATCACCTCCTGGGTGCACTGAATATTTGCTGACGTGGGCTTCATTTAGAGTTTGTTACTTAGTGTAGTGTCAACAGCTATGCGGACTCGGCCCTGGAATCGAACAATACAATCTTCACACTTTTGAATACATCAGGCTCCTATGCCAGTTTGTCCAAGTTGTTTTATCAGTCGACTGCAACTCCTTTATTTCACCCAAGATATCATCCCCAATTGCTGTCGTTCCTGAAGTCGTTCCTGGTTTAGTCAACTGGACTCCCACATTAGGAATTTGTCTCTTAGTTTCCCCCTTTGATCAACTAATTGGACCGAATGTAGAGACTTTCTGCTCAGTGCGTCAGCTATGACATTGGCTTTTCCTTCATGATAATGTATTTCCATGTCGTAGTCTTGATCAACTCCAACCATCTCCGTCCTATGTCGCATATAAAGCTCCTTTTTGAGTGAATATATACTTTAAAATCTTATAGTCGTAGAAGATCTTGAATGTAACCTCAATTAGGTAGTGTCCTTGCCCTTTTTAATTTAACTTGTATGATCTCAATCCCAGTTCCACTTATCTACATTGTCCAACATTGTCGAATTCCTTCACGACAGCTTCGACCTATGATTCTGCACCTTTAAAATTTGACCTCATTCACTTCATACACATTTAAGCGAGATCGTTACAAGAACCATATCTTAAGTTGATGGTAAAATCAAATTCTCCAACTATTAAACTTCAAGATACGACACTACAAGGGTGGAGTCTCAAAAGTGACACTACAGAACTACTACATACCATGATGTGTTTACATTATTCGACGATCTTGCTCATAAAATAAACTTTATCAACCCAAGTCGACGTTCCATTGCGTTCGTATAAAGCCACCCACCAAATGACCAATCCTCTATAATTTGAGCTTCTTAACAAACTTTAACCCAAAAATATTTATTATCAAAATAGATGCTACTTAAGGTTTCCTCATAAAATTTCACCACTACAAGTCGAGAGGGCGTTGGAAAGCTGAGTCTCTCATTCACCATGAATACACTTCTTCCACTTTGTTTATTGCACATCTATTGTCGTTATCAACCCAATATTATACAAAACGATGATTATTAGTGTCACCCTATTTTCACTTTAGCTCATCCATTACTACGGCTGGCAAACCCGACCCGACCCGATTCGTTGACCCGAGAATCTGACCCGATAAAAACCGAAATTGTGATCAACCAAACCTGACAAGACCCGACCCGACCCGATGATGACCCGAACCGACACAACCCGATGATAACCCGACCCGTAACCGACCCGACCTCCTGTTACCTGACAATGACCCGATTGGTAATGCCAAAAATTGAAATAATGTCCATAAATGACCATTAGTAACTAAAACCAATTGTGACCCGACTCGAAACCGACCCGATCCGGCATAAAATTTTCTCGATAGAACCGACCCAAAACCGACCCGACCCAACTTGGAACCGACCCGGAAGATCATTTGACCCGGTATGACCTGACCTGATACGAACCGACCCGACATAACCCGACCCGGAACTGACCCGACGAACAATTTGCCACCCCTAACAATTACCATAGGAGGGTTGTTACCAGGGTATAATATATAAGCATCAGTAACGAATTTTAGCATCTCATAAGCACGTAAGGCGTCAAAATTACACCCAACTGGCTGAATTCAGAAATAGGCCCCTGTCCTTAAATTATCCAACTTTATTCCTTGGATCCTAATGGATACATCACAAAGCCAAAACCATAATTCCCTTTGCTACTTTATCTCACAAGGTGAAAATTCAAAATCTTATAGATTACCTCAAGATCAATCCGTTCTCTATGATCAAATCTCATAGCCATACACCACGAGTTGTATTACAACTTCGCGAACCGAATTGCATTTCTTTATGTGCACATACCACTTACTACATGTTTAATGTGTTTACAATCTTATTATCTGATGAAATCTCACTTGTTCCCATTCCTTAATATGTATCGATATTCCTTTACTCGAACTTATAACCTATTAACTCAACTCAGGATGTCAAGTCCAAAGATGGTAGAAGGTCTCTTTTGGGTACAACTCACATGTCCAATACTTTATTCATAAATTGGTATGGTGGTCTTTCAAAACTAAAATTCCATTGTTGCAGCATAGTGGATACTTATTTTCTCCTTACCCTTGCACCTTATGCTATGAGTCCCCAAAACAATTCTTATTTCAATCCCTAATTATTCGAAATTTACCAAAATTTCAGCACACAGATACCCAACTAGTGTAGAAATAGTTGGCATAGGGATCTAACTCCTTAGTGATGCCAAAATCATGACCATTTATTATACAATCGAGTCATATCCATAAGTGAGTAAGTTTCCCTAACAACTTATATGACCAAGAAATCCTCAAATCCATCTTCCTTACCTTCTTCACCTTACAAACCAGACCAATAACTTACGAGAAAATGCATATATAACATCTCTTAGAGTTGGATCTTCCTTACTCAAGATGTATTCAAGCATCAGTCCTCCTCGCATATCGAATGCCCAACACTTTGATCATGTGGCCCCCAAAAGAAGTTCATGTAGCAAGGTTCAGAAGCCCTCAATTCTCATTCCATTGGTTACCAAAGTCATTCCCGCTCACCATTTTTTTTATAAGGTAATAACGTTTGGATCAGACGTGACCCAATTCAGATTAGCTGCTGAACTCCATACTAATTTTACAATAATAGACAGGCATCGAAACAAATTGACAAGCAAAAGGCAACACGTGAAAATCAACAAAATAGTCACGCAAAAGAAAACGACGTCTTTTTTTTTTTTCTTCGGGGAGCACGACTCGTGTCTACTGTAGCACCAACTCTTGTCCAGATCAAATCATCTCTGTCGCGTGAGAAATTATAGCATGTGTCGTACCACTCTCGTTTGAGCCAAATAATGCGATTTTAATCAATAACGACAAGTTTCAACCAAACCGAAGTACACAAATAGCAATTAGTTAAATCAATATTAATAAAAAAAAGGCAATGAATCATAGTGTTTATGGGGTATTGTCCCCACTTCAAACGAATATAACAAGTAACTTGTCTAAAGATTTTGCAAATTACACTTTGTTGACGTAATTAAATCTATAATCTATTTTATCCTAGTATATAGTCTCCCAATATCATGGGTTATGACCTCCAGCGCCTCCTAACGTGTTTCCAATATCATTTGATCCTTCTCCCTCCTCAGGAAATTCGTCAGATTCAAAAGGCTCTTCACTATCATCCTCGGGCGCATAATTCATCCTATTAGATGCACGACCAAGATTATTCCTATCTCCCAAATCATTCGCGGCTCCTCCATTTCCTCCACCCTCTACACCTCCATCAATAGCTAAATGGGCATTCTCTAGTACATGTCCTTCCTCTCTACCAGGAGTGTCAGCTGGAATGTTCTTGCGCGTAGCTCTTATGCACCTCCTCTTTCTAGAGGTTCGGTATATGTTAGCTCTTAAGGTCACAAGTGAGCCTGGTGGTGAAGGAATATAGTAGCGGTGTCCAGTCTTAATCCTTTTATTACCAAGGTGTGCAGCCAACTCTTTCGCTTCCCTCTCCTCAGTCTTATTCTTATAGATCTTGTCGGGGTTTGGGTAAGGGTAGTGAGGATTAATAGTTGCGTCCACCAAATATTCAGGTAACTCTTTGAATCACTCTCAAGATTCCTGTAGAGTAGGTCCTCATACTCTAATATTGTTTTTAACTTGTCTGTTGTCAAGATAATTCCCGAATTAGTGGTTAGTTAGCACTTGTCACCAAAATGGCAAGAAAAATAGGTCATTCTCTCAAGTCGGTTACGGATATGTTCCCTTCGAGCTTGGTCCCTCAGTTTGACCATGACCACAAACATCTTCGCTTCCTTGACCAGCGCCCAAACATATTTTCCACTGGCCGTCTGCAGCTTGACTCCAATTCTGTCAACAAACTCAGAATGGTCCCACCCCACCCCCATTGGTTGATCATAAAACAGTTCCGGGTTTAGGGCTATCGTATCAGTCCTAAATTCGTCCGTAGGGTCGCCGTTCACTCCAGCTTTCCAAGTATATCCCATCGGATCGGAAGTCATCTGATCTGGTAATTACCATAAAATAGAGAGAGCAAACAGTAAGTCGTTGATAATCATGGAAGCTCACTCCTCAACTAGTAAGTCTCCAACCTAAGTTTGGTTAATCAGTACTTTCGCGGATTTGTAAGTCATAGACTGTCATTTAGCACTTAGCAATTAGCATACGTATGAATGCACCCGACGCAACCCCTTTTGAAAAATCTTATTTAGAGCATTGTTAATGGTGTTTTTTTACACCTACTTAAATGTAGGGCCAAACATAAAAATTCAAAAGAAAGAAAAAGTTGGAGAGAGAGAGAGTGGTAACTTTGTACAAACTTGTACCTAGTTTATCAACCCGGGTAGAGGTTTTGTGAGAGGAAATGGTAGGGTCAAGAAGTGGGAAGTGTGGATGGAAAATAAAAAAATTATATGCTAAATTTAAAATTAAAAAAAAACCTGGTAGCCGTTAATAATGCTCTTAAACCAAGTTTTGAAAACTTTTGTAGTCTCGACGAATCAGAACCTATTGGTCTTGATACCAACTGTAACAATCCTAAATTTTGCATTAGTAAATAAGGAAATACTATAGAATTGCTACGCCGAAGTTGACTACCGAGTCAAATGCTAGGCTTAAAATTCATTACATCTTAAGAAATCCAAACAAATGAAAAGACGACAGCGGAAGACAAAGAATGTCGAACCACAATTCTCAAAAAGAAAATCGAAATACATAGTCCAAATAAAAATATGAGTCCAATAAACATTTATAAATCCCCAGCATGCAAACGACCCTCAAGCAAGCATCCACATCATCAAGACCTGTCAACTATGCCATCGAAAAATGACATAGGCCCCAAAATATGGTAGGGAACGAACCAGAAAACAGAACGTCAGCACAAGCTGAGTAAGAAATATAAAGCAGATAAACAAAGATACGCGCCTTGAGGCGCGTAGCTAACAAATAATAAACATAGGATATAACAATGAATACAGAGTACCATTAGGACAAGGCAGTGCGATAGTCACTATATCGCTGGCGAGGCAATCGGTCTCGTCATTCATACACGGCTGGGCTGCTACCCCGCAGCCACCACAATCTCGTTCCGACACGAGCTAGAGTACAATTAAACAAATCCTAAGGACTTGAAGTGTGCACACCCCTCTCTAGAGGGACAGTAGGATGCAAAGCCTCTAGGAGGAAAGCCTATTAGGAAGTCGGTAGCTACTCCGACCCAAACATTACCTTGATCAGAGGTATACACGGTGATCGGTCAAGGCCGCATCACAACACTCTAGGTGGTATGCATAATTCATATTTTTCTTTCAAACGTTTTAGGTACATTATTCGATGGTACGTTATTTGATACGAAATTTATAAACGACCGAGGCCGTAATTCAATTCTCATCAATCAAGAACACAAGCGAAGTTAATCAACAACCACTCGGCCGAGAAGCCAAGTGGCCAAGAGGTCAAATGTGGTCGGGCCGAGAGGCCGGTTATGAAGGAAGCCGAAGGGCATTGATGGCGCATAAGACGGATTAGATACAACATGTGAAACGATTCCAATTGACATAAACAAGTGAACAGTGAATGTAAGGCAGAGAGGTTTAAGGTTAGGAATTCAATCATTGAAATAGAACATGCTATTTGCGAGGCTCAAAGGCTTGATCAACGTTCTTACCTGGCCTTCCCCAAACTAGAAAGAAATTTCTTCAAACACACACCCTAATCACAAAATAACAAGATTGAATTACTAATCGATCACCATCATAATCCCAACACAAAAACAATCAACCAACTTCAACAAGACCACAATTATCATGTTTCAACAACCAAATCACTCCAACAATCAACCACACCAAATTCATAATACAACCTTCCCATCTTAGCAACTACACAATTCCATCGATTAATCATCAAAATAACAACAACAACAACATAAACAACAACAAGAACACTACAACACCCTCAAACAACCCAAAATTCAGAATCGGGCAGAGGGTTCGTTCATCTCTCGAATCCCTGTCAAACGTTCCCAAAACAACACTACAACACCCTCAACACATAACAATCACTCCACCAAAAATCAAGCCATTCTACAAACAAAGTCAATCACAATGAACAAGAACCCTAATTAACAAAACCCCAAATTTCGAAAATCATCATTCTCAAATTATAATTAACACAATCACGATTACAACATTAAAACAACAAGCTAATTAACTCAATTGTGTTCTAATCATCAATTTGACCCAAATTCGAAAACCCAATTCATTCAATTATGAAGAAGTATGAAGGATTTACTACTCTTGATTGAAATCAAGAGAGAGAAAGGACGGGAAGGAAGGCGGCTGGGCGGCGGCATGCTGGTGGCGACGCGCGGTGGTGGACTCGCGGGGAAGAGTAGCGCGGCTCTCTTCTCCTCTGTTCCCAAAAATATGGGGTGTTACATGAATGGTGGTGAAAGGTTCGTTTGCCCAATTACGAATTTTGGTCTTGGCCCGAGTTACGATTTAGTTAATTATACTTAACCAAGTGAATAATAGAGTCCATTGTAAGTTAATTAAAAAAACTATCTAAGCCCATGCATTCTACCTTCTACGTGTACTTTATTTTAGAGTACCATGGTAATAAGCGCAAGTTGGCAACTGCATGGCATCTCTTATAAAGTAAGCTAATAGGACTCTTATCTTGATCCGTAAGCTAACCAAGTAATAGTAAGATGTGCATTATTATCTTATTGGATAAATTTGATTAGCCTTGGACTTTTTAGACGAGATAAAGAGAAAATATAAGATAAGAAATCATAGGTTGGCAATTTATTGGTAATTAGCTTAGGTAATGCATTTTGACTAATATGGACTCTAATTTGGACGCCTATTTGGAGAATGTGAGTGACCATGTGAATTCTCCTATGGCAGTAGCTTGGATAAGTTAAGTTTGAGCCTTGATTTTTATAAGTTATCATCTCTTTTTAACTTGTTGCCCACGATTATTTGATTGCGTAGAAGGCTCTAAACGCTTCCTTTATTTTCCATATATATATGGAGCTCCCGTATCTCACAAGGGGGCTGGAGGCACAAGAGTTATACAACACACAAAACAAGCCACAAATAAAATGGCCTAACCTATCTCTACGTCCAAACACATATCTCTATTACAACAAAAGTGATATTAAGTAACACCTCAAAAGTGTTACTAAACCCTTAAATATGTTACTCTTGACAATATGTAACACTTTAGCAAGTGCCATTGTTGACCGTGCTACCTAAAGTCTAAGGTAACACATTTGTTAGCAATTTTCAAACTGTTACTTTATCTTCATATGGTAACACAATCAGTGTAACACTTTATATTTGTTTTTGTAACTCTTATATTGTAGCACTTAGTAGGGGTAGGTACAGTTGTCTATACATGTAACATTTTTATCCCATGTTTTTTTCTCTACTATATATTAATTTGATATGTTATATCTAGGCATTAATTTCACATACTATTATATGTAAACTTTTATATTGCCGGTAGTTTAAGATAAATAGACGTTGTGTACTAATATTTTTTTCCACAAATGTTAAACATTGTTTGTCTAGAAACTTTGACATCCATCCAAAAATGAGATTTTTTTTCTATTACACGGCGGAAACACAAAACGAAGTACTACATATATACTACATCCATCCTCACGGCTAATCCTGCAACAACCTTGAAACTAATGACATTCAAATAAATGTCGATCTTGGTGTTTGGACCAAATCCATCGAGGTGGTGAGGCCTTGGGTTTCCTGACAAAAAAATGTCTTTCATAAACATCACAAATCTATTAATTAATCTCCTTGGTCAATGTAGGCTATGTTCTCATCACCATCCATGTCACAATCTTTTTTTTGCTGCCCCTGAAAACTAGCACGATGTAATTAAACACTTATCTAGAAATGCTTTTAGAAGAGATTTAACTTAGAACAAATTCTAGAATAATAAGCATAATATAAAGTGAACGTTATCCAAAATAATGCATATATGAACTTGATATGTACCTCAAGTTCTTCATTGTTTGTGTGTTGAGCAGATTGTCCAACCAGATCATTGTTTCCAAGTTCTCCACAATTCGATAAATTTACAAAAGATGGTTATAATACGGCTAGCGTTTCAGCTGGCAATTGTTGTCCTAAAAGTTTCATAACTTCGGACATTGTATCTTTCACAATTTGAGTTCTATAAGGTTCCAAGAACTCATCCGGAATGAGCACACCAGACTTGGAGTTAGTTTCACCGTTATTCGGAAGTCTTTGTTGCTTAGGATTTTGTTTGCTGAAAACTGCGTAGTATGCATCATCACCTCCAATATCCTTCTCTGCTTGAATTTTCTCCATCTGATCCTGAAATGAAATTGCATACACGATTGAGATAGTGAACTCTTTTCGTGTTTTATTTATTTATTAAAAAGATAGCCCTATATTAAAAACTAAAAGCCTCAAAAATAAACTAAAGCAGTTAAAAATTGAGAACGACGCATAATATAAGCTAATAAGAAGTATAGTATGCGCCTACAAAAAGAATATAATTTGAACTTACAATGTTCTTTTGGATGGGATCATATGGAGTCTCGTAATCTTTTCCTTCTTTCCTTTTACGAGTTTCCTTGTACATCAATGCTTGTGAAGGGGTTTTCTTCATCGCCTTTTCCTGACATTAACAAGATTGATGATGGTTAACGTTCGGAACACCAGTGTCTTGCATAAGTCCAGAAAAATCATCGACTAACTATTACAACTAACAACCAATAACAACAGCCTTGTCCAAATTTCTGATTTCATGCTTAATTACCAGCTCATATCTCTTCCTTGCAAAAGAAGTAGCACCCACTGTGTGCTTATCTTTCTGATCTTCACTTTTCTTCTTGTTATCTTCACTGATTTTCTACACATGGAAACACATTTTATAATTCTTGTGAGTATCCTGAGATAGAAGTATTCAGGTTAGATATTCAAGAAAAAAATATAAAATAGAATGAAAAGGAAAAAAACTTAAGTACAACCTTAATAGAAGGTAACTCTGAGTACTCCAACAATTCTTTGAAATGAGCAGTAGGGACTGAAGTTGGTTGATTCTCCAACATCTGCTCAATATCATTCTTTCCATGATAATGCTTTCCTTTCACTCGAGATTTGTGACTACGCCAAAGAGCCCCAACTCTTCGTAACACATATGTTTTGCCAGCTTCTGCAATAATGTACTTTTTCTACAAGGTGGGCTTATATGATACGTAGTTCTTTAAACAAAATCCGCTTAATCCAAAATAGCTAGACACGTCTATTACGAAGAAAAGAAACTCACCTTCACATAATCCCATATCTTGTCCTTGCCAGAAACATGATGCCAAATAAACTTATTCAATGGAGCAAGTTTAGCATCTCGTGCAAGTGATCCTAGAAAATTATGACTTGGCGCTCAACTATTGACCTTCCATGGACATCTTTGCACATAGTTGGTCCTGTCTTTCGCTTAGGTTTGGCAACCACTGTACAGAATGCAAGAAATTTGTTAACAAGTCAGATAGCAAAAATTAACTTTGATACACAAAGGGACATATAACCACCTGGTTTTTCATTCTGTTGCTCATGCAACCTTGTGGGCTCTTCTTGCTGATTTTGGATAGTCCACAATTGTCGGTTTTCTGCAATGGACAATTTATTAACAGCACAATCTCCCATATTTTCTGTGTAACCATTTTCCTCTTCCTCCGAGCTTTCATAACAATCACTCTCACTTGCATAACAATCGCTTCCATGATCTTCACAATCCTTTTCTAAACTCGATTCAAAGCCACAACAGTGTCTCTACTTTGAAAACTTTGATTAGTGATAGCTTTAGAAGTAGCATTCTTGAACAATACATCTCTTCTTTCCTGTTCTCTCATTTTCTCTCTCATCTTAGCATAAGAACTGAGTGAGCTCGTGCAAACCTTTTTTTAGTGCTTTTCCTTTTTTGGAAAACGCTGCCCATCTAATACTTCACGAGTGATATCTGAGTCTATAACTCAACCGTCACAATCAACTAATCATCTTACATTCATGTTATCATCTTACATTTAGGTACAACTTGATGTCTTTAAAAACGATCTATCACAACATGTGTAATACATAAATTGTAAAATATATACTTCTATAACTACAATCTATATCTAACTACTTTCGATTGGCAGTGATGCAAGAAACGGCCCGTGCAATTTTGCACGGGTATTAAACTAGTTATACTACTAATAGCCAAAGTAATGGCCAATTCTAAGAGTGTCGACGTAAGAAATAATGTCACCGATGATATCATCGGTGGCGTGGCAATTATTTTGATTTTAATTCTATTAAATAAATGCATGAGAAATAGTAGTTTAAGAAAAATGAAATATATAAATTAGGCTGAAATTTTATGATATAACATAGAATCTCATATAATAATTCAGGGGGGAAAAAATTGGCCGAAATTTTGGGCAAAATTTACGCCTGAATGTTAAAAAACGGAACAAAACTCTTCTACTTATTTCTTATGAAAAATGACATTGTTCATCGTTCAGATTTCAAGAATAATTATAGAATAATAATATTTTTTCCCATATTAGATCAACTTTTGCAGAAAATATACAAAAGATAATGTTAACACTGTATACATACCTAAATAAATTAAATTCCGGGTAGAATTTAAGTAAAATCATTCAATTTTTAAAAAACTTGGCATACAATTAGAATTCCCCAAATTAGAAGATTATATCATATAAAAAAATATTGACATACAATCAGAATTTCTCAAACTATAACCAAGATATATTCTTACCCGTCAAAAAAAGGAAAGAAATCTGTTATTGAATAAAAAATGTATACAAATATTTTCAAAATTATATTAATGCAGAGAATATCACGCACTTAATCAATAGTTGTTATATAATATTAAAAAAATAGTTGTTATATTCCTAATTTAGAAACAAATATCTTGGAGGAAAGTTAACAGGTGTGATTTTATTTTCTAGGGTTTTCTCAATGTTGTAACATAACCTACCAATATAAATTCATTTCAACACATGCTTAAAGCTCCAAAACATCCATTTATAATTGATGTTATTGATGCCATTTTTTTTTTTATCATTTAGGGAGTAGAAAAAAAAACAAGAATTATGCCGTAGGCTTCTTACCATTCCTGATGTAGATTTTTTGTATGACTAATTGAAGGTCACTTTCAATATTCATTTTTGGTTTACCTTCTTTATGAGTACAAATTCGCCAGATTAAAGTGATCGGAGCCTAAACGGCTAGCTCAAGAGTCTGGTGAATTAAAGTGTCGCACAACATCGTCTATTGCAATTGTACATTTGATAAGTACTACTTTATCGGTGGTTGTCTTCTTCCATATATTCTCGCCTAAAAAACATTGTACAATTCTTTTTATGTATCGATTATCGAACATTTCTTAAGCTATATTGAAAACTTAACATTTTGTCAATTCGTGATCGTTTTATACACTAAGACATGCTTTGTATATCGGTATAGCATATCTAAAATAGGTTATACGCTTCAACATGGGTTTTGTTGAACTACTACAAATCAATCATTATTCAATTACTAATGTCCTACGGGTCAACTAAATGTTATTAAACTTAGAAAAATCAAGGGAAATCATTCTTATTGTTTACTATTAGTAATTGAATATTTGAATGTCGGTGCAATTATAACGGGTGAATTTTATAATAAGTGAGCTAACTCTATTTATATCATATTATTTTAGACAATTTAAGAGACAAATGATTCTAACTCTAAAACCATAATTTACTCGATGGATCGAGAGCTTATATATTCAGAAGGTTTATGGAGATAATCGAGAATGTGAAAACATTTATGAGTTAAAGAGTACAACATATGTCCATTTTTTTTTGTTTACCCTCCTTTATATGCAATTAAAAATTGTATAACCTCTGGTAAGGATTAAGGGGGATGTTTAATCTGCAAAATAAAATTTATTTTTAAAATCATTGTACATATCATATTCTTCTAATGCTTTTATTTTGTTTTAACCTCCGTTTTAAGATTTCTCGGCTCTACTCCTGTCAACGGGTCGACTCAAGTTAGACCCAAAAAAATGGGAATCAAAATGGGTTCAAGTCGATACGGGTCATGGGTCATAAAGTATAGATTCATACCTAAGAAAAGCGGCTCGGACTGGGTCCCTCGAAAAGTTCTTCAAACTATAGACTGACTCAATACGGGTCAGGTTTGGGTAAAATTTTGGGCAATTCATATAAATTAATGTCAAATATGGGTCAACGGGTCTAATCCGCATCAACATCTCGCAACCGTGCAAAATCGCAGATGGTCAAAAACGGGTCATCTCATGTTTGACCCAAAAGAATACTGGTCAAAACGGGTTCGAGTTATCTATGGTCAGAACTTGATCTGGAAAAAAATGGGTATTAACCTTGAACAATGGGTCACATCTGGTCGGTTAAGTTTTTTACAGTCCGAATATTTTTGTGTTAATTATGAGTGATAAAATAGAATTATAACCAAGTTCATATAACAACCTGTGCAATTTTACACGGACCAATAAACTAGGTAGTAGTATAATTAGTACGAAAATCGGTCGTGGGTTCAAGTCGAACGGACCATGAGTCTTGAAAAGCGAGATCATAGCCTACAAGAAGCGGGTTCATGGCCTATTCGGATATACTTTCACACTGTATATCATATAACTTTCTTTACTACCTAAATTTTTTCTCTCATATTATCTTCAACCTACACTACTCCTAAAACATGAGTCCATGACTCCAAAATATCATGTTCTGAACCCAAAATTAGCGGGTTACGGGTCTTGAAAAGCGAACTTGTGAGTGTGACTAATAAACAGATTTTTGACAAGTTGTATACGAAAAATTCATTATCTACATTATATAATTTTTCACGGGTACATAAACTAGTGTTGTTTAAGACAACTCTGTTCTAACTTATAATCCTAGTTTTTTTTTTTAGATAAAAGGTAGAAATGCATTGAGAAAAAAGATTAAGTCTTACATCCCAAGAGACACAAGGGGGAAGGGGGCAGAAAAGACATCTCCGGCCAAGACAGAGGCAAGGAGTTACAATCTACGCTGGTCACTAGTACAGAGGGAGCGGATACACATAGGAATTGACAGATGTATAGTTCTTCTGTTATTGAGCGTCAACGCATGCTTCGCCAGACTGTGGGCGACCAAGTTGGCTTCCCTCTTGGTGTGATGAATAGAGATGCCCCGATTGTCCTTGAGGATTCTCCAGACATCATCAGCAATGGCCTTTAAGGGGTGATTGTTGGCTGCTTGAGGCGCATCCAACAAACATTTGATGAGCAAAGCATCTGTTTCAACTTGAATCAAAGTCATCCCCTGCTCCAGAGCAATGAACATGCCCTCACGAATCGCCATTAATTCGGCCATTGTCGGAGTGCTTGATCGGAATTTGGCAGTGAAGCCCAGTCGCCATCCACCATAAGAGTCTCTGACGACACCCCCGGCCCCGACCTCAGACACATTATCTTTCCAAGCAGCATCCGTATTGATTTTGAGGTAGCCATGAGGGGGAGCTTGCCAACAAAAGACAGGCGGTGCAGGCCCACTTCCACCCGAGGGGGACCTCGAATTAACCTGCTCAGAAAAGAGGTTAGTGATTAGCGAAAGATCAGCAACCGGTGAGAAAAAAAGACGTCGTGGGAGCTGGTAATTTCTGAAAGTGATATTGTTTCTATCCAACCAAATATGCCAGAAAGTGATCTGGAAAGTGACCGCCCAGTCCTTGCTGAAGCTAATAAGGTTAAAGGTAATCCAATCTTTCCAATTAGAGCTCCAAAAACGAGTGATATCGGAATTAGAGAAATTAACAGACAGATCACACCAATGCAAAGTTGAGGCGGGACAATCCCGGAAAAGATGCAGGTGAGTTTCAATCGAACCAAGGCACCTCACACAACTAGTGTCGAACTGCGGGAAGAATCTGCTTATCCTATCCAATGTGGGGAGAATTTCATTGATCCCATTCCAAACAAGCACTTTCATTTTGTGAGGGCAAGCCTGACCCCAAACCTGCTTCCAAAGAGAACCTAAAGGGGAACCTGGAGGAGGATCCCGACAAACTAAAGTCTTGTAGGCCGATTTAATACTGAAATCGCCATCGGGGGAGAGTTTCCAAAATGGTGTATCAGGAGAAGGGTTAAACCTGGTGAGTGGAATGCATTGAATATCATTAAGGATAGTGGAAGGCAAAAGGTGAGGAATGGCCGAAAGATCCCAACGACGATGCTTATCAATGACATTAGCAACCCGCCACTGCTCCATTCTTGCTGGAATATTGTCGACACCACAGTAGAGGGGGCAATCCCCAACCCAGTGATCGAACCAGAGTAAGGTATTAAGCCCATCACCAATGCGAATCGCAATCCCCTTCTTGATGATATCCCTGCTTTTAAGAATGTCCCTCCATAAAGGTGATTGAAAGGCCGTAGGCAAGGTAAGCATAAAGCTAGAGTTTTTAAGATAGCGGGTGGTGAGGAGGCGAACCCAAAGTTTGCCCTCGCTGTTGAGAATTTTCCATCCCAATTTGGCCATGAAACAGAGGTTCCAGTCATGAAGCCTCTTAAAACTCAACGCCCCAAAAGATTTCGGCATACACACTCTAGCCCAGCTTAACCTAGGAAGATAACGAGGTCTATCCACCTTGTTCCAATGGAAGCGTCTACACGACTTCTCAATAAGATTCACCACCGATTTTGGAAGAATCGCAGTTTGCATGTGATAAGCAGGAAGAGCATTAATCGTGGAAGAAATGAGGGTAGCTCTGTCAGCCATGTTAATGAGCTTAGCTTGCCAGCCTTGAATCCTACCTCTAACCTTATCCAACATATCACCAAAATCTCTATTACGGAGTTTGGTAGGGAGGATAGGAATCCCCAGATACCTACCAAAGGTAGTGGCTCCTAGAATATGAGAGGAGGAGGCAAGGATACTACGAAAGGAGGTGGGCATCTTGAGAGGGAAGATCAGTCTAGATTTTTGTTTGTTAATATACAGGTCGGACATCCTGCCAAACTCTGTCCTCCAAAGTATCAAAGATAGTATCCAGATTACTGATTGAGGCTCGTCCAAAGAGGAGGACGTCATCCGCATAAAAGAGGTGCGAGATGCTAAGACTTTTGTCAATTCTGATAGGAACCCAGGCCTTAGCAATGACATTGGACTCAATCAGTTGGGGGAGACGCTCCATGCAGAGAACAGAGATATAAGAAGACAGTAGGTCCCCCTGACGGATACCTCTCGTCGGCAAAAAAGAATCGGAGACCTCCCCATTCCAAAGAACAGACATGGAGGAAGATGAAATGCAGCTCATTATAAGGTTATCAAATTGAGGGGGAAGTCAAAACCCAAAAGAGTTTCCCGGATGAAACCCCCCTCTAGAGAATCAAAGGCTTTGGACAAATCAACCTTAAGGGCAAGGATTTTCCTTGTCTTTCGGCTTTTGTGAAAGTAATGGGCCATCTCTTTGGCAATGATCACATTCTCCTCGATGAGCCGATTTGGGATCAAGCTAGTCTGGTTAGGGCCAATGATTGATGGGAGGTGAGGTTTAATTCGGTTGGCGATGATCTTGGTGATGAGCTTGTAAATGGTGTCACACAACCCAATTGGGCTAAAATCTTTGAGGGATGAAGGGACGTCAATTTTCGGGATCAGGGAGATGAAGGTGTGGTTTAATTCTGATTGAATGACACTATTTGCAAAGCAATTTTTGACGATGGCATATGGGAGGGCCCACTTCATCCCAGAACCGTTGAAAAAAGATGGCCTGAATACCATCTTGACCCGGACACTTGATTGGGGCCATTTGAAAAAGAGCAGTGCTGATTTCCAGGTCATAAGGAGGCTGGCCCAAGGAGAGGCCCAGGTCATCAGTCAAACCCAAGGAGCTGCGGAAGGTTGCTGAGGCGGGTTGAGAATGATTTTTTGTAGTGAAGCTTTTTTGGAAGAAATCGTGGGGCCATAGATTTGAGGGTAGCATTGTCAGTGATCCAAACCCCACAAGAATCTTGCAGCATTAAAATCCGACGTTTACAATTGCGGACTTTGGTCAGGGTATGAAAATATGGAGTGTTAAGACCCATGGATTTAGCCCGGTCAATACCCGCCTTTTGGGCCCAGTGAATTTTCTCCTGATGAAGAATATTTTGAAAGTCTGCAATAAGGCTTTTTTCAAGGTTGAAAAGAAAAGTGGAAGAGCTCCAGTCCAATTTTATTTGAATACCCCTTAAGCGCGCCAAAATACGGGTTTTTTTTACGAGTCAGACTACCAAAAACATTGAGGCTCCAATCCTTTACTTTACGAGCAAAAATGGAACACCGCCCCCCCCAAAAGTCCTCCTCATGGCCAATCCAAGAGTCACAAAAGAGTCTAGGAAAGGTCTCATGACATAACCAGACCTCCTTACATCTAAAGGGACTATTAAAACGCGGGGGCTGCTCAAAGGTGACCAACAAAGGACAATGATCAGAAAAGATGCGAGGCAGATGCATTACCTGAGTTTGAGGATAGACTACAACTCATGATATTTGTAAGTTGTAACTGGACAAAGCCAAAAATAAAAAAAAAACTTCAAGGGGTCAAGATCATAAATCTTGATGAGAAAAATGCAGTTTGCTTCATCATAAATAATTTAATCATGAACAAGCATTTACATACTTTAGTGTGGTATACGGACAACATCCTGATGAACAAATAAAAAGGAAATAAAGATACCAAATGTACAACAATAATCAATTCTTCTGTAGTCGACATTCAGATGTGTCTCCCAGCAGATGGTGAAGTATAGTTTGGTTGATGGACACAACTCGCAGAGAGCCTCATCAGGAATGTGGCATGATTAGGTCAATGACAACTTATGCTACGGAGTACTCGTATCAGTTTAGAACAATACTGTCCGTGTTTCTTTATGTTTCGTGCTCTTACTCTTGTACAGAAGATAAATTGACCAGAGACATTACACGCTTTGCAATCTCTGCACCAGCATGTGACTTTGCAGCCTGTAAGGACCTTTCGGACATTGTCTTCAGCAGAGGTTCGTTATCTGCAAAAACAAGTGCCAGATTGAACTGTCACCACCAAATGATCTCAATGTATCACCCTTTCTTTCTTTGGATAACCTCATAGTACTATTTTGTACTTCATTTGACCAAGGTCATTGTCAAAAAAAAAAAAAAACAACATTGAAAAGAGGTATATGTGAGATAGCATCTAGTAAACATTAGTCAGTGCTGAACGACAGAAGATTATACCAGACAGAAAACACCCACAATATTCTGTGAGAAAATGGCAAGAGAATATAAAGAACATCATCAACCATGAAAGTGCCTCAAAGACTCCCACCTTTATCAAGGCAAGGAAGGGTCATATGTACGCAACCTTACCCCTGTGTTTGAAAACATAGAGAAGCTGTTTCCGGATGACCCACAATATAAAACGGATCAAGATCTACATTAATCTGCTGCTACTTCAAATAAGAAATGCAGACAGTTTAGTGAAATACGTATTCCTTTGTTTCAATAATTTCCAAAGAGAAGTGATGCTGTTAATCTAACGTTTCTCTGTACACCCTGCATCACACTGCAGGATCTATAGAAGAGATTATAACTGCAGTAGATATATTATCTTTAAAAAAGTTCTTTCAAGTTCTTCTGGATAATAAATTCCTAGGTCGTTTCTTGTTATATGACACATTTAAAACGAGAGGATTTCTAAGGTCGGCCTAAGCAAGTCTGCTCCGGAGTTGTACCACTCTAATAATATAAGTTGTCAGTCTGAAAATACCAATTATCATAGTTGTGGTTCTATTTCTTCATGTTTTCAGGGCAGTTGCCATAACTCTACAGTTCCATCTAAGCTCATATTAAGTAGGATAATAAATCTAATTTATTCATCTGTAAGCAAATAAATATGGGCATCCATAATAGGTCATATCCATTGTCATCATTAGAGAGAAATTACAATACCCAAAATGTTCTCGACTGCAGCTCGTAGAGTAGTTGAGTCAAGCTCATCTTCCGTTATGATTCTTGAACCAGCTAAATCTGCCATCAAAGTTGCATTTCTAAACTGATATCCTTCTTCAACCTTTGGTGATGGAATCTGCAAATTATAACAGTCATACATAAACAACAACAATAAAAAGAAAGAGAGCCTTACTCCCAAATTAATTTCGGGTTGGCTAACATGAGGCGTCATATGTGAGAGCAATGAAAAGGTTGAAAGTAGGGAGAACACGATATTAAGAAATAAAGTTCTAAAAGCATGAAAATAAATTTCTCCAAAAACCCAGAAAAGAAGTAGTATAACACATCCAGAAAGAAAAAAGAAAAGAAAAAACAAGGTGAACAGGTTCTAATGCAGGAAAAAAGAAAGCGCAAAGACAAAGATAAGCAAGTATGAAGCTAATAACTCAACCACGAACACAAGTTGCTATCACATACCCTTAGCTACAATCATGAAGCAAACATATAGGTTCTAAGATAGAGTGAGGACCTTTGTGTGGCCTCCGACTCCCAGGAGTGAACTTTATTTATTTATTTTTGATAAAATGTAAGTATATCAAATCAAAAAAAAGAAAGAAAAAAAGAAACCTGGCTCAAAAGAGTCCATACAACCACGTTAACAGGTGGATTAGACTCTAAGTCTAAGGTAGTCCTATCGAGGCTAACCAGTCCTCATCCCCTGCATTTAGACCTTTCTGCCTACTTACTCTAATTTTAACAACATCAAGTACTCTATCAGCTACTTTTCTTGGCAAAGAATCTACATTGTTCAATATACAAGATTTTCTTTCCCGCCATATGTAGTAAATAAGCCCATAGATGCAAGCCGCCACCACTTGTTTGTTGATTTTGGATCCTTATCTCCTCTTACGACATTAGGACATTGCATTAGTAACAGGACTGCAGATCCCTAGTCTGTCCACCACCATTTTAGGCACATTCTGCTATATTTACACTCCAGAAACAGATGAGAGTGAGTCTCTGACTCTTGGCTGCATAGAATGCACATATTATCCAAACAAATTCCCAGCCTTTTCAAACTATTCGAGACTTGTACTTTTCCTGGGCCACTATCCAGGTAACGAACCTGTGCTTTCGCATTACAGATTTTCCCCAAAGGAGTTAGACCAACTAACAGCAGGGTCACACCCGTGAGCCATTGATATCCTTCCTTTGCAGTGTTACTCCCGTCTGAGTTAAGCCATTTACCACCATTAAAAGCCCCAAGCATCTTATCCTATATTTTGCAAATGTGCGCCAGCGCCAGCTGCTACCCAGGGAGGGTTTATAATTCTCCCAAGTTTGCCCCTTGACATACTCGGTATTAACCCATTTTATCCATAAATGACCCTTTTTGTTGAAAATTCACCAAGCATACTTTGCAGTACAAGCAATTTTCTACTTCATGATCTCCCTAATCCCTAAGTAACTACTAAAGTTAGACCTGCAAACCTTCTTCCAAGCAACCAGTAGGGCTTTTGTTCAATTGTCACTCCCTTCCCAGAAATGTTCTACATATGGCAGTAACTTTTGACATGACTGCTTAAGAAACAATGAATATGTTTGCCCAGTAGGAATGTAAATGCATTTGTATACAGTTAACCAGGAACATACCTTCCAGCATATGATAGCTTTCGGGCTCCCCATCCTCTGATTCTCTTCACAACCTTTTCAACTAAAGTATTACCGACATTCCAGCACAAATAACTTCCTGGAGGCTATGGGAATTCCCAGGTATTTGAAGGGCAATTTGCCTATGTTGAATATAGATACTTGCACAATCTCATCAATGTGCTTCTGCTTCATGCCAGAGAATTTTTTTTTTCGGATTTTGCACTATTCATGTAATTAGTAGCTTTTGAGAACGTTGTGAAACCCCTTAATTAAAGCATGATCGAATTAGGGTTTCCTTTGCAAAATATCAAGAGGTCATCAGCAAAGCATAGATGGGTCAAATTTATAGCTCCATACATTGGAAGAAAATTGAACTAACCCTTCTTTGCAACTCTTGCCAATATGCGGGTCCCCTTTTTGCATTGAAAAACCAAAGTAATCACCTATTAAAGTGAGGGATTAAGAGGGAGTTGTGATACATTCCATTATCCACCTTACAAATATAGCAGGAAATTTTAAGGCCTCAAGCATTTGCAGGTCGATCTTCATAAAACATCTGGAGAGTTGTGAGCCCTATCATACTTGCTTATCAGATCCTGACACACTCCCGGAAGTAAACCTACAGATCAATGTTTAGGATGATGTTACATACCTCAGAAACATCCTACTTATAACCCCTTAACTGGACTCTTCCCCAAGCAATCCCAAGGCTAACTAAAGAAAAAGGCACCGACCCCTTTGCCTTTCCCTACCTAGACTAGGATGCTGGATATTGTGGTCTATGTTACTAAAAACTGATGTGGCAATATGTGTGAGTTCGGTGGTAGGCTGGTAGCATAACCTTTGACCTCTCTTTGGGTCCAAACACCATGATCCTTGCTAAAATCAGCGTAAGTCACCCTTGCATATGAGCCACACACTAGTATAACAGGACCCCTGCTTTGAGCAGAAGGCTGTCTCTTGTTCTTGGAGACGTTTGGTATTGATGCCATCAGAAGAGCCTTAAGCCTAAGTGTAGTTGGCCAATGTTAACCAGGCCTTCTTGAACTTTTCAGCGTACAGGTCAACCTAACCAGACACTGTCACACGACAATAGTCTGATATTTCACCCTCCCCAATTCCAAAAGCATGTTGGACTTATAACTAAGATTGTTGTTAGTTTATAATTCAGCACTGCTAGCACGGTTTTAACAAATTCTATTTAATCAGAAGCTAATTCCCCAGATTCCAGCAAAGAAATTATAGAACACTACTATAACAAACATCCTTATGTTATCAAACTAAGGTCAGGAAAACAACGCTAGCTACTCAGGTTTTTACCAGAATGGCTGGTTTCCCGGTCACTAGTAGCTCTGAACAAGTCATTGCTCCTGCTCTGGAAACAACAAGATCTGCAGCTGCATATGCCGAATCCATGGAGTTCAAGAACCTTTACAATTGTAAAACTTCAGTGTAAGATAATTAGTGACTGTATACGTCTAACCGACGCAACAACCAAACAAAGTGAATGATACTTATTGATGCAACTGATATTGAAGGAAGATTCAGTACCTAGAACAAATACTTTCAGCACAAATAGAGGGTCTTTCAATATTAATTTTTTTAGAGGAGTAGTAGGAAAATTGTAAGATGAAGTCGAGAATAGATTACATCTCATCTGGTTAATTTTCAATAACATATACATCAGTAGTTGGACAAAGGACTATCAAAAATAACTTGACTGAAGGGGTCGCGACAATTAAGCAAATTCAGAACTCTTATGCAGAAAAGTTCATGATACCATTTCAGTAAAGTCCTGAATCTGATAAAGGTAACAATTTCAAATGTTTCCTCACCCTGAGTTCAGAAGACTTGGTTGAATCACAATGTATTGAGTAAAAAGCATGCAACGTTAAGGAAGTTGAGGACAAACATGTGGTTTGACATAGGATGGAGTAATAAACCTGCAAATGAGTTGCTAATTGGTTCCACACAAAGATCAGTACTCGATGTTTATCCAATACGTCCTTAGAAAGTATATAAACAATGCATCTTGTGTGCATTTAAACTTTGAAAGGATCATGAGTTTTGTAAATTGATTTCTTCCCACCATCAACATTTGACAACACATATTGTCTTAAAGAAAAGTTCTACATGCAGAGCAAACATGACAAAAGATACACAGCAATCAAACAGCAACAGACGGAATTTCAAATGTCTTCACAATATGGAAGCAAATTCCAACATATTGAGAATCAAGAGCTATAGAGAAATAGAACAGTGAGAGAATGCAAAAGAGCAAAGCAGTGCAACATAGTATACAACTACAACATGAAAGTGAATTCAACCAAAGGCGATAGAGTGAAACTCACGGAGCCAAAATTAATCGAGGATGACTCCTAACGAGACTCTCCATCTCATCGAAAGACTCCACACCCGTCTCCCAAATGAGATGCAAATTAGGACGCTCAGTCAACATCAGATCATAAACATTGAACAAAGCAATGTTCATAGAATTAGCCCCAAATGAACCACCAAGAACCAAAACCACCTTATCATCAGAATCCACAATGTCAGCCAGCTTAGGGAAGAAATACGCCCTCGCAACCCATTTCGACAAATCTTTCCTCAATGACATCCTAATAGGATTCCCACTTGCCACAATCTTCTTCTTATCACATGGAAAACTATCAAGTGAAGAATTATGTCCAACAAAAACAACATCAGCCAAAAACGAAAGCGCCCAATTAGCAAACCCAGGAACCAAACTTTGTTCATGAATTCCCACTTTTAACCCTTTAACTGCAGCAATCAGACAAATTGGAAAAGACACATAACCCCCCGTTCCGACAACTATCTGGGGTTCGAACTCTTTCATTATCTTCCAACTCACAACCATTGACCTAACCACTTTTAAAGGGAGTGACAAATTCTTGAGGGATAATACCGGCCGGGCTAACGGCGTTGCCGGTATTGACGCAAAGTCGTACCCGGCGGAGGGCACGACGGTCTTTTCCATTCCGGTGTCCGTGCCAATGAAGAGGATTTGAGCATCTGGAGCAATGCTTTTGATCTCATCTGCTATTGCAACTGCTGGAAAAATTTGAGCGCCTGCACCACCTGCTGCGAATACTATTCTCAACGAGTTTCCGCCGCGGCTGGTGGTAGTTGACGGTGGCGCTTTAGGCTGGTCTAGAGAAATGCAGCACAGAATTTGGGATTTGGGTTTTGCTGGGTTTATACGATGGAAGTGTATCTGTCGTTTAATTTGTAATGACAAGTGGGAGATCACAGTTGAAGCCATTGTTGCTTATAGCTCAATAACAGTAACAAGTTTGAACAACCCTGGTCACCTCACCTGGGTATGATCCTTACTTGATTTCGGGCGAGACTCAAATGTACGCAACTTAATCTGACCCTTTTCGATTGTGTACAATACTACTACGTAAAAAGGTTTGCTTTCTAAATGTTGTATTTGTGTATGTTTTTAGTAATACGGTTTTGAGGTCATGAGACAAGAACTGTACAACTTCAATAAATTGATGGACTAAAATGACGTAGTAGATTGATTACATTAGGGTGCGTGACAAATACAATGTGGCAGTATGTATGATATTTAATGCAAGTGATTAGAAGTATGCTGACAATAGGTATAGTACGAAAATCCAAATGGTCCAAATAATTGGACTCCCGCGCCAAAATGTGGGCAGCAAAATGTTAAATTTTGTTTTTGTTTTACTTTAGCTCTCATTGCATCAAATCATATCTGAAAAAGGCCGTCTGCTGGAAGTGGACTGCATCAAAGAGTTAAACCTCCTCCTCTTGTTAAAATTTTTCAAGGACACTCTGTGATAACCGATAAGTTGTGGTACAAAATTGAGTGGTGCAAGAGCACATATCTGATTTCCTACTACCCGACCCACTCCGTTGAAAAATCGACCACAATGTAAATGTGTTGTATTTTGCTTTTTGTGCTGCACTAACTCTTTAGAGACGTGATTCGCAACGTGTCACACTGTCACAATGTCACTCTCACTCTAAACTTATTACGAGATCAGCCTAACAAATGATAAAAACGGAGAGCTTTTATTGCATCGTCCCAATCAAATTCTCTATAACTTCACAAGCATTAGGTCTCTCTTCCTCTCTCTCATCTTGGACAAATTTTCAACAGCCACGATTTTAAGGTATAAGTGGATAACAATGCCGGATATCACATAATTTAAGGGGAAAAAAGCATATCAGCTAAAAGTGGTTGAAGGATGAATATTTTGTCTAAGAAATTTCAAATAGCATTATAGAATATAGATATAGAGTTTATGCATGGTGTTCTTAGGTAGTGTGTGGTAGACATTTCCAACAGATACACTTAAATAAAGCTCAATCAAGATCAACGGCAGAAAGTGAAAAGACTACTGTCTAGTAATATGTATTTATGAGGTCCTAGGGGGTTGCTTAGAGGAATCAGCAGTAGGCAACTGCATAGACGCCTCAGCGATCATAGCAGCTTGAGCAGGTGTCATGCTTTGATACTGAGACGCGGCCACTGGCACAGCAGCTGAGCCAGCAGGAAGTTGTCCTGTATAATAAACCTGATGATGAAGTTGATGCTGTTGCTGCTGCTGCTGAATGTCGCGACTGTAATCATAGTTTCCGTAATTAACAGGATTTCCTGGCATTGGCCTCGCAGAAGCTTGTTGATTGTACTGAGCAACATACTGATGATACTGGCTAGAGTTTGGTGCAACTTGAACCATTCCGGGTGTATTATTATTTGTTGGTGGAGCTGCTCTGGTTTGGAAAACAGGCTGATGAGCTTGCTGTGCTGATGTTGGCGGTACTGCTGATGATGGTATCGCGGCAGATTGATCAGTAGGTTGAGCAGGCATATTGTAAGGTTGTGTTTGATTAACTGGGAGTATGTATACTGGGTATTGTCCATGCTGATGATCAATTTGGGATTGCATTGACTGTTGTGTTGCGTAAACTGGGTAATAAGATGGAACTGGTGAGTGCGCAGGAACATAATGCATGTTTTGCTGGATGTATTGCGGATTCTGTTGGTGTTGGTGCTGGTGTTGATCCTGCTGAGGTGGGGGAGGATACATGTAGGCTGCCTGGTCTTGCATTTGCTGGAGCTGGGTTTGAGTTGCAGGTGAGGGAGCACGGTTCTCTACAAACTTTTGTTCAGTTGCAGCCGCGCTGTTTGGAGGGTTGTTGTCATTCAAGGTCACCTGAGCTGGCTCTTGATGGTTTGCAACTTTAGAGAAAGATGTTGCTGAAGCTATGCTGCTGTCACTGCATTCAGAAGGATTACGAGACAAGTCCAATTTAGTAATTTATTGCATATGTTATTCAAGCGTAAAACATGGAGTTACAGTAGATTATTACCTTCTGACAGAATCAGGAGAGGGCAAATTATAACCACCAGGATTTTTCGAGTCAGGGGATGGTAAATTGAAGCATCCAGTATTCCGCTGTTGCACAGGCTGCAAAGGTAGAGGTAGAGGTAGAGGTGGTTTTCTTGATGCAACATGAACCCCATGGTCTGACCTCTCGTCATCAGATATAACGCGATTTGAGTAATTGTTTTCGTCAGCACCTCCATGAGGATGAGTAGCCGAGACAGCACTCTGTGTTAAAATAGCTGTTGGAAGGGGAGGAGTTACTCTCAGTTGATAGGATAATTGCTCTTCCAATGATGCTGCACCCCTCTTTTCATCTTGCAGCCTAGTGCTATTTCCATTTTCATCTGTCCGGACACGGATTGGTGGTAGGTGCGCCATGGACGGAGACGAGGTGGATGAGTCGAAGGATGATGTGGTGGTTTCGAGCATAGGCGAGTCTGGCATTATAGATTGTATTGAATGCACATCCTGTTGGCCATAACACCCATACGTAGAACTTAGTACTGATACCAAAGGAGGCTACGGAAACAATAGAGTAATATTTGATTGATATAATTCGTAGTACTTCTCATGGTACGATTATCTCAATAATCACAAACATTTAATTCTCATGAGCTTCCTACCCTGTAAAGTGCATTATATTTAGGAAGTATGTAGACATGTGCACTGTCATTCACATTTCAATGAGGTTAGACTTCTCATTGAAGTGTTCTTTACATATACTTCGGTATAAGATTACCTAAGCTAGTGAGCTTAAAATTTCTAGATAAAAACTAAAGCAGGGATCAATTTGTTTTTTGAGTTTATAAGCATTGAGTCATTGAGTGTTGTGCAACTAAATCAAGCTTAAGATGTACGTTTTGTAAAAGTTGAAGGAAATATAAGTACTGTGAAAATCAGTATATATAATTACCTGCGGGGTAATTAATTTTGATTGAGCAGAAGCATCAGAGCAGGCACCACCAACAGTTTGCTGGGGAGCAGGGTCAGAGACACCACTACGGAGACTAAGAAGATCATCCATGGCCGCGGAATCAGACAACCCTCTAGGCAACATATTCGCCCCATTAAGAGCATCAACAAACCAAGTCTCGGACTTGGCATCGTCCAGCAAAGATCCCATTGTCATGGCCGTCTCGGGTTTGGCGAAAAACAGAAACAAACGCAGCCTACCAGAGCACGGCTTCAACGGGGAAGCGGCCGCCATGATTCGGTCATACTCCTCGACCATGTTCTCTAGGTCTTCATCGGTGGCTACCGAGATTAGCGAGTCTAGCTCCTCGTTAGGGAGCTGGTATTTCATTGTGAATTGCCTGCCGTCTAGTAGTGTTCTGGCTAGCCGAGACATGAGCTCATGTAGAGTTGAGCTTCTTTCTACGACTACCATTCTTGTTTCTCCTCCTACATAGCAGAGGCTTTTGTCGTGCGGCCGTGGGATAATGTGGCCTCCGTAGCTGCACATTAGTCGTAATTTTGCCCCCGGCAATGCTGCTAGCGGCTCGTCCCAGTCTGCCTGGTGGGATGACTTCGGGGAGGACTCGGCCGATCCTGGCCCAACGTGGTTCATGGCGGTCATTGCGGCGGTGGTGGTGAGAAAGTGGTTTGTTGGTAATGGTAGACCCGTAGCTTGTACTTGTACTAGCTGCGGGTCCATTTCTAATTATAACAAATTTACTATCTATATATGCATTTTAATCGATTTAAAAGATAACGATAATTGTTGTATTAATGAGCAACAATACTCTAGTAGTTGATGGATGATGATCAGTAAATTAGAAGGAAACCAAGTAGATGGAGTAAAGTGGGAAGAGACTGATATAAGAGGTTTTCAAAGAGTGTGGAGTGTAATTCTCAAAGCAAAAGCAAGGGGAAGCGTGACATGGAGATTTGAGAAGGTAGCGAATTAGGCAAATAATAATAATAGTGAAAGAAAGAAAGATTTATATGCATGAATGTTGCAGAAAAGTCCAATGGATCTTAGATTTGGGGAGGGGTCAGGTTCCAGTACTCAGGAGCTCAAAAATCAATGCCAGATCTATGGAAGTACATGTATTTGACATTTATAAATGGAAATGCCGAGTTTTGAAGCTGGAATATGATTGGCAGAGTTACTTGTACAACTGTGCTCATGGGAGTCTGGATTTTATAAAAGGAAATTCGTCGTGGACTTTCATAGTAACTTGCATTTTGTTGTTCCCTACTTGCCCACGTGACGGCTCGATAGAATTAGTGAAATTACTCGAAAATTTTACCGTATTAGAAAGGTGAAAAGCCACGGCAGATATATCCCGCTATGTTTAAGATAGTTTAATCGGCGAAAGTAATAATGTACCCCAAAATTTGGTACGGTTTTGGCATTTTGTTTAGAAAGGGACTCGGTCTGAATTGTTCAACGTCCGAGTGTTCGTTCTAGCATTCCATGTTTTGTATCAGTGTGCGAGTACGAGTCCGTAAAGACAAGCTACCTGAGAAACAATGGAGAAGAAAACATTGTTGCCTGCAGAAGAAGTTTGAAGAAAATGTATAATTTGTAATGTGAAGACATAGACGAAATTGAAATACGATGTATTATTGATAATTAATGAATGAATTTACTATGTAGCTTATATACAAAGTATGATCAATACAATAGCTAAGCTACACCTTCATCTATGCTATAACTGCCTCGTAACTAATTAACTTCCAGCTCCTGTAACAAACTTTAGGTCAGCACCTCGATCTTCACATTCTGTTATAACCGTTTGTTGAGCTGGCAGGGAGCTAATGACAACTTGAGATAGCAGGAATGTATGTGCTTGGCCACTATTTCACATCCCCCCCCCCCTCAAGTTGGAGCGTATGTGAAACTTGAAAACAATAAGCCAACTTGGAGCCTAAGATAAAATGTTGCTAATATCCCAATGACTTGGTCTATTGGTTGGAGAACTGAACATGAGAAGTAGACAGTAGACCTTCATGCTATTTTTCCCTGACATTATGACAGTCAATGTTAAGACGCTTGGTGCATTCGTGGAACACGGAGTTAGCGGCTATATGATGTGCTGCCTTGTTGTCGCAGTAGAGAGTAACATGCAATGGAACCTGCACTCAAAAGTCTTGCAGCAAATTATGTAGGCAGACAATTTCTGCTGTTGTATAGAACATTGCCCGATATTCAGACTCTGTGCTGGATTTAGGCACAGTTTTATGCTTTTTAGTTTTCCATGAAATCAATGCCCCGCCAAGAAACACACACTGTCCTGTTAATGAGCGACAACTGAACTTGCAGACTGCAGGATAAAATAATGAAGCATCAATGGTACCTTTTAAGTACTTCACAACATGTAAAGCTGCCTGGGAAATGGGGTTGTCTTGGGGATGTCATAAACTGACTCAAATGCTGAACTGCATAAGATAAATCTGGGTTTGTCAGATTTAAATAGAGCAATCTCCCAATCAGTCGTTTGGACACTTCTGGTTCCTCGAGTGGTTTCCCATCTTCTGGTGTAAGATTCAAACCTTTTGGTACATGAAAAGCACATTTTAGTGTCTTTGAGAATATCAACCGCATACTTTCTCTAGTTCAGTAGAATACCCTCAACTGTCCTTGGCACTTCCAATCCCAAAAAATATTTGATCAGACCCAAAACTTTGAGCTGAGGAATATACTCGGCATCATTGCATGTGATGACACTACAGCAAATCGCCACTTGTGCCACGGGAATTCAAAATCCGTGGCATAATATTATCTTGCCACGGGAAAAGTAGATTTCCTTACACATTCAAAATTTCTTAGATTTATTTTCTTTGCCACGGGAGAAAAATGTGTGGCAATTAGTCACTTGTGTCACGAATTCGACCACCCGTGGCAAACTATGACGGTTGCCACGGATTAATTCCCGTGGCAGACATATTAAATCTTTGCGCCATAGTAAAAGTAAAATACACAGTAATAGGCGCAATGGTAAAAAAATTAGCGGGGAAGTGAAACTTGGAAAAGAAAAATATATAGAAAAAAAAATGAAAAAAATTAAACGCACACCGCTCATCAACTGTTCATCTTCTCTTCGTGGCTCTGCGATTCTTCCTCCGGCACCGTTTCACATCTTCGCTACAACCGGCAAACGCTACATCTCTTGCCTTCCGTTCGCTCATCCAAGCCGCCCAACTTCGTCTTCAATTCACTTTTGTTGCGTTGATTCTTCGGTGAAAGGTATGAGCAACTCAACCAATCTCAATTTTAAGAGTGTTATTGTGTATCATCTTATTGTTTAGTTTGTGATTCAATTAGTTTATGCTTGTGATTCAATAATTTTGTGTTTGAAGTGATATGGGGGAAAACGATTATATCCTGATACCCCAAATTTGATTTTAAATTTGCTCTACCCGAATCGATCAATTATCATAACCTATTTGCTCTGAATTCAGACTTGAAATATGCTAGTCTATCTTTTGAGTTGTGCATTGTTCTTATTTGGTATACCTATTTCATTGCCGATATTTAATCTTTCAAGCTTCCGTATATTGATTGATTGAGATAGCTGTGAATACCCTGCTTGGGCTGCTTCAATGAAGAATCCCTGGGATATTGATTAGCTAATCATCCCTAAAACTTTCTTTCGATTATGATTTTGCTCAAGTTTGATTTTCGACACCTACGTACTTCAACTAGGTTGCTTCCAATTGTTGATTGTCTTTCCAACTGTTGTGCTTCTTTCTTGTTTGGCATTAGTGTCCTTTCCTTCTTTATTCATTCCCATAAATTATTCTGTTTTGCAATCTATAAGAGTGGAAAAAATGGAGCACAAAATAAAAACTTCACTCCAAAATCAGTTTTGATTCAGCAAAATACACCTATTGCGAAACTGACTTGTAGACATAGAAAATCTTATCAAATAATGCTCTAACTAGTAACATTTGAAAGCTATCTTCAAGTCCTTAAATATGAACATACATTTCACCCAATTCTGTTCTATGCAAAAGGAGATGTGAGTCCTCAAAGTTCAGCACAATAATTTGAGTTTCTGTTGATTGTCTTGTGGGCAGCAGGTCTTTAAAATTAAACTGCAAGTTTTTAGAGCTCCTTTAAAATTGATCCCAAAACCATGAGTTAGTTTAATCTCTTAGCTTTCCAAAATGGTATAGAACACTGAAAACGGACTTCATTTGAACATTCCAAGAGGAAAAAGTTATACCTCTGAAATTCTTGCACACGATTGAGCTCTTTTCCGTTTTCTAAGTGTGTATTTTTATCCAAACCTAATGTAACATCTCTTTTTTTTTCATTCCTAGATCAACCATCATCCTAGGATTCATTTCTTCTCTTTTTTTTTTTGACGGTCAACCTGTATCATTAGATTTCATTGCGAAAGTCGTCCAAAATTACAGAGTTAAGTTGCGGAGGGTGATCCTCTAACCAGATCATCTCCTCCACAAACGATCTACTAAGTTGGGCAAGCTCATGTGCAACCTTGTTTCCTCCCCTACATACATGAGAAAAAATAATAGAGCTAAAATTACAAGCTGCTGAAAAAATGTTAGAAACTATCATACCGAAACTCGACCTATCCACACATTTTTTACGGAGCTTCGTAATCAACCGGAGGCAATCCGATTCCAAAATTATCTTGTGGAACCTCGCGTCACGTGCCAACTCTAGGCCATATCTCGCTGCACATACTTCACCTTTAGCGGCATCCTCATTTCCCAAAACTTGTCGACTAGCACACATCATCGTTTGCCCGCAAAAATTTCTGATCACTACACCAAAACCTCTCCGTCCATCCACGCCTATCGCAACATCAACATTAACTTTGTACGTTTCGTTAGTGGGTGGTATCCATCACTTGGGGCTGCCATTGTGAACATGGTCAATTATCACCTTGTTGGCATCACTGTACTCCCCACATAGTCTAAGCGCTCTATCAACAACAAGCGTGGGTTCAATTCTCACCTTCTCAAACACCCATTTGTTACGTGATTCCCAGATACCCCACGCAATGCACAGGAACAAGTCCCACCACTGGGGCAGAACTGACTTCTTGCGAACATCTCCGAGCCACCAGCGAAGCTTAGTGTCCCGCCCCTCGGGGGGGTTCCAGTCGGAGCGGAGAGAGCCTCCAAACCCTCTGAGCATCCTTACACCAAAGTAACATATGTTCAAGAGATTCCTCTTCCTCTCCACACCTTGGGCATCTCGTGTCCACCATCATCCCCCTCTTGGCCAGATTATCAAGCACAGGTAAAGCCCCATGAACAATACACCACATGAAGGTACGTACCTTAGGGGGGACCTTTGCTTTCAATGTGAGTTTCCAGATAGTGTGATCAGTATTGGAGGATTCCACACATCCTCTACCATCTTGGAGTTCGACATGATAGGCACTTCTTACAGTAAAACATCCATCGCGGGTGTAATGCCATGCCCATGTATCAGACTGAATGTAACTTGAGATAGGAATTTTTTGAATCTCCTGGAGTTCAAGTTCAGATACCCAGGGTGCAAAACAATGGGCATTCCATCGAAACAAATCCCAATCAATAATATCATATACCTTCGTGTCTTTTAGTTCCTCTGGTGCTGTGGATGTTAACCGAAAACCAGGTAGACCTGTCACCCATGGATCACCCCATACTTTAGTCCCAGTTCCGTTTCCAATAACTGTTCGTGCTCCCCTTTTAAGGAGGTCCCATGCTGAGAGGAGAGAGCGCCAAGTGTAGCTACATTGTGGCGTGACCAGAGCTTCCCAAAATGAACATCTCGGAAAATATCTACCCTTCAAAACTCGATGCACTAGTGACTCCTCAATGGTGACCAGGCGCCAACATTGTTTTTCAAGAAGAGCTCTGTTAAAAGCTGGCAGGTCACGAAGTCCTAAGCCTCCTTTCGATTTTGATCGACACAACTTTTCCCGTGCCACCCATGCCATCTTCCTCTCAACGCCTTTCTAGCCCCACTAGAAATCACGGCACATCCTCTCAATAGAGTGCAGGCTCTCTTGAGGAAGTTTAAAATACTGCATAACGTAAGTCGAAATGGCTTGCGCCACAGACTTAATGAGAAGCTCTCTAGCAGCCATAGTAAGATGTTTCTCCTTCCAACCTTTCAACTTTTTCCAAACCCGATCCTGAATTCCTTGGAAAACTATCTTTTTCAACCTCCCCACGAAGGTAGGAAGGCCAAGATATCGATCATGATAGTCTACTGCCTTAAAAGTCAACTTCTCCTGAAGCGTATTTTGCAGCTCCGTGCTCAGATTTTGGCTAAAAGAGACCTCCGATTTTTCCAAGTTCAGTTTCTGTCCAAAAGCAGTTTCATAGATGGCTAAGATATCCAGAACTTCTTCTGCTTCCTCACTGTTAGCACGAACAAACAGCAAGCTGTCGTCTGCGAAAAAAGATGAGATATGGGCTGCACACTTCTCCCTATATTCACACTATGAATTCTCTTTTGTTCCTCGGCATTACGAAGGAGGGTGGACAGACCTTCTGCACAAATCAAAAATAAGAATGGGCTGATGGGGTCCCCTTGACGGAGACCCCTCTCAGGTATAAACCGCGAAGTCGGGATGCCATTTATCAACAATGCATAAGAAACAGAGGTTACACATCTCATTACAATATTTACAAAACCAGCATGAAACCCCATTTTGTGCATTATGTGTTCCTGGAAGGGCCATTCCACTCTGTCATAGGCTTTACTCATGTTGAGTTTTAAGCCCATGTAACCTTTCTTCCCTGACTTCTTCTTTCTAAGGTAGTGGAAAAGTTCGTAAGCCACTAACACGTTATCCGTGATCAGCCTCCCGGGAACAAAAGCGCTTTGTGTCTCATGGATAACATCAGGTAACACCAGCTTAAGCCTATTAGCCAACACTTTAGATACAAGCTTGTACAGAACATTGCACAAACTAATCGGCCTAAAGTCTTTCAGCTCCTCTGCTTTCTTCTTTTTCGGAATGAGAACGACGTTGGTCTGGTTAATCTCCACCATGGTTTCCTCCTCATTCAAGATGCTCAGCACATACTCAATTACATCATTTCCCACAATACCCCACAATTTTTGATAAAAGAGTGCAGCCATGCCATCTGGGCCAGGGGCTTTAGTTGGGTGCATTTGGGCGAGTGCCTCGACAACCTCATCACCTGTGAATCTCTTGCTCAGCATGTCATTTTGGGTCACAGAGATACTAGGCTTCACAATATCGATCACTGGGGTAGTATCAATACAGTTTGTGGAGGAAAATAAATCAGTGTGAAAACGTTTAAACACATCAGCTATTTCTTCCTCTTTCTCATAGAGGATGCCAGCTTCATCTTTTATCTTACTGATTTTATTTACCTTTTTCCACTGCGCTGCTTTTTTGAAGAAAAAACTTGTATTTTTGTCGCCATCTCGCAGCCAAGTTTGTCTACTCCTCTAACACCAAAATTCTTCAAGCCTTGACTCAAGCTCATCAGTACGTGCATCAAGAGCTCTCACCATATCAACATTCTGGTGTGAGGGTTCTTGTCTCATTAGGATTTCCATCTGTGCACGACACTCTTTTAGCTCACGTTCTAAGCCTCCGAACTTGCTGGCACCCCACCGCGACAATTTCATAGCACAATTCCTGATTTTCCTCCTAGCATCACCCCTGCCTCCTTGCCAAGCTTGTTGTATAATGTCACTGCATTCTGCATCCCGAAGCCGCATCTTTTCAAACCTGAATTGTTTACCCCCTTTGTGTTTGCGTGGAGTAGGTAGTGCACACAAAATCTTGACTAGGACCGGAAGGTGATCTGACTTCCTCTTCGGTAAGTGGTGTGCCGAAGAGCAAGGGAAAACTGCATGCCATGGTTCTGTTACAAGGACTCTATCTAAGCGTTCCTGCACATTTGCTTCACCGCCCCTTCCGTTGCTCCATGTGAAGGGGTAGCCAGTAAACACAACTTCCCTCAAATCACAGTCTGCCACTGCTTATCGAAAACCCTCAATTTCACACTGGTTCTTCATGTTGCCCCATTTCTTCTCATGATTTGCCAAAATAGAGTTGAAATCACCAAAACACATCCACGGATCATCGGATTGTCTCTTTAATAATCGCAAAAGGTACCAAGTTTTGTGTTTATGTTCATCCTCAGGGTGACCATAGATACCTGTCACCCGCCAATTTCCCTTCTCGTCCGACACCATCATGTCAATATGGTTTTGTGAGAAAGAGCATAGAGTCATGTCTACCTCTTCGTGCCACAAAAAGGATTCTTCTCTATCAGGTAGCAAATGGTCCAAAAAACGAGCAATTACAATGACAACTTCGGCTTTACCCCATCCCCCTCGACGACTAACGGATGACACTCTCCGAAATCCCTTGTAAAGGGATCAAAAAGATTTCTTACACATTTCACATTGTCTAACGAAATCACTCAGTTGTAAAAGTTGTTTAACAACTTTGTGCCTTAATTATGCGTATATGCCTCTTCTTCCAATTGTACACGCCATTCTTAGCAACAACAATTGTCACTTGAAAATTACAGTGAAGAGAGAGAGGAACCTCATATCCCCCACAGGGCACATCTAATAACAAATTCCTGAACAACTCAGCCTTTTTCCTGCCAACTCGAGGACATAAACTCATACTCTATGGTGAACTAAGCTATACAAGTCTATTTGAAAGACTACAACAAAATAACACCACCTCCTAGAGTAAACACTCATCCACTAGTGATACTAATCTCATTCAATAGTTGATACCCAGATCGCAAAACAAATTCTCAAACTCCTTACACATGTTGGAATATAACGATAATGCAAACAAAGGTCAAATAATCCTCTAAGATATCCAAGTAAGAGATGACACGTACTTTAATAATTACTAGTAGGGTTATGAGTACAACCACTTTGTCTACTCACCACATAGACTGTGTTAGGCCGAGCATAGTTATTGAGCAACATAACGCTACGTATGATCTGAGTTTACTCAACTTGGGAGACACTCTCTCCTAAGTTCTAGTGAAAGAGTGCTAGGGACACACGTGTACTAATAGGCACCACATCAAAGAAAAAGACTTTCTAGTCAACACAAAGAGATAGACTGACTTAAAGCAATGCAACTAGAGTTTCTCTTAACTTGAACTCCAAGTATCACACTCACTTCTTCTAAGTCCTTCATCTCAAAATTGGACGACAAGAATAGTTTAGCATGAATCAATATTCTCAAACTATTCCCAAAAATCAAATATCATCCACATAACGACATATGATAACTCAGTCTCATCCTTATACTTAGGTAAACCAATCATGGCTATTTACCCCCACACACTCATAGATGTTACTCACGAATTAGACTCTACAACTCCAAGCAACAAACTTATAAATGCATAATAGAGTAACTACTTGAACAACTTCCCCCATGTTGTCGCACTAGGCACAAGCGATAACACTACGTTCAAGACCAAAAAGTCTAATCATTCCCTCCAGAAATTCTTTACAAAGGGGCATATGAGACAAAACTTCCAATTTTCCACGTATATCCTCCTCAAAATAGTGACCGACTATTACTATTCCATAGGCCAAACATATAAAATGAAACTAGCCCCCACAAATCGGTACACCCATCAAGGAGTATTTAAAAGATGCAATCCCTAGGAAATTTTTGTATCAAATATTCCCATATTGATATAAGCCAATGCAAATATGTAAGAGTCGTCACACCACAAGTGTGAAAATACGAGCTATAAAGTTCACATATATGCTTCTCAATAATAATTTCATCAAGAAAGGAGCGCACACTTTAGCATATAGTCAATCAAGACTAGAGTGTAGCTCATAAAGCCAAAAACAACACTTTAACAATTTATAGCTAAAGACAATTTCAAGTCCGATCCTATCATATACAAAGCTCATATTAAAACACACATTTGAGGTTAGTTGGGTCCTATATTTTAAAACAACACATAACAAGATTTGAGATAATCAAACTGTCAGCAAAACCAAATCACCAACTAGTCAACTAACAAGACTCAACGATGGGATGCATGCACTCTATAACATATAACATATTATTCCATCAAAACTTGGAATCAAAATTGACCACAGATATACCAAAAGTCGATATCAAGCATCAGCACATGCCAATAAATTCCAAGGGTAACAAGGTAACCTAAATCTCAAAAAATATAGTCTCATATTTCCATATGAACAAAAATCATAACACAAAATGAGGAGGGCGTACCTTAATCATATGGCCAATATGGCATAATAAAATATGATAAAGATCAAACATTTCTGTCCAAGACCTTTGAATCATATAATACCCATCATCGAAAATAGATGCCATCAAATAATTAGTAAATAATCTTCTTATAAACCATCACCACACTGCCGTGATACAGATGACGAAATAATAATACCTAGATGACATAATTTGGACTCGACTGATTCTACCAAGTTGTAGATATTTGTCTTAGCTTTCCAAAAACATATTACACGCCTTCAACGAAAATCTAGCGACCGAGATATGGCCAAAATATCAAAGACCGTCTCAATCTTACGGGTTGGAAAACTGTGAACGAAAATGAGAATTTTCACCTACAAACCAACTTTATGGTTATATACAAAATGATACAACCATTGTATATGTACTAATCGCTTTCAGATTGTTGGAAATAAGGGTCAACAATGGTTGTATAAGGAAGACCAAAGAACGATTTCAAGTTGTGCCGCGGTATGAGACCACTGACTTGAAAGCGATTACGGCCCGACATTGGTGGTCATCGTCACTGGCCGGAATGCTCCCTAAGGTTAAGACAACTACTTTTGCACACGACCACTCACATACAAAAATTGGAGTTTGCACACTCATACAATTACTTAAGAATGAGGAGATGTGTTTTTGTGTATATCGTTTTTTATCAAATCAACACAATAGGCTGCTTATATAGAGGGTGGAAAAGATGTTATGGATACCATTGGGTCAAGGATTGATTATGGGATTAAAGACACCCATAATCACACAATTAACATGATAATAAACATGGTGTTTAATAGGTGCAATAAGCATAGTAGTAATGAGGATTACTACCAAGAGGTATCAAATGCTCAAGTCAACGTGGCTTTGGAGCCATTACTCCAACATTAGGTTTTTCTAGTTTCTACGGCTTTTGTTCAGCGTGATATTTTCAAGAACAGAAATAGAAAGTGTCATTACATAGAATTATCAGTATTAGCCTGCTTCATCGAGAAAACAAGAAGAATAGAGCAAAACAACCTTGCTACTCATCTTGCTTGTTAAATTCTCTTCAGCTTGTAGACTCTTATTAATTGCTTCGTATTTTCTTCTGGAAAGCATCGACATTTGGAGCTGAAACTTGCTTCTATCTAACACATTAGTGTTAAGCAGGTGCGTGCTTGGTGCTCTGTAGTAGCGACGAATAGATGGTCGAGTCCCCAGCTTCGGCAACTACCCTGCTAAGAGACACATCATTAATAATGGGATCATTCAAGAAATTCCGGTCACGATGTTTGTAGAACCTATTTACAAGACAATGCCAATTTAAATCACGAATGCAAAAGAAACGTAACACTTACTTCATATCACCTCTTGATTCCTCATCGCCGTATTTGCTATAGTGGTGGATATGACCGTGGGGAAGATTCGCTGAGGCCGAATTAGCAGTGTCTAAGAAGTAGAGCAAACATGCCATGACGCAGCTACAAGTAAACATAGCGACTGGTCCGAAGATCCAGAGCAGTAGAGGGAAGGAGAAGTAGAATGCCCTCAATGCCAGAGACCAGAATAGGCTACCACGGTTTAGTTTTTCGGCTACAAACTGAACGAACTCGTCCCTTCCTTCGGGTGACGGGACATTGATCAAGAAACTAACATGGGCGTAGTATCTGATGCATTGCATACTGCACAGGAATGCTACAAGAAAGCATACTAGAATTGAAAAGTACTTGACAGTGTGAATTGTATATGTCAATGCAAGACTGTCGCTTGCCCCGCTAACAACAGCACTGATTAAGGAGCTCAAAGTTATGGAAATGGTTGCCAATAATGTTGATGCCATCAGATTGTTCCGCAGCGTTTGTATCGCAAGAATGCCGTTTTTCGGTGGATCCTGTAAAACATCATAGCCAGTTCAGAGATGGAGGGAAGGAAGGCAATTTAAAACATGATTATTGTAAATTGACCAGGGTATAGTAGTGCTAACTGCCAAGTACATGTATAGTTGTATAGTAACATATAGAATGGTGTGATAAATTCCTCAAACGGTGAAGACTGTTCTTAGGTTTCATTCGCAATAAGGGTGCAGCTGAGAGACGAAATCCACAAACCTGAACATTAATGGCAACTATGGTCTAAAACTGCTACTCCGTAGATCCGGTATATATACTTTGATCAACAGAGTTCGAACAAAGGCTACTATTATTAAGTCTAATCACCAAACTAACCTCCAGGCCACCGTGTTATAGAAAGGTTGACAGTAGCTATTCAGCTCAATCGCCTTAATGTAACGCAGTAACGCTATCTACTCATCAACTGATGTAGTAGTAAATTAGTAATGTCACGTCTAAGTCGTAGATTCCATGTAACAGGCCATATCAATAATCAATCATTATCAAAGACAAATCGCCATACATCATTGTCTGAAATTTTCGAAATAGACGCCTCATTCGGGATTTCAGCCTACTAAAACAATCAAATCGATCAATGACCTAAACATGCAGTAAGATTATTGCTAAACCCCTGTCAAAAAAGAAAAAAAAAACATATGCCTACAATTTAAGAGCAGTAAACACAAAATGATAACCTATGGACTTATCATAAGAACCAGTCGGTAAGTTGTTCAAGATAATATCATTACAAAAATTGGTTGTATCCTTGAAGCTTTAAGCTACAGTTGAAAAGTGCAATGATTGATCAATCATTAAGCATAGGACTTGATACTAAAGAGAAGAGGAGAGAGGAACTAACGCTCATCATATGGCGAACCCATTGGTAGCGGCTGACACGGTTAAGGCCGATCACGGTTCGTGTAGGATCCCGTAAAATGGTGTGCACAAGCCAGACGTGGTACACTACCAGCACTAGCAGTCCTGCAGGAACTAATGTGTAGTCTAAGAACGCCTCGTCTGTCTTCTCAAAAACAATCTTGACAATCATTCTTTATTCTAAGATCAAGACCATCAATTTTCCTCGGATCACTATCTAGCAATATACTAGTATATGTTATGTAGCTCAGTGGTAGTTAGTGTGCTTGAGATTTTGGACTTTGTGGTGTTATAGTAGTAGGGAAGATAAGGTGCAATATTTTTCAAAAGTGGTTAAATCAGCAAAGTTTAATCATTGCACTAAAGACCAAGAATATAATTGCTTTATCATTGGAAAAAGACTTGGGTACAGATGACGGAGTTTTAGTGGTTTATTTTACTCGATTTTTTCCCACCACAGAGGCACATACACACTAACACCAGACAAACGACCAAACACACGAGTGATGACAAGTGAGTAGTGAAGTTGCTCCCTCTGATTTGCACACTAATACATGTTACTCTCTTCATTCCTTCACGTTTAATTGTTTAAATGATCTTTCTACAACAAAATAAGTGATGCATTTGGAGATACATGTAGGAAGTATATGCCAACTTTTTTTTACCTTAGACTTCACTTAAAGGCATTGTTTAGCCTTGTAGTTAGGAAGTATATACCAACGTTTCTTTTGTTGAAGAGCACAATATGATAACCGGTATACTTGAGCCAGGAATTCCATATTACGGCCTTTTGTTTCCCTGTGTGCCGCCGAGTACAGGGTTGTTTTGTTTTGTTTTGTTCTTTCTTTTTTTTATTTGTTCTTTTCTTGGAAGAAAGCTGTGGTCTTGTTTCAAAACTTGAGATCAGACATTGAATTGGCCTCATATCACGAGGGAGCATTTAGATTTAGCACAATCAACATAACAAATGAGTTTTAAGTACAAATATGAAATGTTCAGGATTTGACTGAGAAATGACTCTGTGGTCTAGGCAGTGAGCCAGTGACCTTTACCTGTAAACAGTTAGCCAGGTAGAACTTATACATACATCTAGCTAGTTTACCTATGACGCTTATTGGTCGTTATTATGTAGCTTCATCGTCAAAAACCCATAACCTGATTACTCCATAGACCATAAGGTGGTTCGAATGGTTGAATAATACGTGTCCGAAATCAAAACTGTTTCAGTTCATTTCCAGATTATTTCAAATGGAAGTATCAGTAGTAGAGCCCATCCTTCTGCTTCCCAGGAGTGACCAGTAAGGGCCTTCGTCCTCTGATGGTATAGTTCCACTGAAGCCAACAAGAAAATGTCATATAATAAACTGATCATCAGATTATGTGGGTAAACAAAATGAAAAGGCCATTAAGTAAGCATCAATAGAACCACTAATTTACTATTAAGCATGGAAGGAACAGTGCACAGACGCGCACATAAAAGACTTATTAGTGAAACACATATCGAGGACTGTTTGAGCTATATTACAATTTATAACTGCACTACACTGAACTCTATATGCACTTCTACGTTATTTTCATTCTTAAGCATGCTTACTCAGGATTCCATGAAAAAAGATTGCTGCAAAAAACTACACCTAATAACTAACATAGTAGCAACTCGCAACTAATGAGCCAATAATCTAGTTCAAAATGAGTGAACATAGTGTAATTCAAATTCTAGTAGAGACATTCATTTCACTGAACAGTACAATAAAAATGAAATGCCATTGTAATCTGATTTGCTGATCTACTTTGAATCTTTTTTTTTTTTTTTTGGCACTTTGGAGTATGAACAAAACATTAAGCACTCAAGGGTCTACTGATCAATCTAACAGCACAACTCTGCAAAATTTTAGTAAAACACGTCGGTTCATAGTTATCAGCACTTACATTGAGCCAACTATTGGTTCAATATCATGAGTATGTGCTGCCTTATCTTCTAAATGACCATTGGGAAGATACCGCGGGGCAGAACTGGCAGAATCCAAAAAATAGAGCAAGAATGATATCAAGCAGCTACAAGCCAACATTGGAACAGGGCCGAATATCCAGAGCAGGAGAGGGAAAGAGAAGTAGAATGCTCTCAATCCGAGGGACCAGAAGAGGGCTCCCCGGTTTAGTGTTTGGGCCACGTATTCAATATACTCATCTCCCATCCTCCCATCAGGCGATGGGACATTAAGAAGGAAACTAGAATGCGAATAGTATCTTACGCATTGCATATTGCAGAAGAATGCTACAAGAAAGCATACCAGAACACAAAAATATTTCACATTGTGAATGGTATATATCACAGTACTTGGTTTACTCGAGTTGCTGACAACAGCACTGATTAGAGAACTTAATGTTATGGCTATGGTTGCCAAAAGTGTTGATGCCATTAGGTTATTCCGTAATGTTTGTACACCCAAAATTCCATTCCTGGGTTGATCCTGCAAAATTATGTTCACATCCAGAGTTAGAATCTGATTCGAGTTGAAGTTCTATGATGAGAAGTGATCTATACATAGCCTAACACCTGATAATCATGTGTTGGTATCAGACATGAGATGAAGACTAGACTTGTAAGGGTACAGTTAGGCTGATCAACTAACAAATAAGTTGATCTGTCCGCCTATATAAAAGTCAAAATGATGGGTTTTCAAGTCTGAATGTTGCCAAAGCTACAGTCTTAGCTGGAGGTAAGAATCTGGTAATGCTATCTTCATACAGTAAGCTATCAAAAACTGTTTACTGAAATACATTATATGGCCCGAATGTTCCAAAATATCAAGTAAACATGTCAAGCAGAAGCACAACATGTTTGGTCAAACACTCAAACTCTTCCAATGCAACTAAACTTCCTGATACAGTGATACAGTGACCAAGGCAACAATGACGACAGCCGGGGAATGGAGGATGATATATTGAAGTCCTGAAATTGAAAGCAGTCGACGTAGTGTAGTGGTCTTGCAATATCAAAGTTCAGCAGGAGCAGAGCTATATTAAGTGATTAAACAATTACAGAACCGTAAATGTTTAGATAATAATAGCAACAGAAGAAAAGATGATAAATCATAAATTACGCTAATCATTGTTCTCTATCTATCCATTGTAGCATCAGCAGAAAATTTGAAATAGCAAGAGTACTACTTGCATGTCATCCAGGACTATATGAACATGAAGCTGACCAAGACACTACACAATACATTATCTACCATGCTTTTGTAGAGTAAAGAGGGTGGTCCAAGTGTCAATAATTGAATCAAAACAATAAAATAAAAAAAGAGAAGAAAGGACTAACCCTCATGATATGATAAACCCAACGATGCCGGCTCATCGTATTAAGTCCGATAACAGTGCGAGTCGGATTCCGTGTAATGGTGAACAGAAGGCAGACATGGTATATTCCCAGCACTAACAATCCTAATGGAACTAATAGGTAATCCAGAAACATTTCATTAGTCATCTCAAATGCTTTCTTCCCTCCTTTGCCTTTTCTGCTTATAGTTTAAGGTGTTGCAATGCAACAAGACACCATGAATATGTTCATGCTTATATGCCAAGTGCGTCCAACTTATCTGGAAGTTGGACATAGTCTGCAATTGGCCCTTTGCTGTTATAATGGTCACAACATTAGTGGACTTTATCATGCTTTACATTTTTTGTAATGTTCTAAGCTGAACCTGATGCTCAAAGTTTATTCCTTCTCACTTTTTTTCTAGTTGGATGTGGAAGGTTTGATATGAAATCAGACCTACTTTTTGGTTAGACTGGGTACAAACTAACCCAGAAAGATAATATTAAAGGAAAATGAAAGGCACAAAAGACATGCAGATGTTTGGACTGACATATTCCACATATCTTACAATAATAAGACATAATTGTAGACAACTTAAACAAAATAGGTAACAATAATTTCATAAAACAAGTTTAATTCCACTGCTGTTAGCCTGTTTTCCCTTCTCATCCAAATCACAAAATTTCAAGTGTTTGGCTATAATGTATGAACCTTTAGTTGCAGGACTTGCCACCATTTTAGAATATCTCTTCCTACAAGCTCAAGATCAGAACTCGATCCTGCAGTCCGCCAAACCCAATTTAATTTTGACACAGTCACATTCACTTTTGATTCACCAGCCTTTTCTCGCCTCGGACACAATCTTGCTTGCCTCACTTAACCACCAAGCCATCGGACCTAGCATTTGTTGGTTTTGATATGCATCCAATCCTATGTATGCACTATTTATCCCAGTCCAACCTGCTACGTTCAAACAGTTCTCCAGGTCCCAAGCTAAATCAAGATGCATATTCACTTGACCCACTGGTTTGCTATCTACAGGCATTATTGAGTTAAACCTATTGCTGTTTCCGTAAAGGTGACGATTGAGTATATCTTCAGATCTCCAAGAACCTGCATTCATTGTTCCACTACACTTATGTTTCCCTCTTTCATGTAACATAAACGAACATCTTGCCAGAACTGATTTGTTCCCTATTGTAGAAAGGGTGACATAAAATGAATGTGTTATACTATATACCCAACCTCAGCAATGATGTGGAAATGTGTACTCAGTACTCTTGTTCAATTCAAGGGGCACCCCCCCCCCCCCAAAAAAAAAAAAGACGCTACGTAAGGTCATGAGGATTTTCTTCTCAGCTATTCATGACGAAGGTATGTTGAACCAAACATGTGGGAATGGCTATATATATTGAAGATAGATATAGAGAAATACACCGGCGTCCTCACAGTAGATATTTACACTAAATCTTCATAGCTTAATGAAATATATACAGTGAAACTGTGCATTCGGAGACAAATTGCATAAAGTGAAATACCTGAAAACTAAAATAGCAGAGATAAATGAGACTCCAAGTACTAAATCAGAAATTGCATTGCCATCTATACAGAAAGGGGCGACTCCATCTCATTGTCTTCCTTCACTTTACAGGACTCACAATGAAGTTGCCGGGTGAAACTGGTGGTTGTGTCAAGGAAATAAAATACGATAGACATTATGCAAGAGCAAACAAACATAGGGATCGGCCCAAAGACCCAAAGGAAGAGAGGGAAAGACAAGTAGAAGGCTCGCAAGCCAATCGACCAGAACAAGCTCCCCCTGTTCAAAGATCGGGCAGCATATTCCATGGCTTCTCTTCTGCCTTGTGATGTAGGCAATGTAGCCAAGAAGCTCACGTGCGCATAGTATCTAATGCATTGAACATTACAGAGAAAGGCTACAAGGAAGCAGACGATGAGAGTGAAATACTTTACTGATGATATAATAGCACTTTTGTTACCATACACTAGTGTGGATGATGTGTTGTTGACATTTGATGTGTTGCTCACAAATACACCGATGATTGAGCTCAGAGTGATGGCTGTGGTTGCTAGAAGAGTTGCTGCCATCATGTTGTTGCGAAGTGTTTGAACTGCCAAGACGCCATTTTTCAGGGGATCCTGAAAGAAATCATCAGAGTTAATTCCTCGAGATTTGAGTTTTACCAAATACCAGAGTGTATGTACATAGTTCCAAAGAGTATCAATTTCACTAAAAAGAGTCCAGTTGAAAGAATGACTATTCAGAGAAACTGTACGTGACCAAGAAAAGAAAGTGCATCAGTTTGATTACATGAGCTAGTTCCACGTCCCCCATGTTCAGTTTAAGGAGAAAGAAAGGCTACTTGACATCTGAAAATATAACGCTTTAACAGCACGAGAACTTAAAAGGTTTAAGCCATTGAAAAACTTTGTATCAAATAGCTAGCATACATTTATGAAGTATTCCGATTCTAAACGAAGCACATATTTCATATCAGCAGTACAAGACAAGACTTGCAAGTAGGTTCCTTACAGGTTACGCCTTGCATTAACAGATGTTTCGCTTCAGTTTATCATGAACCAAAGTTCAAGTTCACTAGGCTAATGTCTACTTTTATAAAGTTGTGCTGTGCATATCCATATATGACCATATATGTTACAACCTGTTGGCTGTTGGTCCAGCAAGCACACGCATCTTTTATTTCATCAGGATACATATTCAAAGCTCAGGCTATTTACGTGTTTCCTATTGAAACGAAGAGTGTTCTTCAATTCAACATTGTACACACTGTGACATTCGCAAAGCTAATAAAAAGTAAATTGAAACTGGACTTCTCCTTGACCTTTCCTGAATAAACTATTGGCTTTGGATTTTCAGCTTACAACACGGACGTCAGTTTCCTCCTTGCTAAGATTATGATTGTACCATCCAACAAGAAACATGCAAGTACTCAGGTTTTGGATGGTATATGCTCATATAACATTGTTTTCTGTAACAAATGAATTACTGAAAGCCTAAATGGAGAGATCAGAGCAGTATCCAATTTACTGTCAAAATCAATCAACATCCTCTTCACCATTACGAAACAAGGAATATATAAGAATGCAATTTACTTTAAAGGTTCTTATTACAAGTATTTTAGAAAGAATGCGGTACCGAGACTAAAGTAGGCCTACACATGCTTATGCTTACTAATGCTAACTCTCAGCAAATACATTACATTCCTTAAAAAAGTAACATCTATATCTGCAACTTTTGTACCTCAAACACTAATGAATTTCAAGAATTAAATCCCCCAAACCTAGTGCTCTTCTCACACAAGGTTCCCAAACTTTCTTGTCACTTCGGTCAGTGAAGTATGACTTGCTACCCATTAATCACTCTCACCATTTGTGCTTTAATGTCCTCTGTTAGTTTAATCTTTTAAAGTTATGGACACTACTACACCATCTGATTTGCCTAATGAAATGCATGATCACTTTTTTTACATGAACTATATACTCCTTCCATTTCAATTTTATAAGACATTTTCGCTTTTCAACCTCAATTTCCGGTCCATGTATGGAAATCAAACATTAACCACCTATCAACAGAAGTAATCTCGAACGTTGGGACTTCTAATTGCCGAAAATTAAGTACAACTCATCATGATTACGGCTGTGTCACTCCGACTCGGATGCATGTGTTTGCCAAGGCTGACTTCGAATCAATAATCTTATGAGACTTCAATGTTAAGTCTGTCCAAAATCGGATCGTTTGAGTGTCATGTCGTGTGTGACACACGATTACACGAATGATAAGTATATGAAGTGTCAAAGTAACAATAAGGGGGAAGGCGTTATTGATAAGCTACTAACAGCAAACGAACAATTAAGTGAAGTCCAAGGTAAGATAGAATTGGGAAGGCGAAAATCAAATTCGCCACAAGATTGGCGGAAGAATCCTTGTTTCCCCTTACAACACTTTATCACTCTGTCCCTTTCCCATTCCCTTTGACCAACACAAACAAATGAACAATCTAACCAATTCTGTTATTCTAACATATACTTTCACACCATTAAAATATATTTTCATGTTTTGACGATGATCATGATAATTGACAAATTATTCAGGTTTTAAAATTAAATAAATAGAATAACCCACGTGGAGTTTGAATTACGAAACCGCGAGAATTGTCCCACATCGATGAAATAACCTCCTAGTTTACGGACAGGCATGTGACTAGGCCAATTTGACGAATTTAACATTTCCACAATCAAACAATTACCAAATGAAGGACAAAATTGAACCAAACAAAGTTGAAAACACACAAAAAAAGGGGAGAGAGAAAGGAGGGAACATACGGCCATAAGGGAAAAGACCCATTGGTGGCGGGACTCAGCGTTGATGCCGATGACGGTATGTCGGGGATTGCGCTTCACGGCGATGATGAGCCAAACATGGTACACTCCGAATACTAGCAGCCCCAGTGGAACCAAGGCTATGTCTAATTGCTCCACCTCCATTTGTTGACCTTAAACCGACTGATTTTGTTTTTTCTCTTTTTTTTATTGTCCCGTAGAGTATCTTGGAATAGTCTAGAGACTCTACTTTGCGTCTGTCCGTGAGGCCGTGAGCTCTATTAATATGTTAACTTTTGAAGGTAGATGGAGTTTTAAAAGAACGTAGACCGGTGTTCATAATCTGGGAAAACCGGACCATTTCAGCGGTATGGACCGGACCGGACCGTCTAGAACCGACCCGAGTGTATAAGGTCCGGTCCACGGTTCTCAGAAATCACATGTTCGGGTTTTCGGTTTTTCCGGTCCGGTTCCGGGTCAAAACCGGTTAATAAGGATTTACATCTACGCAGCAACTCATGCACTACTCCACGTGCCTATTGCCTATACTTTCCTTCATAAAACCCAAGATATCTACGGTTCAAGTGGTTGTCCACACTTTGTGAAGGTGTTTCACGTGGAGTGCTAGCTGTATTGCTATTATTTTCAACATTGGTCATGTTTTTAATTTGTGTAAAGTATGAATCGTAGAACTTGATTATAGGGTACTTGTACTAGTGACTTAGTGAATACTGTTATGAGTTACCACTTACCAGCTTCTACTAGAATTCTCATTATTTACATCAATAGTGTTTAATGTGACTAATTTTACAGTTTACTTTTCCGATTTACTATATTGCATCAATATGACATTAGTCATTCGGTCTTGATCTAGGTGTAAGATGTATGTATATGGAACTTTCAAAAAAAAATGTCTTGTTTTTTGTATTGTTTCAATTCGAAGATATCTACGGTTAGACAACCACTTGTCTAGCATACGTTCTTCATTAATTCGTTTAGTCAATTGGAAGTTCTTTTTTTTTATTATTATTATTATCTTAATGACCTTTTTTTATTTCTTTTCTCAACGGATGGCAAGTTTTCTATCCAAGAAAAGAAGCCTAGACTTTCATAGTGAAAGAGAGGAAGAGGAGCAATACGAGCTAGAGGAGGAGGAAGAGAAAGAGAAGCAAGTGGAGCATGTGAAGCCTTTGTTACCTATACGGAAGAAGGACCCTAAGCGTGACTATGTTGACAAGAAGGATACAAAGAGGCGAAAATCCTATTGGGTTCGTTAATTTTCGAGAGTATAGTAAACGTAGGGTTGAATGTGTTTATTGTGAGAATAAGAATTTTGATGTGGTTAGTAATAAGAATGGCTCTCTGGTGTATTAAAACATTGGCGTAACTGTCCTGCTAATCCTGATGCTCCTTCAAACAAGTCTAAAGGGAAACAGACTACACTTGTGTTTGATAGAAATGCTAATGAAGGAGAGGGTAAATTGAAGGGATGGACTTTGAATGTCAAGGAGGTTAGAGAAGCCGTAGTTTATATGATCGTGATTGACGAGTTGCCTTTTCGATTTGTGGAGAAACCAGGTTTTAAGCGTCTTATGTCTTTTACTTGTCCTGACTTTAATTTCACATTCCATCACGTACTACTATTGCTCGTGATTGTTATAATCTATACTTGAATGAAAAACGAAAACTCATTGAATTGCTTCTTCTTTCATGTCAAAGATTCTCTTTTACTACTGATACATGGACAAGTATTCAGAAAAATTAACTACGTGTGTTTGACTGCTCATTTCATAGACAATGATTGGAAGTTTCACAAGAAAATCTTATGTTTTAGGCCAATTTTTAGTCATAAGGGTGTGGATATTGCCACTGATGTTTATGCGTGTTTGAAAGATTAGACATTGGTCCAATCTTTTGTTTACATTGACAGTTGATAATGCTAGTTCTAATGATACAGCATGTACAGAGTTGAGGAAAATTCTTGAAAATAGTTCACTCACTCTTAGCAAGGGGAAATACATCCATGTGAGATGCATTGCACATATTATTAACCTTATGGTGTGGGATGGGTTGAAAAGTAACATCAATTCCATTAATAAGGTTAGATATGTTGTTAAATTTGTTTTAGGTTCCCCAGCTGTAGACACCAAATTTTGTCTCACCCTATTTATTTTCATCTTTATTAACCTATTTATATTTTCTAATTCAATTTCACTTTATTCATTTCTATTCACCTATTTCTATTCGTTTATTTGTGAATAAAACAATTTCTCAACAATTTCAATTTCACCATTTTTTCTATTATTAATATAAAATTCGAAAATTGTGTGAATGATATTAATAATATTTATTTTTATCATTTTTAGTTCTAATTTCATTAATTCATTAATTTAATTCACCAGGTTTTCATTTTTGCGCAAACCGAGGTAAATTTGCTCGAAACGAGCCAAACCCGATTTTGTTTTCATACTACTAAACCACATAAGCAATGACATCATTTTATACTTGTCATGTTTATTATGCAATGTTTTAAAAACCGGACCGAGCATCGAACCGGCAGCCTCGGGGGTTCGATGGGTCAAGGGGTTCAACCGGATAAAAAAAACGGATGACATCATAATAAAAAAAAATATTGGTAAAAATATTAAAATATATACAAAAATGGCTCAAACCGGTCAAAACCGCGTTGAACCGGCCGGTTTTGTCCGGTTCTTGATCGGTTCTAGTAGTTTGACCGGGGGATTGGTCCGGTCAACCCGGTTTTGACCGGGTTTGACCATCCCCAGTTTTTTAAGCCAATCGGACCGGTCAATTGGCCATTTACTGTGTTTATGACATGGACATTTACTCTAACTATATGCTAAAAAGATGCTAACTATTTCTATCTTCTTTTTATTTTTGACTTAATGACTCATTATTCACTCCTAACACATACAATAGCAAAAGACAAAAAAAAAAGATGAGGTGGGAGTCTAGGAAGGGCCGGCCAAGTGAGGGTTTGAAGAGCAAGTTTTCATTTTATTTAGGGCCCGTTCGGTATTGTTTTCTGTTTTCGATTTTCAGTTTTTTTGAAAATCAAAGTCCCGTTTTTGAAAACCAGAAAAAATGGTTTTTAGTTTTCAGTTGTCATTTTTCATTTTCTATATGAATATTATGGAACCAAACAATTAAAACTTTATTTTGTAACTTATTAAGCTAAATATTTTACAAAAAAAAAAAACCAAAAACTGAAAAACGACAGTGATACCAAACGGGCCCTTAATTATCCAATTAATGAGATATTTTGATCCCACATTCAATTTCCTCCACTCATATTTTCTCCTCGGAGTGAGAGAGGAGCCGGCCCTCAAGCAAAGAAAGAAAAGAGAGTTTACTCTCTTGCATTCATTTCCACATTTGATCATATTCTCTCATTTATTTCTCACATCAAACTCCACTTTAAATACTAATCATTTACTAATAAATGTGTAGTGTAAGATCACCTTAGCTCATAAGTAATTAAAATCAACCGACCACACTTAGATTAAAATTTGTTTAGGTGACTTAATACCCTAACTTGGAGGATCTACAACCATTGATCATCAAAGGTCGTTTTCTCTCCTTCTTTCTTCTATTATTGCATTTCAATTCATTTTTCTCTCCAATACATTACTAACACTTTGATTTGTCTAGCCTTGGTTGGTAATGGGTTTAGTGTGGTTTATTGAGCCACACCAAAATCCATAAGCTAACTACTATGGAGTACAAGGAGCGGAGCGTTTTTTTTCTTTTTTTGTTGATTTGATGTTCCACTGTTTTTTTTTAAGTTTACGAGTAGATTTGGTATTTTATAGAAATTTGTTACCACATTTTTCATGTACAAAATGATCCAAAACCCTAACCCGGATTTCAACCATTTCCAACTGTTTTTTTCAGTCCAACTTGTAACATTTGTCTAAAAACTTTCATTTGTTTAAACATATTGCTCTTATAAAGCCAGCTTATTTAGGGTCTTAAAAGAATCTCTACAAACTTTTAGATCCAAACTCGTAGCAGAAAATTTATGACATTTTTTGTAATACAACTGCTCAACCCTGATCCTAGGACCGACCAACTGATTTCAACGTGTTTTTCGGCATTGAAAATGACCTTTTCTAGGTATGTCTCCTTCATTAAAGTTGAATAAACGACTCCCAGGTTTCCAGAAAGCTAAGGTTCAAAAATTAGTCATGTCCCTATCAATCCCCAAGTCTCATATGAGACCGTCTCACCATAAGTTATTGTGAGACCAATACACTGAAATAATAAATAATTATATTTACATTTCAGTTTTTTGTGTATTAGTCTCACAATAACTTATGGTGAGACCGTCTCACACAAGACTTGCTGCCTATCAATAGTTATAATTTTTTTAAAACAGATACTATTTTGCTCAGAAAACCGATTTTCAATCTTAAATTTGTTTTATGAGTAAATGAACTCTTGGGATCATGAAAAAAATCATGAGTGACCCCAAGATGTTCATGAGTCCACCCTCGACCCAGAAAAATTTGAAGATGTCCTTTGATCTTTTAAACCATTCAACTTCCACCAATTTTCTGTTTTTTTGGGTTAAAAATGATAAGTTTTTTTTACCCAAAATAATGATTTAATTAACTAAATAATTAGACTTAATAGGGAGTCTAAATTAATCCAGCTCATTGAGATGTCAAAAGGATAAAAACAATTTAGGCTTAATTAGTAGTCTATTCAACCTAATTTGTAAAAACGATTAGACCAAATAGGGAGTCTAATTAATCAACCCACTTGTTTGATGACTTTAAGACACTTAGAATGAAATCTAGGTCAATCTAAGTCAAGTCAATCTAAGTCCAATCAACCTAAGTCAAGTCAATTAAAGTTAAGTCAACCTAAGTCAAGTAAATGGAAGTCAAGTCAATGAAAGTCAACCATGGTCTAAAACTAATAAAAATGCCACCAAGTCTACCAAAGCCTTACTAAAATCCAACAAATAACCCAAATCCACTCGAGTCAACCAAAGTCTACCAACGTCAATCAATGTCTACCCAAGTCAACCCGACTCTACCCAAAAACCGACTAAAGTCAACTTTGCAAATAGGTGCAAGTCAACCAAAGTCAACCCAAGTCAATTGAAGTCAATAAGGACTAAAATTGACCCTTGTGTAAATAATGTAATTAATAAAACCAAAAACCCCTAAAAATGTTTTCTTATTCTTTTTTAGAACGTCGTTTTCTTAGTTTTTCTAATTAAAGTCGTTTTTCTTTAATTTCCCCAGCGTTTTAAGAATTTCATTTCTTTTTCTCAAAACCTTTTGTACAAGGAAGTGAATAAACTTTGCTTGACGTGTTTTGCATGTAAAGTTTTCTATTCCCTTTCTTTGTGTGGACTTTGGACGGAGCCCTACCCCAACACTAGGCAAGGATTGCCAATTCGCTTATGCGCGATCATGTGGTCGATCTACATTCACCTCTATCAACTATTCCACCAACGCCCAAATGGAACAGAACTTGATCGAACATAATCGAATCGGCGATTTATTTTCCTTATATTGTTGTAGGGCCTACACGGGCAGCTCTAACGATACGGCCAATTCCACCGAGTGCAAACACACAACCCAATCCATTCCACAAATCTCCCCACGAGAGTCTATTCAACCAAAGTCAAACTATTGAGAGGTCTAATCTTTAAACTCGCCTTAGAGAGGTCGATTCATCCCCTTTAAGATCTCATTCAAGAGGCATTCCTGGTTCAGGAGGCATGGTGATCAATGACGATCGTCGTCTCGACGAGAGACACATAGATACAAGCGGAATATACCTTGCTCTATTCTACGTGGATCGACTTGACTCTAATGTGCGTCATATATAAAGTTTCTCAATAGCACGACTTTGAGCGAAACGACTTTCTATCCTTCCAAGCGAAGTAAAACTCATCTCTACCCCCACATAGGTGATATCCTCAGTGGAATCAACCCAATCATATTCCCATTGAAATAATATCTACCTGTGGATCCATCCATCCACCCTCGCGGATATTAGCCGCTACCCCCCAATGGAAAAGACTGTTGTCGTGGGGCTGCCCGTCAGAATTACGTTGGGTTTTGATCCTAGAGTGGATTTCAATCCCACAATGAAAGGTACGTAGCGCAACTTTGGTGCTCAAACCCCCCCCCCCAAGTCTGTACCCAAAAGACTTACCCAAAAGACTCGGGAAATCTTTTGTAAATTATTCTTTTAAATTCTTGCATGTGAATGACAATGTGAATATTGTGCTTTTCTATTTCTACTTGTTTATATGGATCTTAACGTAACCAATATACCGAGACTCTTTAGAAGGAAATGATGTATTAGTAAGTGTCCGTCCTTATGACGGAAGGGGAGACGAGTTTCAAATTTTCGCACCCTTAACTAAGGCCCCGAACCCTTTTTCTCTGTTTTGTAGACTAGTTTTCCAAATTGTGAATAAACAATAAAACGGAATTTTGCCTTAGGGCGCATGGAGTCATTTTGGTTTTCGAAAGGTTTTGCTTAAAATTCTTTCATTTGTTTTTGAACTTGTGTTTTTTAAACTTGTTTCGAAACCCTTCCTTGTTGGGGTAAAGACAGGGTGGTGACTCTGAGTTTTTGACGATCAAACTTTGGCTAGTTCAATAACCATCAAACACAAACCATTTTGCAAGCACCGCACCAGCTAGACTACAATTTTTTAAAGATTGTGCTGCGATGAGGGATGTAAAATACGGGCCTTCATTGTCTCTTGATTGTCCAACTAGGTGGAACTCTACATTTACTTTGCTGGAAAACGCTTTGAGATATAAGGTTCTTTTTGGTGATGTAAGTGTTGCGGTAAATCTAGTTGGTGATGAGTTATGGGATGATGTAGTGTATGCTGATGAATATGGAAATACTGTTGAGGTTAAAATTGAGAATTCTGGTGCCCTTAGTGATCAAGATTGGAATATTGTTCAAGCGTTGGTAGTATTCTTGAAAGAGTTTAAAGTTTTGACTGATCAAATTTCTGGTTTGTCGTATGTGACTAGTAATTCTAGTTACTTTTTTATTGCTCGTGCACTTGATCAATTAAACAAGTGGACTTCAGGTAATAATTAAGTATTTAGAAAAATGACATGCGCCATGAAAAAGAAATTTGATAAGTATTGGGGTGATATTGATAAGATGAATGTGTTGATGTATATGCATGGGGGCAATTCTTGATCCAAAGGTGAAGTTATTAGGATTGAAATTCACATTTACTCGGATTTATGGTTCACCTAAAGATGAGGAAATGCAAAAATCTGTGTATGAGAAAGCGACCTTTTTATTTGAGGAGTATAAGAGTTTCTATATTCACACGCCTCCTCAGAGGGTTGTTAGATCACCTATTGTTAATCCTGATGTCGATGATCCTTTTGATTGGAAGAAATCTATTGAGAACCAATTTCAAATAGTTCGGTCTGGTGGTGGAGATGGGACTTCTGAGTTTGATAGATATTTTTAAATTGGTATTTGGATGAGGCAATTGGCGAAAAGGAGCGGGAATTACATATATTGACTTGGTGGAGGTTGAATTGTCATAGATATCCATTACTATCATGTTTAGCTCATGATGTTTTAGCAATGCCTATCTCTACTGTTGCTTCGGAGTCTGCATTTAGTGCCGACCGACGTCATCTTGGTTTATTTAGGAGCTCTTTGACCCCCAAGGTATTATCCAATTATTTTTACCTCCTAGTTTCTTACATTGTAATTAAATATTTAATTATATTACTATGATGGTTAAACTATTTGATAACCAAAATTTTTATTTTGTATCTCATTAAGATTGTGGAAATACTCATTTGTACACAATATTGGATTCGACCAAGTAATGACAAGGGACTTAATATGGAGGAGAAGTTAAAAGAGTTAGAGAAACTTGAAGAAGGTAAATAGGCTTTCGTTCTAACTTGGTTTTTTTCCATTTGTAAAGTTAATATTGTTGATCTAACCATTTCTCTTTTTTATGTATAATTGGAAGTGGAGAAAAAAAGGATAATTGCAGGAAACGCAAGGGAGGAGAGGGCATAAAAAAAGGTGGGAAGAGTTGGAGAGTGGAGACTCAATAGTTGAGAATGAAGATTGATTGATATTGTAGCTTTATTTTTTGGATTTTGGACATCTAATGTATACTAAGTTTGACAGCAAATGTTTTGAATTTTGGATCGTTGGTTTTGATAATTTTTCGATAGAATAATTTATACACAGGTTAACAGGTTCAATTATTAATTTATGATCAATTGGATTATGCCGTAAATCCATAACTACTTAATTAGTAAGAGAAAAACATTAAATGGCGCCTAAAATCATAGTCAACACTCGCCATAATGTATTTCGGTGGTCCGGGACCGGTTCTGTATCGGCTAACCGGTCCGATTTCGTTCCGGTACGATAGTGAGTGGTACGGTACACCCTTCTTCGTTTTCTTCACATTCAGTTTCCGGTCCGATCCGGTTCTGGACCGATGAACCGCCCCTAAATTACGACAAAATGAGTGTAGTGTCCCTACTTTTCAAACTATTATATTACTAGTTTAAAGCCCGTGTGTTGCACGGTTGCATTAAATATATCTATACTATACTATTAATAGGCTAGCGTAGCGTCTGACATGGCGAATTTTTAGAGTGTTTGCAAAAATAAAAGCCACGTCAACTCTTATGTGTCATCTCCATACTGCTCTCGGCATATTAGTGTCCACGTAACCCCGAAGTGTAACTCGACTCCAAGTCTCTCCGCCTCCTGTCATAACTCCCTTCCCCTCCCCAATTCATCATCATCCCCCTTTTATGCGAAAATTCTATCATACACCCGGGGGTACTACCCCCAGGCCGACGTCATGCTGACGTCATTATTTATTTATTTATTTTTATTTTTTTGGGTTTGTTGTTTGATTTTTTAGTTTGGCGGTAGAATGGGTCAACATATGATAACTTCTCCCTATTCTTTAGCTATCTCATGTTTTTCTTGTATTTTATTTTAACAATTTTTTTTTTGTTTCTTATCATTTTCTTCGTACAGTATATTATCTTTATTATTCTACATTTATATACAACTCTAAATTTAACTAGTATTATTTAGTTATATAATCGATTAAGATTAATTTAGATATTATTTTTAATCTAATAATAAAACTCTACGATATTATTTTGTTGAGCAATTTGATAATCGATTAAGATTAATTTAGATATTATTTTTAAGAATATATTTTTTAGGGATTATATTGAGCTTTGTTGGAATATTGTTGAGTATTGGTGGCATATTGTTAAGTATGCGTGTGATGTGAGTACAAGTAATTTTAAATCGTGGAGCATGTGGTTAAATATAATGAGCATTGTTCCATTATTAATAAGCATTCGTAGGCCACAACTTGTAAACAATGTAAAATCTTGGTAATAAATGAATCTAGTTTTGATTAAACAAGGTGCATTTAGTCATAATTAAAGTGCATGTGCACTTAATTAGAATTACACAGGAAAAAAAAATGAGTTTTCATGGAAAATTAATGAGAAATACAAAAAATTAACAAGAATGTGTAAACTTCGCGATGTTCTAATAACGTGTAGCCCTTGCCGCTAACTCTGAGGCTTGTCTGTTACTTTATGACCTTCTTCTCCTTCTACAATGGTATGTCATTGTGTTAGTTTGAACTCATGCATGCTCATATCGAGTAGGTAGTAAAAATTAATAGATATATGATTGTAAATTCTTGACCATTTAGTAAAAATTGATGAGTATGTAACCAAAACTAATGAGCATTTAACAAAATCTAACGAATTTATCGATCAAGATTATAAAAACTCTTGACGAGTACATAACCAAAACTTTTTGAGCTACTAAAAGAAATTAATGGTTTGATTGGTGAAAATCACAACTAGCTAGTATGATCTTACTAAAATCAATAGGAACATAAACAAATTTGGTAAGCGTGTGATCTCAATAAAATAAAATTATTCACACAACGTCAAATTCATTGAGCATTTGGCCACAAGTGAAACAAAGAGTATATGCTGAAAATCAATGAGCATGCACTCAAAATTAGTGAGTATTTAGCGAGAAAATAACACAACGTGTGTGTCAATATAGTACGGGATAAAATTAATAAATCTATCATCGTAAATCACTGAGCATTTAGTAAAAATTGTTGAGTATGTAAATTGTTAGGAATTACTTTGCTTGCAAATCAGTGAGTATTAAAATTGTGACGGCAAACCATTGAGCATTGTCATCAAACTAACGAGCATTGACATCAAACTAATGAGCACATTAACATTATATACAAAAAATGAAATTAATGAGCATTAATTAAGAACGTATGAGTATTCAACAAAAACTAATGAGCATCATCAAAAAAATTTATACGTAAAGTTAAAAATAATAATTTAAACTTAATGAGTATTCTCCAAAATATATCGAGCATGATTGAAATTATTAGAAAGGTAATAAAAAATGAAATTATTAAACCTAACGAGTAATTAGATCAGACCAACGAGCATACACACCATAATAACAAGCAAATTTAATGAAATCAGCAGTACATCAAAAATACGTGCACATTACATTACAAACAAATTATATTTCAAATTAACGAGCTCACACACTAAACTGACAAGTATTCTTATCAAAATAATGAGCATACACATAAAACAAACGACCAAATTTAATGTATCAAAATACTAATAAGTTATAAAAAGTGAACGAGCATTACTAATAACAATTCACGTAAACCTAACGAGTATTCAGATCAAACTAACGAGTATGCATATCAAATTAACGAGGATTAGAAACTATTAGACGTTAGGGTAATAACAATGTATTTAAAACTCATGAGCGATATTAAAAATGCAATGAGCATCCACATTAAACCAACGAGCATTCCTATAAAACAAACGAGCATTCAAATCAATGATCAAACCGACGAACATATTTAAATTCAATGATCATTCATGTTAAGTTAACGAGCATTTAGGTTAAACAAACGAGTATTGGTACCAAACTAACGAGCATTCCGAAATTTTGTAGAACACTAAAAAATTAGACATTAAAATGCATAATTTCAAGAATTAAAAACAGTTCAAAATAGAATTTCAATTAACATTAACAAACTGACCTTTGAGTAGTACAAATTGTTTGGTGTTGATGAGCTCTTTTGATGCTTAATCTTGAGTATTTGTTAATAAAACTGCAAAACACAACTAAAAATTGGAATATTGCTATAAATAGTGATAAATTTTGGTGAATTGGAAAACCATGCGTAAAATTATCATACCTTGATCAATATTGGTGAATTGGAAGAACCCTGCGTAAAATTTTTTATGAATGTTATTTTGATATGATTTTGAATTGATTAGTTACGTACAATTAGGAAAGAAGCTAGATATTAGGGTAAAATATATATATATATATATGGTAACCGTAGAGAGTGAATTCAGTTTTTTTTTTTTTTTTTTCAAATCTACTCTATTTTATTAGTTTTTTTTAATATTTGTGGTGATGTCGGCATGACATTAGCCGGGGGTACTACCCCCGGGTATATGGTATACCAACCGTCTTTTATGACCCCATTAAAAGCTTTCCCGTCTTCCCGTTCGGTCAAGATTCTTGAGAGTTGAGATTATTGGTATTTTATATAGCATGTTGGTTTCTCTATGTGGTTTTCCAAATTTAATTTAACTTTGTTTTCTCTCATTAATAATCTCTTACTCCCTACCCTATGATTTTTACCTTTCCGATTTGTATTGGCCATAAGTTGTTCAATGCTTGAGAATCAATTTTGAGCTTTAATTTTTAAATTGTTGTAACCAATTGCTCAATATCAATTTTATACCGATTATTTGAGTTGATCTTGCAGGAAATTGAGATATTGGGAAGATTATCGTTATACATGGATCGCAATTGCAGCCAAGTCAACGATTTGCATATCAAGCCCTCTTCGTTTCCCCTCATGTCCAGAGATCCTCACTCATCAGTCATCACCACCTGATCACCGCCGTCCTTTCGACGCCGGTCGTCCCTCATTGTCGGCAACTTCTCCCTGTTTGTACACTGATGCGACGTTTTCATGATGCTGCTCAAATGTATACTTACTCAGCTTCTACCTATCGAGTTCGAAGTTTTGGATTCACAAGGTTGTGTGGATTGAATTTTAATGCTAGTTTGGGCAACATTTGCTAAGTTTATTGGGCATGAATCGCTGCAAATTTGGTTGATTATGACGAAGTGGGCTCAACTAATTAAGAGATTACTATTAAAGATATTGGCCATGTTCCCTTCGTACTGGACTAATTGGTGAGATTTCTTCTTCTTCTTCATTTTTCTTTATTCTTCATTAATTCAATGTAATCATTAGTTGCAAAGAAACGAAAAAAGTGATTTTTCTCTTTCTTTATGTTATCTTTTTGGTTTTGCCTTACTTTTTAGCTTTATTGGATTTTCCATGATATATTGTTCGAATCTCATCACTTTTGGGTTAGTTGAGGTATTAGTATTAAGCCTCAAGGGTTGTAAATCTGAAAAAAAAAAGTTGTATATATGATTTCAAAATGAATCATTTGTTTGCATTTTTTGTTATGGACAAATAATTTGAGATTTGTGAGGTTTCAGGGTTGTTTGTATTATTGATGTGATATCATGTTTCATTGCAGTTTGCTGAATTTTGTGACATATGATATGATAATAATGCCATTGGATCGTTGATCAAATTTTACGAAACACTTCACCGTATCTTGAACAACTAATGTGGTCAGCAATGTGTATCAGACGTGTACATTTTCTTATTGAGTAATCCTTTCTTATCAATTTCATCATAGGTTTGATCGGTCTTTCTTTTGTGTGCTGATGTTTCATTTGCCTTCTGTTTAGTGGCAATTGTGATTAATTCAAATAGTCTATTTCATAATTTGCTTGGGTTTCCTCTGAATTTGTGGGATATGTTACCATTTGAGAGTTATTACTTCTTAGTTATTTGTGAAAGTTTCGAGGATAATCTAAGTCATTCACCTTTACGATGGATAGTTATTATATCTTTTCGTTGGCTTGGGATTTTATCTGGGTGCAAATGCGAGTTATCTCAGAACAATACTTATTGAGACGCCTGAAAAATTAGTGAGTTACTTTACATATTACTCTGTAGTCGTATGCTGTCAAATTGTGATTTCATTAAATTTAGGGGCAACATTCGTGGTGTAGATCATGAATCTTGGAACATTTAGTATTGCTCTGTGTGCATAATTGGTTAATTACTATCTATTTGGTCTTTTAGTTTTGGTGGTTGTTGTTGTCTTTTAAGTTGCTTATGTTAGGAGTCTGACATATTTGGTAACGGCATACTCCGTATATATTACTGTTCACCTTGAAAAGAAAAAGAAAAAATATTCATCAGCATGAAGACTTCCCTGCAACCCGCGTGTCGGCCCTTCCTCTTCCCCTATCCCCCTACTAAATTCTCTTCCTCTTTCCCCGCTTTCTTTACTACTATATATGTTCATCCTGAAGATTTCTCATCTAAAAATTAATAAAGATTGATTTGATCCATTGACTAAATTTTAATTAGTTCTTTCGGGAGCTTAATATAAGAAAAGTGAGCACTCCAATGATCAATTTATTTTCCAGAGTAGTTCACTGATATGTTATTCTTATTAAACTTTGAGATAAATTCAATCTACATGTTTCATGAGTTTGTGACAGTGGCCTATTCTGGTGGGTATATTACTTTTTCCAACAGAAATTCGGGAATGCAGATGACACTAATGACCAGAAGACCATGGTGGTTTAGGACTTTAGTCTGTGAGTTACCTTGAAATTATTTTTTTTCTTACTTATTTGGCTGATTTATTATTGTTGACTATGATTAGGCTACAGGCGAAATGGAAAATGTGGCGGTTCATTTTGCTATATGTCTGAAACTTTCATTTCCAAGCAACTGAAGGTTCAGTCAATTAAAGTAAAGTTCTCAGTACCTCCACAAATTTCAGGTACACCTTTAATCACAGGCATTTGATTTCTTGCTCTCTTTTTAGGTATCTTGATAGTCGTGGCGTAGATGTGTAGATTTTAACAATTTAAGCCAAAACTTTACCATTGTTTGTCAATCTTGCCATTTAGACCTCTATGCATTTATCGATGTTGGGCTAAACCTGGATAGGAATACTGTGATCTTTTATGGGTCTAAGATTGACTTGAGGGTTTCCAATATTGTGTGTCCAACTCATATATTTTTTTCACGATCCAATCAATTCTGTGGTTTGTTGCAAATTTTGTGAGACTATAGGAAGTACTGAAGTTAGATGAATGCGGATAGTAGTGAAAATCCATTGATTGAGGTTTGACAAATTTAGGAGTTGATCGCGTAAGTGAATGTTATCATTAGGAACACATTGTGGCATATTGCACCAAACGAAATGCATGTCGCTGCCTTTAGGCAACAACTGAGTCATATGTTTTAAATATGATAGCGTGTATTATGTCAATCTGATTAACCTTTAGTTAAGAAATTGTAATAAATGTGGTGGTTAAGAGCTCCCCCTTTCTCCGTGATATGTGTGTTTTTCTATTCTCAGTTCTCAATGGCACTATAAAGAGTGATCGAGAAGAGAGGTGTCTCCGGGGTTGTCAAAGATAACTGTTTGTGAAGCTGAGAAGGCCGGTAACAAACTTTACGTAACACAATCCCGCATGCCTCAGTTCATGAATTTTTCCGCACAATGGGAGTTGTTCATGGTATTGTATGTTCATGTTTTGTTTGGGCCTAAAATTTAGAGAAGGGTGATGTACCGAGCTGCTGTAAAACTACTTTTAAGCCTTAGGATGGAAATATATTTGGGCACAATTTTGTTGCTAATATGAAATAGGAGGGAATTGTATTGTTGATTTGTTCATCTCCTTCTTAATTTCTGTGTTTGACCGGCATTGAAGATACATAATTCTTTTTACAGCAGTCGCCTATCTCTTGAGTCGAAACGGATAACTAGAAGCCGATACCGAAGAGGAAAACCATAGTGACTTGCCCCCATTTCCCCTTCTCTCCTTGAAACGAAAGCTGATAGACCTTAATGCAACATTTTTTTAGAACTTTTATTAACATTCTTACTACATCTAACAACCAGATACAACAAACTCTAGCGACGCAACCAGCCGTTTTCATCTTCCACGTGCATTTTTACTATTTTACACATATCGATAAAGGTACAATAGACAACCCCGTGAGATCACGGGGCCAAAAACTAGTTATATAATATTTACGCTCTATTAATTACCGAAATCATTATGGTATCGCTAAACAAAGTTTAATTTAACTTCATAATTATATTGTAGATTTTATATTCTCATTTTCAGTATGATGAGTCTAGTTATATCCCTTTGTTAATAGATAGAATATATTTATTTATATATTTTAGGATTGTGCGTAAACAATTTCAAAGCTCTAGGAGAATTCCATTTGCGTTGTGGGATTTTCCCCATTCCCACACGCATTCAATACAAAAAGTAGTTGAATTTCTAAGAAGATTAGATTAAGGTGACCGACCTAATAATTCTGGCTGATAGTGATAGTTTTAGTGCAAAGAGACCTACTCATACAAATTAATTTTTTCCATTAAGGCATAACTCACCTAATTAATTTCAGTTATTTTCTTATTACTTTAGATCACTTGACATCTAAAATATGCAAATCAGATCAAACAACTTCCGATTTAATCATATAACTTCATACCAGATCGTATAGAATCTCAATAACCAAGAGATAATCAATTTTCATGCCAATAATCTCAAGCTAAGATTCTCTAATTAATTACAATTATTTTTTAATTAATTTAGATTAATTGACATCTGAAATGTTCATATCAGATTAAATAAATTCGTTTTTAATCAAATATATATATATATATATATATATATATATATATATATATATATATATATATATATATATATCAGATCATACAGGACCTAAATGACCAAAACATAATCAATTTCATGCAAATAACCTCAAGCTTGACGTATGAAATATTATCTTACTATAACTTATAAAAGAAAACTTTTATATTGATTCATCTTTTAAAAATGACCATAAACTTACATATGGTAACTACATATTTATAAGTAATAAATAAATTCTTTATATATATGATTACTATAAACTTACATATGCTAACTACATTTTCATAACACTAATTGATTAATTCTTTATTCACCTAAAGATCTAAGAAAATTCGTAAGGCTTTTAACTTATTCAATAGAGTTGTCTTATAATTGTTGGTATAACGAAATTCATTTGAATAAGTTAAACGGCTACCCATTTATAGCAGGGTAACTTATAATTATTAGTATTAGTATCTCAAATTTAAATGTCATCAGTTGTTGCGTATATGTACCAAAATGTAGTTAGTGTCATAGTAGACTTTTGACTTATAGAATAAAATATTTTCATGATTATGAAAATGGTCATATCTTCGTGATTACCATAAACTTATATTCATGATTACCATAAGTTTATGCATGATGTACTAAATTTACATAACTAATATTCTGAATTTCATACATGATTACAAAAACTTTCATATGGTATAACAACAATCGCATAACATAAATAATTTCGTGATTATAAAATGGTTATATCTTCATGGTTAGCTTATTTTCATGATCACCATAATATAAGCTTATGTATGGTATACTACATTTTCATAACTAATACATGAATTTTGTACATACAATAGAATCACATATGATATAACAACAATTCCATAACATAAATTAATTTCTTATTCATCAAAATCTCTAAAAAAATTCGAAGGTATATGAACTTTGTACATAAATACCATAAAGTCACATATGTACCAAATATTTGCTTTTTTTAACACATGGTAATCGCATATTCATAAGTAATAAATGAATTCTTTATATGAACATTACCATAAACTTACATATGGTTACTACATTTTCATAAGACTTAATAATTTTTTATTCATCAAATCTTAATGAAAATTCGTATGGGTTAGACCTCTTCAATGAATTAAAGTTGACTTATAAATGCTAGTATTGAAAAATTTATTTGATAAGTTAAATTGCTACCCATTATAGTAGGGTGACTTATAGTTAGGTGTCGTTTGGTTACCCTCAAAATCCATAGCAATTTTATTTTGCTAGGAATTGAATTAACATGAGTTGTTTGGTTAGCCTAAAGTGTAGGAATTGGATATTCCTTGTCATTTCCAATTCCTCCAAAGTGTAGGAATTTATTTACCTTGGGGGGCTAGGTAAGTATGTAGAAATTCCCATGGAAATTGAATTCCCTTGTTCTTCCAAACAAATTTCCCCAATTCTCATACTTTCTAAATTCCTAGGATTTGCAAGTTCATGGGAATTCCGACTTCCCGAGTGTATCCAAACGACACCTTAGTATTAGTATCTCAAATCTAAAGGTCATCATTTGATGCTTATATGTACCAAAATGAAGAAAATGTCATATTAGACATTTGACTTATGAATATTATCTTACCATAACATATCAAATAAATAATTTCATGATTGTGTGAATGTCATATTTTCATGATTACCATGAGCTTATTTTCATGATTACCATAAGTGTGTATAGTATACTACATTTCCATAAATAATATATAATTTTTGCACATGATTACCATAAACTCACATATGGTAATAGCAACAATTCCATAACATAAATTTATTCCTTATTCACCAGAAACTCTAAGAAAATTCGAAGGGCTCTAGACCTCTTCAATGCCCATGAAAAAAGGTTCGTTTATAAATATACTAGTTTGCGTGCCCGTGCCGCGCCCGGGCTCCCTATTGGTATCAATCATACTTGTTTCACACAAAAAAAATGTTGTTAGATAATCACATTGTACACATAAATGTCACATTTGAACATTATTTAACGTTATGAAAAAAATATAGTTTAACTTTATCGGTTAAAAGTATTGAATATCACTTAAAAAATGTTGATTACTACAACCTAATGAGGTTTTTACTTACAAATATAAGAATAAATATTCATAAAAATAAATAATGAAATGCTCATTGTGGGATTCGTATCGAAAAGCACTTTCACATATAATAAATTATGAAAAGTACAATTTCATGCGAACCTGACATGACATGAACTCAATATAATACAACATGCCCTGACAATACGTGAAATTAATCCGACCCTACTAATTTCATACTCTATTTACATTATTCATTTATTGTTATCTTTATTGAGATTATAAATAAATCTATAATTCTACACATACGTAATCATCTTACCAAGAGAAACATATTCCGCTTAGTAATTTACATTATCTTTATATAATTTATTGATCGTCTATAAATAAAAAATAAAAAATTAAATAAAGTCATTGACTATATACATAATTGTGTTAATAAGTGTCATGTTCCCGATTCTAACTATTAATCCAAGCTTTCAAAATATAAGTCTTTCAATAATAAATTACCACACAGAATATTAAATAGTAAAGGAAGAACTATATAATCAATTTTAAGAATAATAACTAACTTAAAGAATTAAACTCCTTCTAATTTTGATGATGATGGTGCATTGTAAATGTCACGTTTTTTAGTAACCAGTTCTAATGAGGATCTACAAAAATAATTAATATGACCTAACCCACTCTGATCATACCTACAAAATTAAGGGAAAAACTACAATCATATTAGAAAACAAAACATTTGAAAAATTAGAAACAATAGTAGTCAAGACTCAAGAGAATCCGAAAAAAAAAGAGAAAATAAATTCTGGTCAGACTTTCCTTTTTCTATTTAAGTTAAAATTATTTGAATATTCAACTAATTATAATCTTAATTTTTTTATTAATTATCATTATTACTATTTTAATATTTTTACATGTATTTCCATATCCTTATAATCAATAATATTTTTTTATTTCATCCAATAGGATTGTGCCAAGTGTCCATCAATGAAGGGTTGTACTCGGTTTTAATAATATATATATATATATATATATATATATATATATATATATATATTAGATTAGAAAAGATAAGATATAAGATAAGATAAGATGTGCGTGGTGTCCCTACTTTTCAAACTATTATATTATGTGCCCCTAAATTATGCACAAATTCTACAGTGAGACGGTCTCATCATATGAGACCTCTCACACATTTCAAAAGTAACTATAATTTTTCAAAGCTACATATTTCAAAAGTAACATGTTAGTGCCCGTTCGGTATCACTGCTGTTTTCAGTTTTTGATTTTTTTGGGTAAAAAATTTAGCTAAATAAGTTACAAAATTAACTTTAAATTGTTTGGATCTATAATAGTCATATAGAAAATGAAAAATGACAACTGAAAACTGAAAACCACTTTTTCTGATTTTAAAAAACGGGACTTTGGTTTTCAAAAAAACTAAAAACAGAAAACGATACCAAACATGCCCTTAATTTCTCAAAAGTAACCTATTAATTGGTCTCATACGATGCGACGGTCTCACCTTAGAATTACTAATTATGTATTGAGTGCACATGTTGCCGTTTCGACTAAATTTCACTATTGTTGTTAACTTTTTTCCGTTAAGTGGTGATATGGAATATGATTAGCAATAAAATTAGTCAATAATGAACTTTTTTATAATACAGAAAACCAAAAAAAATCAAATTTTTCCAATTTTTTTTTTAAAAATTCCAAAAAAAAATTGGACAATTTTTTTAAAATCCAAAAGAAAATTGGACAATTTTTTTTTCCGAAACTTTTAATATTGACCTAAACATGTACAATTAGGAAAGAAGTTCGATACTAGGGTAAAAAAATAAAAATAAAAAAATAAAAAAATACTAACCGTATGGGATGAATTCAGGTTTTTTTTTGGATAATTTCCAAAACAGTTTTTTTTTTTATTATTTTTTTAATTTTTTTTTAATTTTGAGGTGATGTCAGTCCAGGGGTACTACCCCGGGTGTATATATATGGAGTATATAGTATAGCAACTGATCGAGGAGGGCATCCAACTATCTGAGTAATAACTAAAGGAAAAAAAAAACACAGGCCTCCCTACTCAAACGCAAAATTAAATAAAAAAAATGGACAAGCTCAATATCGACGGCGAACATTCCATGGGAACCACCATCATCGGCGTCACCTACAACGGTGGCATCGTTCTCGGCGCCGACTCGCGAACTAGCACAGGTTCTCTCCTCATTTTTTTACTGTCGATTACGTATTTTGCAATTTTAGGGTTTTTTTTTTTGTTTTTTTATCGGGACATTGAATAATTGTGATTTAACACGGACCACTTTATTTGTGGGATATCTGATGCTGGGGTTGCAAACTTAATTTTCACCCGTGGATTGTTAATTTGTTACCGTGTGCTTGTACTTCCTTTTGTTGTTAATATCGCTTCTGTGATTGTGGTGTCATAGGTGTTTATGTTGCGAATCGTGCATCCGACAAGATTACCAAGCTTACTGATAATGTCTATGTTTGCCGTTCTGGATCGGTAATCTCTATCTCTTTGTGCTTGTTTTGATTAAAATGTTCAGTTAATTTTGGTTGTGGGGTGATTTTGTGCTCTGTCTGATTTACTCGGTCCATAGGATTTGCAATAGTTAGAACATGTAAGCTGCACGGGCTTTCGGTTTGTTGTTGCGTGTTAGATGGGATATGTGGTTGGGTAAATTCGGACACCGCTGATTCATGTTGCTAATGTACTTTGGGGGCGGTCATAGTACTTGGAGTCAGAAGCTCTTGTATTTTTCTTTGAATATGAGCAATATATTTATACTGTATGAGAATTTAGGCCTAGTGATGATGCGTCTACTGAGTATATCTTCATATGCTTCTTTTCTACAAATACCTAGACTTTTGATCAATTGATAGCTAATTTGTTGATTTTTATGGTTGATCTTTGATGAATGCTGGCGAAGCTCTCGTGAAGGAATTACAGTCCTTTTAGAGCTTGTGGTGGTTATATCTGACTAGCTTTCGGTCATCTGTGAATTAGCTATCCTGATATGGGAACAGGGGAATGTCCTTTGATGTTCTATTTGACGTCGCTCTTTGTCATAATTCATGAATGCTGGTATTATGTGGGCATCCATACGATAACCCTTAGTTGTATATGTGTTTTTAGAAACAAAAAAGTTCATTGTAGCTGGGCAGTTCGTGAGAGTTTGGGTAGTTTATGTTCTGACCATACCTAATGCTTATGTATTGCCATGGGATGTGGTATATTTGTAACTTTCTTGCTGTTCTGTAGTCTTAGGCTAGCAATACAGTTATTATGCTTTACATATCAGTAGTGACTTATTTTTTGAGACATCAGTAGTGACCTCTTGTAAGATGTCTTGATTGCATTAATCTTTAATAACTTGTTCAAATATTGATACATTGCAGGCAGCAGACTCTCAGGTACTTTCAGATTATGCACGATACTTTCTTCACCAGCACACGTAAGATTCCTTTTTAATTCCCTGCTCTTGATCTTTCGATTTCCTTGTAATTAGCATTTCTGTAGAAGGAATGATAGATGGCTTCTTTTAGTTTCTGATCATCTTTCCACCTGAGATGCATTCTACTAATGGCATTAATTTGAAAAGTTTTGAGTGTGCCGAGGATGTAGTCATTATAGAACATTGAAACATTGGTGTTGGTGGTGGTCTGATTGGGATAGGGCATGTGGTGTGGTATAGGTTTGTGAGAACTTTCAACGATGTGGTGGTGCTGGTTGATAATGTTGGGAGGTTAATGTGAACCTTGACCAAGTATGGGTTACCATTTGCTTTTCACCTAAATAATAGTTTTCATTTTGAGCCGAAAGGTTAGGAAGATGTGATATGAATAGTGGGAGAAATTGTTTTGGACAATGTGAATAGGTGTCCGAGTTTTGGGGTAGGAGTACAAATCATTTTTCCAGGGTTTTGTACTGAATTTGCTGCTCATTAGGACATGTTGAGGGCCATCTTTTATTTTTTCTTTCAAATTTAGTACTCCTGTTAGACCGTTTCAAGATTGTTTTGCATTTATTTAAAGGCTTTTCAGTGCTTCTGTTCTTGCGGGTCAGGTAATCGTGTCGTATATTCTTGCGTTCATACCGACATATTGTTTGTTCGGACTCTGATTGAATTTGTACTTTTCTCGTTCAATTTGTTATATCTTACCTTGCTCTCCTCTCCGGCTCTCGCTTTTACTATTTGTCTTGTTCATCGTTAACTTTTAAACGTGTGTAATGCAGGATACAGTTGGACCAGCCTGCTACAGTGAAAGTTGCTGCAAATCTTGTCAGACTACTGTCATATAATAACAAGGTGACTTTGCTAGTTTAGTGTGCTTACTTATTTGGTGCATTATGGCACTTTGATACCATTTGCATCATTAGTTCATTACTAGCAACTATGAACCGAATCATTCAAATGTGTTTCGACTTTCTTACTGTTTTTATGCATTATATATCCTCAGATCAACAACCTCTTTTTTTTTTTTTTTTTTTTTTTTGTAATGTTTTTTATTCTATTTCTCTCTCTGCCTACTCTCCTTGTTACTATCATATTTTCCTTGTTTCTCTTTGTTGTTGTTTTCTGGACGAGTGTTCAATATGATAACTCATGTAAGCTGACCACAAATCATTTTGGGACTTGAGTCTTTGTTGTTAAGAGTGTCAAGGTTAATTTCAGCAGATATAGAGGGCAGATGTTATATTTTTGAACGCTCGAATATCATGCTATCTAATTAATTAACTTGTCTAAATTATTTTATAAGATTGAGATTGCTTTGTATGGCTGTAATATCTTGTGCCGTTTTGCTGCTAACAGAGCATTGTTTTGGTTGGGAGTAAACTTTCTTTTCTTAGCAGTAATAGAATAACTTCTGTACGGAGATTACCTTTGCAAAGCGGTCTCCGAATGGTGATTGTGCAAAGTGTTCAGCTCTTTAAAATTTAATTCAGTACGAGAATAGTTTGGTTCTTTTTTAAGACGACATTATTTGTCTAAGAAAGTCTTTTGGTCTTTGTACTTGTTTGCATGTTCATAGAGTTAGTAATCGAGTGCCTCACAAATCTGGCTTTTGTGTATACGTGGAAGAGGGTCCTAGTGACATTGATCATTTTGTATCTGTGAATATCATCTATATAAGTAAATGACCCTCTTTATCTCTTAAAAAAAATAAAAGATCAAATAGCACGTTTCTTGCCATCTGCACAAGATGAATGCACATTTGTCACCTGTTTTATCCCCTACTTAAGGTCATGAAACCCTGATAGCAAGTCTGGTGGGAGGGAATGAGCTGTGAGCATATGACTATAATGGCTATAATGAACACCTGAAAGTTTGGAGGAAAGTAGATTGACTTCTGATTTTGTACTATGAAATTTAAAGCCCATCTATCTGCTACTTCGTTACTAGTTTATGGAATTACATTAATTTGTGTACTTGAAACTTAATCAGCTAAATCTGTCTCTTTGGACTTCTACAGGACATGCTCCAGACTGGGCTTATAGTTGGAGGCTGGAGTGAGCATGAAGGAGGGAAAATTTTTGGCATTCCACTAGGTGGTACTGTTGTTGAGCAACCTTTTGCCATTGGCGGTATGTCTCCTTGAATAAATTGTTTACCACTGTATATGCATGTGCAATTATTGGTGGACTATAGTTGTAGTTTATCGGACCAACATACTTATTCATATATGGGTATCCTACCCTTGTGAAATTTAATATAAGTAATATGCAAGGCAAGCGCTAGAAGTCCAGTTTGAGGTGGCGAGTGATAAAAGCTAAAGCTAGACATGAATTCAGCTGATTACTGAGTGCATGTAAGAAAGTAAAAAATCCTACTGGTTATTGTGGCTTAAGTTCAAATTTTTGGGAACAGCCAGAAGATTATATGGACACATGTAGTTCTTTTGCAACTTTTAAGATGCTATCAATGAGTGCGATTTTGCATAAAGTAAACAGTTACTTTGAGTATCCTCATTTTTATCTGATAATGCGTGTTGTTTGCAGGATCCGGCTCGTCCTACTTGTACGGATTTTTCGATCAAGCCTGGAAGGATAACATGACAAAAGAAGAGGCTGAGGTATTTTGAAATTAGTCATTCTGATAGCTCCGTCGTTGGTTGCATCTAACATTCTTAGCGAAAATGATAATCTCATCACAAAAACAGAATAAACATGATAATGAAGGCGCCCCCCTTGGTCATATAAAAACGAGCAATCAATGGAATAATGATTGGTATTTGGTAGACACATTAGGATGAAATGCCGGTGTTTAGACGAAATGAGTGACTAAAAGAATTAGGATTGATATGGATTGTGACATATCTTGATTTTTTTTTTCTGAGTCTTTAAGTGTATTCTTTCTAGGCACTAGTGGTGAAAGCAGTTTCGCTTGCCATTGCTCGTGATGGTGCTAGTGGTGGTGTTGTTCGAACTGTCACGGTAAGTCCTCCCGTCTGCTTTAAGTTAGAGCTGCTTGTATATTGGTGTCTCTATAACATTTAGTCTCATTCCTGATAAATTTGTATGATTTTTAGATTGACAAAAATGGTCCGGAGAGGAAATTCTACCCAAGTGACAAGCTCCAACTGTGGCACGAAGAATTGGAGCCCCAAAATTCCGTGTTAGACATTTGGGGTGCTACCGCTGCTAGCCCAGAACCAATGCGCGAATAGGCTGGTACTCTCAATGTTAGTGCCTCCTTTAAGGGCTGGTTTTTAGCTTCGCGACTGTAAAACACTCAGTTCTTGTTACCGGTGCACAATTGTTGTTAATCTGCACACCCTTGTATCGCATTTAAGTTTATTGAGCGATTTCATTGATTGCTCGTTTATTGGTTTATTGAAGTCTGGTTGATGTTGTTGATGTTGTTTCTGGGTTTTTGCAACTTTTGAGAGAGAAAATAGGATTTCTTCGGTGTAGCTTGCAAGTGAAAATGAAATGACTTAATCTAACTAAGATTGCTACTAACTGACAAAGGCTCTGTTTGATACGACTGCATCTTTCTGATCTGAATGATTCTGATATGATATGAATGATTCTGATCTGATTTGAATTAATTGAAAATTGGATTGAATTTCAACGAATTAGTATAAATTATGGACCAATACATAGATAGTTATTTGAACATTATTGAACTGATCTGATCTGATCTGATCTGATCTAATTTGAATTTATCTGAAAATAAGTCCTATCAAACAGGGCCAAAGAAGAAAAACACAATAAAGAAGTGAACTGTGAGAGTTTTACTGTTTGTTTAAGTACTTCGTATTTGGGTTTATGGGGAAACGGGTAGGGGACTAAACGGCTGTCCGAACCGAGCTGGGTTGGGGAAAGTGTTTAGGTTCGGGTGACAGTTTATGAGGTTTGGATAGGGTCCAGTTGAACCACGTGACGTTGGCGGTTGGCTGAAAGACTCTTGAGCCTGAAACCAGCTCATTCTACCCACATAAAGCAATTTCTTCACAATCTTACTTAACAAGTTTCCTTTTTATTCTATTTTCTTAATTATTATTTTTCTTTCTTTGAGGTTATTCTGATCTTAAACATTTTCTTTGGTAAAGAAGGACAAGAGAAATGGAGTGGAGGTAAATATAGTTATTTTTCTACATTTCGTTTCAATGATTGGAATTATTTTGGGGAAAAAGAAAAATGGGACGGAACTAAAATAGGCCTGATAAACACGATCTAACTTAAGACTCAATAAGGTGAATCATAAACTTGACTCGAACCCCATGATTTTCCATTAACACAAACTCAATGTGACCCGACCTCGAACCGATCCAATCATGACTCGAACTCAACGTACCCCGATTTTAGCTCGACTTGGCGTACCCCAACTAACGGTATACCGAATCACGCAAATATAACATTGATTAGTCTACAATCATGACCATGAGAACATTTGTTCGGTTAGAGGATTTTCTATAATTTCGCAGGTGAAACTAATTACAACCATTCGAAAGACTCGAGTGTCAAATGACTTCATGTTAATGTTAGTGGTACATATACTCAGTTGGCAAGGTTATCATTAAGAAGAAAAAAAAAAATAATACCAACCCAACAACGATAATAATTTGACCTAAAGGAAACCGATCGAAATAAACATGCACCAACGGAAATTAAGAATACTACTAGTTTATGTACCCGTGCAAAATTGCACGGGTAGTTATGAAATGTAGGTGATAACTCGTTTTTTTATTACATTTTTTATTATTAGAATAAAGCATTAAGTTTTTTTAAAAAGAAAAATAGAAATTACCCTTTAAAAATAAATGGGAAACATGTCAAAATCTTTTTTTTTGACTTAAAAATTCGCTTGTGAAGACTTGTGACCCGCTATTTTTGGCACCCAATGGTGTCGCGAACCCGTGTTTTATGACCAGTGGGCAGTGACCCATATTATTCCGTTTTGACCCACATATCTTTGGGTTGAATCTGACCCGACCTATGGACCTGCAATTTTTTTAGTATAAACCCGCTTTTTTAAGCCAATCACCCGCTATTTCCAATGTTAATACATACTAATCTGACCCAATTTGACACACATTTTTTTTCTACGTCATTATGACCGTTGACTCGCATTTTGGCTCTAGAGCCATTTTCTTTTAACCAGTCACCCGCTATGTTCAATGTTATGACTGACCCTGGTTAACACACATTTTTTTGTCAAACCTAACATGATACATTAGCCTAATTTGACTCGTAATTAAGACAAAATGAAGTAGATTATACATACAATTAATATAATAATCCATGTAGATAATGAAACTTATATACTCTTTTTTTTTTAATAATTCGAATAAAGTGATAAAAAAAAATAATGGATGTACATTTAAAAAAAGTGTTACAATTAGACATGTCAAAATCTGTTTCCGAGCCACCACTTCGATTTTCAAGACTCGTGACCCGCTATTTCCGATCACGAACACGATTTTTATAAGTCCTAACTCATATCGTTAATCGAATTGAAATTTAGTTTCTCTAATAATTGATTTTATTTCCTATATTTTAGCTTAAAACGTGTTTAAATGGGGTAGCTAGCCCTATTTCATTGTACATTAAACATGTTTGATTGAGTATCATCTTATAGAAGTTATGCCCGATTCAATGAAAACAATTTAATAAGTATAACGAATTTATTTCATTACTTTATGTTTATGTACGGATTACAATTTATGACCCGTGATCCGCTATTTTTGGGTCCCATTTTTGTTAATTGTAATTGATAATATTAACCCCGAGTGCCCGACTACTTTTTAACACACTTTTTTTTAACTATGTTCCCGAGTCTCCGACTACAAATTATGTTCATAAACAACTTGATTTTATATGATTAAGAAAATCTCGTCCAAAGTTGTTTTCGAAATTATCTCCTAAAGCTCAAATCCTTGATATATAACTTTGTTAATAAAAGAATCATAGAAAATCAGTTGTCTTGGTGGTTGATGTGTTAAAATTGTAACTTTGAGGTTACAGGTTCAAGCCTTCATAAGCTCATTTTTTGTGCAGTCAAATACAATTGGCTGCTTATGTCATCAACGACGTCATCGGTGACATCAGATATGACATGGACACTTTAATTGAAGGGTATTCAATTGGCTATTAGTATAATTAACTAGTATATTGACCCATGCAAAATTGCACGGGCTGCTTATATATACAATGCATAGAAATTGGTATAAGCTCAGATCATTTCATTACTAATATTATTATTAGTGTAGTGATTTGTAAAGAAAGGATGTCGTCCTAACCTAAAATACAAAAATGCAATCTTAAAATTAAATCCACAATTACCTGTGGCATCGGTAAAGATCTTCTCCCCCATTTTGTGTCTCACTCCTTGTAATCCTCTAATCAAATTTTAGAAATACATTCTTTTTTAAAAGTAAAATGAATTTACTAAAGTTTAATTGTGAAATTGCAAAAACCTGAATGAACAAGTATATTAAATGAGATAGAAAATGAGACAGAATCCTCGTTACATTAGTCATCCCTTTATAAAAAATAAAAAAGTATATAAGTGTTCGTGCAATAGTGTTTTTTTATCAACTAAACCAAACGTTTCAATCATCACCTTTTCCCCTCAAAAAATCCATCTTCTTGCCCAAATATTATTCCCCCAAGTATTACACTCGTGCAAAATTGCACAAGATGTCATTTTAAACAGTTTTAGGAGAAGATGATACATAACGACATGAACGCTAATCATACTTTTACATATCAAATTGATTTTAACGATTTATGTGATTTAAGTTAATAAAAGTTCTTATGAGTTGGTCCGCCATTTTGAGTTAGACACTGTTTGATAGGACTTATTTGCAGTAGTATTCAGATCAATTCAGAATCATTTAGATCAGATCAGATCAGATCAGTCATTCAAATCAGATCAGATCAGATCAAAAAAGTTCAAATTTCATCAATGTATTTGGTCCATAACTGATACTAATTCGTTGAAATTCAATCAAAATTTCAACACATTCAGATCAGATAAGTTAAGAGTCATTCAAATCAGATCAGATCAAATCAGAATCATTCAGATCAGATCAGATCAGAATCATTCAAATCAGATCAGATCAGTTAAGAAAGATTCAGTTCTATCAAATAGGGCCTTAGGGACCCTTTTTTTTTTGGTACCCTAATTTTGGACAAATTTCACTTTGGGTACCGGTTGAGTAATCCCACTTTTGGTGCTCTAGGTTTGAAAATAGTTTCACTTTGGGTATTTTTGACCTGTTATATGAGGCAAATACTATCGTACCCCGGGGGTACCAAGAGGAAGGTACCCCCCGGCCAAAATAAAATCATGTGCTGTAAAACGCGGCCCATTAGTTATAAGGAATGTGGCCCATTAATAAAAAATGCAACGAAAACAAGTAAATCCCAACTCGACTCATTTTTCTCTCTCCTCTGTCCGAATATTGTGAAACTTATTGCGTAAGTTTTCATAGCTGAATTTCGCAATCATTCTGAAAAAGAAGAAGCAATCATTCTGAAAAAGAAGAAGCAATCATAGCTGAATTTGCCAAGAAGAAGATATCGAACTTGCCTGAATTTTATGATCGACGACATGGCGAACGAAGAAGATATCTTCGCGAACGTTGAAGATATCGATGACGAACTTGTGGATTTGGCGGACGAACTTGCGGATATGACGAACAAGGAATTTTGTCAACCAAGGGAGGGCAAAGTTTCAGAATTCCCAGCAGGTTCGACATTCATATTCGGATATTTGATCATGAGGATGTGATTTTTTATTTGTCTTAGGATGAATGAATTTTTATTAAGTATGGTGTTGTTTCGTCATATGATGATTATGTTTTGTCATGGGATAAATGGTTTATGTTTCAGTATGAGTTTGTTTCCGTCATAGGATGATTATCTTTTGTCATAGGATGATTATATTTTGTCCTGTGATGTTTGGGTTTTGTCATAAAATAAATGTTTTTATGTTTTTGGATGGTTAACTTTTGTCATACTATGATTTGATTCATGTTCTGGGATGGTTAAGTTTTGTCATAGGATGATTTATTTATGTTTTGGGATGAATGACTTTTGTCATAGGATGAATGACTTTTTTGTCATAGGATGATTTATTTATGTTATGGGATGAATGACTTTTGTCATAGGATGAATGCCTTTTTGTCATAGGATGATTGATTTATGTTATTGGATGAATGACTTTTGTCATAGGATGAATGGCTTTTTGTCATAGGATGATTGATTTATGTTCTGGGATGAATGCATTTTGTCATAGGATGATTTATTTAAGTTCTGGGATGAATGCCTCTTTGTCTTAGGATGATTGATTTATGTTCTGGGATGATTGATTTATGTTTTGGGATGGTTAACTTTTGTCATAGGATAAATGACTTTTGTCATAGGATGATTGATTTATGTTCTGCGATGAATGATTTATGTTTTGGGATGGTTAACTTTTGTCATAGGATAAATGACTTTTGTCATAGGATGATTGATTTATGTTCTGAGATGAATGCCTTTTGTCATAGGATGATTGATTTATGTTCTGCGATGAATGCCTTTTGCCATAGGATGATTGATTTATGTTCTAGGATGAATTTCTTTATCATTTTTAGGGGATCCGAAAGTTGTTGTACTAGAAGCATCAGAATCGGTGTTGTTAGGGAAGAGTGCCCCCTCTATGGAGAAAGCTCATAAGTTATATAATGATTATGCTTATACAAAGGGTTTTGGGACTAGACTGCATAATATCAGATATAGGTATAACAGTTCTGATGTAAAGGGGAGAGAAATTGTTTGTTCAAAACAAGGAATAAAAAGGAAGCCCGGGGCTGTTGGTAAGCAGTTCACAAAACTGAACTTGAGGACTGGATGCAAGGCTATGGTGTTCTTTGAAAAGAAGGGAGGTGATTTATGGGAAGTGACTAAGCATAATATGGTCCATAATCATTTGCTTGTCCCTCGTGATAAGGTCCATCAACTGAAATCACATAGAAATTTCAGTGCAAATATTCTTAAGATTTTACGAGATTTAGTAGATTCGGGAATTGATGTAGCAGATGCATTTAGGTTTTTGAAGGTTCAAGCAGGGGGATCACCAGCTCTTGGGTTTAGTAAAAATGATGCATATAATAAACTTGGTGCAGAAAAGTTGAAGTTTATTGATGGATGTGATGCACGAACATTGATGAATATTTTTGCGAAAAGGCGTGAGAGTGAGGATGATTTTTACTTTGCTTTTGAGCTAGATGAAGAAGCTCGTTTGGTGAGTTTCTTTTGGAGGGACAAACGCATGAAACAAGATTATAGGCTCTTTGGCAAACTTTTCATTCACGATACTACTTATAGAACAAATCGGTACAAGATGATTTGTGCTCCTTTTGTGGGAATAAACCAACATGGTAATAATTGCATGTTTGCTTGTGGGTTCATTTTAAATGAACGGATCGAGTCATTTGTTTGGCTGTTCAATCAGTTTCTGCAGTCGATGGATGGGTTGCAACCTGAAACTATTATGACCGATCAAGCTTTTTCTATGGCGGCTGCTATAAGGGAAGTTTTTCCTAGCGCCAAACAAAAGTTTTGCACTTGGCATATTTTGAAGAATTCCAAGAAGAGCATTCCACATCTAACAGGGCTGCCTGGGTTTGAGGTTTTGTTTAATCAAGTCCTCATGTATTGTGACACCATCGATGAGTTTAATCACTTCTGGACTAGGTAAGTATTGTGAAACACTTCTGCTTCATTCTGTAACAAATACTTAGTCATTCTGAAACACCGTACTTGTCATCCTTTAACATTCTCTGACCATTATGAAACACTTCTGATTCATTCTGAAACAATACTAAATCATTCTGAAACACATCTGAGTCATCCTTTAATATTCTCTTACCATTCTGAAACAGTCTTTAATCATTTTTATTGTTTATACACAGATTGGTGAATGACTACCAGTGTGGACATCATCCCTGGATTGTGAGACTTTGGAATTCAAGGGAAAAATGGTGTGCGACTTATACAAAAGACCGTTTCTCAGGTGGTATTTTGTCGTCACAAAGGAGTGAAAGTACAAACAATAGTGTGTCGAGAAGGCTACATGCAACAACTTCTTTGTATGATTTCTACAAATGCTTCTGTGGAGTTATAGCTGAATGGAGAAGTAATGAAAAGGAAGAGGATGGACGCTGTGACAATGGCTATCCAGAGGTTGCAATACCGAATGTGTCCATCTTGGTACAAGTTTCAAAAATTTACACAATTAAAGCTTATTTGATGTTCCAAGAGAACTGGTTGAGTTCATTGTCATGTCGGCACAATCGTGATGTTGATGATGGTAATTGGAGTTGTTTCGTTGTGTGGAAACCAAACAGTGAACTCTTTGCTCATGTTGTTCGGATAAATTTGCAAACCAACGAGGTTAATTGTACTTGTAAACAGTTCGAGGAGGTTGGTATACTTTGTTGTCATGCCTTAAAAGTTTATGTTATAATGGGCATTGACAGTGTTCCAGATATGTATATTGTGCATCGATGGACTAGAGCAGCAATTAAACCTTCTGAAGAAGGTGAGTCGAGTAGTTCAAGGCCAAATGTTTCAGAATCATCTACTATTTGGATAATGACAATGTAACGGAATTGGAATGGGTTATTGCATGCTAGTTCCGGGAATTTGGATGCAAGACGTGTCTGCCAAGAAGCTTTTGATCAAGCCAAAAATACCATTGAAGATCAGTTGGGTCCTATTGGTGGAGACGATGCTAAAGTCGTTGGGACTCCTCAACTAGAAGGCATTCAGATTCGTAATCCTGAAGGGGCTCGTACCCCTGGTGCAAGAAATGTTAGGCGAAAGAGTACAAGGGAGAAAATTTGTAACCGTTTGAGAACAAGGAAGAAGATTGTCAAGCAGTACTCAGAATCTGCATCAGGCCCGTCGTATGTTAATACTGTTCAGCCAACAACAGTTAGAAACACGAGGAAAAATTCTACAGAGATGAGGACGAATGTTGTCAAGGATAATACATCACAAGTTACACCTACACTTAGTAACATCACATGTTATTTTATTTTGTAAAAACAATTCCTTTTGGAGATCAAAATAATCGGATTTTTGTTCTGGGATGATTAAAATTTGTTCTGGGTTGAATAATATTTGTTGTAGGATTATTAACTCTATGTTACTCTTTTGTTCTGTTCTGTAATGATTACTTTTTGTCCTGGGATGAATAATTTTTGTTCTGGGATGGTTGAATTTTGTTCTGGGTTGACTAAGTTTTGTTGTAGTATGATTAACTCTTTGTTAACTCTTTGTTACTCTTTTGTTCTGTTCTGCAATGATTTACTTTTTGTCCTAGGATGAATAATTTTTGTCCCGGGATGATTGAATTTTGTCATAGGATGATTAACTCTTTTTACTTTTGTTCTGCTCTGCAATGATAACTTTTTGTCCTGAGATGAATAATTTTTGTTTTGGGATGATTGAAAATTGTATAATATTAAAAAAACAAATCTTTTTATATAATGAGACCAGATGTTTATAACCTACTATATTACAAAGCAAATTTGTAAGTTATGAAAATGAATACACTGTAATTTTTCTAATTTCCTTCTTGCTGCTTTGTCTTTCCTCAACTGTTGATTGGTCACTAATTCTTTGGCCTTAATTATTTCTTCAAGATCCGTTTCAGCTTTCTTAAGCTTTTTCTTCTCTTCTTGTTGTTCCTTCTTTGACAGTTGTCGTGCAGATGCAGTCAAGTAAGCATCTCTCATAATATCTCTCTTTATTTTGTTGTCGTCGTCCAATATTATTTCAGCACAGAGTTTTGCTCGGTAAAACCGCCTTCTTGCTGCCTTTAAAATAAAAACAAAATAGGACATGTTATAGCAGTTAACACGTGTTTTGACAAACAAAAGGATATAAATTCCAAGACTTATTTGAATGCTTACCAAATTTAAATCGGAACTCCAGCTTTCACCATGGAAGCGTTCCATGTGCATCATCAGAAACAAACCACAGTCCCACAAGTTTCTATCATTTTTCCAGGAAAGCTCAACTATTTCGCAGCGTTTGTATCCAGTGCACTTTGCAATACACTCCGTGAAATAACCATACTTTTTTGCCAACGAAAACAATCTTAATTCTTCAATCTATAATTTAGAATACAATATTAGAGTTTAATATACTAACCATTCCAGAACAAAAGCTAACCATCCTATGACGGAAACAAATCATCGCAGAACAAAAACCAACCATCCTATGACGGAAACAACGCAACACAGAACAAAAAAAAAACATTTTTAGAAGAAAAAGAACTTCTAAAAAGAACACAAAGCAGAGACTAACCAGAAGTTTGAGAATGTCTTCATATTCCTGTACGGACTTTCTATTGTCAAGCAACTGAGAGGTTTTGTCAATGAGGTTTACACATAGCAACGTAAAGTGACTCTCGTATATAATAGGGAAAAATATCTACAAATGACGAAGCAGTTTTAAGTTATTATACGATGATGTAATTGTAATAAAAGATAAGTCATAAGTGTATTAAACAAACAGCATACCAATGAATATTCAGAAAGGTCAGAAATGTTGCATGTTTGCATCCAAGTTCTCATAGTGCCACACACAACGTCCGTCTTTGTCTTAAGACGTTTTTTATCCTCTCCCAGAACTTCGCTATTTGCAAGTCTTTCATCTTGGTCTTTCTTTTCTTTCAACATTTTTGCGTAGACCTGAAACAGAAACAAGTCATCCTATGACAAATATCATCCATTCCAGAACAAAAAGCTACACATAATGAAACATAAACCATTCATCCTATGACGAAAACAAACATTTCTGAAATAAAAAACTTACGAAGACTGCAGTGTTGAAGAAAAATCTTTTCTTGTTTCTCCAATAGTCTTTTACTTCCGGATTCTTCTCGCTTCTTAGCTCTCTTTTGTTGAGGATGTATGCCCAACAATCAATTACACCAACCGTCATCCAGTTTAGCTCTTGCATAGAGTATGCATCACCCCTCGTAAACTCAAGACGAGGGGTAAATGATGCTAAAACGAAATTGTTTTCTAATCTCAGCAACCTTTCAAGTGCTCTTTTTTCAGCAATAACCGCCTTTGTCTCAGGTTTATTCAACAGCTTCCTAATCTCTGAATTCACCCTCATCATCTCTTGGCTGAATTCAAACTCTAAATAAAAGGCGTTGTCAGCCACTGTCCTCTCCAATGGTGATAAGTCATCGAAATCTTTCGATCTCCTCTGAAGAAATGTCGAAACCATGAATAAATTGTCTTCCAAAGGCTCAAGCTCGGCTGGACTATCTTCTTGTGAGCTGTTTAGTCTTATCCTTTCTTTAAGCATGTCCTCGTACTTTTGAACGAGCTCCTTTGACAGTTCTTCAGTTATTTCTTCAAAATCAATAATCTCTTTTCCAAAAAAAGCATTTGGAATTGGACTTGATAGGGTGACAGGTGGCGGAGAAGGTGTTGGGGTAAGTAACTGGAAGCTTGGTACAAAATCTGCTGGCACATTTGCGAAATACTTCTTCAAATCATCCATGAATTTGTGTGATTTTTTCCCCTTCTTCTTGCGTGGGGGGTCAGTCTTGATATTCTTTGATATGCCAACTTCGGGGGTGTCGATAAGAATATAATCCTGTTGAAAAAAAAAAATATTAAAATTATTTTATTATAAAATCCGAAGCATTTAAAGGCAATTATCCCTTGACAGAAACAAGTCATCGTAGAACAAATCATAACCATCCTAGGACAAAACCTGATCATCTTAGGACAAATAGCATCCATCATAAAACAAAATATAACCATCCTAGGACAAAATCATCAATTACAAACAATTTCATCCTAGAACAAAACATAACCATCCTAGGACAAAAAACATACATCATAGAACAAAACCTAACCATCCTAGGACAAAATCATCAATCACAAACAATTTCATCCTAGACCAAAACCAAACCATCCTAGGACAATAAATAACCATCCTAGAACAAAATCTGGACAAATAGCATCCATTATAGAACATAAATCAATCATCCTATCCACAAGTTCGTCATCGATATGCAAAAATCATCAATCACAAGAAGGTACGATCAAACCTTGTCTTCATTTGAAATATGTTGCTCTGTGTCAGGAATTGAATCCTCAGGGTCAGTCAATTTAATTTTGGGATCATCTTTTGATGGAATGAATGTCTGAGCATCTGTTGATCGAAACTTCATCTTCTTCGGTGGAGAATCTGGTGCAGTAGCAGTTGGAGCTATGATTGGTGTCTCGATGTAAACATCCATGTTTTCAACTTCTTTAGGCTGTAATCAAATTACAAAAAAAAAAAAAACAAATGTGAGTTATATGCAAAAATGATAAAGAAATTCATTTTATATTAGTGAAGGTTAAGTGTTAAACCTCTGGAGGAACAGCGACTTTCTTTTCTGGTCCCTGTTGCTCATTGTCCTTCCCCGGTTTTGATTCACAAACATGATCGTCCTTTTTTGGCACCGTTTCCATTTGTTCTGACTCAGGAACATCATCATCCTTCGGTACCGATTGATGAACATCGTCATTCTTTTCTGGCTCCGTATGCATTTGTTCTGAAATAGGAGCATGATCGTCCTTTTTTGGTTCTGAAAAAGGAACATCATCGTCCTTCGATTCATGAACATCAGTGTTCTTTTCTAGCTCAGTCTGCATTTCATCTGATTCAGGAACATGATTGTCTTTTTCCGGTTCCGAATCAGGAACATCATCAATCTTTGGTTCCAATTCATGAACATCATTTGTGTTTTCTGGCTCCGTGTAAGAAACCAAGGCCTTCATTTCTTTTGCATTCAGCTTCAATTAAAAACGAAAGTGTGTAAGTCGTGAAATAAAAACAAATCATCCTAGACACAAAAGACCATTTTCATACTGAAACAAAAACCATTGATTCTATGACAAAACAAAATCATCGCAGAACAAAAACAGATCATCCTAAAACAAAATCAAATTATCTTAGAACAAAAACAGATCATCGCAGAACAAAATCCAATCATCCTAGAACAAAATCAAATCATCCTAGAACAAAAGATAATCATCCTAGAACAAAATCAAATCATCCTAGAACAAAAACAGATCATCCTAGAACAAAATCAAATCATCCTACAAAAACAGATCATCCTAGAACAAAATCAAATCATCTAAGAACAAAATCAAATCATCCTAGAATAAAATCAAATCATCCTAGAACAAAATCAAATCATCCTAGAACAAAATCAAATCATCCTAGAACAAAATGATTAGTTAAGTGTCTAACCTGTGTTTTGTTTTGTTCCGACTCTTCAATATTTTCCAACTTTTCAAAACTTATTTGTCTAATCTGCACTTCCTCTTCGGTAGGGACTTGCAAAAACACAGATTTTTGCAATAGGTCTTGAATTACAGCCGTGGGAGACTTTTCTGGGGGACCGGGAGATGGAGTTTTGAGGCGTTTGAGCCGTTTATAAACCTGCAATGGACATTCAGGTCCGTTGGTCCCAATAGATGATTGATTATCCGGTGAAGCTCGAGGATTTTCAGTTTTTTGCTGCTGTGGATGTTGTTGCAGTTTTTGCAAAATCATCTCCGTGGAAGGATTATTTTTCGGAGCAGCAATCTTCTTCTTACATGCCACATGCTTCCTTCGCCTGGTGCTTTTCTGAGAGCTAGTCCCCTGCGAAGTTTGACTCAGTGGTTTCTGAGATGATTGGCTTTCTTTGTTTCGAAAAGCTTCCTGAGATGACGTTTGTGGATTTGCCCACCAGCTTGGGGATAAGATCTTTACAACCTCACTAATTTTCCCACCCACTGAATTCATTAAATCTTCAATAGCATCAAATGTCTCCATCACTCTCGGCTGATTGAAAAAACGACCTTCCTCCGAAGAAACTTCTGGAATCTCAATCTCTTGTGAACTTTGAGACAGTTTTTCTTCGCGGATTTCTTGCATAGTGTGCCTATAAGCTGCGTCCAAGTTCCGTCCAAGTTTCAGAAGTTTTTGAAGGGGTCTCTGAAAATTTGCATCATAGATTAGAAATCATCCATCCTAATACAAAAACAAACCATCCCAGAACAAAAACGAACCATCCTACGACAAAAACTAATCATCCCAGAACAAACACATATCATCCCAGAACAAAAACAGATCATCCTAGAACAAAATCCAATCATCCTAGAACAAAATCAAATCATCCATCCCAGAATAATAACCAGCAATCCTACGACAAAAACTAATCATCCTAGTACAAAAACAAACCATCTCAAAACAAAACCTAGCCATCCTATGACAAAAGTTAACCATTACTTTTTATAAAAATAATTCATCTTAGTCATTTTGAAACAGAGTTATACTTACACTTAATTGGAGTTCTTGGACTGCTTGATCTGTTGGAAGATCCGTTGGCATCGGGAAATTAATAAATTGTCCCGCCTGTGTAGCTTCATCAACAGTGTCAACCCGGATACCCATTCCAAAGCCATTCACACTCTTCTCCTTTGCAATTCTGCTCCACATTTTCTGATTATTCCAGTGTTGGATCAAAGGAATAGTGCATTTCTCCCGTTCTCCATGGAAAGCCAGGCTGTGGAAGTAGAAGAGTTGTAGAAGTAACGTGCAGCCAGTTAGATTGGTACTCCGTTTGTCCGATTCCTTGAAGGTCTTGATTGATTTGCAGAGGTAAGTTAACACAAACTCACACCAATTATACCGACCAATCATCTCTGCGTCGTCGATTGCTTTGCTTATATTAAGCTGCACAAAGGAACTTGATATAGTCCCAAGGAAGCACGAGACAACAAAAAAGACAAATAGTTGCTTGAACATCGGTCCCCCATCAGATTCGGCAAGCATCCTGTCCTCGAATTTATTCCACGCGACATAACAATATTTTTCATCCTCCCTGCCCAATATGTTTCTCCATTTTTCCTTAATTACTGAATCCGGGTTATCTTTTCTCTCTGTACTCATGTGAGGGAATGACACATCTCCGTGCGGTATTCCTAGGATGTAATGAACATCGATAGGTGTGAATACCTTAATCTGCTCGTTACAAAACCTCATAAGCCGTGTCCCCTCATCAAAGTTTTGAAGCAGCCACATCATCATATCTTTTGGCACGTCTTCAGCCTCAAGATAAAACAACCCATGAAATCCTATTTCTCTAACTGCTCTCACTTGGTTCGGGTTTGCTTTGATTTTTTCCATAAGCCCCTTGACAGCAGAAGGGCTACACCGTACTTGTATAAATTTTGTATGGAAATTTTTCCTGGAAAAAACACAAGCGAACCATCTTAAGACAAAAATCATTCATCACTATACAAAAACTTGTCATCCTGAAACAAAAGGTGTTCAATCCAGAACAAAAACCAATCATCCTATGACAAAAACCTTTCATCCCAGAACAAAAACTAACCATTCCAGAACAAAAACTAATCATATTGAAATAAAAGTCGTTGAATACAGAACAAAAACTTATCATCCTATGACAAAAATCATTCATCCCAAAACAAAAATCATTCATCACAGAACAAAAACTATTCATCCTGACAAAAACTAATCATATTAGAACAAAACAAAAACAATTCATCACAGAACAAAAATTTATCATCATGAAACAAAAGTCGTTCAATCCAGAACAAAAACTAATCATCTTATGACAAAAACCTTTTATCCCAGAACAAAAACTAATCATCCTATGACAAAATCATTCATCCCAAAACAGAAATCATTCATCACAGAACAAAAACTATTCATCCTAGGACAAAGAGTAATCATAATAGAACAAAACAAAAACAATTCATCACAGAACAAAAATTTATCATCATGTAACAAAAGTCGTTCAATCCAGAACAAAAACTAATCATCTTATGACAGAAACTTTTTATCCCAGAACAAAAACTAATCATCCTATGACAAAAATCATTCATCCCAAAACAGAAATCATTCATCACTATACAAAAACTTATCATCGTGAAACAAAAGTTGTTCAATCTAGAACAAAAACTAATCATCCCAGAACAAAAACCAAACATAAATCCAAGGTATCGCGAAAAAAAGTTGCTCATCGCGAAAATTTAACCTAATCATCCGGAACAAAACCTAACCATCCGGAAACAAAACCTAATCATCGCGAAACATAATCGTTTCATTCCAAAAAAAAACACGAACCATTCCAATACGAAAAACACTTAATTAAACCTCAAATAAAACTAAATCTGCAAAATCCAAAAACCTGTTTTGTTCAATTCTTTGCTGCCTTTCGCCTCGAACTGTTAATTTTGTACTGCAAGTGGAAATTTTGTTACTTCATTTCAAATAAAAGCAAATGGCTGAAATGTGACTACAAAAACCAAATTTTCATTTTACCTTTGGTCTTCAAGTTGATTTTCTTCATCTTGAGTTGTAATCATATCTTCGATTTTTCTTTTCTGCTTTAATTGAGGCATTTTCGATATTTTTTTCGACATTTTTCGAGCAGTTTTGGTTGAGGGCGGGAGGAAGCTTGTTGAAAAAGAAGGGTAGTTTTTCGGGAAATGTTAAACGTTGGAAGAGAGAGAAAATGCTTATTTTAGAAGAAGGGGGGAAACGGTTTTTATTTTTTTGGGCCGCGTTTTTGTTATTTTGGGCCACGTTTTGTTAGTTGGGCCACGTTCTGTTATATGGCCAGTGATTTATTTTGGCCGGGGGGTACGAAATGGATGGTACCCCCGGGGGTACCATAGAATGATTGGTTATATGAACTAACCCGTATATTTGACCTGTTATTTACGATCTGTTACGTGACCTAACCCGTATAGGTTTGAAAATCAGTTCCGTATGTATGACCTGTTATGTGAACTAACCCGTATATTTCATATGTTATTGAACAGATCCGCATCTTACCCGACCCACCAATTTGAGAGGTTTACGCAAGAATGGTGATATATTAATAATGTTGATTGAAAACCCAAATAATCAAACTCAGTTTCATTTGGCTATATTATTTTAACGGTACTAAACTCTGAATGTATGACACATATATGTTTTATTTTTACCTATATATACTGAACAGACCTGACGTAGTCCCATATCTTTTACCCGTTACTTGAACTAACCCGTATATTTGAGCCGCTATCAAATCTGACCCTCTGATTAACTTTATCGACATACTCTGTCCGTCCAAGTTTAAATACCCAAAATGCCCCTTGAATTTATCGAACAGGGTGTACAAACTAATTTGTCAATCAACGTTAAAAAAATAACTATAATATCGACTTCTTGTATCAAATGTGACATGTTATCGAGAGCTGCCATATAGTAGTTCTCAAGTACCCCTTCAAAAATGCACGGGTTGCTATTTGAAAATGATAATAACACTACTATTATTTTTAGGCTATGGGCGATACCAATTTTAACGAATGTCAAACTAACAGATGCATTTTGAAATAAATAAATAAATAGGTACCGCTAAGTTAAACCTCAGAAGAGTTAATTCTATTTAAGCTCGCTCGCTTTTCGGGTTGTAAACACGTTTTTACTTTTATTCTTACTTGTGACCCGTATCAACCCACGTAGTTTACCTTAAACTCGATCCGACGTGTTATTAATTTTGACCCCTAATTAACGCAAATCACCATAAGTTCAGACTAAATCCTTCTTATGACGACTCCTACTTGAGCTGACTTCATGTGCACTTTATATTCAAATCTATGGGATCTGAAATACCCATATCCTGAAATAACCCGAATCAGAACCATATTTTGGATTCGTTATTTGAACCTTATGTCTGCGCGCCTGTTATCATGTGCCGTTTATATTTTAAACTCCATGGATACAAACTCTTTTTCTACTCATTTCTATCTTGAATCTGTTATCATGTGGAGTTAATTTTCAGCTCCATCTCCATGGGATCCAGACTCATTTTTTACTGATATCCTATCCTAACTTGATTCAATCTCATCTTAAAACCCAGAATTAAACAGTAGGTGTTAACCCGTTATTGAACCGTTCTGCATCCTACCTGATCCGCATCTTAAAATAACTCGAATTGACCCCGCCTACATTTATGGGTCGTCAACCCATTTTGAATGACCCGTGTCATGTATTTAACTTAACCAACAATTAATCAAATTCTACCTCACCGTCCATCCAATTTCCCGTTCATTATAACTGGCATTCACACCTAAACTCGATTTATTAATTGATTATAACTCACATTCACTTTTAAAGTATGTACCGGACGTGTTCTCACATGTCACCTTTTCAATTATGACGCTCCGCCTATTTCATTACACTTTTGGACATGCTTGCCATATATAAGATTCTCCCATCACTACGACATTTTTTTTTTTACTTTTTTATTTTATAAATTGCACAAAGCCATTGTGTTGTGTTCCATATCATCATGCAATTGATCATCTTGGTCGCTTCTTCTCATTACATTAGTTCAATAGTACTCCATCCTCTAGATATATGTCAATGTATAATCAAAAACTCGTTAGATTTACTATAAACATCAAATGTACCCCCTGCTATAAAAGTCAAGCATTTACTAATAAAAATTAAATTAAATAAAATAGTAGAAGAAGTAACGCAGGAGTAGCAAATGCACACATGTATCTTCCAAATCTATTCAAAAAATTTGATCACACTAATTAAGGGTCTGACTTTAGAAAGAATACATATATGAGGAGGAGATTAATAAAAAAAATAGATAACACTAATATTGCTGCGTTCACTGTGGTTGTAGCATTAAACCACGCAACTGTATTATTAGTGTTACATTAAAAAAACCGGATCACGCTAATATTGTTGCTTGTTTACTACCATTCTCTGATGCGGCTTGCTGCCGTGCTTTGCTGCTGTTGGTGATCAACTCACTTCTGAATTCTGGTGCTGTTTTCAGATCTGTTTTCTATTCTATTTTTTGCTGTCAATTGATGATGCAGTAATTCTGATGTAGACTATAATGTTGCAGTAAACTTCCGCTGTAATGGTGCTGTAAACCTTCTGTTGTAATGATTGAGGTGCTGTAATGGTCTTGTGTTATTGCTGGTGATTTAGCGTAATGCTACTGGAATGCTGCTATACTGTCACTGAGTCACTGCTGCGGTAACACTACTACATGGTATTGTAGTACCATTGGCTACAACTCTTCATGAAAAGCAAATCAAGACACTGAAAAATTTGAGATTAATATCAGAACAATACTACTGCATGCTTTAGATTACATTGATCATATTCATTTATAATACGGAGTGTGATGCTTAGTTTGCATCATGTGATAACCATTTGGAAATGTTTGGCCAGCTCATAGCTATAATCTCGGCTGATGCTTATGTTAACTGTTGATAATCCCCTGATGAGGGAGATCATGAGAGACTGTATATATATACTGATAAACCGTTACAAAGTCTGGAACACAAAAGGTTACAAATAAATATTTTACAGATTTTACATATCCTATTACACCCCCGCAGTCAGAGCGGGAGGGGGACGGACGCTCAGGCTGGATCGAAAACGAGTAAATAAGTGTCGTGGCAAGCCCTTAGTGAAAATGTCAGCGTATTGATATGCAGCAGGGACATGCAAGACACGGTGGGTGCCAACCTGAACTTTCTCGCGAACAAAATGGATGTCAAGTTCAACATGTTTGGTTCGCTGGTGTTGAACCGGGTTGCCGGAAAGGTAGACATCAGAGATATTATCGCAATAAACCAATGTGGCACGTCGGATAGGCAAGTGAAGCTCAAGTAATAGATTACGAAGCCAACTAGTCTCGGCAACCGCATTGGCGACACCACGATACTCGGCCTCTACGCTGGACCGAGAGACCTGGGGTTGGCGTTTGGAGGACCAAGACACCAAATTGTCGCCAAGAAAAACACAATACCCAGAAGTGGACCGTCGAGAATCAGGACACCCGGCCCAATCGGCGTTAGAGTATGCAGTCAATGTGTGAGCACGGGAAGCATACAGATGTAGGCCATGGTCCAAAGTACCTTTCACGTAGCGCAAAACCCGTTTGAGGAACTGGAGATGAGGCTCACGAGGAGCGTGCATGAATAAACAGACCTGTTGAACGGCATATGTGATATCTGGGCGCGTAATGGTGAGGTACTGAAGTGCCCCGGCCAAACTGCGGTAAAGGGTGGGGTCCTCGAGAGGGGGCCCGACAGTAGCGCTCAGCTTGGCATCAGTGTCGATCGGGGTAGTAGCTGGGTTACAAGCACTCATAGAGGCACGAGCAAGGATGTCCTTGGCATATTGTTCCTGGGAGAGGTAGAGACCACGGGAGTGGCGTATGACAGTAATACCAAGGAAGTGGTGGAGTGTCCCAAGATCAGTCATAGCAAACTCTCTAGAAAGGGAAGCAATAATATGACGGAGGAGAGTAGTGCTAGAAGCAGTAAGGACAATATCGTCCACATAGAGGAGCAGGTAGGCCATATCCGAGCCATGACGGTAAATGAACAAAGAAGGATCACAGATACTGCTCCGGAACCCCTGAGATATAATGAAAGTCGCAAACCGCTGATACCAAGCACGAGGCGCTTGCTTAAGACCATATAATGATTTGCGGAGGCGACAAACGTGATCTGGTGCAGATTTATCAACAAAGCCAGGGGGCTGATGCATATACATAGTCTCAACCAAGTCACCATGTAGAAAGACGTTCTTGACGTCCAACTGATGGATGGGCCAAGAACGAGAAACAACAATACTCAACACGGTGCGGATGGTGGTAGGTTTGACAACCGGAATGAAGGTCTCATCACAATCTATCCCAACCTGCTGGGTCTTACCATTAACCACAAGACGAGCCTTATACCGTTGGAGTGAACCATCAGAGTGAAACTTGTGGCGAAAGAGCCACATACAGCGGATAATATAAGCATTATTAGGCCGAGGGACCAACTCCCATGTATTATTGTCCTGTAAAGCACAATATTCGTCCTGCATGGCAGCATTCCAGTTGGGATCACGAAGGGCAACAGTGTGGGATTTGGGAACAGGGGAGACCTCGGGGGAGGAAGAAACGTGAAAAGTGGAGGGAGTGTGGGGTTTAAAAATACCATTCATAGCACGAGTGGTGATGGTACGGATGGGAGATGGTGGTGGCGGGGGAGGTGGTGGTGGCGGTGGTGGTGGTGGTGGAGGTGCAGGTGCGGCACGGGTACGACGTCTGTAGGTGATGGTAGGGGGCGGGGCTCGTCGATGAGGAGGAGTACAAGGTGGGGGTGACAGTGGGGTGGAAGGTGTAGGAAGAGAGGAGGGGAGAAGGTCAGTGAAAACGGCAGGTGAGGGAGAAGTGTAAAGAAAGGAGTAGGTGCAGGGTGATGGGGAAGAAGTTTCGGCAAAGGGAAACACCGACTCATCAAAAGTGGCGTGACGGGAGAGAATGATCTTGCCAGTAGCAGGATCAAGGCAGCGGTAACCCCTATACTCCGCTAGGTACCCGAGGAAGATGCACCGAGCGGAGCGTGGGGCGAGTTTATGAGGACGACGGGCGGAGAGATTGGGATAACAAGCGCAACCGAACACCCGAAGGTGATCATAGGTAGGCTCCTTGAGGAAAAGAACGGAGGTGGGAGAGCGGAATTGTAATAGGCGAGTGGGAAGGATATTGTGAAGGTGGGTGGCAGCATGAAGGGCATCAACCCAGAAAGAGGGCGGAAGCAAAGCGTGGTAGAGGAGAGTAAGGACGATTTCATTAAGACGTCAAAGCATACGTTCAGCTTTGCCGTTTTGAGAGGAAATCGTGGGACAGGAGAAATGGAAAGCGAGTCCGTTAGTCTCGGCAAACTGACGAAAAGAGGTGTTATCGAATTCGCGACCTAAATCACATTGAAAACATTTGATTTTACGATTAAATTGGGTGTGAACATAATTTTGGAATTGAAGAAATTTATTAAACACCTCAGATTTATATTTAAGGGGATACACCCAAACAAATTGGGAGTAATTATCGATAAGCACAAGATAGTATTTAAAACCACTTTTACTCAAAATTGGCGATGTCCACAGATCGCTATGAATAATATCGAATGGAGCAATAGTAGTGGAAGTAGAATCATAAAACTGAAGTCTTTTGTGTTTGCTAATTTGGCACGAGTTACAAAGACAGGAGCTAGGCCCTTTATTACAAGGAATAATATTACGAGACCGAAGAAAACTAGTGACTGGGGTCCCTGGATGACCTAATCGACTGTGCCAGACATCGGAAGTAAGAGCTGCAAGACTTTGACTTGGAGATGAAGACGGACTCGAGGTGGTGGGCAAAACAAGTTAAAGCTTCCCCGAGCTGTTACTCCGCATAATCATATTCCCAGTCTGAAGGTCCTTGACAGAAAAACCAACAGGGTCAAATTCGACGGAAACGTTATTGTCACGAGTAAATTGACGAACGGAAATGAGATTTTTAATGATTTTAGGAGTATGAAGGACATTGCGGAGGTGAAGTGCACGGTTAGGAAGGGTGATTTGAGTGTGACCAGAAGCCGCAACTGGAATGCTCATGCCATTGCCTTCGTAAATAGAACGAATATTGCTTTAAGGAAAGGACGAGTGAGAATACCTGCATCCGAAGTCAGATGGGACGTGACTCCAGTGTCCATATACCAATTTGCATCACCATACGGATCCATAGATAGGGCCTGAAATGCTTGTCCAAAATCTGTGGGCTGGGGATCAAAATCGACCAAGTGGGCCTGCCCATGAAATGGGCCGGAAAATTGCTTTGACCCTGAGAATTAAAGTGGAGAGGATTGGGAGCAATTCCACGATTTGTAAATCGTCCTCCACGCGGTCCATTATTGCGAGGAGGCTGGGACCATGCCGGAGGTGGGGAGGGTGTCGGAGCTGACCACACTGGAGACCAGCCGGGGTTGGTCGGAAAAGGGCATGGTGGGGTCGACCAACTCGGCTGCCATGTGGGTTGAAAGGACCATGTGCTGGGATGCAAACCACCGCAAGGAGGGCCGGAATAGTTCCGCCCTTGGCCACGATTGGATTGATTGGGGCGGCGATTGCGGCCACGATTGTTTGTGGTGCGCGCGGTCGGCTGAGGTGAAGGTGGGTCCCGAGGGTTTTCGTCCCAAGTAGGAGGAGGCGGCGCGGATGGGGTGACAAGGGCGGTGGACTGCGATTGGTCTTCGCGATCGGCCGTCCGGTTCTGCTCAAGGAAGAGCCGGGTTTGGGCATCTTCGAAAGTGGGTAATGTTTGATGAATCATAGCCGCGACGGTGTCATATTCGGCTGGGAGACCGCGGACGAGTTGAAGCACCAAGCGTTGATCCGTGACAGGGGCGTCGACCTCCGCTAAAAGATCAGCTATCTCACGAAGCCGCTTACAGTAGGCGTCGAGGGACGGCTGAGAAGCAAGTTTGAGGTTGTTAAACTCATGTGCGAGGGCGGCAGCGCGGGCACCTTTGTTATTGACAAAGATTTTCTTCACACGGGTCCAGGCCTCGTAGGCGGTGGACTTGGCGGTGATGACGCGAGAGAGAAGATCATCGGAGATGGTACTATATATCCAAGAGCGGACGATGACGTCGATCTCCTTCCAGGACGCGTACGTCGGATCAGTCTTCTCGGGAGGTGCTGTGCCATCAATATGGCTGAGGACACGATGGCCCTCGGTGTGGCCTTCCCACAGCCACACCCGTTTTGAGTACACGACCTTCTCGCCGTAGAGTGCGAATCTTGGAATTGATGTTCGTCACAGTATAGACGGGGTGGTAAGCCTTGGGTGGGTGTTGCTGATTTACTGGTATTTCGCCTGCCATCGCCGAAGCCTGTGGTGGGGAAGAGGCGTGTGTTTGCAAGATCCCAGGTAAAAAAAATTTAACCTAAGCTCTAATTACCATGTTAACTGTTGATAATCCCCTGATGAGGGAGATCATGAGAGACTGTATATATACTGATAAACCGTTACAAAGTCAGGAATACAAAAGGTTACAAATAAATATTTTACATTTTTTACATATCCTATTAGCTTATTCTAAAGATTACATTCCCTCTAACACATATTCATGGTTTATATGGTTATCTTTTAGGAAAATTTAGATTCTTTAAGATTACGTTTGTAATTTTAATTGATTTTATTTATGGGTGTACCTTCTGTTACTGATTTTTTTTTTTACATTTTATGATTCTTTAAATTATTTATTACTTTCATTGAATTTAATTATGGAAAATGACATATATTGACGAGAATATTTTGTGCGTAAAATTTATTTTTCGTAATTCTCGTTATTTTATTGAATTTATTTCCTAAAATAACTAAGTGTATATGTGAACTTAATATTTTATTTTATTATTTGGAGTGATTTTATTACCGGAAATAGCAGTTGATGACATCAGCTATGACATGTCGCTGATGTCACCACTGATGTGGACGGCCTTAGAGGCTGTGAATTGCACCGGTAATTATAAAATATATGATATTAGGGGTGAGCAAAAATACCCGTCCCGGTTGAAGTACCCGGTCCCGACCCGTTACCCAAATTTTAATACCCGGTTTTTCCGGGTATTAACCGGGTCGGGTACCCGACCCGCTTTATTTTACATAAATTAGGGTCGGGTACGGGAATTGAAATTAGTAAATCGGGTACCCGGTTTGTACCCGAATCTCTTTATATTGTGTATAAAAATCCTACTAAACTTAATGTTAGAAGCTAAAAAAGTTGACACACTCATACATTTGGTAGAAATCCATCATCCGACCCATAAGTGGACAAGCGTTCGATTTCATTTGTACAACTTTCAAGTTGCGCGTCCTTGAGTGTTGACAATTTAGAGTTGCAAACTAAGAAATTCCGGGTATGGGTACCCGAAATTAGGGTACCCTGTTTTTCGGGTACCCGAAAACCGGGTATCCAGTTTATTTCGGGTCGGGTACGGGTATCAATTTTTAGCAATTTTCAAAGCGGGTACTCTGTTTTCGGGTACCCGAATAACTGGGTACCCGGTTTTGCTCACCCCTAATTAATATGATGACTCTATGACATTGAGATAGGAATGAAGATTCTCTGTCCCACTTTGTGTACCACTCTATTTATTCCTCCAATCACAACCTTGCAAACCCATTTTTCAACATTCAAAAATTTATTTAAACTTATAATTTAACTAATTTCTAAGGATTTGATTGGAGGGGTATAGGGAGTGGGACACAAAAATGGGACTAAGGATCTCCACTCTTGAGATAGACCCCACCAAAATAACTCGACCTAGCATAAACATAACCTGATCCGGCACAGACCCAAAACTAGCCGATGGCCACCACTGGATGCAAGTATTACGAAAATGCTTTTGTTGGGTACAGGTTCCTTTTACTTTGTCTTCTGTTCGACCAACAAAAAGCAATATCTTCACATTGCCCCTTCTTTCGTATTCCTTTTTCAAATGAGATCCTAAACGTTTGACTCAAACTGGGTTTAAGTAATTTTACTTTTGTTGTTTTGCGAAAAAGAGAGAGAGAGAAAGATGGCAATGAATACTGTTCACACAATGTCTTTGTGTACGGAAGTCTTTGTAGGGTTTTAGATGTTAAAACTGCGGAATTTGGAAAACAGTTTTTTCGTGCATCTAACCCAAGATCGCATACATAGATTAATTGGACTGATACAATTAATCATATCTCTAAATGCGGTTAACTAGTGCTCAGATTATAGGAGGAACATGATCCCAAACGCGATCCCTCTACTCAGTCCACGCGAGCACTGAATCAGATCCACGCGAGCACCGAATCAGATTCGTCAAGTCTTGTCTGCTAGAACGCCGGGAGACAGTCTCACGTTTCTCTTGAGGAGGACTGTGTTTGTACGTGTGATTAGGTTAATTGATTAGAGTCAAAACTCTGTTGGTTAACTTACGTGGTACACGTCTAGTACGTATATACCCTAAGTATATTGTATACGGTAAATAAGCTAATCACTCCAGTAAAACCCTAAGCCCAATAATAACTAATTAACCCATTAGATATTATCGTCTTAGACCTGGTTCGAGACTCTAAGCGTGTGACCCTGTAGGACTCGGTAATAGTTAGTAGTCGGCTTATTCATTAAACCAACAGACCGTAGTTGGTTTCTAGCAAAACACTACCACCACCTAATATTACGGAATATAATATCCTCGTGATATAATCCTTATTATTATCGGAATGACATTTGATCGAAGGACACGATCCTTCAGTCTCCCACTTGTCCTAGAGCAAGTGTGTCATATGATTCCCTCATCTCTTAGTGTCTGATTTGAATTAATTGCGACATCACATGTCCTTCATATCATCAATCAAATCGTTCCTTGCAATCTAAGTTGAACTGCAAGACGAATGATTTACATGTAATCTATTCGAGCACGACCATGCATTTTCAGTTCCTACTCTTCAAGTGGCCCGGACACCGTTCCTATCTCATAGGAGGACTCTCCAATCTTGTACACCCATTACTCCCACTCAATTTTTAGCAGCCCCAATCGTTGCCTTTATAGCCTCTTTTTACAGCATGGCGTTGAGCAAAATCAAAGACATACCAATCCTTTCATGGGAGAAATGATGCACTCATGTCTAAGGAATTTACCATAATAATCAATATGAATTCCAAATATAATTTCTGGAATTGTATAGTGGGTCAGTCCAATATATGCTCTCTAGTATATGTCCATGTAATTGACTAGACATCCAATGTCCCTATGGTTCATGAAACAGGACCATCAATCAACTTACAAACTAGTATTTCCATGTCATTAGTTTGTCCATTACAAATGACTTATACTAGGTACTAAAATTTAATTTATAATTTCAGTTCACTAAATAGGGTTTCATTTGTCTAAACGATTTTAACAAAGCTATTTGAAATTATAAATTATTTCGGAAAATATTTAATTTCTAAACTATAATTAAATAGATCATGAAACAATGTTTCGAAATAATAATAAACATAACCATAGTGTAAAATTCAAACTATAACCAAATTCATAATTTCAAAATCATACAAAATCAAAGCCAATCTCCAACATGCTTGATATCAATATCTCGAATGTGACTATCATGCTTTGATTGTAGTAAAGATTTAGTCAACGGATCTGCAATGTTGGCTTCCGTATGTACTTTGCAAAGTTTCACATCTTCTCGTTTGACAAACTTGCGAATGATATGAAATTTCCTAAGCACATGTTTGACTTTACTGTGTGACCTTGGTTCTTTTGCTTGAGAAATAGCACCATTATTATCGCAATAAAGGTCTATTCCGTTAGCAACACTAGGAACAACACCAAGTTCAGTAATAAAGTTCACCATCCAAACATCTTCCTTTGCTGCTTCACCAGCAGCAATGTACTCAGCTTCAGTTGTAGAATCAAAGCATATGTAACATCTGGGTGAGTAGAAATTATAGCGTACATAATCGATCCTATGACTGATGCACAAGGAATCGAGCTCATCTGTTTCAGCTCTTTAGGTGTTTTAGGACACTGAGTCTTTCTAAGACGTATGCCATGTTGCATAGGTAGAAAACCTCTTCTAAAGTTTTCCAAGCCAAACCTCTTAATGACATTATCAATATAAGTTCCTTGGCTTAGTCCTATCATTCTCTTGGATCTCTCCCTATAGATTTTGATTACAAGAATGTACTTTGCGTCTCTTAAATATTTCATTGAGAAACATTTTCCAAGCCAAATATTCACAGATTCCAGCATAGGAATATTGTTTCCAATGTGAAGTATGTCATCTACATACAAGATTAAGAAGACTACATTACTCCCACTAACTTTCTTATACACACAGGGTTCTCCTTCACATTTGAGAAAGCCAAATGATTGGAACGACTCATCTAAGCGAAGGTTCCAACTCCGAGATGCTTGCTTCAACCCATAAATAGATTTCTGAAGCTTGCATACTTTCCTAGGATTATCTGGATCCTCAAAACCTTCTGGCTATGTCATGTACACATCTCTTTCAAATAACCATTAAAAAAGGCTGTTTTGACATCCATTTGCCAAATCTCATAATCATAATGAGCTGCAATCGTTAGGAGTATCTGGACGGATTTAAGCATGTCAACTGTGGAGAAAATTTCATCATAGTCTATAGCGTGATTTTGCTTAAAACCCTTTGCAACCAATCTGGCTTTGAAAACATCTATGTTTCCATCCTTGTCTGTTTTCAATTGGAAAACCCATTTGCAACCAATAGGTGTTACCCCATCTGGCAAATCCACCAAGTCCCATACTTGATTTTCAGACATGGAATCCATCTCAGATTTCATGGCATCAAGCCATTTTACGGAGTCAGGACTCATCAGAGCTTGTTTATAGGTGGTAGGCTCTTCACTTTCTAAAAGTAAGATATAGTGACTCTGTGTCAAAAGAAAATCCACATATTTTCTCGATGGTACCCATGACCTACTCGATTTACATGGGTTATTAGCAACAGGAGAAGAAGTCACAACATTTTGTGAATCTTCGTTAGAATTAAGTTCTAGTGGGACGGAAGAGGATTCGCGCGTGGAATACGCCATCCTCTGAGCTTGTTCCACATTCCCCGAAGGAAGGGTGGAATCCTGTCAGCCCGTCTCTGATGTAGGGTCAATTCAACCAGACAACCACATCCATTTGTTGCTCATCTCGAATTTCTTCGAGAAACGCACTACTACTCCCACTTGCCCTTTTGGGAACAAAATCTCTTTCCAAAAAGACACCATCATGAGCAACAAACACCTTACACTCATTTGGACTGTAAAAGTAGTAACCCTTTGTTTCCTTGGGATAACCCACGAAGAAACATTTATCTGATTCGGGTCCAAGTTTGTCTGACACTAATCGTTTTACGTAGATTTCGCAACCCCAAATCTTCATATTAGACAACTTAGGAGCTTTTCCAATCCATATATCATATGGTGTCTTATCCACAGCTTTTGATGGAGACCTGTTAAGTGTAAATGCTGCAGTCTCAAGACCATATCCCTAAAAGGATATTAGAAGATCAGCAAAACTCATCACCGAGTGAATCATATCTAATAGGGTTCTATTCCTCCTTTAAGACACACCATTCCACTGTGGCGTTCCGGGAGGAGTTAATTGTGAAAGGATTCCACAATCTGTTAGATGATTATCAAATTCTTGGCTCAAATATTCTCCTGCACGATCAGAACGTAATGTTTTGATTTTCTTGCCTGAAATCGTTTGAACATGTCAAATGATTCAGACTTGTGTTTCATTAAGTAGATATACCCGTACCTACTTAAATCATCAGTAAAAGTAATGAAGTAACTAAATCCGCTTCGAGCTTGTGTACTCATTGGTCCACATACATCAGTATGGATGAGTCCCAATAGATCACTACCTCTCTACCCTTTTCCAGTAAAAAGGTGACTTTGACATTTTCCCATTAAACATGATTCGCAAACATCGAAAGATTCTTAACAGTCACATTGTTCAATTCTCGGTAGTCAATGCACAACCTTAGAGTCCCATCCTTCTTTTTGACAAACAAAACTGGTGCTCCCCAAGGTGATACACTAGGGCGAATGTAACCCTTATCTAACAACTCCTCTAACTGTTTCTTCAATTCTTCTAACTCTTTCGGAGCCATACGATACGGAGCCTTAGAGATAGGTCCACTCCCGGGCACTAGATCAATGCTAAACTTCACATCTCTCCTAGGTGGCATACCAGGTATATCGTCAGGAAAGACATCAGTGAACTCTTTGACAACATGAATATCTCCAGGTACGGGATCATCAACACTAACGTCCCTAACATGACAAAGGATGAACGGACAACCTTTTCTCAAATGAGATTTTAAGGTCAGCGATGAGATAATTTTCACTCCAGATTTCACTATCCCCTATAAGAAGTTTTAACTCCCTTAGGTCCTCTCAAAGAAATTTTCTTCTGCCCACAATCTATCCTAGACTTGTAATCAGTCAACCAATCCATACCCAAAATTACATCAAAATTGTTCAAAGGAAAAACAATTAAGTTGGCTGGTAAAGAAGCTAGGTCTATCATTACACTCACGTCCTTATACATCTCACCACAAGATACTATCTCCCCCGAAGGTTGGGAAAAATCACTACTAATGGGTACACGAGCACTTTGGTCTAAATTTTTAATGAATAATCTAGCAACAAACGAATGTGAAGCTCCTGAATCAAATAAAACATACGCAGTAGTGGAGTTCACAAGAAAAGTACCTGTAACCACGTGCGCCGAATTCTCTGCTTCCTCTCTGTTCAAGGCAAATAGTTTTCCAGTGGTTCGTCCTCCATTTCCTCTATGAGATTGAGCAGCATTCAGCGTTCCTGAATATTTGACAGCACTATCACCCTGGTTATTTTTGCTTCCGTTCCTCCCAAACTTGCGGTTTCCTTGGTTATTTCCATAGTTACCACGGTTCTGAAACCCACTATTATTAGCAGCGCTAGCTACACTAGCAAGCGCAACAGACCTAGTAGAGAAATTCTTTTCTTCAGGTTTGTTTTTCGGGTTGGAGTAACACTCATAACCCCTATGGCCCATCTTTCCACAGTAGTCACAAGGCACCAAGTTTCCCTCACAGTCCTTACCAGGATGGTTAAAAGGGCATTTCACACACTTGTGGAACCTCTCACCTTTATTTGTTGCTAGCATTGAAACCCTTGAAACTACTCCTATGAATTTCGGCTGAGTTTTGTTCGCCGAAAGAATGAGTTTTCCCCTTGTGTATCCACCAAAGATAGTCCTCTTCTCAAAGCCCTGAGAGTTACTCCCTTGGAATGCTTTCCTCTTCTCACCTTGTCGCCTTCTCTCGCCGATTATCCTCTCCATGTTGCTAGCACTAGAAAACACCTCTTTTAGACTCCCGAAGTCCCTACCTCCAAGTTTTTCCTTGATATCCAGGTTTAGACCCTTCTCGAACTTATTTGCCTTTGCCTCATCATCAGGTACCATGCCGGGAACATACCTTGCTAGCTCTATGAACTTGTTATAGTACTCCTCACACTCATGGATCCTTGTTCTAACTTAGCAAATTCACCACGCTTCCTCTTTTGCTCATGCATAGGAAATAATTCACTCTTAATTGCCTTCTTGAAGTTCTCTCACAAAGCCTCAATCTCATACTCTTCCCCATCATCACCAACCTCGATGCCGGGGGTCAGAATGTCCTTCTTATTAGCGTCACACCAATTGTCAGCTTCCTCCCTCAGAGTGTCAAAATTTTCTCAAAATTTTTCAACCATTCCTGTAGTTCATAGGGTTCTTCTTTTCCAGTGAAAACTTCTGACTTTTGGTCGGCCACGGCCTTTGCCATGTCCACATTAGGACCTGCTTTGTTGGTCATCACTTCCTTCAAGGCATTAACTAGGGTAGTGTTCATCTGCATTAGCTGAGCCATGGTGACCTGATTTTCACCACTGCCATCTGAATCATCATTGTTTCGATTTCTTCTAGGAGGCATGATACGTAATCCCATGGGGTTTATAGAATTTGAGTGGTATTGAAAGATCAAAAGAAAATCTGAAAATTGCTAACAAATGTAAGAAGTAAAAACTAGAAAATAAACTTGTTTTTGTATGATTTTTCTGGGTTTTTTATGAGAAACGATAAAACCAAAATTGACAGTCACAAAGGCTGAATCAATTAAGGAATAAAAGGGATAGATTGTAGTGCAAAATACACTCGAACACAGCCACGGAGGCTTGGTTTTGAACCACGAAGGCTCGAGCCACGAAAACCACGAAGGCTAAGTTGTTTGAGAGAAAATCTCCACATAATTCATTCATCAAAAAGCTGCCTAAACCATTACAAGTTGTACTCTATATATAGAGGCATTGGAGAATTCGGGACCCTTGGATAATCCATCAAAGGCTGAGAATTATCTAGTACAGTACGAAAATGCAATATTAGAACAAATACTGAGTTAAATCCTATTGACTGTAGTATAAGTAGGTGAATTGATCCATGTGCTTGAAAGGAGAAACGGCTAGTTTCAGCAAAAGGTAGCTGGCTGGTTTGTTCTTTCTGCACAAGATGACAATCAGGACCACTAGGATGATAGTGACAGGTTGCAGATTTTGTTTTGGGAATTAAATGCTCACTTTCTTGCTTGTCACGGACCACTAGTGCACCAACTGCTACTTTACTGACCTGATCAAATCCAAGAAATTTACCCAAGCCTTATTTATCCTAGGTTCGAAGATTGGTTAGTTCAAATTGTCCAATGCAAGCTTCGACAGTCCTGAACCCACGTCTGCTCATGGGGCTGGTTTGGATTGTAGAGGCCATAACTTTGTGCTCCGATGTCTTTTGTGAACCCATAATATGTCAAATTAAAGCTGTGGATCTTAGCTTTAATATGGAAAAATAATAAACCCAAAATTCTTTATGGTTTGGAAGATATGCACCTCTGAGTGACATCAGGTCAGTTCCATTTTTTACAGGTTCAGCATTCTGATGCCCTAGTTTTGAGCCTTCATGAAATACTGTTTTTCGCTTCAATGGAGCCCTAAATGGTGTCATTAGAAATCCAGAACAATGAACTTTACACCCATATAATAACCATGTCCATAGCCCATATATATCCAAGTATATGAAGCTCCAAAGTCAGGTGAAAATCACTGAAACTGTCAGCCTTTTTCCAGATATATGCAACATTAGTAGTCTTATTTCCATGGGAATTTTTTTGTGAATCTTTTGGCACAAAAATGAAAGCCCTTACCCCATGCTCCCGCATCAAGGCATCCTTTAAGATATAAACAATTTTACTTATGAGAACATTTCCAATAATGCAAGCATGGGCGGAGGGAGGGGGGGTTCAAGAGGTTCAAATGATCTGCAACTTTATTTAAAAAAAAATTAATTAAATACAAATAAAGTGGTTTACAGGCTGTCAACATGGAAGTCAAACAAAAAACAAATCTAACACATACCACGCACGTAGTTACGTACACACGTGGAATTTTTTTCATCAAAATTCTGAATTTTTGTTCTTCTAAATTGTGACACCATCTTACACGCCCAATCACCCTTGTACCATAATTCTGGCCACCCGCCATCCGCCACGGCGCCACCGTCAGCCATCGAGCCGCCGACGCGCACTCCGAGTCCCGATCACCACCCCATCACCCTCTCTTTGAGATACTTCATAAATCATAATTCTTAAATCAATAAATCATTCAATTATTTTGTTGTCTATATTGTAGTGATTAATGATTATGTCTTTAATTGTTAACTTTTGTTCATTGATTCTTAATTCATAGTTTTTGCTATATATTTTTGTTGAACTAATTGTGAAATAGGGAATTTGTCAATTAATCAATTAGGGTCTAGGGTTTAGTAATAGATCATTATTCATTTGTTCAATTGTTCACTAGATGAGTAGATGTCTAGATTGTTTAAGTAGACTATGAATCAAATATTCTTGATAGTTAATTGTGGTGTTGTAGACACCTGCATTTGTCCCTACCCAAATGCCCAATGATGAAAGGACACTATAACTGTGAACTGCGTCTACTTGCTCTACTATGTGAACCACCATTGCCGTGAATCCGTTAGCAAATGCGTCTTCACCCAAGACAATGCCACAAATAACTATTTTCTTCCCCTTATCCACCTGACCTAACTCAGGAATAACCCGCGTGCCTAAACCGCCAAATATCATCAAGAAAACATGTTTTTGTACGTCATTTGCCCACCCAAATTCACATGTGCAATACTCATGTCATAAGAAAGCCAGAAATGCAATTTTGTATTCTGCGTCAAGGGGTCCAGGCGCACCCCCCTCGCGCGCACAAAGGCATTGGCGCACCAGCAGGTGCGCCTGACGCACCACCACCTGCGCCTGACGCAACCAGCTCGCGCCAGACGCAACCAGCTCGCACCAGACGGAGCCAACCCGCGCCAGACGCAGCACTCTCGTGCCTGACGCAGCCACTCCCGCGCATGATGCAGCCTCGCCTGCGCATGACGCACCACCCCCCGCGCCTTGCGCACGCAGCCTTAGACAGCCAGCAACCCTAGCTCATCCCACACTATAGATACAACCCTTCTCCACCCATTTCACACCTTTACACACACCATTTTTCACCCCGAAACTCTGCTCCTCCCTCGCTACAATTCTCTCATAAAAAAACCCCTAACTACAATACAAAAACCCTAACAACTACAACACCAAAACCCTAATAGTACCCCTCGTAACAACCCTAAATTTTCGACTCAATTAAATAATGAAAACGTAGGATTATTATGCCACAATTAACTATCTGAGTTAATTGCAAGGCAAAAACCAAAATAATAAATCCAAAATGTAAATAATAAAATAGTACGACAGCGGAAGACTTTAGTCAAAGTTTACAAATTCCAAATCCAAAATCCAAATGAAATAGTAAATGTTCAACGATTGTCTAAACAAAAGCCCCATGAATGCAGACGTCCACAAGCTCAACAAATCACCATCAGACACACCTGTCAATTGCGCTATCAGAAAATGACACAGGCCCCAGAATAGGGTAGGGACAAACCCAAACAAAAGAACGTCAGCAAACTGGCTGAGTAAGAACTCAAAGCAAAACAAGGGAAAATAAGATACGCGCCTTTGAGGCGCGTAGCTGAACAAGCAACGCTTACAACCAAAGGATTAACCAACATGATTAGAAAGAGATATGAACCAAGAATAATATTATAAGTTTCAGAGAGAAGAATCAATCATGCAGGAATGGGTACTCCGCATCAGTAACCCATCTTTGGTAAGGGTCCTACCCCATACCAGGAACAACTCTAGAGGCCAACCAAACCACCCTAAGAGAACCCGAGTGTGCACACCCCTCATATGAGAGCCAGTAGGATGTAACCGGTCAAGGAGGAGATTCTATTAGGTAACTGGTAGCTAATTCAGTTAAGAGTTACCTTAATCAGAGGTATAATAAATCATTCGTAAACGAGCACCCCCGGAGGAGTTAACACGTTACTCTAGAGTGTATAGAAGAAACTCCCATTAACCATAACCCATATTCAAACCATGATTAGATATTTTATTTGATGTATAACCAATTCCCAACCAAAAAAGAGATATTGTGATCAATTAGAAACGGTATAAAAGTCAATATAAATGAGACAAGAATTGATCACATTAGAAGACGATAAAACATGCTCAAGCTAGCTCAAGGGTTGGCGTTCTTACCTAAGACCGCTAAACTCCCCTCTCAAATCTCTTAGAAGTCAGTGAAGCCAACCAGATCGAACTCACCAGCTACATAGTACCAAACGATACCCAAAATTAATAAGACAACTTACTAATCAAGACCCATTACGACAATTCACTTCTCAAATAACTAGCATTATTACCATGACCTCTTAATATCACAAGACCCAAATTATATCTATAATCACTAACTAGTTTGCAACAACATTTAACGAGGTGGCCCCAACAATTGACAAACTAAATCCAAAAGGACTAATACCATATACTAACACCAAATAATATACCACCTAATCCAATTACAACTCTTGAAATAAACGACCAAATCAATTCGACAAACCAACACTAGTTATTGCACGACATAACCCAACTACACTTACTTGCAACCCCAACAGAGAGCACGACCAATAAAAATCATAACTCCGGCAACCCTCAACATCCATGGCAACTACACGGCAAACATAGTTAACGACATCGACCCAAAACAGAGCCTTCGGCTCCACCATCCACCATGGCAACCCAACAACAACATCAACAACCACCCATATTGACCAACCACGACAAACAACCACAACAATTAGCGACAACACATCCAACATCGACGACAACACAAATAGCAGGGACGAAAATACTATGAAATAGCCCTCGATAACATACCCAAATCAATTTATTCATTAAAGACAGATTAAAATCTTCTAAAAACCATGATAGACAAATAGAACTAGGAGTAAAACCAATAAAATCGTAATAAACCCATGTAAATCGAGAAAATACGAAACAACGATGTCGGGACAACTTTAATAAAGACTTGAGAAATTCATACCGTTGTGTAGAGGAGAGAAAAAGAGGAACAACGATACTAGTTTCATCCAAAACCGAGCTGTAAATTGGAATCGGCAAGCAATTGAAAGGTGACGGCGATCGTGAGGGAATGAGACGATGAATGATGATGATGTACGTCAGAATGGTGATGATGATACGTAAAGAAGGTTTAAGGGTTTATCAATGCTTTAGGTTTAGTAAATAATTAGGGGTAAAAACGTAATTTTACATTAAGGGATTTTACTAGAATTTTTGCTAAATTGGTTTAATTAATTAGTTTGGTTTTCTTTTTGTAAAACCACATAAAGTACCTTTAAGAAACCTGAAAATCATTTTGACATTTTATAAAAATTAACCCAATACAAATAATTAGTAACACCCGTCTTAAATAAGTTCCCAAAATATACGGGGTGTTACACCCCTACACCTCTAGGGCACCCCCTAAACACAACACAATCAACACACAATACAAACAAAGCCCCTCTCAAACACCACGTTCGAATAGCAACGCATCGCTCCAAGAACAAATCTAGCCTCCCACGACGCATACTAAGGATCAACTCATCGATCTCGAAGCATAGTAGAGCAAGTAGTGGTATCGCGGAAACATGTAAGTCCTGAGGGCACCCCCTCTTTTCTAAACTCATCTTTTTTACTTTATTCCCATCTTCTACCCCTTTTTTACGTGCGCATTTTATTGCTTTCGACATAGATTTATTTTGCCTAACCAATATTAGATCTAAAACGAATTACACGAATCATGCCTAACACATATAGCGCGAAGCGCTTGGATAATTTGGTAGTTAGGGACCGTTAATCAATCTTAACGACGTTGCGACCTAAGATCTAGTTTATGTGCTAAATAACCGACTTAGCTTATTTACTAGGTTGTATATAACTTGTAAATGATTGTAAACTTGCATGGCTTAACTTCTCAACGACTTGTAAACGATAATTCAACTAGTAGAGGCCGCTATACGCGGGCGGGGTTGGGTGTCTTATAGCTTCCCAACACGTACCGTCACCCCCGAACCCAGTCTTGCGGTCCGTAGACTGCATATTGGAGTAGGGTATAATGCGCATTTTGTTCTTTACGTCCCTCGGTTTTAACCCTTTCGATAAACGACTCGCGAAAGTGTTTTGTACTTGGCATGACTCGCTTCCCCAAGCGCTTATGCTTAATGGGTACAGACTCACCTAGCGTTTACGTAGTCCCTCGGTAACAAGGAACAAGATCACATTGCATGGTTTCCAAACACCCCACAATTGTTTGGTGGCGACTCCTATCCTAGTGCAATCATCGCACGACTCGCGCGTCCGCCGCTATAGAGACCATCCGTGGAATCTACAGTGGCGACTCCGTTGGGGACTTTTTGTTCAAAGTGGGTGAGACTCGAAGATTGGTTATCACGTTATATTTGTTTAGAAGTTCAGCACCTTTATTTGCATCGACGCAACCCACGTCCCATAGGAACCCTTGTCCTTTCGGTACATCCATGTCTTTCTACCTCGTGTAGGACTGCATAATGGTTGTACCACCCACGTTCGCATCATCGACACTTCGTTTCCAATGAAACATTGTTTCTGGTGCAAGGATGTTATACTCTCGAGCATGGGCTGCCACAAATCGAGATATAGCTACCCATAACGTGGTACCTAAAACCTAAGCCTCAAAGCCTAAGGCATAGTACATTTGCATGGTATGTGTTTACTCTTATGTGCCTTTGTTGCTTGCTTTTGCCTCTTTTGTGCCATATTTATCCCCTAAACTTTGTCAAAGTAATTTTCAATTACATCAATGCCTTCCCTATGCAACACGTCACTTTTCGTGACTTTTCGTGTCGTGCGTCTCCCCCCTTGCGCGCACCAATACGTGCGTCATAAGCCTCGTGCGCCCCAACCTCGTGCGTCTGCCCTTATGCGCGCACCATGCATTTGCCTTCGAATGGTGCAATTCCCATTCCAAGCCATGCCCCACTACATGTTTCCCTTTGTTTGAGTCATTTTCAACACCTTCATACACTACCATGCACCTATACACCTCGCACACACATGTTGCACCCACAAAATCGAGTCAACCTCATTACACTTCGTGCTGCATTCTTGAATACCGCATGCATTCTCGTGTCATGCATACACAACCATAGCTTGCTGCATACATACATACATACATCCATACATACATATGTACATACGTCATAGAGTCGCGTCTTGCACCATACATTTGCATATCATCTAGGTCCACCCCTAGTCATCTAAATCATGCATCATCCTAGTCCATACAATTCTTAGGACAAAACTGCCTCATGTAGGGTCAAGTTTGTACCTAACTACGAACTCATGCATCCTAGGACCCGAATCATTGCACACGTTTTTGCACTACGACTTGTATGATCACATGCATCCATGCATATCTTCATCACAACCCATGCATTGAACCTACAAAAAAGAAAAAAAAACAAGTTACGTCATGCATCATGTCAAACACATCATGTGTGTCTCATACGTCAATCTGTATCATCGATTCTATCCACCTAACATATTTGAGGCCCACTCCTCACTCTTTATTACACAAAATTCACATCTTTTTCGATACGTCAATCTGTATCATCAACCCTAGTCATCTAGGATTTCCGAGGCCCACTCCTCGCTCTTTTTTACCCAAAAATCCGCACCTTAGCGATACGTCAATCCGTATCAACGACCCTAGCTACTTAGGATCTTCGAGGCCTACGTCTCACTATTTTTTTGCCCAAAGCTTGACAACTGAACGACACGTCAATCCGTATCTTTCAATCCTAGCCACCTAGGATTTTTGAGGCCCACTCCTCACCCATTTTTCAACAATTCCGTGCAACTTATGGAAATACGAACCATATAACTTGATCTTAGCCACCTAGGATCACCGAGGCCCACTCCTCACTCACATCATCATTGAATTTTTGCATCCCGTCCATACGTCTATCCGTTTACGTACACATCACACACATTGCACTTCTTTCGATCTTAGCCACCTATGATCATCGAGGCGCACTTCTCACCTCCTTTCTTTCCGTCGTTGAAGCCCACTCTTCACGACCACTTAAACTATACATACATAAGATCGTCAACACCTTGTCCAACTCGGTGACCCCGACCCACGTTTTCAAGCAACTCAATTGAAGCGCCAATGGTTCGAGGGACGACTACTACTTGTCTATGGATCCACAATCCACGTCGAGATTGGTCGCACGTTCCTCTCGTCAATGTTAAGTTTTTCCACAATTTCTCTACATTACCATCCCGAAAATCAAAGGGGTAGCAAAATCAATGCACTATGTCTTGAACTCAAAAGCTTACATTGCACGAAAGCTAAAGGCGATGAGGACACGCATCACTACAACGAGGCTACCATCAACGACATCAACAACGAACGTTCTTTCCGAACTACGTTTGGTTTGATTCCACGCGCTAGTAGATACGTAGGCAGTCTTTCGAGACACAACCACTCGACAAAAGGTTTCATGCATGTTTTGTTTACCTCCTTTCCATGTCTAGCATAGATACCTTCAACAGATTGAAATTTCTCTTTTTCGCTGATGGAATAAATGAGCTTTTGGTATACCATATTCTCATGAGCATCCAGAGACGAATCCTAGTCTGTCTTACACTGCACGATTAATGAGTGGAGGTAAAAATTTGTAACTACATAAATAACTTTGATCCCTAACGATAAAATCCACTTTTTTTGGTAGCCCGCAGAGCCTCCATGCCGATAGCCTTTTCATTTTAATCCTACATCTTCCTAGCCTGGGTAAGGGGTGTTGATTTGACTTGAACGGCAAGATTTAAAAAAGCGGAGCCACTAGCAACAAATTTGGCTAACAAACGGCAAGACTTAAAAAGTGGAGCCAAAATGAAATATGTCTAACAAAAAAAAATGGGGGCAAACTTCTGAAACTGGAGCCAGACTCTAACTGAAACAAATAACAAGTGCCACGAACAAGTGAAAACATCCCTCAACAAGGACAGAATTGAAAACATCAAGAATTGGGGGTAAATGGGTCAGATCCTTCATGCACATCCGTCATTTGTCACCCAACCCAGCTACAAAAGCACCGAAAAAGTCCTCCTTGAGATCGTGCAAATCATGCCACCGCAATCGGCCGCACTTCTATTCAAGAACTTGACATTTGATGATTCACCGCGAGAGTTCTTCCGCACGACGGATAATAATCGCGAAGGTAAGACACTAGGAATTTTGAGGATCGCTCATGAAGCTCGCCATGCATGCATTTTCTGATTCTTTTCCCGTAGTGCTAAATGACATGGAAATCTGAACACACGTTATTAATCTACCCCTTTACAAATTTAGGCCGACGCATTGGTCTAAATTCCCCATTTTCCAGCCACATTACAAGCCATAACCCTTGGTCAATCGCATCAAATATGCCTTCAGAATTTATATCCCACTTGATCCAATATCAAGGATCAAGGCCCAGTTGAGCCAGCCACAACTACCGAATTTCACATTCCAAATCCTTGAACTCTTCTTTTCCCTTGCCCACGCATGGAATCTTTTATCGACCAAAGACAAGAACGATTATCATCACGAGCAGTACGTTTCGTCCATTATGAAGCATCAAACATTGCCCCACCGCACGTACTAAGCCTTGAGCCACCTCAACCATCAAGCTGTGTGTCTCTACATCCATACATTTGTGCCACCACAAATATAAACCCTTGCTCCGCAGCAAGCACGAAGATCATCCTCGAACAGCAGGAATATCACCATGTGCCGTCACCATAAGTTGGACAATCACAACTTTTACTCACCTTTTTCATCATTTTTTTTTTCTCTTTTGGGGGAAACCTCAAATTTCTTCAACAAGACTTAACCATTTTCGTCTTTTATCTTTTGGGGGAGTCTCAAATTTCTTCCACAAAACTTACCATCTCTTTCTTCATTTTTTCCTTTTGGGGGAAGTCGGGGGTACGCCCCCTGCATTTTTTCGCATTTTACATCTCCATGTACCTCGAGTCTAGGTTGCATATCATCATCGCATAGCGATTCATAACATTGCACTACATCGCGTCAGTTATACTTGCACACCCCATGCACAACCATTTGCACTAGCACTATGCATCACTGGTATTCATGGTATTACATACATTTGCACACTACTTGCATGAACCTTTGCATGAGAACTAGGCAGCATTCGCCACCCTCAGGACAAGATGCAATCATCCGTCACCACTACTCTCCAAGCATTGCAACCGCAAGGTCAAAAGCACAAATCACGGCACCACGACTTCCTTGCTCGCACAAGAGTGAGACAAAGTGTAACAAGTCACTACTCTACAAGCATTGGCACGACGAGGTCAAAAGAACACACCTCTGCGCCACGATCTCCTTGCTCGCACAAGAGCGAGACAAAGTACAACAAGAATTTTCAACATGCATAATCAACTGGCAAACAAGAAGTACAAGCGGCATCCAATTGCTCCATAATCTCCTCTTTCATGCAAGAATGGGGGCTCTTTTCGACAATGTCAATCCATCAAAGATTGAGCAAGATCACACACCTTTAAGTCATGTAACAGTCGCACTGACTTTAAACTCGAGCATCTAGCAAACCTCTATATTCAACACCAACGGACCTAACTCCGTTACGATCAAACGTCGGGCGCACTTTCGACATCGCAGGCCAAATACTGTCCACAACAGTGGATCTAACTCCACCATGATCAACCAACATCGGACCCACTTCCGATGGAAGCAAAAACAATTACAACAAGCAAGCAGCGGTCGCATTGACCTTAAACATTGTCATAAACACCAAGTAACATTGGACCCACTTCCAACATCCAGAAGTCACTACAAGTACAAACAACAAGTTCCACAATGCTATCCAACGGTCGCACCGACCTTAAACATCATCCGAAGTCGCACTGACTATAAACATCAAGTATGTCTTCTTATTGGTTGGCGAACCTCTAAAAACGCACCGGCGGTCTACTTGACCTTAAACGACCCTCCACGTGCATCCGCATCCCGTTTTGCACGGTTTACATACTTTGACTTTCGCCTTGTCCAAGCCTCAGTCAAAGTGGGGGCTTCTGTAGACACCTGCATTTGTCACTACCCAAATGCCAATGATGAAAGGACATTATAACTGTGAACTGCGTCTACTTGCTCTACTATGTGAACCACCATTGTCGTGAATCCGTTAGCAAATGCCTCTTCACCCAAAACAAAGCCAAAAACAACCATTTTCTTCCCCTTATCCACCTGACCTAACTCAGGAATAACCCGCTTGCCTAAACTCATTGTAGAGCAAGTAGTGGTATCGCGGACACATGTAAGTCCTGAGGGCACCCCCTCTTTTCTAAACTCATCTTTTTTACTTTATTCTCATCTTCTACCCCTTCTTTACGTGCGCATTTTATTGCTTTCGACATAGATTTATTTTGCCTAACCAATATTAGATCTAAAACAAATTACATGAACCATGCCTAATACATATAGCGCGAAGCGCTTGAACAATTTGGTAGCTAGGGACCGTTAATCAATCTTAACGACGTTGCGACCTAAGATCTAGTTTATGTGCTAAATAACCGACTTTGCTTATTTACTAGGTTGTATATAACTTGTAAATGATTGTAAACTTGTATGGCTTAACTTCTCGACGACTTGTAAACGATAATTCAACTAGTAGAGGCCGCTATACGCGAGCGGGGTTGGGTGTCTTATGGCTTCCCAACACGTACCGCCACCCCCGAACCCATTCTTGCGGTCCGTAGACTGCATATTGGCGTAGGGTACAATGCGCATTTTGTTCCTTATGTCTCTCGGTTTTGTCCCTTTCGATAAACGACCCGTGAAAGTGTTTTGTACTTGGCATGACTCGCTTCCCCAAGCGCTTATGCTTAATGGGTACAGACTCACCTAGCGTTTACGTAGTCCCTCGGTAACAAGGAACAAGATCACATTGCATGGTTTCCAAACACCCCACAATTGTTTGGTGGCGACTCCTATCCTAGTGCAATCATCGCACGACTCGCGCGTCAGCCGCAATAGAGACCATCCGTGGAATCTACAAGTGTATTTTTCAATTTTGTACTAAGTTGTTTGTATTAACATTACAATGAAAAGGATTAAATTGAAAGATGGATTAATCTCGGACTTCTATGGTAGAGGGAAGTCACAAAAGTCGTCGTTTCAATCATCCCCACATCCAATAGAACCACAAATAACTCCAATTGAACAAGAAGAAATTGAACAAGAATCTCCCCAAATCCAAGAATTAGATTTTGAACAAGAAGAGAAAATTAGACAAGAATCACCCTTAATTCTGGAAGATGAAATTGAAGAAGAAGAAGGGGAAGAAGAAGAAGGAGGAAGAGAAGGAGGAGGAGGAGGAGGATGAGGAGGGGAAGGGGAAGAAGTGGAGGTGGAGGAGGATATTGAACAAGAATCTCCAAATGCACCTCAAAATGAAACAAGAGCAAGTAACCCATATGTTAATGACAAGAAGGAACGTGTTTATGATCTTGATCTTCTTCCACACGATCCGGGGAAAAGATTCCCTATCTTATCTTACCATCCGGATGATCGAGACGTGAAGAGGGGATTTATTCTCAAGAAAGCTTGCCAACTAAAAAATCATGATTTCCCTCAAAGAGATCTTGGAGGTATGCGTCGATTTAATGTTGATTGGTATGAAAAGTACAAGTGGCTTGAATATAGTGTTGAAAAAGATGCGGCCTTTTGTTTTGTGTGTTACTTGTTCAAAGATGAGACTCCTCACCCCGGAGGTGATCAATTTGTGAATGGTGGATTTAGGAGTTGGAACAAAGCCATAGAAAGATTTGAAAAACACATTGGTCATATTGTTGAGAGTTGTCATAAGAAAGGTCAAGACAAGTACAATTTTTATGCAAACCCAAAATCATCAATTGTAGAGAAGATTAGTAAGACGAGCATGAATACTAGAGTTCTATATGAAAAACGCTTGATAGAATCACTTGATTGTATAAGGTACCTTTTACAGCAAGGTCTAGCATGCCGTGGACATGATGAAAGTAAAACTTCAAGTAATAAAGGGAACTTTCTTGAACTTTTGCGATGACTTGCTAAAACGGATGCAAAAAGGCATAATATAGTAATGAAGAAGGCTCCCGGAAACACCAAAATGACTTCTCCCGATATTCAAAAAGATCTTATCAAGTCTTGTGCACAAGAAACTACAAAAGTCATTCTTCAAAAACTTGGTGATGACTATTTTGCTATCTTAGCGGATGAGTCTAGTGATGTGGCTAACAAAGAACAATTGGCTTTGTGTTTGCGGTTTGTTGATAAAAACGGAAGAGTTTGTGAACAGTTTCTTGGTGTGGTACAAGTTGGTGATACTTGTTCTTTGTCACTTAAAGTTGCAATTGAGAAAATGCTAACGGAACACTCACTTTGTGTGGCTCAAATTCGGGGCCAAGGTTATAATGGGGCTAATAATATGAGGGGTGAGATTAATGGTCTCAAAACCTTGATTATGAGAGAAACACCTTCGGCATATTATGTACATTGTTTTGCTTATCAACTTCAATTGACTCTTGTTGCCGTTGCTAGAGACAATTTTCATTGTAAATGGTTTATTGAGCAAGTTGGTTATTTGTTGAATGTTATGGGTGTTTCTTGTAAACGTCAAGAAATGCTCCGAGTTGCTCAACCTCGAAGGATTGTGAAAGAATTGGAATTGGGTGAAATTGAGAGTGGACAAGGTTCAAATCAAGAGCTTGGATTGGCTAGACCGGGTGACACTCGTTGGGGATCTTATTATAAAACAATCTTGAATCTTATTTCTTTATATCCTTGCATCTTTGAGGTACTTCTTATGATTGGAAAGAATGGTCATAAAGATGATCGTTTAAAAGCCCAAACGGTTATGCTTTGTTTTGAATCTTTTCAATTTGTTTTTATGGCTCGGTTGATGTTGGTGATATTTGGTTATACAGATGAATTATGTCAAGCTTTGCAAAAGAGAGACCAATATATTGTTAATGCCATGTGTTTTGTTTCTTTGACTAAGGAGCGATTGCAAAATATTAGAGATGATGGGTGGGATCATTTTCTCGAGAGTGTGGTGTCTTTTTGTGCAAAAAATGACATTTCCCCGACATGGATGATAATTATGTTCCTCCGTGGAGATCAAGACGTTTCTTTGAAAAAGTGACAAATCTTCATCGTTTTCGGGTTGAGATGTTCATATATGTAATTGATTTGCAACTTCAAGAGCTTAACAACCGATTTGATGAGGTGAACATGGAGTTACTTATTTGTATGGCATCATTAAGTCCTCTGAATTCTTTTGCGGCATATGATAAGGCAAAGCTACTTAGACTAGCCGAATTTTATCCTAAAGAATTCTCTTGCACGGATTTGATGAGGCTTGAATTTCAACTTGATCATTTCATTGATGATATGAAGAAAGATGTGAGATTTCATAGCTTGAAAGATCTCAGTCAACTCTCTATGATGCTCGTGGAAACAAATAAGCACTCTTCCTACCAACTAGTCTATCTTCTTCTAACTATTGAATGATAGTTTGGTCACATTCATTGAGAGAGACACTTTTTTTCAACTTGAAAATGATGATATACTTGATCGTTTTCAAGCCCTTAGCTCTCGCCGAATTCAATTACCCCCCCCCCCCGCTCCTTAAAGTTGTAATTTGGATAATGACTATTTTTTTTTCCCTAGTATTACTAATATTAATTAGCTAAGAATTTTTTTTCGAACCCCCTTTCCCAAAGTTCTAGCTCCGCCCCTGAATGCAAGGTACATGTTCCTTCTCAAACAATGTATATGTTATGCTTTTCACGCTTTCTAACTATATGCAATATTACTTGACTCTTGACTGGGATATAATCCCTCATTTCCCTAACTTGTTGAGCTGAGACTTATCTACTTGCACTTGCATTTCTATCAATAACTCTAATAAGATAACAAAGCTTGTATAAAATCATGAAAAACTGAGCTTGGTATAACCAAAAGTAAAGAATGTGACATTTAGTTAAGCAGTTCAAAACAATCTCGTTCTATTCAAAGACAGACAATAGATAAAACAATTTCTAATAATATAATTGTAAAACTCATAGAGTACTCAAAGATAAGTCCCAAAATAACCCATCTCTCTTCCTTACTTCGGCGTGATACATTTTAAAATTCTCCTTATCCAATTCTTGTTATTTATTCCGTTTTTCTAAAGTCGTGAGCCAGAAGGGCTCTGATACCACTTTGTAACACCCGCAATTTCTTGAGATTTTAGAAAATGTGTTTAATTGTCGATAAAAACTGAGTTGGAAATCCAAACACGCGAGCAAAAGAAGGTGACGACGCTTGTATAGGAAGAATGAAGGAGATGACGATAGGGTATTGTATTATGGAAGGGTTTGTGGTATACCGACACTAATTAGGTTTATGAAAACAATGAGGATAATTTGGTCATTTGACCAATAAATAGTAATATTCAGTTTCTTTTTTTTAATGTAATCATATATAAATAGTTTACGTCTTCCTGAAATAGCAGAAAATTGTCGTTTCAAAGTAAAATTTGAAATCCTTCTTTATGAAGTAAGTATATTAATAAGAATAGTATAATTTTAGAACCTCAAAAATACGGGGTATTACACCTAATCCTAAAGATCTAATCTTCTAGGCTCCGTCTTGTAAGCTGGATCTCATCCATGATCGTCTATCATCATCTCACAACTCTTTTTTGTAATTACAATTTATAAAAGGTACGCAGACCGTAAAGAGATATAAATAATTAATGGAGTACTTCTCGTGGTACCCTCGTGTTTTGGCGATTTGCACGTGGTATCTAATGTTTTGCAAATTTGTGCCAAACACCATCAAGATTTGACTGTTTATACATGTTACCCTAACCTTTAAATTCCGTGAACGCCGTTAATTGGGGGAAAAAAACCTTGATTTTCTCCTTCTTCACCATCTCTATATTTCCCCCACCACGTTCATCAACACCATATTCATTTTTCCCCATCACCGTCATCAACATCTTCATTCTTTTCCACTACCACCATCATTTCCACCCATAATAAACACCATAACCACCATTTTTCCTTCTCCATTGAAATCAACTTTTAAACAGCGTTAACGGAATTTTAAAGGTAACGGTACTATGTAAAAAGAGTCAACACAGGGTACCACGTGCAAATAGGCAAAAAACGAGGGTACCACGTGAAATAACGGTACGGAAACCGTAGTTATATTACAGAAAATACTTAACGGTACGCATACCGTATTTTCTATCCTATTTTGGGGCATATTAGTCACCTCCACAATAATATCACACTAGTTTTTGGGCCCGTGGCTTCACGGGACTGTTGTATGTTATTTTGTTTATGGGATTTGGTACCGATATGTGTTTTAATATTATTGAAAATGATATTCTTATTACACTTAATGATTTTGCTTGTTATTTTTGTAACATGAAGTTCAAATCTGGATCTCGTTCTTCTTTTGTTGCGAAACGTCCTCGTGTTGACTACTCTTGCCGGTTGAGTTTTGTCTCCATTATGGCCTATTATGTCATGTATTTTGTTTATTGTTGGTGTTGCGGCAATTGTTGTTGTTTTCTTCTTCTTCTTCAGCGTTATTCATTTGTTGAAGCGTAGTAGCAACATCCTTGTTAGGGCCGCTATTCATGTATTTGAATAAGTTTTTAACGACCCTCATTTTGTTGGATTTTTTCATTTCATTAATTTGAGAATTCGTGTTGCCTTCCATTGTTTAATGTAGTGTTTTTTTGTTGAAGAGATACCTTTTTTTATGTTTCGATTTAACTTTGTTGTGGAAGATTTGTCTTAGTTTGTTCTTTTGAGTTATGTCTATTTGTGGTTGGGGCACTATAAATAGGTTGATTCCTTAGTTGTAATGTTACATTTTTATTTTTATGTTTATTGTAGGTATGTTTTTGTAACCTTTATTTTATTTAAATTTCCTTTATGTCTTTTTTATTTATTATGTTTTCGGATATGATTTTGGTTAATTAATTTTAATTTCATGGTTGGCCTCTATATTGTGGCTGGTATTTCAAAATGGCGTTTTCTTTTAATATTGATGTTACGGTTTGAAATTAGATTTTGAGCATTGTTTTTTTTTTTTTGAAGGTTTTGATTTTGACATGTTGATTAACACCACCTCTGTCGCCACCAAATCGATCGGCCATCCACCACCGATATAGGCATGCCGTCGCACCTCGACGTCACCAGCCCTGTAACCTCCATAAAACTCCGGTATCCCCTCTCTCCTCACCTCACTCGGCGAAAATGAGAGGCGAAAACACAAAATGATGAGCATTAGGCGGAAATGACGGATGATGTCGTCGATGGTGTAGATCGACGGAAGAGAGCAGCGGCGGCGGCCGAATCTGAAGAAAACGCAGCAAAAATAGGGGAGAAGAATGAGGTTTTCGCGGCGACTCGATGCTCGTAGAAGGCCGATGATAATAGAAGATGACTCGTCGGAGTCGGCCGATTCCGTTGGTGCCGCGGTGGTGGTTGTTCGTGCACGCCGGCGGCGGATGTGGCGAAGACGAAAACAAAAAGAGGGAAGGAGAAGGCGATTTTCGAGGTGGAATGATCCTCGATGGAGGAGGCTAACGGCCACCATAGACTCGCAGTGGTTATTGGCCGGCGTTGGTTGTTTCTGGTGGAAGCCGGTTGTGGTTGTGGGCGGCGCGAGGGTAGAGTCGTGGAGAGAGAGGGAGGGGGGAGAGGGAGTTGAGAGAAAATGTGAGATTTGGGTTTGGGTTGTTTATTTTCAATTTTCATTTTCAATTTTTAATCTAGGCCATTGATCAAGGTGAGATGAAGGGACTAGATTACTTCTGACTTCTGACAAAAATTATACTTCTAACTGGATAGATTTCCTGATTACCGCTAAAAACTATTAAGAAGATAGGATAAGCGGATATCGAACACAAGGAAGAGGGGATAGCCTAATATGCAAATTCTATGCGGAAAAGAATAAACAAAAGAAATAAAGCAATTAAAAAGGGGGTTTTGGGTTTCGGTTTGAAATTTGACTAAAAGAGAAATAAATTAAACGACATACCAAATTGATTAAGCCGACTCTTGGTGATAGTCTAATCTAACACCCTAATATAGCAAGTTTTACCTCTTTCTAATTCTACCAATGCATAGATAATCCCGGTTTTAACAAATTAATCCACTTTTATGGGGAATTTGAGCAACCGCTACCAAATTCCCCTCCTTTAATCCTAATTTATCCAGTGACCACTCAAATAAATCAAAACCAAAGGCATGAATAACAAGAATTAATAAAGGATTATGAACAACCCAAATTAGTATCTAATTAGCCGCAACTACGACACTAATCAAATCTAATCTATTAGTTGCCTAATTAATTCCCCAATCACAAGTTAGTTATAATCATACACTAAACATGTGAAAGTTGCTTCCTTTTGGGCTAATAATCAAATATCATTAATTATCAACCAAACATATGAATTACCCAATTCAATCTAATCAACCAATTAGAGAATAAGGATAAATCATGCAATTGAAGAACAAGTAATTAGTTACAATGAAATTAAAGACAAATTAGAGAGAAAAAAATCTTATTAATACATACATAGGATGAAAGATCTTGATTACACCAAGAGTCTAGAAAGGAGGTCAGCCTTTCATGATAATTATTACACTAATTTTGCGATTAAAACCCATAATGAAAACACTAATTTTTCCCTAATCTCTCCTTGAGTTTTTCTCCCTAGAAATGAAAACAAGATGAAAATAATATGAACGGTGATAATAACTAGGGAGAGGTTCATGCCCCTTTATTTAGCATAAGTACAAAACACTAGAAGACAAAAGTCAAAAGAATCCAATGAAAACCGTAAAAAACGAGGTTATGCAAATTTTTTCCGGAAGACGCTACCCTCGACTCGAGAGGGCGATACTCCTCGAGTCGAGGAGCTTGCTCTTCAAATTACCCGTCCTGTCGACTTTCCCCGACTCGAGGGAAACCTCGCTCGAGTCGAGAGGAGGTCCCACGAGTCGAGGTAGTGATCCTCGAGTTGAGAGACTGTGCGCAAGGCAATCTTCGAACGGGTATAACTCTCACCTGCGAAGTTTATTTTGAGCTCATAATATATCGTTGGAAAGTTAAGACAATGAACTTTCCTCTAAATTTAGAATTTCTACAAAATATCTTCTGGTTGGAGAGTTATGATCCAATAAAGTCGGAGGTGGTGGTGTGTGGTTCTCGGAGTTTGGTTGAAGAGACGTGTCGCGAGATATACTCAAGAGGGGGGGTGATCGAATTGAGTATGGACTTTGATTGAAACTTTTTCATTTTGCTCGAGTTATTTGTATGTAAAGCAGCGGAAGAGACAGACTAGTGTTGTAACACCCCCGAATTTCGGCTAATTTTAAAACACTAATTTTATTACAAAAATGCGCCAAAATCCGATAATATTACAATCAATATACAAAGCTGACAAAATAGATATACACAACTTATACAAAAAAATTCAATACAATGATGCACAGCGGAAGCTTTACAATTCTTCGGGTAGGACTCACACTAAAAGACGTATCCATCACAACTACCTGTGGTAGATTTAGAGCACAAAAACCACAGTTGAAAAAGTCAGGAAATTGAGTAAGCTAACACCCCAACTTGTAAAACCAAAAACACTTACCTTGCTTTTCGAAAACGTTTTTACTTTTCATTTGGAAACAACACTTAGCACATATTCATATACAAACAATCCAATGATGTTTCAACACAACAAATATACTATCGTCATTCCAATTGTAGCATTCAAGTAAGATCAATGAGTGGGAGTTCTGAATCATTTAAGGCGGTGTAACTAGCCCTGCATAATGTGCGATCATTTAATCATTTAAGGCGGTATAACCAGCCCTGCATAATCCAACAAAGACCATCTAGACCTTAAGTGTGCACACCCCCTATCAAGTATTGCCAACCCAATAGAGTAGTACTAGACGCCTACAAGCCCTCTTGAAGACCTATGCGGTGGGGCAATTATATATGCGAGCAAAATAGTATATGGGATCAATAATTTGCGGACAATAATATGTGCGATCAATAATGTGCGGTCAACAATATATGCGAGCAATATTCCCAACTCATTGTCTTCGATAACTTTCGATCATATATAATTCATAAATCATCAATCATAAATCAGAGTAACTTTCATTCAACCAAACCATCGACCATTTCATAAGTAATATGCGATCATTATCCAAATACAATCATCCATTATTAACAATAATCAACATGATATTCAACAGTTCTCCACCTAGCATGCAACTATGTTCTCAACCAACAACCAAATCACACTTAACACCATATTTTGAAAGGTTTTATACAAGTCATAGAAGGGTCGAGCATGCTAGCTTACCTTCTCAACACAAGCAACACAAAATTAGTGAATATAGTACTTCTCGTTCACGATTCCTACATCTACAATAGCACATCCAACAACCCAAATTTAATCTCCAATTTTAGTCAATCATCCAACTTATTCTTATAATTCAAACTTTACATCCTCAACCTACATACCAATTATAATCACGACAACTAAGGTTCTATCACACCAACTAATTTATAATTCACAATTAGAACACAAATAACATGAAAATTCCAAAAGACTTAAATAATCTTGTTAAAACAGAAAATAAACCTTCAAAAATCATACTTTCATTTACCCATATCAATCACAAATTAAACCAACTACATAAATCATGTAAAAACGATCAAAAACCCATGTTTTTGGCCTAATTAGCCTTAAATCCGAAAATGGGCAATTAAAGTCCGAAAAATCAGAAACTAATTCTACAAATTATGATAATGTCGAAAATCATTACAACTTACAAATTTTGGGGGTTTTAGAAAATATTTAAATCACAAAACTAATTTCTATTATCAATTCAATTTAACCAAAAACATGAACAAACCCAACATACTACCCCTAATCAAAATTCGAAAACCCTAGTATCATAATTCATATAAATCTATGAAAAATATCAAATCAGTAACAACAATAATCAACAACTCGAATTATAAAAGCCCCAAATTCAATAATTCACAATTAACCCCAATAATTCAAAACTAGCATAAAAAATATTCCTTTGATACTAAAATTGATCCTACTCAATTACCCATCTATTATAACAACTAATTAAGCATAAGAAACATAAAAACAAACAAAAATTAACAAGAATTGAATTGGGTATTAATGGAGTGCGAAAACAGAGGAGACAGAAGAGGGGTTTATGTTACCCAAAAGTGGTTGGAAATAGAGAGGGCGACGGGTAGGTGATGGGAAGGCGGCTGGAACAGCGGCGGAAGGCAAGGACGCGGTGGTCGTGGGTGGTTTTGCGCGGCTAGGAAGTGGAGAGCAGGGGCAGCGGCCCTTTGTGTTTTACGTGAGAAAGAAAAGAAGAAGAGGAGTTGGGTTTCTTTTATTTTTATTTGATTTCGTTTTTTTTTTTTCCTGACTTGGTATTGGGTTAATTTTGTGTTGGGGTGTTTGGGCTAGTTGAAAAAAAGATGGATCGAAATGGAAAGATACCAAAATAGCTAACCCAATATAGAGACGTATCTAATGCTCATTTTATTTTATTTTATTTTAAAATCAAAACCCGATATTAAATTATAACTCATTTCAATAAAATATAATTATAAAATATCACGAAAATTCGGGATATTAGAAGTGTAAGTACCACAAACTAGAGATTGTAGTTTGTGATGGTACGGTGCACAGATCTGTACTATGAAATATAGCATGAAACAATGAAGAGAGTACACACAAGATTTACGTGGTTCAACCTCAACCCAAGGTCTACGTCCACAAAATTTACTAGAATTTTCTTCCCAACTAGCTCAACCCAAGACAAGTAGAGGAACCCCCACAACTAATCCTAGTTGTGCTAGTTTCAACTATGAAACTATTCCTACTCTCTCAACCCAAGAAAATAGGAAACTCGAGTACAACCAATACCCCAAATACCTCACTATAGAAGAGAAAAGTACAAAGCAATCACCTCGGAATAATGCTTCTTAGGCAAGCATGTAGAGGTAACAATTTCGACCTATGATGAGAGTTGTGTGTAATATCAGTGTAGAGTAGAGAATGTTAATCTGTTCTCTCTGGACGTTTCCTTTGGAATTAAAGCTCAAAACTCTTTGTGTGGAAAACGTCTACTTTCTTAGAAAATCAAAGGCCTCTTTTTATGCAGTAAAAAAAGTCTTATTTTATTAGGAAACATTTGAAAGATCGATTCTTTTCCAATCAACACTCAAAGGATAATATCAAAGAAGGATAGAATATAAAATTCTATCTTAAATGAAGACACCTAATGATTTCCAAATATCAAATTAGATTTTCCTCCAAGATTAAATCTGAACCAAATAACCAAAATATCTTAACAAATTATTTAGGAAAATCAAAAGATAAAATTGTGAATAAAATCTTTTCCATTTCTCTAAAAACAAGATTATCAAATACAAATATATATCCTTATAAAAGAAATAATATATTGCAAGATATGTGACTTGAATATAAAATCCTGAAGATATTTGGTATTTTGGGAAAATCCTTTTGCAAAAACAAACTCTCGTTTTCTTTTGAACATTTTTGAAAACAAGAGTTTCAGCAATACAGAGTACAATACCTAGTACCGTTCTCTGTAAAAACAGTTTTGCACAATACATGAGTGATGAGACAGATTGTCAATCTGTCTCTTGCAGCATTGTCTCTTGCAGCATTTAGCACGTCCATGCACTTCAATTTAACACACAAGCTCAACTTACATAAAGACTATGAACTGAAGTAAACCTTAGCTAGTCTTCAACGAGAACATCTAGTAAACACTTGTAGCTTCATTGGTGTAACCATAAGACAATCAAATCTTCATCATTCCCTGAAAGGTTAGCTCACCAATACTAAACATAGATGTTAACTCATAAACAAGGGAGTAATCAACATATGAATCATATCATCTTGTCATCATCAAGACATACAACATGGTTCAACAACGTCCAACATATACAATGCATATCGCCATAATTTAAGTCTCGAGTATCAAATATCATAATGGAGGAGAGTTTTTTTAGCTTCTAACTTTAAACATGAACACTTCATCTTTAGTTTGATGTAGATCAAAACTCTAGAGATAGACTTCAATTGAAAGATTCCTGATATCTACCCTTCTAACTCCACATACCATTCACACATACAAACAAACACGCCATGAGTGTAAAAATTATTGGAATAATATAACATGTTAATGAATATGATGTTAAGACATACTCCATACAAAAAAGGCAAGAAAGCTTCTTTGAATCAAATAAAACATTAGCTAGTGGGACAACTGAGAGTAAACTAAGGGAGCTACCCACATGCAAATCGAATGATGAATGTAATTGTTAGGAATCTAACAGTACACATACAATCCTAAAGACAGAACCTGACAAGTTCTCCAAGTTTTTTTCGTATTCATGGCCTCACAGTTGCTTAAGAGATTTCCAAAGAAATCATGATTACTCAGTTTAAAGACCCATTTACGTTGAAGATTAGGGGCAGCAATACACATTTCATAAACATTCGAATTTCCGATAATGTCACAGCTTCGTAACATGCACCTTGCACCACTATTCAAACAACATCAATGCACAACTTACTCAATCAACTGAATTGCACATTCCGCATATTATTCTTAAAAACTGGAAAAGCCAAAAACTCAAAGACAAGAGAAATTAATGCGAATCAAATTCAAACAAACATAATAGCTTTAAATAGGGGCAATTTACCTAGAATCGATAACTGGTAAACTGTTGGGCTCCTCTAATAATTATGTCGTTGCTCTGTGGATCTACTAAGCCCTTTCCTAATTAGAGGGCCTAAGAATCTGAGATGCTCTTACAACTTCGGAGCACTGCTATAGAGCTACTTCTTAAATAAAACATGTCAAAGTAAATCCAGCGCACCACTCTATTCCCAAGACTGAAAGACTAACTAGTAAAGTTCATGATCACGGAACTTATAGACCTTGCAATAGCTTACATCATAAAAATCTGGAGTTCATAATGCTTCAATTCAGTCAATTAGAGGTGTGTGCTTCTTGCATCAGGATTCCTTTACGACTTCCATAATTTTTGGCTATATTTTCTATTCTAAGTTGTTCTTTTTTCAGAAAGCCATTGGAGTACAACTCATCATTCAAACACCCTCCCTATCTAAAAGGATATCCTAAGAGATCAGCTCATTAAATCGATAAATCAGCCCATCAACTCTCTTCCTCCACAATATGACTAACAGGTGATGAAAAAGAACCCACAAATAAAATTGTAATGGTGTACCGAATTAGCTACGCTTTGTCTGCCCATATCTATTGGGCATACATAATCGAGGACCGCAAAACTAAATTAGACGCGAAACATTCCAACATTTTACAGGGTACTAAACAACTAATCATCACATATGGAACACATCACAGATTCTGAAATGAAAACCTACCGTAAAGCAAAAAAAACCCAAAAAAGATGAGAAAACATACCTCAAATTTTATAGAAATTCCACGTTTCTGAGTGAAGCTATGATCGAAAAGATGATTCAACCTACTGTCCATCAATAATTCAACAAAAATACAAAACTATTAAAACACTAATAGAGGGATCAAATTAGGTTCGATCAAAGTAAAAAAATACACTACAATTCAATACCAATAACCTTAATTATGATTATCCAAAATCTAGCTTCCACAGAAATAATTAAAATCATGATTATCATAATATTGAAATTTTTGCGGTTAATAAAAAGGGAGGAGATGAAGAAAGAGGAGGAGAGAGGGGGTTAGAGATAAGTCACATGATCCGCTATTGTTGTTGTAAGATGGATGAGAGGTTTGAGAAAGGAGAAAAGATAGCGCCGAGAGAAGATATACCCTATTTTAATGGGCTTCTGTTCATCTTCTACCGGTTAATGAGAAGGTGGAAAGGTGAGGACAGCCGTTTAATGAAGAGGAATTGCAATGGGGAAGCGTTTCTCGGGGGGAAAAGTTGGAGAAGAAACGACATGGGAAAACAAAGGCAAGACCCTTTTGTATGCAACAAACCAGCATTGAGCTGGCTTTTTTTCTTTTTTTTGTAAGTATGCCTCTATCAACTGCCACGTAGATAAGTATAGATATTATAACCAATCCTTAAATAGAATAAACATGCATTTAAACAATTTAAACACAAATAAGAGCATTTACCGATTAAACACATACATTAGCATGCTAATAATCAATATTCATAAAATGGTATTATTCTAAATAATCTTAAGTCGTACGTGGATTCTTACAAAGTTACAAACCAACAAATTGGTCAACATAACTTAGCAATTGTTACTGTACAACACGTGCACAAGTTGACTTATCAACTTTTTATGACTTTATCAAATAAACACAACCACTTTCCGATAACTCATCTCAACTTTCCCAAATCATTTTCTCAATCAAAACCAACTTTACGCATCATCTTCTTCACTTTTCCTGCAACCACCACAACGGGTGCCGATCCAAGCCGAGTCGCTGCTCCCACCACCAAGTCCAATACTCGACGATGCTAGCAACGCTCACGAATCAGCCCAAGCCACTATCTCCTCTGCGCTCGTCCTCGCTCATCGCGCGCTGCAACCAATTGTAGAAGTGGGTCTCTGTCTCGATTTTGCGACCCGAGTACGATGGTCCTCACCATCGACCCAAATCAGGCCACCGTAAGCCAGCTACGGCGACACCAGGTGAGTTGCAAAAATTTTTATTTTTTTTATTTTCGTCCAAAAAATTTACCCAAAATGATTTTTGGATTGAAAATTTCATCCATTGAACATTTTTTTTTTTGTAAGAAGGTGATAATTTTTATTCATCCATAAAACGGATTAGAAGCAAGATCTTACAAAAAAAAGAATAACCCCTAAAAAGAAACGACTTAGCTTGCAAGGCAATTTACGACCTCTTCGCTCTCTACATTTTTTAGCCAACTATAAACTCGAACACAAACTAGATATTTGATACTATTGATAATGACTTTGACTGGTTGCACCAGATGCTGTCATGGTTCTAAAGGAGCATACATATCCATTTGTCATAATTGCTTTGTTCCATGACAATACTTCCTTTATGTTGAGCCCAGCTTCATCCTTAGGAGTACAAGCTGTTTTCCAGCTTTTAAAGCTCATTTTCCTTTGACCCTCCTCAATATTCCAGAGGAAGTCCTTGAAAATCTTATTTATTCTCTTGACAATCCCTATTGGCAGTAAAACACTTGCACACCAAAAGTTTTCTAGACCAAAAACTACAGTATTTATGAGCTGTATTTTCCCGGCATAAGAGAGCATCTGTGATGACCAGTGTTGTATAGCCTTGTTGATTTTCCCAATCATCATTTGATAAACTTCCTTCTTCAATCTTTTGGAGTGTAAGGGAATGCCTAGATACCTGAAAGGGAAGTGGCCTTCAGCAAATCCAGTCTCCTTTAAGATCTGTCTTTTGAAGTTATTTCTTACTCCTCCAAAATAGATCTCTGTTTTGGTGGGGTTAACTTCAAGACCAGAAATACTTGCGAAGATTTCCAGACTTTTAACCACTGCCATTGTAGATGGAAGGTCACCTCTTACAAAGATCATCAAATCATCCGCGAAGGTGAGGTGAGTAAGCTTGACCTGAGCACACTTTAGATGGAAAGAAAACTGCTTATAGTCAGGCATAGACCTCAAATATCGTGATAATATCTCCATACTTAGCACAAACAAGTATGGAGATAAAGGATCACCCTGTCTAATCCCACATTTCTCAGGGAAGAACCCCTCATAATTTCCATTGATCTTAAGAGAGTAATATGGGGTGGAAATGCAACCCATAAACAATCAATGAAGACCTCAGGAAACGTTAAGGCCTTGAGCATATCTCTAATGAAGCTCCAACTTAAAGAATCAAATGCCTTTCGAATATCCACTTTTACCAATCTTCTAGGAGAAAGGTTTTTCTGATCATAACCCTTAACAAGAGCCTGTGACATCATGATATTCTGAAAAATATCCCTTCCTTTGACAAACGCAGCTTGCTTCCTTCCAACAATGTCAGGCAAGATTTGCTAGAGCCTGTTTGCCATAACCTTCGTCACTGTTTTGTAGTAAGTTGAACAGCAGGAAATAGGACGAAAATCAGTGACATTGCTTGCATTTGTCTTTTTTGGAATTAAGGTGACCATTGTAGCATTTGATTGCTTGTGCATTATCTTCTTATCAACATAATCCAGCACTGCTTTATTGAATTCCTCTTCAACTATCTTCCAAGAGGTTTTGAAAAATCCTAGTGTGAATCCATCTTGACTTGGGGCTTTGTGCACGTCCATTTCAAATAATGCTTGCTTTATTTCCTCCTTTGAAATTGGGGAGCTCAAGAAAAGTCGAAATCTTACAACAAATTCGACTTTTATATTACCAATTAATCGAATTTCAAATTGGGGATTTTAATTTCCAAATATTTTTACCCAATTAAGAACAACGATTGTGCTATTTTCGTGAGTTAGATTGAAAAATTAAGCATGAAAAATGAATTTTTGTTTGCTTATTTTCACGATTAAACACATAAATTAGCATGCTAATAATTTACATAATTAACAAATTAATCACATAAAAATTTATTATTTCATTTCAATCAATATTCATAAAATGGTATTATTCTAAATAATCTTAAGTCGTACATGGATTCTTACAAAGTTACAAACCAACAAATTGGTCAACATAACTTAGCAATTGTTACTGTACAACACGTGCACAAGTTAGACTTATCAACTTTTTATGACTTTATCAAATAAACACAGCCACTTTACGCATAACTCATCTCAACTTTCCCAAATCAAATTTTCAATCAAAACCAACCTTACGCATTATCTTCTTCACTTTTCCTGCAACCACCACAACCGGTGCCGATCCAAGCCGAGTCGCTGCTCCCACCATCGAGTCCAACACTCGACGATGCTAGCAACACCCACGAATCAGCCCAAGCAACTATCTCCTCTGCGCGCGCTGCAACCAATTGTAGAAGTGGGTCTCTGTCCCGATTTTACGACCCAATTACGATGGTCCTCACCATCGACCCAACTCAGGCCACCGTAACCCAGCCACGGCGACACCAGGTGAGTTGCAATTTTATTTTATTTTTTTCGTCCAAAAAATTTACCCAAAAATATTTTTGGATTTAAAATATCATCCATTGAACATTTAATTGAAGAAGTAATCTTACAACAGTCGAAATCGTACAACAAATTCGAATCTTATATTACCAATTAATCGAAATTCGAATTTCAAATTGGGGATTTTAATGTCGAATTTTTTTTTTCCCAATTCAGAACAACGATTGTACTATTTTCATGATTTAGATTGAAAAATTAAGCATGAAAAACGAATTGCAGTTTGCTCATTTTTTTTCGAAATTTCTGTTAAAACAATTTATGGAAAAACGAATTTTCCCCAACAAAATTTTAACCTAATTTCGAATTTTACTGTAATTGACCCAAAAACACGTTTTTCTGTTCAATTAGATATTTGGGAAAACTGTAGAAACGAAATTTTCTATTTTATGAATAATTTGTGTGATTTTTGTAAAATCATAATTTTACAACCAAATAATCGAAATCGAATTTCATACGTACGACTTAAGAACATCGCAATATTCGAAATTGAAATGAAACAATCGAAACATGCATCACGTATCAAAAAATTGAACTTTGATCACTATTAATTTATGTGAGGCGCTCTGATACCACTGTAGGGTTTTAGATGCTAAAATTGCGGAATTTGGAAAATAGTTTTTCGTGCATCTAACTCAAGATCGCATACATAGATTAATAGGACCGATAAATTAATCATACCTCTTGGTGCGGTTAACTAGTGCTCAGATTATAGGAGGAATAAGATCCCAAACGCGACCCCTCTACTCGGTCCACGAGAACACCGAACCAGATTCCTAAAATCTTGTCTGCTAGAACGCCTGGAGATAGTCTCACGTTTCTCTTAAGGAGGGTTGTGTTTGTACGTGTGATTAGGTTAATTGATTCTGTTGGTTATCTTACGTGGTACACGTCATATACCCTGAGTATATTGTATACAGGTAAATAACCTAATCACTCAGTAAAACCCTAAGCTCAATAATAACTAATTAACCCATTAGATATTATCGTCTTAGACCTGGTTCGAGACTCCAAGCGTGTGACCCTTTAGGACTCGGTAATAGTTAGTAGTCGGCTTATTCATTACGCCAACAGACCGTAGTAGGTATCTAACAAAACACTATGACCATCTAATATTACCTAATATAATATCCTCGTGATATAATCCTTATTATTATTATCGGAATGACACTTGATCGAAGGACACGATCCTTCAGTCTTCTTGCTGATGAAGTAGTCCAAGTCGTTTGAATGAAAGTTATGTTGATGATCATCAGTTCGATGAAATCAGTCATTTTATTCTGTTGAAATCTGTTCAATTCTTGTCTATGCCCATTAAATTTGATTACATGGGTTTAGTACTTAATTTGCTAATTTTCAGTGTAGTGGGGGTTAGGAGCTTAATTCTACTTCGTTAGCTCTGAATTGGGATATTTGGAAAAACCGACATAGTAATTCAAGTTGTTATCTTTATACTACATCAATAACATTAGTGCATTGTCTCAAATGTTCCCGCCTATGGCGAGGAAGGGGGTGGCCAGGTGGGTATGTACACTGCTATGTTGAAAACAAGAAGAAGTTGTTTCCGGATGACCCATAATTAAAGTTCTCATCTTTATGATCATTCGAATTTACTTTGGTTGAGTTAGTTTATGTCTATTAATATAATGGGTGCACTTTATAATTTGATTACTTGACATATGTTGAATGTAAATGTGATTTGTTCAATTGTTTGTTGAATGCGTGTTTGTTTTCTTGCATTGTCGAGTGTATAGTATGTGTATTTTTTATGTGAATGAATTAACTTTATGGGTCATCAGCCATAGCTTCAGCATCAAGGGTCGTTTATATCCAGCTATACTGCCTGTTGAGAATAAGAGGGTCCTTGGAAGGGTATGCCTGACTTCTATCTTTGTATCAACTTTGCTACTTGCTCTATTGTTGTTGATACGCTCTGAGGGGTGAGGGCGGACCTGGAATCTAAAATTGGTGGTAGCGAAATAAAAGCCGAATTCTCAAGGAAATAATATACATTAGTTTTACATAAGTTTGGGGTAAATTGGAACTCAAAGGGAACTTTTGTTTTTCCTTTAGCAAAGCAGTAGTCTGGCTCCTCCACCTCAGGGCTGAAGTTTTTTTTTTTTTGAATGATTATTCGAACCTAGTTCTGGTTCAATTCGTAAGGTCATTTGGGAATCAATCTTGAAATGGTTCATGTACTGCCAGAAACCCTTTCAAGTTTTACCATTGTTTGAAGTAAGCTTCTTTTGTCTGAGGGGGTGGGGGTTGAAGTATGTATTTAGCCAAACTCATTGAACATTCCATTTTTATTTTTTTTTGTTTTAAAAAAAAAAAAATTTAGTTAGGATATCAATATATTCAGGACACAAAGGGGGTGGCTTCCATATACAAAAAGACACCTAAGAGGGTGACACCCATATACAAAAGAGAGCTAATTAAGTTATTAGACAGTCTTGAAAATTTCATCCATAAAAAGATGGAAAGTCATGTGTCGATGGGAGTATAACACTTGACTCCAACTATACAACACCCTCCAAGAGCGAAATTTGAAGTCTTGGTGTGCCCCCGCAATATCATAGAAGATGTGATCATTCTTTCTTTCCAAGTACACCACCAAATAGCTAAGGGTACCATCTTCCCCTTCAGCTTGCCACCCTTTCGCCATTCTCCTTTTCCAAGCGGAGAGGACATCTTTAGCTCTTCGAGGATGAACCCAACTCAACCCAAACAAGGACAAAGCAATGTGCCACAAAGACAATACCCAGGAAAAGGAAGCCCCCTACTTTTGAACTGTTACGCTTTTTATGATCAGAAATCCCCTTCTCAAACCTATACAAAACATAGGAACACCAATAATCCAGACGGCGGGATCTTGCTAACATCCTCAATAGCACCTAAGAGCTTAAAATCAATTTTCCGATTTGAAGTTGGAGCCAAGAAACACCCAAAGATAATCAGTATAAACAGCCTAACAAATTCATAATCAAACTCTGTCCCAATCTTTTGAAAAGCCTGATTCAAAGTACCATCCTTATCAAGAGGCACCCGAAAGTCACCCCTCCACCTCTTCTTCAAACGCGCGTCCTCAAAACAGGTTGTATTCCCCGTTTCTGTCTCAATTACCTTATCCCCATGCATAGGTAATTGGAAAAAGCCATAACGTCCTCTTTACGTACCAAGAACTCCTTCCCATCACCAAACTTGAAATAGTGACTAGTTCCATAAAATACCTCAAGAAAATCAGGCAACAACCCAAGAGGTAAAGAGGTACACGATAGACTAAATAGCCCCCCAAACCCAAGTTGACGCACCCCCGACTTTTGCTTAGGGCTTAACCCCTTAAGAAAATCAATGAGGTCAGCCGGCCGACATTCACTTGATAGCACAACAGTAGAACACAGAAATTCATATATCAAAACGCAAGAAAACAAAAACATCGATTTCATAAACAAAGATTTTGCTACTATCGACATAGTATAAGAACACATAACAATCTATTTTAACCCAAACACAACACCATTTCAAAAACCAATAACTTCCTTGACTAATAGTCATAACTCCACAACCCAACAATCATAACTCTATTGCCTTGTTAACAAAACTGTACTATTGTACGTTGACTAACATGAATAACTTTGTTAACTACACTGCATAAGTTTGGACTTACTCCGCTAGCCAAAGCGCACATAACTTTACTAACTATACTAATTCTGTTGACCAAAGCTCACATAACTTTACTAACTTTATTAACTTTACTAACTTTACTAACTTTATTAACTTTGGTAACTTTACTAACTTTATTAACTTTCTTAACTTTACTAACTGTATTAACTATACTAACTCCGCTGACAAAATAATAGAATTTTTGCTAACTTAACAACTTTGCTAACTTTACTAATATAAACTCTAACCAGAACAAACAACAACATCATACACATAGAACAAATAACTTAGTATCACCACAGATGAAAAAGAAGTAAATAATTAGAAAACATAAATGGAGCGGAAATCATACGGAGCATTAGAATCCTTCGCTTTGTTTGGATGACGCTTTCGACGACAATGAACTTGAACATTAACATTAACAGTCGGTGATTCAACAAGAGACGACTCGACCTCAACGGAACTCGGAACTCCACGATTAGACGTGCCAACGCTAAGTTGTTGTGAAGATTCGTCATTTGAAATAAATTGTTTCTTCGAAGACGTTTCAGCATGATCAACTACTTTCCTTTTCCCCATTTATGCGAAACCCTAAGTTCGATTAACGAATAAAATTGTAAAAAATCAATTAATTAAACTAGATCTGAAACGTAAATGAAGAAATAACTGTTTAAAACCCTAGAAATTTCGATTAAAACCAAAGTAAATATTCGATAGATACAAATAAAAAAACCTACGAAATGAAACAAATTTCGATCAACAAAATTGAAAAAAAAAACAAAAAAAAATACAAGCAAACAACGAAAATAAAATTAGATCTCACAAATTTTCAAAATAAAAAAACTTGATGACAATCAAATCAAGAGAATTGAATAAATCGATTCACTTTCGAAAATGAATTACTAAATCAATCAAATATGAAAAAATAACATAAAAAACGAGAGCTAGGGTTTCGAAAAATGTAAACCTGAGAAGGAGGAATCGTGTGCGTCGTCGGTGTGGAGAGAGAAACAGAGTTGATGAAAGAGAGGAGTTGCCAGAATCGTGGAGGAGGAGAGAGAATCGGAGTTTTGAGGAGAGAGAATCAGAGAAGAGGAGAGAGAATCGGAGTTTTGAGGAGAGAGAATCGGAGAAGAGGAGAGAGAATCGGAGAAGAGGAGAGAGAAACCGAATGAAAGAAATGAGATGAAGTTTTCGAGTACCCCTATCTAATTTAGAAGAGATTGACTGAAATACCCCTGAGACCATAGAGTTAAGCTCTGCAAGTGGTGGAGTTAGCCGGAGAAAATAAAAATCGCGCGTCTCCTCAGCCGTCGGATCATCAAGATGGACGATCCAGATTACTTCTGACCTTCTAACATTACTTTATTTCTAACCTGATACAATTCCTATATATATTATATTATATATATATTAGAGGTTTTTGACAAATGCATACGGCGCGTCTATAAATCAAGAAATTCCCATAACGCACCAGAAATGAAGAAATGCACAAAGAGAGTCCAATATTTGTAAAACTCTCATTTAAAGTTATCTACATGAAACATGTATCATTTGTTATAACTCGGGCTATGTATATCAGAAACTAATGATACATGTATCAATAAATTCGTGTCGAAATGTACTTCAATATAAGATCCATTTACATATATTTTTGAAAAGTTACGTGGAAGGTTTTTTGACGAACGCATACGACGCTTCTATAAATCAAGAAATTCTCACAACGCATTAGAAATGAAGAAGTGCACTGATAGAGTCCAATTATTGTAAAAATCTCACATAAAGTTATTTACATGAAACATATATAATTTGTTATAACTTGGTTAACGTATACCAGAATATTACAATACATGTATCATTAAATTCGAGTCGAAATGTACTTTAATATAAGATCCATTCACACATATTTTTGAAAAGTTTAGTGAAGTATGAATTTGGTTGGTATATATTGACAAGTTTAATATTTTAGTGAAAAATGTTTTAAAAAAAATATTTTTGACAAATGTATACGGCGCGTCTATATATAAAAAAATTCCCACAACACACTAGAAATGAAAAAAATGCACAGAGAGAGTCCAATATATGTTAAACTTTAACATAAAGCTAATTACATGAAACATAATATTATCTATTATAACTTGGGCTACATATATGAGTATATTATGATACATGTACCATCAAGTTCATGTCGAAATGTATTTCAATATAAGATACATTCACGCATTATTTTGAAAAATTAAGTATAGATTTTGGTGAGATTTATCGTCAAGATTGAGACTTTTTTTTTTTAAATGCATAAAAAAGTAAAAACAAAATATTATGTAAAGATAAAGTAATACTCCTAAGCGATTTATTGAGATGAGTAGACATCTTAACTAACAAATATTTAATTACTTAAAATAATTTAGTATTTTTGGTCGAACCACACCTATTAAAAGTAAAATTTCGCCATACCACACCTAATATAATCATTTTGTCCAATCATACCTAATATGATCTTTTTTTGTTGGAATACACCATATATTAGCTTCCGCCCTTATTTATGCCCCATACCCGCCCAATGCTACCTCTTGCAGTTTTTAACCGAAGTGACTACGGGAGGCAATAAAATAAGGATAATACTACAACTTTTATTTAAAAGACAATAAAATAATCATTACATACGTCTAACAAGACATAATATTTTAGCCGTGCAACACACGAGTTTAAAACTAGTTTGACTAATAATAACGACTTATTAGTTATCATCGCCCTTGACAGCTCAGATAAATCGTTTTGTATGATTTCCATCATTAGGTATTGTTAGTTGATTAACGGCCTCCAAACTAAACAATCTTGTTAAGCGCATTGATTGGGGAGACAAACTATGGCTATAGTTATATGGTTATCTCATAATTATAGTGTTCCCACTCCCCAATTATACAAATACCAAATCGCATTCCCTTTTTCTTAATCTTTGCCAGAACATAGTGGGTTTATGGCTCTGGGTAGAAAACGGTAGATATGAGAATTTAAAATCGAATTGAGATAACTTTTAGAGTAATAAATATCCTCTGTCCCATTTGGTGTGTCACTCCCTGTACCCTTTCAATCACAAGTTTGGAATTCATTAAATATATAAAGTAATATGAATTTCTTAAGGTTATAATATGAATTTTCAAACTTGTGATTGGAGGGGTACATGGAGTGACACACCAAATGGGACAGATGATCCTCATTGCTTTTAGAGAGGTTATTTTCAAACCACTCCACTAACTAACCTTAATGGTAACTTGTTTTCATTAATCATTAGCCATTTGACACATTAATAATTGATTTTATATCACCAAAATTTCCACAGTCTATTACATATTTGGTTATGAGTGCGATTAAGATCTAGTTTTGGTTTATTTAATGTCCCTTAATTTTGAGTTGGATAATCTACATTGGATCAGCCAAGATCAGGTAATCTCAACAATTTTGTTTGGATCAAGTCAGATGGTAGAGTAAGTCATCAAACTACTAGCAATTATCATAATTCGGAATCTAATGCTACTTCCCTTTACTTTCAAGTGTCAATGGTAGCTTCTTGACGATCCTTGTTGTTGTTATCGACTTAGTAGCTCAAGAAGTTAATTGATAATACCTAGACCAAATGAAATGTTCTCTTAGTGTAAAAGATAGGAGACTTGAATATGAAAGGAGTGAATATTCTGTAATGTTAACAATTACACACATTGTGGTCAACCGTAGCATATCCCGGTCATCTTAAATTGTGTTGGATGGGAAATCAATTTGGCCTACGAATAATTTAGACTGACTACCTGGCCAACATGCGTAACCGAACTTTGTCGCCTAAGAAAGATTCAATGTCGAACCCAATTAGCAACTCTATCCCATCTTGGGAAACGAATTAAATAGCAATGCCATGTCTATGAGGAACCCAAATAACCACAAAATCAAAATAAACATACTTATCAATCATCAATTTGTCTTGGATTAATTATTCAGCACATGAAAATATGCTCGTTAGTATGCAATTTGTAATCCCATGCATTGCATGATGACTCCCATTCGTTTGTTCTTCGTACCGGTTCGATTCTTTTTGGTCACTTATTTTATTTTCTAAATTAATTTTGCCATCGATTTCGAAAGATTGCTCATATTATATATATAAGCTCATTTGCCCATTGTTAACAGTATTCTTAAACACGAGCAAAATAAGAAGTACCGCTCCCAAAATTCTAGTTAAAATTATGGCGAATTTGAGTAAATGCTCTGAGAAAGTGAAGTTACTTGTGGGATTACTAGCACTGCAATTATGTTTTGCTGGGTTTCATATTGTTTCCCGACTTGCTCTGAATATTGGTGTTAGTAAAGTAGTTTACCCTGTTTACAGGAACATCATTGCGCTCGTTCTGTTAGGCCCTATCGCGTTTTTTCTAGAGAGGTATGTGTATACATCATATCGCTTCTGCCTGTTTGTTTTCTTTTTCGATAATTAGTCGTGTTTTTGAAAATCGTATACGTAGCTCATTCAACTTAACATTTTCATAATGCTGATACTATACATTAAACATAATCACAAAGATTTCAACAACTAGTTGCTCAGCTGTTTCAATTACAAGCTCACTGCTTCTACTTCATATTATTACTAGCATCACTGAAAAACCATATAATAATTTGCGACTTTCAGGAAGGAAAGGCCACCTCTGACGTTTTCCTTGGTGGTTGAATTTTTCTTTCTAGCACTCATTGGGTGAGTAACATACGGAAACTCCTGAAACTTGATTTCTTTGTCGTTCGAAATAAGTTGTTTTTTGCTTTTCCTAACACTTACATTTCTTCAACAGGGTCACAGCAAACCAAGGATTTTACATTTTGGGTTTGTATTATGCTTCTCCAACATTTGCATCCGCTATGCAAAACTCGGTCCCTGCCATCACATTCGTGCTTGCAGCCATGCTAAGGTAACAGAAAGTTTGCTCTTTCAACACGCAATTAGACTAACTAGAGACGGACTCATTGTATGTAACCAATCAAATCGTTTGAATATGTGATTAGTTTCAGTATGGAACACAACAAAGTTTATAAGTGTTTTAGCCTGAGGTTTTTGTTTTTTAAGCTCTAGAGTTTCAAACAAGGAAATTTTCACTGTCATGCTACTGAACTATGCTTATTCGAAAGAAAAATTAATGTCTTTGCTGATGCAACACTATGGTGGTTTTGTTCTGAATCTCTTGAGTATGTATGTGCTGCAGACTGGAGCATGTCAACTTATTGAGAAAAGAAGGGCTAGCAAAAGTTTTGGGGACAGTTGCAAGCGTTGGAGGAGCAATGATAATAACATTGTACAAAGGATCACCTCTGTTGCACCTTACAGGGCAGCCTCAAGGCGATTCTTTGGCACACGAAGACTTGCTTCTCGAGTCTAATATGATGCAAAACTGGACATGGGGCTGCATTTTCCTACTCGGCCATTGCTTCTCCTGGGCTGGTTGGATGGTCTATCAGGTCAGTTTCCTGCAAAAAGATTTTCTACTGCAATAAAGTTACCTTATGTCTTGTTCTCTTCTACTGATGAAAAAAAAACAGAGCTCGCCAATTTTGTTTTAGGCTTGCCATCCTTAGAGTAAATCAAACATTTCCTCATGATCAAAATTAAAAGTGTAGCAAGCGCTGCTTTTTTTTTTTTACTTATTTACATCTGTGGAACAATGTTTTCAGTAGCTAACAGAAGGATTGTGCATTCTGTGATTTTACAGGCATCAGTGCTGAAGAAATATCCAGCTAAACTATCCCTGACTTCATACACATGCTTCTTCGGATTGATACAATTCCTAGTAATCGCTGCCTTTGCAGAAACAGATTACGAGCACTGGAAAATAGCATCAGGAGAAGAGCTTTTCACCATTCTGTACGCGGTAATAGATCATTTTTCAACCTTTTAATTAGAAGTTTATATCTTCTCGTATCCATCACGTTGATCCTTTTTGGCCTGTTGATGGTAAAATAATTATGCTGGTTAACTACTGTTCAGGGAATCGTATCATCAGGTATTGTGATCTCCCTTCAAACATGGTGCATTTACAAAGGAGGCCCTGTATGTGTCGCAGTCTTCCAACCCGTACAAACCATCCTGGTTGCTATTATGGCTGCTGTTATTCTCGGTGATCAACTCTATTCCGGAGGGTAAGCTTTTTTTTCCCCATGAATTCTAAAAAAAGCTAAACTTTTCAGCACACAGATATAAACTCATCATAAGCATTCAAACATAGAAGAAATGCAAAACTAGACAGTTAACCAAACTTTCGGTTGCAGGATCTTTGGAGCGATACTCATAACATTAGGCCTGTACGCAGTACTATGGGGTAAAACAAGCGAGTACAAAAATGCAAATCAGGAGTCAGAGGAGCAATTAACAAAGCGTCTTATAGAAGACAGGAAACAAACACAAGAAGATTGTGTTACATCTGACATTCCATGATAATTGATCAAATTATACAGTTACTCCATCAACATGCTATTAATTCAATTGAAGAAAGCTTAGCATGACAGCTTATGTAAATGTAAATCATGTTTTCTTGTCCATATGTTGTGCTGGCTAAGCCTCACATATTATTCAAATTAGGGGTTTTATTAATTAGATTCCGATACATTTGCTTGCATCTGCATACTAGTATTAAACTGATTGAGTCGTTTGGGAGAATATCGATGCAATCATTAGTTAGTTATAGGGCTACTGCTGTTAATCATATAGATCTATGTAAGTACTTTCATCATTATTGCATCTGTAGATGCACGCCATGCACCAAGGTGCTCAAAACAGAATTCAACCTTTTTCTATTACATAAACTACTCCATAGTGTTATAGTTCCACCTTGGAGGTTCATACGGAGTAATTAGGATGATGTTTTCGGTGCAACCATTGTGCGCCTACGGCCTATGATATTTGTGTGGCACGTCTTATTAACATATCAACTTTTCACTAATGGATTAAAATAGGTCACCGAATATTCATGGCACCAAGAACTTGAATGAGTTTTGGCCTAGTTATTAAAAATTTTGGTATATACACATGCACATGAATAATGTTGGCTTCTTTGGGAGGCACATGGGCATCTACAGCCCAAGGAATTTCTTTATGAAAATGTACGAGATTTTATAGATTTAAAGTCAAAACCATGGACCAGGATCAGTCCATTCCAATTTACAACCAAACACAATAAAACGGGCTTCTGGAATTCTAAGCAATGATGTTTAAACTTGGACGGAGGGAATAGCTCTTAAGCAGTGAGTTTGGTTTAACATTTCAAGTTAAAAGCCAACACAAAGTGAGTTTAGGCTATGTTTGGTAAAACTAGCTGAAATATTAGTTGAACGCTGAAATAGTAGCTGAATGCTGAAATATTAGCTGAAAGCTGAAATAATAGCTGCAATAGTAGCTAAAAGTTTTTAGCTGATAGTCATAGAAGTGTTTGGCAAAATTAGCTGACATAGGAGCTGATATATATAAAATTACAGAAAAATGCATTATTTATTTTTAATCTCATTTTATTTTAGTAAATAATTAAGGGTAAAATAGTAATAAAATTATGAAAAGCTAGCTTATTTTTAAATAAGTTACAGGGGGTAACATCTTAAATAAACTAGCTTATTAATTAAACTAGTGGTGGTACCAAACAAACTTATTTGGTCAATAGAGCTTAAAAAACTAGTCAAATAAGCTATTTTGGCCAAATAAGCTAGCTTATTGTGCATACCAAACATAGCCACATGTTTTAGACCTGGTTATATATGATTGATCATCAATTGTTGTGACTTGTGAGAACTGTTAAAATAATGACACAAAAAAAAAAAAAAAAGAGTCAAATAGGAATTGAGACATTATCTATTCGTGGTTCGGAAGTTGAATGTACTGCATCAAATTTAGGCACAATCTGAGAGATTTGAGTTATTTGGTGGGATGGAATAGAACAAGAACAAGAATGAAATAGAACAAGGACATACGATATGAACTCAAAGCTCGCATAATAAGCTCTTTATTCAAGCTTAAGAACTGATCAGAGTTAAGCCAGGTATTATTCCGACCAAATTTCTTATGTGGACAGAATACAACAGAATTTTCAGACACGAAAATCTCGAAATAAAGTAATGATAATTGATTACCTTACATTGAAAGTTGGCAAGTCTTCTAGAGTTGTATATCTCACAGCCCAAGCTCCCTCATAGCTACAAAGCAAAACCTTTCTCATACCTTTGTTAATCATATTACCGACTTCATGGTTGTTATCGGCACATCAGCTGCCACGTCAGCACGTTCCCTATCTTCAGCCTGGATACAGAAGTCTAGAATGAGAACCTGAGGGCCAGCCAGCATTAGTGTTTTTGAGTGACAAACTCAATAATAACCCTTTTGACATGGCCTTAAGTTCAGACACTAAAGCTTTTCTTGCTTGTGACCAAAAGTCCAAAACAGGCAGAGGTTGTACTTGATCACTATAGAACCTCGTGATGTTTTCATGAACAAACCTTAACACCTTGGGCAAAGAGCTCTTGAAAAAGGACAAGAGAAGTGGTCGTTCCATCTCCGGCCAAATCATTGGTCTTGACAGCAGCCTGCCTCGCTTATTTTCCACCAATATTTTCACCTGGATCCTTTAACTAAACCTTATGATAAATAAAAATAATGCTCAACTATAAGAAAGTCAGTAACCCCGAAAGAAGCAAGTTTGTCGACCTCGGTCTGATAAGAAGACAAGTCATATGATCAACAACTCAGGTTATGAAGGAAAATTAGATGGAATACCAGGAAGAAGAAAGCATTTGCAGTTCTCAATAGCAGACCTAACAATTCTTTAGGCATGGTGTTAAAGCTGAGGGAACATGATTTGCGAGGAAAAACATTGTATCGTAAATATTGGCTCCATTGGTTACTCTGGTGCAACAGCAGGAGCAGCAACATCACTCATCTTTGAATTGCTCCAAAATAATCTACAGAACAGCCTAACTGAACTAGTGGAGTATCCCATCAACTCAACTCAACTAAACTCAGAGCTCGTCATTCGCCTGGTCCGACATTTTTAATCAAATCCCTCTGTTTTATTAGGTACTTTCATTTGGTTTGAATGTGTGGGAAATTTGCACCAACGGCAAATGTAAATAACCTAATAACCAGGGAAGCAACTTTATTTTTCCCCAGGGCCCTCTAGTAGATTGAAGGCGCCCCTGCAAATTGAAATTTAAGGAATTTATGATTAATACAAATAGGCATCGCCTGAGGTTTCCAATCCAGTAAGAAGCAAAAGATGTCAACATTTTTAATGGCAAATAGGGGGTTTCCAGAGGGCTTGTAGTACCTCCTTTTCTTTTTCTTTATGCGAATTTTCCATCTGATCTTTCAATCAACAAGAGTTCACCCGAAGTGTTTTCAAATTAAAAATTACCATATAAAATAAAGAGAAATCAGAAATTTGATCAAATGGGGGAAAACAACATTCTAATTACCTGTTTAGTTGCTAGATAGATTCGGGCGGAAATTGCACAATGAAATAAGCGAGAAATTGCTCAAAATCTCTTCGGAGGAGCTCAAGAGTGGACTTCTGAGTATCCGATCTAGAAGCAAGAATAGGCAGTCTCGAGAGGGTAGGTATTATTACAGTTGCTGTCAATACAGCCTTCACATTTCATAGCTGGTCAGCCTTCAGGAAAAGTCATTGTTGTAGGATTAGTACTCCCGGAGGTCGGAAAAAAAGAAAAAGAAAAAGAGAAGTTGAAAAGGCCAGGATCTGCGAAGCTGTTCTTCGTTTAGCATTCATATCATACAATCATTGGCTGCCAAATGAAGATCACAAATGTGAGAGACTGAGAATTGTTGGAGCATGTCAAGGTGAGTTCCAATAAAATTATATTGACAGCAACGGATCAAATATGGTGGCACAAAGCCACAAATCTGTAAAGCATCGAATCATATAGGGGACTCTATTAGTAGCATAAATCACCTAGGCTAGGAGGGTATGTCTTTTCCGACAATGTGTTTGGATACAAACTCAAGAGGAAAAGGGAGGGGATCAGGAGATGGAGGAGGCAAAGGGAGGGGAGTCAAGGAGGCATGTCCCACTAACCCTCCAAATCTCCACTACAATGAAGAGATTGAGTTCAAGGACTCCAATCACCTCCATTGCGCTCCTCCAAACCTTTAACCAAACAAAGGAACATACTCCCCTCCCTCTCCCTACCCTTCCAAATCCCCTATCCAAACAAGCTCTCAAAGATCTATATCACAATGAAAGGAGCTTCAAACCCAAAATGAGTGAATCACATCACCAGGAACGTTGTGAATCTTATGAGTCCTCGACAATGTGCGACTCAGGGGTACGACGACATTGACTCACTCACTTCATCTATCCATGATATCTTGTTACTTTACTAATGTAACAAAGAGCAAAAGTGACTCACAATCCGTTCATGTGCCAACCAATTTTTTTCAGTCCATGGGAATATATCAACAAGGTACTTGTGATATTCTCCCGATCTGATGACTTTCAGGATCAACTTTACTATAACCTCTGAAGGGACAATTTTCCCATGTTTACAATATCAACAATCATGGCACTAAGAATGAAGGGTTGAAGTCATATATCTGTCTCAAGATGCAAGTAAAGATCAGATGAAAGAAATGGCATTCTTACCCAATTTAATTCGCAGATGATGTCTCATGTCTTAACGGATCTCCAGCACTAACGTGGGTAAATCGAAATGTCTCCACTCTCCACAATCTTGGCACATTGTGTACCTTTCCCATTTCCTGGACCACCTACACACATGAAATTTAGTCAGTTAACCTGACATTTGTTGAGATAAAATTACATCATGATTGGCTATATAACACTGCCACAAAAGCGATACACTGTGGTACCTCGCTGGTAAAAGCTCTACCCTATATCCATAAAGGCTACAACTGATGAGGAAAATGAAACAGAAACACTTCAAATTACCTCTAGAATTTCTGAATTGATGGCTTGACACAGTTGATAGCATGCATGGTAAGGCATTAATAAAATTTACGTGCTTAATGATACAGTAGGCAATCTTACCTAACTACACATGGATAAGTAGCAATTAGTGATACACTCTAGCTATGAAAAAGTTCGCAAATGTTTACACTATATGTTTGTCTATAAATAATTTTGAGGTCATTTTCACGAGACAGAAATCAGCCCATCCACGTTATATTGAAGTCTCGGATTTCTAGAAATTAAAAATAGCTCATCTTGCTCAAACAAGTTTCACTTCCTTCATTAATTCGAAAAAAAAAATGTGACAAGGGAGTAAATGATAATGTTAGATGCCAAGCAAATGCTAACTGTCAACGAAGTGCCAGAGTTGCAGTATCTGTACTGAATCCTTCTTGGGCCCTCAAGCAATGAGAGACCAGGAAACGAGGAAAGCAATAAGGTTATTTAAACTCATGAAATTCTAATTTGGATACGTTTATTAAATAAATTCATGAAAGACCAAAATTTATGCGTCATAGCAATCACCTCGAGCCAACATTAGTATTAAGTAAAATAGATACAGTAGGGATCTGAGACACCAAAGACAACTTGTGAGCACGAAATCTCATTTGCATTGGCTTTTTTCCCTTCTGACCGTTTATCACAGTGAATCAAGTGCGTATGCAGCTAACAAGAATCTATGTCCATGGTCATAAAGCAGCGACAAACGACAGCCACAACATTACTAGACTTGATCATTACACAAAATGTCTCATATCACTGAAGCTATCGCTTCTTTGACAACTTGGTTGGCCGACTCAACATTCTTTAAGCAAATTATCACTATCAAGTTTGCTTAGGGGTGTTCAACCTAGGTAATCTTAAGTCTAAACCTTAGTTTGTTTTTCTTTTTTCTTTTTTTTTTGTAAAAATGTAAGAGATTTTATAGAACAAAGGCTGGGGGAAAAAACCAACCTCAATACATATACAACCTATATAACGTGCCTTAGCACATCCCAATACTAGCAAGCCACTCTCTATCTTTTCATTTTACATTACTGCTTTGGCTTTTGATGCCGATTTTCATCTCATTTACAACATCATCAACTACTAATCTCTGCATTGTAGTACATTCTTCTATCCGAGTCAGATTCCTTGCCCTCTAAATGTCATAGGCGAGTCCATAGCTAGGATAACTAATTTTAAAAATTTCGAACCTCGTCTCTGCTTACTGCTCCAGTAGATAGTTCCTTGCACAAGGATCTTTATATTCAGACGCTCAGAAAGGATTTCGAGCATATCTGAAGAATAAGGGTTTGTGATTCTCCACTTCTTGGCCACAGAGTATACACATATTGCCTTGACAAATCCCAAACCTAGCCAATTTCTCTTTTGTTTGTAGCTTCCCTAATCCAGCAAGCCAAGTGAGACAAGGCTTGGGTATGCACCAGATGAAGTTAGTCCAAGCCAAAGGGTTAGCGTCGCCTTTTAACCAATTATATCCTTCCCTCACTGTATATTCTTTATCAGTTCCTATCCATTTTCCACCATTGAACGTTGCACTCATCGTCTCTTTTCTTTTGCAAATCATTCTCCAGTTCCAGCTACTGTCATTGTTCGGGAGTAGCTGCCTCAGTCTGCATTCTTCAGATCAACCTGATTGACCTATGACCCATTTTATCCAAAGATGGTCCTCCTTCTTGAAGAGCCACCAGAAATATTTAGCAATACCAGAAACCGCTTTGTATTTTTGGTTTACAGATTTCACTCCATGCCACGAGTGGAGATTTCATGTAATGCTCTCCACCCTCCCACAAGTAGTTCCGACAAATTGCCATCACTCCCACAATGACGGATTTTGGTATTATAAAAATGCTAGCCCAGTAGGAGTGCAAGTGAAGTAGCACTGAATTAACCAGGACAGTTCTAACTGTGTAAGATAACTACTTAACTTCCCATCCTCTGATTTTGGCAACCACCTTCTCAATCATAATAAATTAGTTTGCATGCCCGTGCCACGCCCGTGCTATATATATTTATATTGTTTACACTCATTCTGTGATCGAAGGGGAGCCTTGGCACACCGGTAAAGGTGTTGCCGTGTGATCGATAGGTCACGGGTTCAAGTCCTGAGAGCAGCCTCTTGTCAAATAAATTGACAAGGGAAGGCTTGCCCTCATTACACCCTTGTGGTGGGACCCTTCCCCGGACCCTCGCTTAGCGGAGACGCCAATGTGCGCCGGGCTGCCCTTTACACTCATTCTATAAGTAAAATGTTGGCTTAGCTTTGTTCTAATAAATTAGCATAATTTCCATAAATTAGCTAATACTATACTACAGCTTATCGTTGTTCTAATAAATTACCAAATAATTATTTTCCACAAATTAGCTATATTATACTACTCTAGGATAATTTATTACCATATCTTAACTGATAATTATATTTAATGCTTTTGTTATGTTCTATCCAATTAATGAATGCCAAGTGTCGTTCTATGAAAGACTTGGTTTCAGATTTTAATATATAGTATTAGATTAGATAGATGTTACACTCCAAAGCTGCAGGCTTCCTGGATTCAATTAGTAAACCAAGTATTTAGGGGTGGTGACCCTCTTTAAACTTAAAAATCTGTAGTACCTCCGCCATCTGGTGATCGGTCATCCCTGCAAAGTAGATTTCCGACTTGCTGTTCTTCATGCTCGGTCCCGAAGCTTCTGAAAATGTGGCAACACCCCTTAGAAGCAGCACAATAATAGCAGGGTCAACTTTACTGAACATAAGTAGGTCGTCCGCAAAACACAAGTGGTTAAATTTTAGGGACTTTCACATAAGATGGAACTTGAAGCCCTTCATTTCTGCAACTTTGCTTGGTATCCTAGATAATTAGTCCATACATATAGAGAATATCATAGGGGGTAGGGGATACCCTTATCTGAGGCCCCTCTTGCCTTGAAAAAATCCAAAAGTGTTCCCATTTAGAGTCAGAGTGAAACAGGCAGTGGTAATGCAGGTCATAAGAATCTCTTTGAACTTATCAGGAGAGTTTAATTCAACTAACATTCCCTTGACAGAATTCCATTCCACTGAATCGTACACTTTCCTAATATCAATTTTCATCAGGGTTCTTGGAGATATGGAACCCCTTTCATACTTTCTCACAAGCTCCTAACACACCATTACAATCTCAACTAAATTTCTTTCGTGGATGAAAGCACCCTGGTTGCAGGAAATCAAATCAGGCAAAATGGCCCCTAGCCGTGAGCATAGAAGTTTAGATATGCATTTATATAGCATTACAGCACACTATTGGTCTATAACTCTGTACTCACTACTCAGTGACTGATTTTGGGTGATTTTTGTCACAAGGGTAATAATTGCTGTTGAGTTGTTTAAGCAGCTTTCCAGTCCTGAAAAAATTCTGAACTATCGTGATGATATCCTTCCCCAAAATGTCCCAAGCATCTTAAAAAAAATGCACTAGTGTAAGAGGTTTACTTCTTGGTATAGAAACATAGTAGTTCGTATTTCCTCGGCACTTACTGGTTTAAACAGTTTAGAACACACCTCCTCATCCACCATGGGTCCTCTCTTAACAGTAGCACCGTGAACCTTGCTCACAGCCGTATCATTTCCAAGCAGGTTTTGATAATATGCCAAGAATACATTTTGAATAACAACCTTATCTTGCATCTGACCATTCATGTCCCTGACCTGGAGAACTTGATTTCTATTTTTCCTGGCTTTAAATTGAGCACTGAAAGATGACTTGTTTTCATCACCATCAGAAAGTCAAGAAATTCTGCGCATCTTTCCCAGGTAACTGTTCAAAGCTTGTTGAAACTCTCTGCATTATTGCATGTTCCTTTTCCTACTCCATTAGATTGAAGTTCATAGGATTTACTTGAAGTTGCCTCTCAATATCCTCCAACTCTCTTTTTACCTTCTGTGTTCTTTTCACAATGTCTGGATAATTGTTCCAATTGAGCTCCTTTAGTTTAGGTTTGAGGTTCTTCAGCTCAGTAGTAACCTAGTAGCTAGATACCCCTTGAACTTCATGGTTCCACACTTTCTCAATACATTCTTTGAATCCAATGGCTTTACTCCACATATTGTAATATCTAAAACACAGTTTTGTTTGACATTGGATTCCTTCTCGATGCACTATAAGAGGACGATGAACATAATTGCCCTGAGGGTGAAAAATAGGCATAGCTATCAGGGTAAGAGATCAACCACTCAACATAATGAAGCATTCGATCAATTTGGCAGTATACTCTTTTTTCCCAAGCTGCTTATTGTTCCATGTAAACCAAGCACCTGATTGCTTCATATCTTTCAAATGACTTCTGTGCACACAAGCCCTAAAAGGGTTGATTTCAGCCAGTTTGACATTGTAACCAATTCTATCCTCCGTGTTAACCAACCTCTTTGAAGTCCCCACCAACAAGCCATGGCGAATTACCAATGACAGTACTAATATTATAAATGTCAGCCCAAAGAGGGTCTCTATCTGGTACATTTTTCCAATTAACCTCCCTTTTCCTGGGTTTTTCTGGTACTTTGATTTATTTTTTTTTTGTTTATGTTTGTTGTTGTGCTTCTTACTAGATTTCTTTTTTTTTTTGAAATAATTACTAGATTTCTTATTACTATCTGAGCTCCTCTTTCTAGGCATTGCAAGGATTTGAAGCTCAATCAGCTATGGATTAGCACCCTAATCGCCTTCTCTTTCGAGGATTTTCTCTCATCGTCATAAAAACTTCAGTTGAAAAAAATATTTCAAAAACCTTCACATTCATATCCTTTTATCTGTCGTCACAAAATCAACAAATCACAAGAGGAAAGTGTAGTTTTCATGTTCCATTTAGATGGTGTTTAGAAGTGCATCAATTGGTATCAGAGTTTCTGCTAACGTCCTAATTTTAAACACACACCCTAAATTCCCCATAAACATCCATAAAGTTAGTTGCACATTTGTGCAGCAAAACAGTCTTAAAGGACACAACAGATCTGTCATAACTAAGCTTGCATATATTTCAATTCAAATACCATTTTTGGAGTGAAACTTAACTTGGGAGAAAGCCACGTCTATATATTTACAGTGATGTGTCAAGGACTTCCATAAAAATTTCGAGCTGAAAGTTATAGCCCGTAAAAGATGACACTAATGCAAGGCGGTCTTGGTGAAGTTGCAGCTCAATGGTTTGGGGCATTACTGCAGTTTTGAGAGCATTTGCGTCGATCAGAGTTCACCGTGTTCTTTCATCATAATTTCCAAGGTTCGAGCCTTTGAGGACAAATCTTTTTGAAGAAGGGGCGGACAATTATTTGGTCTTCAAGAGAGAAATTATAGAAATTTATATTTGGGGGAAGAGAAGACCATGGCCTTCCCGACTTCCCCAAAATCCCATGTTGAGAAAAGAGCACCATGGTCTTCAAGAGAGAGAAGTAATAAAGTACTACATATGAAGTCCAATTAGTAAAAGGCATGTGGCACTAAAGTGAGAAAATAAGGTGAGTTAAAGAAAAAAAAATACGAAAGACAAAAAGAAAGCCATGGTTATTAAATAAAATGCCCGTATATTTATGGTCTTCAAATTGGTTATGGTTGAGAGAGAACGGGAAGACCACCTAAAATGTGGTCTCCAATAATCATGTTCTTTGGCTCTTAGGGCTGACACCATGGTAAATCGATCTCGATCATTAGTTAGTCCTATCTAGTGAAAGTTTAACGTAGTTCTTCTAAGATAAAGGTGAATAATCTCCTGAGTCTTTAAAGCTCATCTCCTAAGCCTTTTATTCTTAGAGTGAGTTGTATCTCTTGGAACGTAAGTTGTAATATTGGTGAAGTATCCTTAGGGATTCTTAAGTATTCTAAGCCTTAGTTCTTGGCCCAGAGTTGATATAATCAACAACTCTTCAAGTTCACATCCTTCAATTGTTATAGAAATCAAAAAACACAAAAACAAAGTTCATCAACTACTGAAGAAATCATAGCTATATAAACTGCATAATACACAGATACCAGATTAGACATCTACAAAAGAAGCTGTATCAACTAATCCGAGTGGAGGAACACACTTCATGATAAAATTCTACAGCTAATAAACTACCGTATATATTCTCAAATGCATTGGGGGCACTGAGTGTTGAAGCAAGTAACGATGGGCTAAACTACGATATTGACGGACAAAATCTTTACAGCGTTTTATAATTTCGAAACACAACCACTCTTGGACACCCGAATGAATGGAGGAAAATAACATGGTCATCAGTTCATCACCAACCATTAATAGCCCTTCTAAACTCAATGAGTCAATTCCCAAAATGGTCATCAAATTTTTGTTCCCACACACATGAACAACTTCTACTCACAACTGAAAATGTGTCGAAGGCAAAGACGCTTGCCCTCGCAAACACGCTACCTGACTAAACTAAAACCTAAACTGAAAGTGTTAAGCACTTGCGCACTAAACAGAGAGAAAAGAGGGTATAACTTATGGGCAGTGGCTATGTCTATGTGAAAGCTCACAAAAGAGAATAGGGGTTTGGCCACATCAGCAAAGTAATTGAGTAATAGACAAGCCAATGGATATTAATACAGCTCAATGTTTCAGCAATCCCTTTCTCTTATTTAGAGAAACTGCAGCAATTTACATGAACGATCAACAAATTCAACATTTGGGCCCAAATTGAATAAAAACTCTAATTCAAAATCATGAAGGCATTTTAGGATTAACTTTAATTAATTCTGATTAATTGAAGGCAGTTATAGACAGTTTTATCTTGCCTTATCCAAAGGCAATTATTGATCCTAATGATGCCTCTTCTCCTTATATAAACACTACATCCTCCCTGATTATTTTCACGTACATCATTATCTTTCATCAAAAACACAATGGAATACATTCTGCAGGTGTATTCACATCTTTATGATCACGGTTAAAGTTAGGAGAATCAAGGGTTAGATTATTAGTGCAGATAATCTAATGTTTAGGCTTCATTGTATCCTATGGGGCGATTTGCTGGACCTGTGCACAATTTACAGGTGCATATTACGCCTAAAGGAAAGTGCTTTTGTGCGCGCCTTGAAGCCGTTTCCTTTAGCATTGTAATTTGTCCTTGTGTGTAATTCGTAGGGCTTGTTGTAATTTCGGTTGGTAATTTAATTAGGAGTGTGAATTGTACTTATTTTCTAACAAATCATGTTTTCTTGTCAATAGGTTGTGCTTCACATATTCATATTTGGGGTTTGATTAATTAGATATTTAATTTGTTACTACTCATCATTTTTGCCTTCATAGATGCATCAAGGTGCTAAAACTAGAGTTCAATCTTTTTTTCTAGTAGAAATAAATAGTAATACAATATTACGGATCCTCCAAAATCATTACAATCAATAACCCTAAACCGATACAGCCACACCAACCCGGTTCCATTGCTTAAACCATATATACAGGCCTATGGTTTTTTCTTCTTTTTTTTTTTTTTTTACAGAGAAATATGGTTTTTGTGCGGTATAGGATTTGGATAAGTGGGTACGGAAAGTCTTTTTATAGCTCTAATTTATGCGAGAAATTTTTAGTACGATACTACTATGGTGGTAGAAGAATCTGACAACTGATAATTAAGGACATGAGGTAACCCAATGTGAAAACTTTATGGTACATTTATTTAGTAGTCTTCGCCTACTTAAAATTTAATCTACTTCTACAATTGTTTAATATGACTTGGAATTAGACTTTCGGTTAGAATTAGTCTTTACCTACCGAAAGCTAAAGCTAATCAACTACTACAATCTTTTTAATATAGGACTTGATATTTAGTCCTCACTTACACAAAGTCCAATTCACAACTCTACTATATAGCACTTCGTACTGGTCTTTAGTTATTATTAATATCATCTCCTAATCAAAGTAATGTCCTCTATCATTCTATTTTATGTTTTTATTTTCGAAATAGGATTAGCATAAACTCAATCAAATTGATCCTTGTTTACATATAAACGTAACAAATCAATAGAACGACGACTTATAATTCATCGAATTCTAGTAGCACTACTGGTCTTGTCAACTCTATCTAAAATTTTGGAACAATACTAAAACATACGAAATGTTAAAATAGCTTGGAAAACGATATCTTAAAAGAATTTTCCGAAAAACACTCACGCATGCAAAAAGATCAAATGGCCTAGTGAAGATCGATCATGTTGTTGCTAATCTTTCTATTCTAAATTTCTAATGCCCTTCTCATGATTGTCTACCATAATTAGTAAGATTAATTGATTGATTGATGAGCAATTGGTGTACTATATTATTTATTGGTGCATAATTCTAGCTACGGTAATCATCAGTTGGTCTTTTACGCGGGAAAATCATAAACTATTGTATTTTTTTTTTTTTTTGTTGTTGTTGTTGTTGTTGTTGTTAGCTGGAAAGTTGAAGTAGTGACTAGTGAGTTAGTCGGCTGAGAGTTTGTCAGCACCTTTTACAATATATATATATAAACCAGACTGTAATCATTTTGTTCTCAGTACATTATTACACAATTCTTTCAATCTCTCTTTCTCTTTGTGTGTCTCCACTCTCCACCCCCTGCTCTATCCATTAACACGGTTTCTTCTAAAAAGCCGCAATAATAATAAATGTCAGGACAAAAACCAGATATCACGTTAGAATTCGTGATACGAATGATCCAAGAGTTTAAGGACGAAAGTACACTAGAGAAGGGATTGGCACGCATAATTCTGTCGAAAACCAAAGAAATACTCGGTGAATTACCATCTCTCGTCGAAATCACGGTTCCTGACGGAAAACACATCAACGTCTGCGGTGACATACACGGCCAATTCTACGACCTCGCTAACATATTCGAGATCAACGGACTTCCATCCGACGAAAACCCGTACCTCTTTAACGGGGACTTTGTCGACAGGGGCTCGTTCTCGATCGAGGTCATCTTCACTCTTTTTGCCTTCAAGTGCTTGTACCCAAATTCAATGCACCTAGCCAGGGGTAACCATGAGTGCAGGAGTATGACTAAAATGTACGGTTTCGAGTGCGAGACCGAGTCCAAGCTCGACTACTCCTTCGTCGACCTCTTTGCAGATGTCTTCTGCTGCCTCCCACTGGCTCACGTGATCAACAACAGGGTGTTGATCGTGCATGGCGGTCTGTTTACTAAACACGGGGTCACGCTCCAGGACATTAGAACAATTGACCGGTTTCGTGAGCCTCCTGCGGAAGGGGTTATGTGTGAGCTGCTGTGGAGTGATCCTAGTAAGGGCACAGGAAGGGGTCCGAGTCCACGGGGAGTTGGAATTACATTTGGCGCAGACGTGACAGATAAGTTTCTCAAGGATAATGGATTGGATTTGATAGTAAGGTCTCATGAAGTCAAGGATGAAGGTTACGGAATCGAGCATGGTGGGAAGCTTGTTACTGTATTTTCTGCACCCAATTACTGTGATCAGTTTGGTAACAAAGGTGCATTGATCCGGTTTGAAGCTCCCGAGTTAAAGGTTGATGCTGATAAGATTGTCCAGTTCACAGCTGTGCCGCACCCTGAGACAACAGATTTTGGTAGTATGCTCGACGATGATTACTTTAATTAATAAGTTAGTAAAGTTCAAACATTCTGTTCGTATTTTTATAGGTTCTGAAAGATTGGTGTTGGAGAGACTTAATCTAGGTACATACAGTGTTTCTTTTTTATGTTGTTGCTGAAGAAAATTGAGAGATGTCTGTTAAAATAGAATTCTCTGTTTTGGTTTTTGTATCTGATAAGCTGATAACCATTGAAAAATTGAGCGTCTGTCGTTCAGATGAGTGTTTTGATTCTACTGTCAAATTACAATTGAGGTAAGACAGGAACACTCTTTGTCTGATGTTTCTGATGAAACTCATGAACACTGAAAACTCTTAACAATTGAGATTAATCTTTTGTTGCTGAGAAATTACAATTCATTTTAGTTTTTTTTTTTTAAAGGCATTTAGTTTCTCCTGCTATGATTCATGTTTAGTTTCTCTATGCTCTAGCATTTGGCAATCAAAAAATCACGAACCTTAGCATTTAAGGCCATCTCATACATTGTTATTTTTTCTATATTTTGCCTCTGTAAAACATTCATAAACATGTCTTGGGTTCAAACATTCATTATTTTAAGAACAAGTTACAGAATTGTTAGGGCACGTTCGTTCTCTGATCTTCATGTAATTTCTACAGAACTTCAGAATTTTAGCTGTTTTGATGTCTTCAAACTTATCTGAATGTGGAATATTTCATTATTTCGTTTATTTGTCCGACTTAATGGAAATTCAGGCACTTCTAATATGCTTAGACAGCAGCTTTCACTTGGATTAATCGTACACTGAGTTAGCCTGAAATCAGTTATGAGTTATGACAGGTCTTGACCAATAACTTAAAACTCATTGAAAATCAGAAGTATACTAGCTCTTCATCAGTTACCTGTGATAGACATCAACAGATTAGTGCAGTCAATTCCCAGCTTCCTGCAAATATCATTCAGAAACTTTGTTACAGCTTCCTTGTCATCTCATAGAATATTAATAGAATCTCATAACATAAGCAAAATTTTACTTGACTCAAGCATCAAATTATTGTTTTTCCCACTACATTTCAATCTGTGAAGCATGGCGTCAATCCGTCAACCTATTTGGTGAGGTTGTGTTCTCTAGAGGGAAACGTATAATTAAGTTAAAGATTAAGAACTACATCTGATCCAAAAGGTGTTGAACGAGTTGAAGAAGCAGCACAGGAAGATAATAATATATCGCTGAAAATGCCAAGTCTGATGCACTCGTACAACTTGAAAAGCTAAGTGGACAGGTGAAATCAAGACATAACAGGCCTACAAATCAATCTTGGAAGATTCAACCAAGAAATCCCAGCTACTGAAAAAGAAGTTTGATCCTAAAGTTGTGAAACCCTTCAGCAGAAAGGCAGATGAAATCAAGACATAACAGGCCTGCTCGATGTCTTGGAGACTACTTAAGTGACCCTAATAGTTTCTGTATCCTCTATCAGTGTTCTGTATCATTGTGAAGAAATATGTTCAGTAGTGTTCTTAACACGAAATGATTCAAACCGTTACTTGCCCGTGAACCAGTCACACGAAAAAGCAAAAAAAAAAAAAAAAAAAAAAAAAAAAAAAAAAAAAAAAAGAGGAACCTTACTGTCAAATACTTGGTTGATATGATAATCAGTCACAGATTATGAAAACATTTCTTTTTGAGTTTACATATTTGAACATGAAGTAAAAGAAAACAAAACCATTCCTTGTGTCTTATACTGTATAGTGCCAGTTACGTGTATACACACATAGTCCTTCTAACTCAACGTGCCACCCACAAGGGGATTAATGCTGAAAACACACCACTCAACATTCTTAGGGGTTTGCTATCCTCTCCACTTTGCGCTTTAATTTCCAATGGTTCCACTATTCTATTGGTGTCTTTGTCATTTTGTGTGCATACTTAGTTGTTATACTTTAGTTGTTAGTACTATCTCCCATATAGCGTCTTGTTTTATCTTTTTTTCCTATTCCACTCGAAAATTACATCGGTTATAGAGACAATGATTACAAATAGAGGACTCATGGTGCTTGTAAAAGTCAACCTAATATTGTAGGTCTTTCCTCAATGCGGATCACTTGTCTCATTTTCCCAGTCCCGCTCCATGTACCAATCTAAACGCATACTAGCATTTCATTATTTTAAATTTTAACAGTATATTTCTTTGGAAATACTTGTGAAATACTAGAATGTGATTGGAGGGGTACATGGATGGGGACAGGAAAACACCAATATTTAGTTTCCTTTTATCATTGCTTGATTTTGTTTAGTGGGAAGTGCTAGTCGTGCCACATTGCAGTGAACGACAAAAAAAAAAAAAAAAAAAAAAAGGTTATCTTACCCTGTTTTGTCTTTTCAATGTCATCTTCTCAACATCAAGGCCATTATCGCTAATTCTTTAGTCCCCCTGATTCACCAAAGTACCAAACATGGAGGAGAAGGAAGAGCACCCATCATCAGTCGTCCTTAATCTCCGCGAGCCTCTAATTGAAGCGCCGCAGCAGCAAACACTTGTAAACGGCGACAGAGTTGATCAAACACTCGTACGCAATTGCACAAATAAACACACAAATAGTCACGATTTTGCTGAAGAAGTCAAGAAACAAGTACGGTTGGCGGGTCCTCTCATAGTCGTCGGCTTACTAACATTTTCTTTACATATCATTTCTCTCATGTTTGTGGGTCATCTCGGCGAGGTACCTCTCTCTGCTGCTTCCATGGCAACCTCTTTCGCTTACGTCACTGGATTTAGCTTGCTGGTGAGTTTTTCTTCCCTAGTAATCTGAGTCCTTGACATGAAAGTATTATATGGGTTGAGGCTCCTTGGGAATGAATGTTCCGAGATCGTCCCATTTTTCTTTCAATGATTTTAGCTTCCGAATCACTCTGCTTAACTAATCACTACTAAAGTGTTTGATCACTCTGCCGAAATTAAGTTCAGTCAGTCTGAGCAGGTAGGTATGGCAAGTGCATTAGAGACCATATGTGGCCAATCATTTGGTGCAGAACAGTTTCATATGGTAGGCATACACACACAAAGAGCAGTAGTCGTCCTCATGCTGATAAGCATCCCCATTGCCATCATATGGTTCAGCACTGAGTCGATCCTCGTTGCTTTTGGACAAGACCGTGACATAGCAGCAGAAGCAGGATCCTACGCGAGGTTCATGATCCCGAGTCTCTTTGCCTACAGCCTTCTTCAATGCTTCATCAGATTCTTCCAAACCCAAAACATAATCTTTCCAATGGTGTTCACCTCTGGAGTTTCGACTTTATTGCACATACTTATCTGTTGGACATTTGTGTTCAAGTATGAACTTGGAAGCAAAGGAGCTGCCCTTGCCAATACTGTATCCTACTGGATTAATGCTTTATTACTTGCAACATTTGTCAACTTCTCTTCCTCGTGTTCGAGAACTTGGACTGGGTTCTCAAACGCATCGTTTCAAGATATCCCAGCTTTTCTCAGGCTTGCTGTACCTTCAGCTATGATGGTCTGGTAAGCCTTATTAATTTCATTCCTCTAGAAAATACATTGATGTTTTAGGCAACTAATTCCATGATATGAAAATTGAACAGCTTGGATATGTGGTCTTTTGAGATGATTGTTCTTTTATCTGGTCTTCTGCCGAATCCAGCTTTAGAAACTTCTGTGCTTTCTATCAGGTTGGTTCCGGATTGCTCTATGAGCCTCTATTCTATTTATGTCTCCATATTGTGCATGATGACCGATTTTCTGAACCACTGCAGCCTCAATACTACCTCTTTTGTCTGGGTTATTCCTGAAGGTCTCAGTGCGGCAGTGAGGTCAGTTTTTCCTGCCCACAAACAAAAGCATCAAAATATTTTTCAATTGAGGTTTAGGAAATCCCATGTATAAGTTGTCTGTTCCAGCACAAGGGTATCCAACGAATTGGGAGCTGGGAATCCAGAAGGTGCACGATTAGCAGTATGGGTTGTTTTATGCATGAGTCTCTCAGAGGGCATGCTGATAACGTTTATCCTCATAATGATCAAAAACATTTGGGGTTATGCTTACAGTAGCGAGGCCGAAGTGGTCACATATTTAGCTGATGTAATGCCCTTATTAGCATTAACCAGCTTTTTAACTGGATTAGCATGCGTTCTCTCAGGTGAAAACCTCTATTCGTATTTCGTAGTCACTGCTGTTTTCTTCGTTTTTCTTCAAACCGCGGTCACTAATTCATTCATGAAGCAGTACACGCTAGTGACACTACACAAGGCTCAAATGTTCATTTCTTGTGATGCAGGAACAGCTATAGGATGTGGTTGGCAAAAAACTGGAGCCTATATTAATTTGGCTTCATTTTATGTTGTGGGTCTTCCAGTTGCTCTCCTGTTAGCATTTGTTCTGAAAATTGGAGGGAAAGTAATTATTCACTCTCTTACGTTTTACACATCTCATTTCATTTCTTTTTTTTCTTTTTCCTTTTTCTTTTGGGTTATGAACTGCACAAAAAAAAAAAAAAAAAAAAAAAAAAAATTACACAACATTCACTCACTAGTCTCTGTCTTTCCGATATCTGTTGTAGGGTCTCTGGTTGGGAATCATATGTGCACTTATCATTCAAGTTGTCTGTTTCCTAGGATTTGCTCTGAAAACCAATTGGGAGAAAGAGGTAAGACACTTAATCAGGCATCAGAAAACTCGGTTGTTAAGATTGCAGTCAAACTAATGATGATCTTTCATTGTGTATTCAAGGCCGGTAAGGCCATGGATAGAATACTGGAAGCTAGAGTTCCTGGAGACGCGGTTATCTAAAGGTCTGAGGATTACAAAGCTCAAAGTATCCATCCCTCTACCCCTATTATGGTATCCAAGCATTTGATTGCCACTTACCTCGGTAGAGGATAAAGCCCTTTCTCATCAGGAACTGTCTCATGAAGCTATAGAGTCGAATGATGGTAACTTAACACCATGAAGATATTGAAGATGCAACGCACAGGGGCTAGGAGTGCACATACCCGTTGATTTATGTGTTGTGGAGAAGGTGAAACATCTGCCTTGCTTCTAACTGCAATTAATGTCATCCTTCTGAAACTCATCTTCACATCTGATCCTAGCCAGCACCACAAAGTAAAATAGTTTTCTTATTAATAAGGCAGTTTCACGTAATTCTTTGCTCAAGTATCGGAATAACGGAATGACGACAACATTATCTTTGTGCCTCAAAGTCTGTAGCCTATTGCAAGGTTGGGGGGGGGTATTCGAATGACATTGAAATAGAATAATCCACTCAACCAGCAGCAACCTCACAAAAATGTTCCTCTTATTGTCTAGAGACGATCCCAAACATACTCCAATAGAACATTGTATCATGAAATGAGTTTCTATTCATGGGTTTCTGCCTACTTTGTTCCTGAAAGTACATGTAGCAAAGATGTGTGATACTTGATGTGCCGAGGGCATCAAGTTTAATTTTTTTAACATGGAGGTACTTCATGTTCATTGGTCGCAAGAGGCAGGTTATTCGACTAATTCATTGTACACACATATGATACAAGTAGGTTGAATATTAGCACATGATTACAACACTAAAAGTTACAAGCAAAAGGTCCTACTCCTGGAGAGGCAAATTAGTGCACCAACCAGTAACGCAGAAGTCAAACAGACACTGAGGACTTGAGCTGGAGAATTGCTTTCTTGATCTTCTCCAAGGCCTCCTGAAGTGTGGAAAGAGCTGCTGCATAGGATATCCGAATGCACTTGTCATCGCCAAATGCATCTCCTGGAACTAACGCCACCTGTGAAAGGCGCCAATTCTATAAGATACTCTGTAGGTTTGTAATAAGTCTTCAATATCTTGTCAAACTCGCAGAAATATGAAAAAGGTTATGGGCTAAGTAAAAAGATCGCCATTGACTTGCCCTCAAGATCGACACAGAATTTAAATTATACCTGAGCTTTGTCGAGCAGATAACGACACAGGGATTCCGAACCATCTATTATACCAAACCTTTCGGCTTCTGAACCATAATAAGAGCTGAAATCAAGGAAGAGATAGAATGCGCCCTGCAAGAAGACCAGATTAATCAACTTTGAAACCAGCAAGAACTAGGTGGAAAAATCTGGAGAGCCAAACCTGTGGATCTGATATCTTGACACCTTCTAATTCCTTGAAACCTTTAATCAAGAAATCCCGTCTCTCTCTGAAGGCTCTGACCATTGCAGATACTGCATCTCCGCCAGCTTTGCCCATTCCAAGAGCAGCTACAGCAGCCTTTTGGGATATACTGCTAGCACCTGATGTGGACTACAAAGCAGAACCAAAAGAAAATTTTAGTTCAATGTCCAAATCTACATCCACATTATAAATATCTGTTATTCTCTCAAGATTTAAGAGGACCTTCAGTGTCTCAGTATTATCTTAATACTTCTCTTACACCTCCCTCCCCTAATCTTATCTAGAAACTTCTAACCTCATGAACATTCACAAACGAGCAACATAGGATGCAATTCGGAAACAAATTCCAATTTGGTACGATTGAATTAATTCGCAATTCGATAGTCACCCTAGCAAATTCTGTAGCACTGGTTGTGCCAGTGTGCCACTGCCACTAATAAAGTACTTTTACAGTTCTATACCACATGTGATCCTTGCCTATTGAAGTATGTATATAGATGCCATAGAACGAACTCACTAATTCTTAGTTATTATATCCCAGTAATAGGATTAAGCAACATACAAACAAGGCAGATGTTTATAACTCACATACATTAAGCAAAACAATGACATTAACCATGAACCACCATCCCAAAAAAAAAAAAAAAAATAAGAGGATCTTAACCCAATACGTCATTAATTAATTTCAGTCCTCCGCTGCATATAAAACATCTAAATCGCTTATGTCAATGCAGCGTTTCCAACTGCTAAGCAACCACATCCTACAGGACAATTTCGCACTTAACAGATTAGATCTACCTGGCTTTGGATCTTCCCACATGCTGCAACAAAATGCTTAGGACCAGCAACATATCCAAGTCTCCAACCAGTCATGGCGAAGGCCTACGCAGTTCAAGAGGTACAATGAGAAAATTGAAAATTCGATATCACAATGACATTGATAGAAGTTCATGGAACTAACACAACCTAGAGCGAAGTTGCCTGTTAGTTTTCTAGACAGAAAAAGCATCAACTGTTTCCCAACTCGGCAACTCAGAACAAGACAAAATTTTGGACTCAAGGTGAAAGAACTCAAATTGTTGGGAGTAATTGACCAACAAACTTGATTGTATTATCCTTTTACCTTTGAAAACCCATTGACAGTCAAAGTCCTCTCCCACATGCCTGGCAAAGATGCAAAGCTAGTATGGCTTGCAGGTGAATAAATGATATGTTCATAAATCTCATCAGATATGACCTGAATGACGAGTAAAGCATTGAGGCAATCACAGTCACAAAAAAGTCATAAACATATTTAGCATGTCAAGTTGTCTGGTATTACCAAAAGCCTAGGATGCCGTGCAACGATTTTAGCAATCTCTTGAAGAAGTTCCTTAGGATAAACAGATCCTGTAGGGTTGGATGGTGAGCAAAGGATCAACAACCTGGACTTTTCATTTAATATTGCTTCAAGGTTTTTTGGATCTAGTAAAAAGTTTTGAGATACTTGCGTGGGAACAATCACAGGAGTCGCATCAGCTAATCTTGCCATTTCAGGGTAACTCACCCAAAAAGGAGCTGGAATTATAACCTGAATAGAATCATAAAGTAAAAACCACTAACAGATCAGAGGCTCTTCAATTTCCAATGCTAGATGTAGAGGCGTATAATAGATCGAAACACCTTCCTCGCAGAACTGCACCCATTTTTATTTTTGAGATTGAGATATCATCTGTGAATATATTGGATGGCTTGGGTAAGTTGCCTCACACAAAAGTCTTAAAACTTGAATGCCTTACACTTCGATGGAGAAACTAGTTTCTTGTTATAACTTGTTTCTCAGAAAGTAAGAGCTTTATTTCACCCGTCCTAACCCTTCTCTATTGATGGACAGAAGAAGGTATAGCAACGACTTATGTATTGCAGCAGCACTAGTAATGAAATACAAGCTGTTTTACCTCATCTCCTGGAGAACAAACAGCTAGCACTGCTTGAACGATAGCTTGTTTGGCTCCATTGCTCACTACAATCTGGTCTGGTGTATAGGAAAGCTCATTTTCCTCTGCATCAAGAGAGCAAATGATTAGCGTATATAAAACTTACATTACCACAACAGCATTAACATTACAACAGGGCCGCGCCTATGGCTTGGGTATAGGGGGGCTAGCGTCAAATGTACACAACCTCATCCCCTGTCTACAAAAGACAAAAGAGGATATTTTCGGACGACCCATAATGAAATTTGCGTAGAATTATCTCATCAACCACCTGCTACTTTACAATATAAGAAGCTAAGAGGGTTTGGTGAGCCATTGTGCTTTAGACTATCATAGTATCATATACCAAAGAATGGTGAGTCTTGACTCCCTTCTTTCGTTAATTAGAAAAATATAAATTATAGGCAAGTATAAGTTTGCGGCATATAGCTGTGCGAAGTTCCAAAGTACCAACATTTGGGGTGTATCTCGTGTGACCTTCACGAATCGCATTAATGCCAGCCTGTGTAACACAAGACCATAAAAGAGAGAAAGTATTATAATGCTGTATATCCAAACAATTATAACTCATTTATGTAAGAGAATTAATACTGAACCTCAGATATGACTGATGGGGTATCAAAGTCGGGTTCTCCAGCAGCTAACCTAATAACTGGCACCCCAGCTTCCACCAGAGCTGTTGCCTGATCAGTTATTACCATAGTTTTGGATGGCTTAAGCGAATTAACCCTTGGGCTCAATGAGACATCAAGTTCAATAGGACTAGAACTGACATCGGATCTAAGAGCTGCTCTTAAACTGGGAGAAGTACCTTTCATGATGTTTAATGATCTGTTGTCAACAAAAGCTCATAATAATTAATTTTTTTTATCTTCAAATGGGTAGGCAAGCAGTAAAATAGTTTCAGCTGAAAGTACGATAAAAATAAAAAATAAAATAATCAACCTACACACTATTGATATAACTTGCGTAAGCTCATCTAACTGCCCAAGCCCTACATTTGTTTTCTTTTGACTCTATGGAGCGAGGAGAAGGGGTGCACATGGTGCAATTAACAAGGGGTACTCTGTCTCCCACTCCTGTCGTTGCTTTTTTGTCTGTTACTACAGAAGTAGCTGCCTCAGTTTCAGCCACTCGAATCTTCAAATTTTTTACATAACATGAAAGGAACATGAAAGGGCAAAGGCCACGAATACTATAACAAGGTGGCATCCATTGCCGAGACCTTTAACAAGAAAAAAAAGCACAGTGAGTTGATCCTAATCGACTAATGTCAAGCACACATGAGGATGAAGCGAACAAAACTAAGTGATACTCAACGATGTTTTGTAAGATTGGTTATAACAAAACCTAAGATAGTTTTTGGTACAAAAGTGCTAATCGATACTTGTACAAACAGGGTGTTCGTACATCCAATTGCTTATTTTCTATCTTGATTGAAATTCTCTCTTTGATCTTCTAGCTATGGTGATTGGTGGAAACTTCAAAGATTACAAAAGAGCGTATAACCAAGTTGGTGAGAAAGTGTTTTGATCTGGACCAAAGCAGAAGCATTGGAAACAGACAAAGGTGCGGAATAAAAAGAATGGATGAATCATCTGTTGATTCTCACATGCTTGACACGCATGAGAAATTAAATTTGGGAAAGAAAAAACAAGTCACTAAACATGCTGCGAAGATATTCTCAGTTTCTTAGATTGTGGAAGGAAGACTGCAAGCAGAGAGGTACCTAATAATCAAATTGCTAGCTTTGTTTTCATCCTTTTATCTCTACCAACAATTTCTTGTTTCTAAGCAAGTTTCTAATTTCCTCTTAATCTTGGGAGTGATTGTATGATGGTCTTTATGTCAGATACCATCAACTTTTTATATGCCTGATCATGCCTTATTAATTCATGAATCAAAGTATTCATCCTTTCTAAATTTCCTTTTATCTATCGGTAATTTTTTGTTTGCTTTAAGACAAATTTCAGATGATTTACCACAACTTCTGCTCCAACAAATACATTTCAGTGTAGGAATTTTTACGTTACGCTTTGTTTTTGTCGCCTAATGGGGAAGACCACAAAAAGTAGTGATCTTTAGCATTAGTTTTGCTTTGCCTATTTATTAGAGTAATTGTTGGAGTCAACTGTTTTTGCTAGTCCCATGTAACTATGGCGTTTGATTTTCTATTGCTCAGAAATCTATTAAAAAAGAAAAAGACCTAGGCTATTTTTTATGTGGCAAAAGAATGATTGGCATTGCCAAATTCAAAGGTTTCTCAAAGATCAGCTTATATCTAGTCAAAATAATAAGTTAAGAGGCTTAGACACTAGAAAGAAATCACACTGATATATTCGATGGCAACAAATTTTATTCTAGTACGGCAGCAGCTTTTTCATAAGTTGGTGGAGCAATCAGGAATGTCTCTCTTTTCATACCTGATTGTCTCACAGGGCTTTTATTAGTTTCCAGTTCCCAGACTAGAGTTAGCTGCAACTAATGGTTTAGTCATTCGTGTCCGACCATGACCTTTTCTTTACTATATCATCCAGCATCGCGGAAAAAAATGATAAAGAAGCTACCTTATTTGAGGGCAACATGTGTTAAATTTCTCAAATGGTAGAGATGTCTTTGACGAAGACTTCTACAATTCTGGTGGTAGTAGAGCCAATGAGCAGCAAATTGATCAACATAAGAGAGCAGTAACTTTTGTCGTGAACGAAATTTCTGAGACTCTTGTGGAACGAGGATTAGATGTTCTCTATCGGGAAGAAAAGAGTTGTGATTCTATAAGGTCTGAACTAAAGTTGCAGTTTGGCAATCAAAACCAAGTGTATATTGGAAAATTTTATTAAGCTTATCAAAGAAAAAGTCAAGAAGGATGTTCAATGTTTCTATGTCAACTGATCCAACAGTATTGCGACAAGCTCTCTATATATCAAGAAAAGAAAAAAAAAACATTCTTATCGAAATCCAAGGGTATGTCATATTGATCTTGCTTTACAGCGAGGGCCGGTTTTTTATGGAGACTGTTACGTGCTCAGTATGATTATATATATGTGAGCTGAATGAAGAGAGAAATGATGTATAATCTGATCAACTAGTTCTTAGAGAAATTTCTTAACTTTTTAGGTCAAAAAACATCAAAGATGGTTACTTGGTTGTTTTGCGAAAAGGGCAGTACACATGATCTCTTTCATCAGCATTCTATCAGCAAACTTAACATTTCCAAACCTGTCCATCAGTCCATGAAAATAAGATGCTAGTGAAGGCTACGGTAGCCTGAGACCCAACTGTGATGCGGCGAAAGGTGATAAAACAATGTGCTTCCGGGTTTACCGTGATAAAAAAAAAGTCAGGGACAACGGTTTAGAACTTGTACTGTGGTTAATAATGAAAACAACATCAGGAATTTGGAATTTAAGGACTTGAAGTTGAAGATATTATTCTGTAGTTTTGATAAACTTATACGGAATACTATACTATCTATCTGTGAAGCTGATTGTTTAAACAAAACGCCCTCGTCATTCGCATTCGCGATCAACTTATTCTTTACGGTCTAAACGCATCAATCAATCACTCAATCACAAAGAGAGTAATAAACGAAAGCTTATGAGCTTTTTTTATCAATCATTCAACTACCAAAATGCTTTCTAAGAGCATTTCTTGCACCAAAAGCTTTTTTCACTACCAAACTAAAGAGAAACGAAAATTGAAGCAGACATAAAGCACGCAATAAGCTGAAATTAGCGATTAAAATGATGTGTGAATTACAAGCTGAAACTAGCAATAAAACGAAGTGTGAATTATAAGCTGAAAATTAGCAATTGAAAAGAATCTTACAAGAAGGAAGGAGGCGAGATGGAATTTCCGGTGAGAGAATTGCGATCGGAGCGGAGTGAAAGCGCCGAGGAAGGACATTGAAGCTGAAGAGCAGGTGCCATTGTTTATCGATAAAGTCTTAATGTATATCAATATACATTTCTAAATATATATCCCTAATTTTTTATCTACATACCCCACCATATTCCAATTCTCTCTCTTCAATCCCACCACATAAAAATACAAAACATACCCTTATTACCCTTCATATATGTTTAGTAATGTATATCACATATACAAATAGCCTTACTCTTGTTTATTGCTTTGGTTGGTGGGAAAAAAACTGGGTTGCAGTCAAGGCCATGAAAAAGACCATAGAGGGGCAGCGGAGCAAAATGTGAGGCAAACTCACAAGGGTCTCTAAGCAATTACTGAGAAACCTAGGACAGATGACACATCAGTCATCAAAACTGCATCAGTTTGAAAAAGACAGAGACAAGAATGAAAAGGAAAAGATGGCGCTGCTGATGAGACCCCTTTACCGTTCTCGTTCAATCCGATCATCCTTTTAGGGCCTGTTTGGCTAAACTCCAATCTCTGCAAAATTACTTTTTAGAAACAGTTTTTGGAGGCGGAGCTCCAAATGGGAGCTTCTACTTCTGATGAACAAATTTACACTCGAAAAACTTCTCAGAAACCAGAAACGGTTTCTCAATTTAATGTGTTTGGCCAGTTTTCGGTTTCTAGGACCCATTACTCTGCTCCTCTTCTTGGAATTCGACTTCTAAATGACGCTATCTCTTCTACTCCTTCTTCCGTCTCAATTGGGATCATTTGTTCAGCTAGTTTGTCTCATGTCCTGTCTCACTCACTAGATTTTGACACCTAAGGTAACACTAGTTTGTCATTGCTAGTTGATTAAATGATGAATGTTAATCATCATATTGAGAGGAAAACACAAAACAAAATAGAATTATTTGAATATTACTCAAACTTAATGAATCTTTACACTGTTAGAGTATTTATACTATAAGCTAGCTACTGCTATACAATGGTTCTAGTACAAAGTTAGTTATAACCGCCTCCTCGGAATATGTATAAATTATGTTATGCTCAGTCATTACTGAGTCACACTTTGACCATCTTGTAACCGTCTTAACTGCTGAGTCAACTAGGTAGTCTTGCTCTTGTCAACTTACTGCAGCTACATTAGCTCCTGATGCTTGCAGTGTTCATTGTTGTTTGGCATGGCAATGACCACTTGCCTCTACATCCCACCCTCAAGTGGAACTTGGGGAATAAGAGAGAAGACCTAGCATGTTCGACAGGTAGTTGTGTTGAACTGAGCCAAGTGCCTTATTCAAAATATCAGCAATCTGTTGCTGACTTGACACATGCTCAGTCTTCATCAATCCTTCCTGAATTTTCTCACGAATAAAACGATAGTCGAGCTTTAGGTGCTTGGTCCTTCGTGGAAAACAGGATTCACCGCTATGTATTGCGCTTTGTTATCACAATGCATGGGGATAGGCAAGGGTACAAACACCAGTAAGTCTTTCAACATTCCTTCTAGCCATACTAGCTCAGATGCAGTGTGAGACATGCTTCTATACTCAGCTTCTGCAGAGATCGAGTCACAGTGTTTTGTTTCTTCGTTTTCCATGAAATCAATGACTTCCTCATGAATATACAATATCTGGTGAGTGATTTACCAGAGTATGGACAAGTACCCTTATCAACATCACAATAGGCCCTCAGACTTAAATCAGATGAATTAGGATAAAACAGGCCCATATTCAGGGTATACTTGAGATATCTGACCATATATAAAGTTGCATATGTGGGAGTCGTGGCTCATGGAGGAATTGACTAAGTTGCTGTATAGGGTATGAAATGTCAGGCCTGGACAAATTCAAATACAACAGTTTCCCTACCAATCTCTTGTATGTCTGTGGATCAAACATAATCTCCCCTTCATCAACAGACAGCCTGATTCCAGTTGGCAAAGGAAAGGAATTAGGTTTACAGTCCTGCAATCTAGTATCCTTCAATATATACAATATGTACTTCCTTTGATCGAGAGGAATTCCTTTGGATGTTCTATTAAGTTCAATTCCCGGGAAATATCTCAATTGACCAAGGTCTTTGATTGTAAATGCCTTATCAAGAGCTTCTTTAATGTATGCTATTTCGGCTTCATTGTCTCCTAATATCACAATTCATCCACATATACCAATATTGTTGTGAAGAGGATGATTTGGTGAATAAGGAATAATCATGCTTGCTTTGAGCATATCCTTGCTACTTTAAGAATTTAGTAAGCTCCAAATTCCAGTGTCTTGAAGCATGCTTAAGGCCATACAGTGATCTTTTTAGTCGACATACTTGATTACTTGATCAGGTGCTGCTCCACTATAACCTTCTGGGACTTTCATATAGACTTCCTCATCTAGAAATTCATGCAGAAATGCATTATTAATATCAAGTTGATGCAATTTCCAGTTTTTAGCAACTCCAAGTGCAATAAGAATCTGACAGTTGTAAATTTTGTAATTGAAAATGTGCTTGTAGTCCTTGCCCTCAACTAATCTTGCTTTATACCTCTCTATGCTCCCATTTAGCTTGAATTTCACTTTATACACCCATTTAGCTCCAATAGCTTTCTTATTTTTTGGTAACTGATCCAGTTCCCAAGTTTCATTTTGTTCAAGAGTCTGCAATTCCTTTTCCATTGCTGCAACCCAGATTGGATCATCATTTGCTTGCTTATAGGTGCTGGGCTCAGGTGTATGTAGGACTGAGTTCAAAGATGCTATATAGTCGTCAGTGAAATCTTCAAGAGGAAGAGATGACAATACCATAGATAATTACACTCAGAATAAGCATGATTGGCAGTGTCCACTCCTAAATACTGAGGCAGATCCTTACAGATAAGTTGGTTAAGCTTCACAGACTGTTGTCTTATTCTTAATTATTTCCTTTCAATATTTTCAACATTGACAGTAGGTGATGAGATTGTTGAACTCTCTGGCTCAATATCAGCAAACACCTGATTTTCAACAGCTATCTATCCCCTCTGTATATCATCATTAATGTCTGGACTTGTTGTATGAGTTTCAATAGATACTGTTGGTATAGGAGTTGCTTGTTGACTTGGAGATTCATGTAGCTCCTGTGTAGGACATATTGGCACAAAAGAGATGCTTGGATTATCTTTGGAAGTGCTGCATTGCTTAAAAGGAAATGAGTCTTCTCTGAATACAACATCTCGACTTGTGAAAAGCCTGTGTGTTTCCAAATCATATAATTTATACCCCTTTTGTCCAAATGGATATCCAACAAATACACATATTCTCGACCTTGGTTCAAACTTATCACCTTCAAATGTGGGTAATTAGGAGCTTTCTTCAGAAGTATCTCACTTGGAGTTTTCCAGTTAAGTATAGATGAAGGCATAAGGTTAATAAGATGTGTTGCAGCCATGATTGTTTCTCCCCAAAACTTCTTAGGTAAACCAGCCTGAAACCTCGCCCATGTTGTTTCTAGCAAATGTCTATGTTTCCTCTCCACTCTTCCATGATAGTGGTCGGGCTGAGTCGGGATCTTCCAGTTCGAATTTACATGTTCCCGAGTTGGATTTTTCTGATTTGGCTGGGCACCTTTAACACCAAATTTTTTGAGTGAATTATACTCAAAGACAACTAAATGATTATGAGCTTTGAAAAAAAAAGTATTTTTCGTAAAATGCGTATAGATGGACGTTATCATTATAAGTAGGTAATAATAATAACATAGGTAGCTGAAACCATATCTCAGGCAGGTTACTAGTGATTTGTATAAATTTTTTTTTTTTCCCATAAATAATAATCGGGTCAAATTTAAGACGCCAAATTTTGAAAATTAGGAGTAATAGGGTTAATCTCCAAAAATTTGAAGTATCCTTTAGTGTGAATGTGGGGGAGGCTGATAGGCAGCGGCTGGCAGGTATTTTGGAAGCTCAGGTGGGTGAGAGCCACCAAAGATGTCTGGGATTGCCGGGTTCTGTTGGTTGCAACCGACGTGCGGCTTTTGGCACCATTAAGTCGAGAGTTTGGAAGAAGTTGCAAGGCTGGAAACGGAAGATGGTATCCTTCGCGGGTAGAGATATTCTTATAAAGGCGGTTGCCCAGGCGATTCCTACCTATCACATGGGGATGTTCGAAAATCTGATGAGTCTTTGTCGTGAATTTAATTCTTGATTTCTCGTTTCTGGTGGGGTGCAAAAAAAAGGGGAGAGGAAAATTTATTGGGTTGGGTGGGACAAAATGTGTAGATCGAAAGCAGATGAGGGATGGGATTTCGTCATATCGAAGCTTTTAACGATGCAATGCTGATGAAGCAAGCCTAGTAAACTAATTAAGGCGCGTTATTTTCTGGAAGCTTCGCTGGGATGTTATCCGAGTTTAGCTTGGAGAAGTATAGTAGGAGTTAAGAACGTTTTGGAGCAGGGGTGTAGATCGTTAATCGGGGATGGGAGGTCGATAAAGGTGTGGCGCGATAGATGGTCTTACAGAGGCCCAACTTTCAAGGTTATTTCGCCATGTAATGGGGAGGAGGAAACCCGGGCCTATGAGTGGATTGATCATGAGTTGAGGTGTTGGAAACGTGATGTGGTGAGAAATATTCTTTTGGAGATCGAAGCCCAGGAGATTCTAGACATTCCAATTGCGGTGGGGACGACAAATGATAGGTTAGTATGGCATTTCAGCAAAGATAGTGAGTATACGGTGAGGACTGACTATCCTTTTGTCCGGCACCGTAAGTTGGTGCCTGAGGGGAACGAGGGATGTAGTGACGAGGACAGTGCGAGTAGCTTATGGAGTACAGTGTGGAAGCTGGAGGTGCCCCTGAAGATAAGGAATTTTGTGTGGAGACTGAGCAGCCTTGTCGGAACAATATCCATCGGAGGATTCTTGATGCGGGTTTCACGTGTCCTGGGTGTGGTCTGGCGCCTGAAAATGAAGTGCACGCGTTGGTGATGTGTCCGCAGGTGAGTGAAGTGTGGGAGCAGGTGGGTGAGGAGGTGAGTGAGTGGAATTTGTGTAGGAGTGGGGCTGAACTAATAGAAAAATTGAGGGGGGAGGGGCAGGCCTGATAGTCAGCTTTTTCTGCGTATTACAATAGATTGGTCAATTTGGACTTGGCGCAATGAAGTAGTCCATGGGAAAAAGGGTGGCGATGTGGTGGGTTTAGCAGATAGAGTCTATAGTTACCTTACAGCTTATGGGAAGGCTATCGGGAAAGCACGGGGGGAGGTAAGTAGTGGTCGAGTCTGAGTGTGAGGGGGAGTTGTGGAGGCCGCTACAAAGTGATAAGGTCAAGATTAACATTGACGGGGGGTGCTTGGAGGGGGGGATCGGGGATGGGGTAGTTGTACGCGCGGCGGAAGGTGATGTGAGGCTTGTGGGGTGCAGGCAGGCAGCATCTGGAGCATTGGGAGCCGGAAATGGTGGAGGCGAGAGCTGCTCTTTTTGGTCTGCAGATTGCGTGGCAGCAAGGCTTTGAAGATGTCGTTTTGGAGTCAGATTCGCTCAAGCTTATTAACGCAATTAATACTAAACTTTTTACTTCTAGTTATTTCATTCTAGCGGTTTTAGATGTTTCTAATTTTTCTTATTGTTTCAGGTCTATAGATTTTTAGTGATGTCCGTCTTTTAGGAAATAGAGCATCTCATGAGGCGGTTCATTTAAGTCCCTATGAGTATTTTACCAGAGTGTGGGTAGATAGTGGTCCTTCTCATGTACTTGACATTGCGGCCTCAAATTTTGTAGGTGCTACCACGTAATGCATTTTTAAAGTGTTTTTCCTTAAAAAATACGGAGTAGTTACTATTCAAAAAATGTATCGAGAATTTGAGATGTTTAATTATTGGAGGACGTCTCACGATAGGACTTTTTTTTTTTGAAGGGAAACGTTAGAGACTTTCATTCCATCGTCAATATAAAAACCGACAGAATTTCGCGTCAATATAAAAACTGAAGTTTTTTTTTTTCTTTCGTTTGCGGAATTACCAATAGATCCACAAGCACAACTAAAGCCCACCCGATTGGCGATACCCAAAACGAAGGCAGAGTAGAAGAGTGACCCAAACATGAAAAAAACCCTAGGAGAACAAAACCTCATCGCCATATAAAACCCTCGCATTCACCAACAGACGCCTCTCTCTTCTCACATACGCTTTCATTCTCCGCCTCCGAAACCACAAAATCTCAAGAGAGAGAGAATCCCCGAAATCGTAGCAGCCATGGCAGAGCAGCTCCACCTCAAGGGTACAATGAGGGCCCACACCGACATGGTTACCGCCATCGCAACACCCATCGACAACAGCGACATGATCGTGACATCATCCAGAGACAAATCCATCATCGTGTGGCACTTGACCAAGGAGGACAAGGTTTACGGTGTCCCCCGTCGCCGTCTTACAGGTCACTCCCACTTTGTTCAGGATGTTGTCCTTTCATCTGACGGTCAGTTTGCTCTTTCTGGTTCTTGGGACGGTGAGCTCCGTTTGTGGGACCTCGCTGCCGGTACCACTGCTCGCCGTTTTGTCGGCCACACCAAGGATGTTCTCTCTGTTGCCTTTTCCATTGACAACCGTCAGATTGTCTCTGCTTCACGTGACCGTACCATCAAGCTCTGGAACACCCTCGGTGAGATCCTCGTTTTTTTTTTATTTTTCCTTCGTATATATCTATTTTTTGTATTATTCTAGGTTTAAAAGCTTATATATCTTGGAGAAATTTATGTTGTTTTTAATCAGATTTAGTGGGTATGTTTGTTGGTCTAATTTTTTTTTGTTTCGCATGTTTTAGTTTATTAATCTGATGAATTGTTGGTTATAAAAGTTTCAATTTTGTAGAAGTTTGAAATTTAAGTCTTTTATGTAATGTTGAGGATGATTATGGCTTTTTGGATATTTATGTGGTTTGTTGTTGGGATTTAAAGGTTGTGGGGATAATTGATGTCGTATATAAATTATTTGAGTGGGATTTCATTTGTTTGGAAGGGTGGTGTTTGGGGTTCTGTTTTCGTTTATTCGAATCGTGCTGGATGGTTACTTTTGTATGTTTGGGTGACGAAAGTGTGTTCTCGTGGCGATGTCTATGTCTCGGGTTTGTGTGGTGTAGATAAGGGTGTTTTGGACTCATATACATGGGGTATTCTTGTGATGTTGTACTGGTGGAGATGTTTGGCTGGTTTTGGGATAGATTAATCATAAGTTTATGAGTGTGTTGTTTGTGGTTTCGGACTTAAACACTAGTCAGTAGTTGTTTCGTATGAATATCGAAGTTTTCTATTGAGGTGTTGAGATTTGAGAAGGGATGTTCCCTTGTTTTGTTTGTGTTTTGAGGTGCTTACAATTATGGTATAATGCATCCTTTTTCTTACTGGTCGAGTTTCCTTTTAGCTATTCTTTTTTTTTTTTGTGATCTTGTGTTCCGATCTTTGTTCCCGTGTATTTTTGTTTTTTGAACTGGTGTACTTTTGATGACCTTGTGGTGTTATAGCTTAGTCCTATGGGCCTGTTGTTGTGTGTCGTGGGTTAGTCTTTTGTAAAGTATGTTATGCATCATCTGCAATAATCTTCACTGGTTTACAATGGGGTTTTTGTATGATGTCTACATGTGGTATTGTCCCCCTGTCTCAAGATGTTTGTACCAATGTTTGCTGTTATATTTTGTGTTGTCGAAGTTTTATGGAGTGATATTGCTGTGTCTGCTTCAACACTTTTATGTGTCTGTATCATATATGTTTTGATATCTAATTTGTGCTTCCATGATAAACTATATAGGTGAGTGCAAGTACACCATCCAAGAGAATGATGGTCACAATGACTGGGTTAGCTGTGTGAGATTCAGCCCCAATACCTTGCAGCCGACTATTGTGTCATCTTCATGGGACAAGACAGTGAAGATCTGGAATCTGACCAACTGCAAGTTGAGAGCTACCTTGGCTGGTCACAATGGATATGTCAACACTGTTGCTGTCTCCCCTGATGGTTCATTGTGTGCCAGCGGTGGCAAAGATGGTGTTATTCTCTTGTGGGATTTGGCTGAGGGCAAGAAGCTGTATTCTCTGGATGCTGGTTCCATCATCCATGCTCTTTGCTTCAGTCCTAACAGGTACTGGCTCTGTGCTGCCACCGAGAGCGGTATTAAGATTTGGGATTTGGAGAGCAAGAGTATTGTTGAGGACTTGAAGGTTGATTTGAAGACTGAGGCTGATCATCTGGAATCTGGAGCTGCAGCAACCACCTCAAAGAAGAAGGTAATCTTTGTCTTGCTTTTTGATATGTTTTTATCTTCATGTGTTATTTGTTTCTTCTCTCTTGGATTTTGTAAACTTTCTGCTTTCTACATTTAGATCATTTGTATTCACCATTTCTTGCTCGATTTTTGGTAAACTTTTCCGCCACATTTTTTTTCTTTCAAGTTTTTTTATGATAGGCCAACTTTATCTTGTATTCTTGCATACTATTTGGTAGTATCACTTAAATGGAAGGCAAGTCAGGATGGGTATTATGAAAACTGATTTCATTAAAAAGCACCAGTTTGCATCTGTGTCTGAACTGAAACATTTTGATTGTCAAGTTTTGAACTCTGATTTTATTGTTTTTCCAGATCATCTACTGCACAAGCTTGAGCTGGAGCGCAGATGGAAGCACTCTCTTCAGTGGATACACTGATGGTGTCATTAGGGTTTACGGTATTGGCCGTTTCTAGAAAGTAGGTTGGTTATCTTGTGCTGAAGGACAGAATTTCGTACTAGTACTTTTCATATATGCCTAGGGTTCAGCTGGATATTTTGTCCGAATTTTGTTAAGTTTATGTCGATGGCTCTAAGGCCATTTTTGATTATGGTCATTTGAGTTAGAGATTGGGTATCCGAACCTACATGGTGGTATTTGTTCTCTTTTATGTTTGAAGGCTCTGCTCTTGCTGTTAAAAATGTAATGCACTGCTTGCTGTCCTGTGTGTTGGCTGACCAGCATAAGTTAGGGCAATGCTGAATATGTTTACTCACCCGTGTGATCTTGATGTTTGCCTTGAACTGGTTAATGCATTACATCCCTGGTCCATAGATGGGTTATTAGCGTCGAATCTTGTGTTGCATAGCCTATTTAGTCATGCTTCTTGTTGTACTTGTCTGCAACTGAACTGGCTGTTATCAAAGTCGTCCTTGTGTTTATAGGAATGTAGTTAAAGCATGGGAAGCCCTTGAGATTAGCCATTTAACTGAGCCTTGAGATTAGCCATTTAACTGAGCTCTGAGCAATTTCGCTCTCAATCATTGTAGTGTATGCGACCTTTTCCAAAAGAAAAAATAATTCTAGTGTATAGATAACATTACACGCGTCACTACAAAAACTTGGCCTAACTGGGGTATTTAGAGAAGCACTTCTACTAACTTGAGATTGGAGCTTCTCCTCCTTTCGTTTCTGCTTCTACTTCCCATTAGAACATCAAAATAAATTCTCCCCCTCAAACCCCAACTACCTCTCCTATCACCGGCCGAAAATTCAGTTGTCGCTCACAACGTTTCCCCTGCCTGAGTGCCACCACGACGTCCCCCCTTCCCCTCTACAGTCAATTACTCTTCCTTTCAATTTTCTCTATCCCCCTTTTTTTCTCACTCACAACTAACAGTCAACACTAGGGACTTACGTGGGAGGGTGACAGGTAGTTTCCTAGGGGTGGCGGCCGGAAATCAGTGGGGTAGGTCCAAGGAGGAGAGAGAATCTTGCGTTGAGAAGAAATGGGGCAGCGACGGTGGGCGATGATGGCCTAGGATCGGTAGCCAATGTGCCGCCAATGGTTGTGTTGTGCATGATGGTCGCGGTGATGATGGGTGGTTCTAAGGAGGGGAAATAAGTATTTCTCGCTAAATTCGCAAGTCAAACCTCAACTCGTAATCCGAAAACGTCATATATTTATTTCTGGAGGGATTAATATAAACAAAAGTTAAAGATTACGGAAAATTAACGTGGCGACCCAAGTTTGCAGTTTTGCACGTGGTGACCCAAATTTTGACTTTGCACATAAGGTGACTTCAACTCTATATTTTGTGCACATGTTGACCCTATTTCTTAACGCCGTTATAACGACGTTAACTTTTACCATTAGTTAGCCCTAATTTTCTTTTCGGGTTTTCTAACGTGTGCCCAATGGGCACATGATAAAAACCCATTTCCTTCCTTAATTAATTGAGATTCTCACTTGAAAAAACAAATTATGGGATCTTATTGATTAAATCAAGAAAATATCACTTAATTAAGGAAATAAATGAGTTCTTATCATGTGCCCATTGGGCACACGTTAGAAAAACCGTTTTCTTTTTTATTGGTCTAAATACACATTAACAACTCACATTTAATCTCCCAACATTGGATTAAAAACATATACTCCCTCCCATTCTATATGATCTTCCACAATGAAATAGCACAGGTTATTTTGTCAGAAGTAAGATGTGAAAATTGAAAGTGGGTGGGCCACAAACCATTAGGACCACAAAAAAAAATTACAAATAAGGAAAGTAGAACATCATTTAGGACTGAATCAAAAAGGAAACAAAAACATCATTCAGAACTGGAGGGAGTAATTATTTTTCAAAATTTATTTAGACTAATAAAAAAAGGGAAATTAGAGCTAACTAATGGTATAAGTTAACACCGTTATAATGACTTTAAGAAATAGGGTCACCGTGTGCACAAAATGCATAGTTGAGGGTCACCATGTGCGCAAAGTTAAAATTTGGGTTACCACGTGCAAAATTGAAAAGTTCGGGTCATCACGTGAATTTTCCGAAATTCTTAAATTTTGTTTTGTACTAATCCATCCAGAATTAAATATATGACGTTTTCGGATTACGAGTTGAGGTTTGATTTGCGACTTTAGCGAGAAATACTTAAAAGTATCGGAAAAAAGCTTTCACACAAGTATAGTGTCATAATTTTTACTAATATAGTTTATGAGATATTGATGGATAAAAGTAATGTCTTGAAATGTGAGTAAGTTATATAAATTTTAAGAAGGGAGTATCCTATTTTATACAATGGGACAAACAGTTACCAAACTATTTCTGATTTCAGAAGCACATCTCAAATAAATTACCATACCTAACAAAAAGTTTCTTGAAAACTACTTTTAAGAAGCACTTCTAGAGAAGTTGGAGCTTGACCAAACAGACCATAAGTTCAGTCTCGATAAATTTCATAGACTCTCTCGTTTTCTTTAAAAAGTGACGGTGTCATCCAAGATCGACTTACATTCCGACCATAGAAGAAAACGATTGGAAGTTTGAAATTGAAAAAAAAGGAACTCTTTTTGTTTGCTACTGCAATCTTGCTCAAGCTTCCGATTTGGAAATTGTTTTTGATTTCAGAATTTGGAGTTAGATAGTGTTTGAAATTAAGGATTTGACAATTTGTAATCATTTCATTTCTATCATTTGAATTTGGAATTCAAAAACAAATCCAATGTTTGGGAAAATTCAAATTTTGAAATGTGGAATTTGAAATACAAATTTCTTGTTCGGAAACATAAGGATATTTGAATTTCAAATTTGTATTTTCAATCAAATCTAATCTAATAATTAAAAAAAACCATTAAAATTCAAAAGAATAAAATAAACCCCACATTTTCTCTCTCCACCATTCACCGCCGTCCACCACCCAGTCACGTCGCCCTTTACCCCCGTTGCCATCTACGTTATTTCCAACACCACCCCTATCTATTGCCGTCGGCCCGCCATCTGAGCCCTACTCTCCATGCCAAACGCTTTTTCTGATTTTCTCTCTCTCCTTAGCCTCTTAATTTTCCTCTCGCTTCTCTATCTTCAAGGCTGGCAGTGGCTTTCGTGAGCAAGGAGGATGCGCGGGGGCGGGAGGATCAGTTTTGAGGGGTGGTGATACAAGCGCCACTGCGTCGCCGACAAGTTGGCTTGTGGTGGCCCGTTCATCGATGTTGTGGCAGCTTGGGGAGGCAAATGTGTCATTTCACTTTGGCTTAAGAGAGTGTTTGGATACAAGGTTTTGATTCTCAAATCCAAATTTGACTCAAATCCTATGTTTGAGAATGCAACAATTTGAGAATTTGGATTTGTGTCAAATCCTTTGGAATTTGTATCAAATCCAATTAAGCCAAAAACAAATGACATCTCAAGATATGTCATTTTGAAATCTCACCCTCCCCAAACATTTGATCTATATTTGAATTCAAAATTCTCAAATGATGGAATTGTGGAAGTGAAATAATTACAAATTTTCACATTGTTATTTCTAAACGTTACCTAAAAGGATTTGAATCATTGCATGCCGATACCAAAACACAATCGCGCGTGTAATTTTCACAACCAATGTTCGCTCTAGTAGAGATTTGCAAAGAACAAGGGACATGGTGAAGTGGAGTTCTTAATTTCTCCTCCTTTAAAATCGGGGTTGTTAAAACTTCTTAATACTATTATGGTACGAGTACGAATGCGTGCGGAAGCGGATTGCAGTACAAACTACGAATCTGTACTCTGGTCAGGACGAACAAGACTGAACTCTGGTCTGTACGTTGGAACACAACTTGAATCCGCTCTCTGAAAACTCGTGGGTACAGAACTGACTGCTGGGCTGTGCTGTTTTGAGTTTAGAGAACGAAAAGTAAAGCTATGAACGAATGAATCTCAGCCCTTAGAGACCCAATCGAACTAAGCTAATCCCTAAACAGTACGGTCGTCTAGTTTTAGCCTTAGACCTCTAGTACCTCTAGCCGATCAACGATAGAACGAGTGCTTTCCGTTCCCTGTCTTGAGTTCGCTTACCTTTAGAACTTAAAACGAATGCAAAGAGGATGGGAAAACCTATCTCAGACTCTTTTTATTGCTTTTCTTGAATTAAACGATACATGATACAATAGCCGTCCTAGACTTGTTTAAATAGTAAACATAAACTCTAGAATTTACCTTAAACTAACCTTAATACGATATGGAAAATAAGACTCATAAGGAAACAAGATAATCTACTTATCCCCTTAATTTTATTCTAACAACAATAAGGCAATTAATACTAACTAATAATATGGAAAATGACCTATAGCTAAAGATCACGTCCTTCCTAACCAATATACTCGAATCCAAGATATGTTCGTACATGAATTCGTATCATCCTCCCCCTCTTAAAAAGATTCCACCTCGAGCCTGATATATGACTCATATGTCCTCATTTTCATGCGATTCTTGCTCTCTCGTCTCCTACTTTTGATGATTTTATAGTGATTTTCCCGCACTTATCATATATATGTTTATCTTAGCTCAATTCAATGCCATTTTGCAAATTCTAGTGCATTTTCTATTTTGTACAAGAATCGGGTTCTGCGGTGTGGTTTTGGCTTTTGTAGGGGCACCTACGGAGCATGTTTGAGTGGAACCCGAGGCATTGGAGAGTCAAAGAGCGGAAATAGGTCTTAGAGAGGGACCCTAGTCACGGGAATCGAGAGTAAGGGATGATGATATAAGTTTGGAAGCAAAGAGAGGGCAAACACATGAGTTGAAGACTCCTCGCGCAAGGGGGTAACTTCAAACGGTCATATCTCAAGTTATAGAGCAGATATTGAGATAATTCAAGTTGGAGATGAAATTTTATCTTGTTAGCTTTCCAATGATATATTATAAGCCCAATTTGACAAAGAAATGAGTGAGATATGGCCTTCCAAAGTCAAGTGCGCGCGCCAGTTTTTGGCCGCTCGGCCGTACGCTCGCCGAGCGAAAGGCTGAGCGGATAAGCACCCGAGAGCTAGCCGCCGAGTGCACATCCACTCGGCCGAGCGGAAGAGTCCACTCGCCGAGTGGATATATCTACTCACCGAGTGGATGGCCGAGTGGATGCCTGTTTTCGCCTTTGGACGCGTTTTTCCCGTTTGTCTTTTTGTACAACTATATAAGGCCACCTACCCTAATTGTGTAGCCACTTTTCATTATTCTGTTTTTCTTTCTCTCTCTCTTAGTTTTAGAGCTTTGGTTTCTCCACCATATTATTTTCTTTGCCTCTTTCACTTGTGAGAATTTTTGTAACAATTATCAAAGTTTTATTATTAATACAAATCAAGTCTTATTTTATTCATCTCCTCACTTTGTCACTTTTATTTGGGTAATAATTATTTCTCCCTTTTAATTATTGCATTTATATTGTTTTAATTATTGTTAATTTATGTTTAATAGTAAATTAATTAGAATTGTCTTACAAGTTTGAATCTTTATATAATTCCCATGATTAGTATCATGTTTAAGGTTTTATTAATTGTGATTAGTGTTAGTTTTATTAAGGGAGACTTGAGATTGAAATTGGCTAATTAGACTTGGAATTATTGATTAATTGCATGAGAATGAGTTAATTAGTGATTAGGCATTGGTTAATTGCTTGAGAGAGAATTGACCCTTCCCCTTGGCCTTGATAACTTGTTAGTGTGCATGATTAGGCCCAATTTAACCCCCTAAACTAAAGGTCTCAACTTTATGCTCGTGAACCTCTCTAACCCCTAGCGTTCGTCAATTATTGTCCAAACTCGTGTTTTAGTATAATTAGCGTCTTGTTTGTGTGTTTGAATTGTTTACTAGTAGGAAATAATTAGTAGTTTAGACCGAAATTTTGATTCTTAATTTGATTAGACTAGAATTAGAACTTAATCAATAGACAACCACCCTCCGTCCTCGTGGATTCGACCCTAGCTATAATAGGATGATTAGATTCGCCTAGATTAGAAATAGGCGTGTCAAATTTGGCGTCGTTGCCGGGGACGGTGTTGTTTAGTGATTGATATTGATTTTGTTTAGATTTTAGGACTAATCTTTGTTACTTGTTTTGTGCTTAATTTTGGGAATGACTCTACTTTCAAATGTTATTTGATTCCCTTCCCAAGTGCACTAGCAATAGTGTGCTTGCATTTTATGCTTGTGGTTGTTTGTTGGTGTGAAGCTTTTTAATGAGGCTCGTGGATCATATACTTCCCAATATTTCGGCGACCGAGCCTCCAATTAACCATGGCACTATTGAAACAACCGATTTTCAAATTAACCCCGAACTTATACTCCTCATTCAACAAGATGCTTTTGGGGGTGCAATTCACGAATGTCCATATGACCACCTCTCAACTTTTGGTCTATATTGCAAAACTTTCAAGTGTGAAGGAGTACCACACGAAACAATTCAACTTATCTTATTCCCTTTCTCACTTAAAGATAAAGCCAAGAAGTGGTTACACTCTCATCCTCCAAACACCTTCCACAAATTTTATGACCTATCAAAAGCTTTTCTAGACAAATTTTTCCCTCGTTCAAAACCGCCAAAATACGAAATGCTCTCCTCCAATTTTCACAAGGAGACCATGAGAGTTTTTCAAATGCATGGGAGCGTTTTAAGGGCCTCCAAAAGTCATGCCCCCATCATGGTCTTCCCCAATGGTTGTTGCTTAACCAATTTTATCAAGGTATACATGCGAAATATGTCGATTTTGTTAATGCTAGTGCCGGAGGCTCATTTGCGGAGTTGGAAGTAAAAGAATGTGAGATGTTGTTGGAGAGAATTGCAAGAACGGACTCACATTATTCAATTTCACTTGATAGAGTAGGAGGTAATGGTGAGCATGAGGTTACTTTTTCTTCAATCCAACGGTCTACATTTAAGGAGATGATCAACTCACTAAAAGAATATCATGAGGCAAATTCTTTGAAGTGTATCTATAAGGAAGGTGATCATCTCCCTAATGCTTTTGAAGAAGAAGAAGATGATGATGATGATGAGAAGGATGAGGAAGAGATTGAGGAGGATAATGATGTGATCGTCGAGAAGTTCAAGGCAAAATGAAAGGACAATACCCAAGAGAAATCCCTCAATGAGAGTGTCCTCAATCTTCATGAGTCTCGAAGCGTTTCTCAGGAAAATCCCCTATATGGATACGATTCGCTCTATGGCAACCCACGATTTGATGTATATGATGATGATGATTATGAGCAAGTGGGTGACGAAAGTGGTGATTGTAGTGAAATGATGATATTGGTGGATGATGACCTTGATGATAACTTGTTGAGCAATGTTTGAACCTCAAGAAGCATTCCAAGACAATCTATGCCAAAAAAGGATTAGACACCGCTAAATAAGACACCGGAATAGTTAAAACCGGTGTCAAATTGGTACGACACCGATTTTGCTATACCCGGTGTCATAGGTATTAAAAAAAAAACCTGCCGTGTGTACACACAACAAAAGGAAAAAAAAGAGTCTAGGACCTTTGACACCGGTTTGACTCAAAACCGGTGTCAAAGGTATTAAAAAAAAAGGAAAACTGCCGTGGGTACACAAAACAAAAGGAAAAAAAAAAGTCTAGGACCTTTGACACCGGTTTGACTCAAAACCGGTGTCAAAGGTATTAAAAAAAAAGGAAAACTGCCGTGGGTACACAAAACAAAAGGAAAAAAAAAGTCTAGGACCTTTGACACCGGTTTGACTCAAAACCGGTGTCAAAGGTATTAAAAAAAAGGAAAACTGCCGTGGGTACACAAAAAAAAAAAAAGAAAAAAAAAAGTCTAAGACCTTTGACACCGGTTGGTCTTAAAACCGGTGTCAAAGGTATTAAAAAAAAGGAAAACTGTCGTGGTTACACAAAATAGAGGACCTTTGACACCGGTGTTGGGTACAACCGGTGTCATAGAGGTTTTTTTTTTTGGAAAATAAGTGATTCAATAACACCCAGTACAATCGAATTCGCGTATCATCTTCTTCCCAATTCGCAAGCAAATTCAAAACCCAGGAAAAAAAAAACACGAAGACCGCCGGCGACTCATTGCTATCGCCGAGGACGTTTGCCCTATTGGATCGTCTTTTGTCGTCGCCTTCGTTCCCTATTCGCGTGGTTGCCGTCGCTCCGTGGTTGCCTCTAAGTTTCGTCGCGTTCGTGGTTGCCGTCGCTGCTCGGGGCTTTTTCCGCTCCGTCGCTGCTCGTGGTTGCCGCCGCCGCAACCGCGTCTTAGCTTCTTGCTCATCTAGCCGCCGCCCACTTCTTCCTCTTGGTGCATATTCCAATTAATAAGGTTTGTGTTTATTGATTTTTCAATTATTCTTGTTTTGAGTATAGTTATATTTATATGGTGAATTGCTCTTATTACGTGAATTGCACTTTTTTAGATTCATTGTGTGTATTGGCGTGCTACGTTGAATTGTTCTTATTTGGGTGAAATTGGTCATTAGTTGTCGGGAACAATAGAGTAGTACTACTTATATATAGTTGACAAAGAGACACCGGTTATGCATTTGACCGTTTTCTTATGTGTTTTGTTTGGTTATGAATATTGTATTGTAGTAGTAGCTAGTGGTTTAGTTATTCGATTAAAACAAATACATTTTATATGTTTGAATTAGTAGTTTTAATTACCGTGTTTGATTTTCTTAGAATAATTGGTTACTAATTTTAGTAGTAAGTTTAGTTCGATTATTGAAACAATAGAATTGTAGATTATTGAATTGATCGTTTTAATTAGTAAGATTTAGACGTTTACTTTTATTAGGTGGTGTTTAGGATAATTTGTTGTTAATTTTGGTTAATATAGACATGGATCGGAAATGGATAACAATGTCAAATCAAGGTGACTGTGATTATGAGGAGAGGATTCGAAAGTTTCTAAAGTTTGCCGAGAAAAATTGTGAAGATTTAAAGCGTATGCGGTGCCCGTGTTGTAATTGTTATAATATGAGATTTCACTCTCTTGATACGGTAAAATTTCATTTGGCTAAGAGTGCTTTTGCTTCAACTTATACAAAATGGATTTTTCATGGGGAGGCAACACATGACTTGGGCATGGATAATGAAAGTAATAGTGAATTTGTCCAAGAAGATATTAGAGAGAATATTGATGACTATATTGGAGAGGATGGTGAGGACTATATTGGTGAGGATGATGATGACAATAATATTGATGCGATTAGTGGGGAGGGTAGTGGAGAAGAGGGGACTGATGATCCGAATCAAGATGAAATTGATGTAGATGTAAATGGCGATGACCCGAATATGATGGAGAACTTGTTGAATGAAAATGAAGAGGTGTTGTATGAAAATTGCGAAAAGTAAACTAGATTGTCCGCCGTTTTAAAGTTGTATAATTTAAAAGCGGCAAATGGTTGGAGTGACAAGAGCTTTACTAGTTTGTTAGAGTTGTTGAATGACATGTTACCAAGTGGTAATACTCTCCCTACTCGGACTTATGAAGCCAAAAAAATGTTAGCTTCAATGGGTCTAGGCTACCAAAAGATTCATGCTTGTCCAAATGATTGTATATTGTATCGCAGAGATTATGAAAATGATGTTGTTTGTTCTATTTGCGGTACCTCTCGATACAAGGAGAATAGGAAGGGCGTTCCGGCTAAGGTTTTGTGGTACTTTCCCATAATACCAAGATTGAGAAGACTCTTTGCCAACCCAAAGGACGCGGAATTATTAACATGGCATAAATCCGGTAAAGATCGAAAGCATGATGGCAAGTTGAGGCATCCGGCCGATGCTTCTCAATGGAGACTTTTTGATGCCAACAACCGTGATTTTAGCAAAGAACCAAGAAATTTGCGGCTTGCGCTATCAACAGATGGAATGAACCCATTCGGTAATATGAGTAGTGCACATAGTACATGGCCTGTTATATTGATTACTTATAATTTGCCTCCTGAGTTGTGCATGAAGAGGAAATATATGATGCTTTCTTTGTTGATTTCTGGCCCACGGCAACCGGGTAACGACATAGATGTTTATTTGGCTCCTCTTCTTGATGATTTAAAATTGTTGTGGGATGAAGGAGTACTAGTCTTTCATGCTCATGTTGGTCGTAAATTCAATCTACGTGCTATGTTGTTCAACACTAGCCAAGATTTTCCTGTATATGGCAACTTGTCCGGATATAGTGTTAAAGGAGATAATGCATGTCCGATATGTGAAGAAGATGCAACCAAACTCTATCTTAAAAATTCTCACAAGAATGTCTATCTTGATCATCGTAGATTCTTGCCGTTCAACCACCCTTATCGTAGACTAAGAAAAGCTTTCAATGGAAAACCAGAATTGCGTTCGCGTCCAACGGTTTGACGGGTGCCCAAGTGTATGAGAAAGTCAAGGATTTGCAAATCACATACGCAAGAAATGTGGTTCTAAACTTCCATCCAAAGGTTACAAGAAAAGATCTATATTTTTTGATCTTCCTTATTGGAAAGAGTTGACAGTTAGACATTCTCTTGATCTCATGCATATAGAAAAGAATTTTTGTGATTCTCTTGTTGGCACATTGTTGGATATTCCGAACAAGACAAAAGACACTGCGAAGGGAAGACAAGATATGTTTGATGAATTTGAACTTAGAGAAGAGTTGCTAGCGCAAAAAGTAGGCACACGAACCCGTTTACCCCCCGCCGCTCATACGCTCTCTAAAAATGAGAAAAAACAATTTTGTGAGTGTCTTAAGGGAATAAAGGTTCCGGAAGGGTATTCTTCAAACATTAGCATCCGTGTGTCTATGAAGGATTTGAAAATTGTGGGATTGAAGTCTCATGATTGTCATATACTCATGCAACAACTTTTGCCCGTAGCTATTCGTTCAATTTTACCAAAAAAGGTACGATATGCTATTACAAAGGTGTGTTTATTCTTTAATGTCATTTGTAGCAAGGAGATTAATCCGCCTGAGTTGGACAATTTGGAGGAAGGGATTATTTTCACATTATGTCAGTTAGAGATGTATTTTCCTGTTTCTTTTTTTGATATCATGGTTCATTTACCGGTTCATTTGGTAAGAGAGATCAAAGAATGCGGTCCTATCTTCTTGAGATATCAATATCCGTATGAAAGATGCATGAAAATATACAAGGATTATGTGACAAATAGATCTCATCCCGAAGGTTGTATTGCCGAGCGTTATATCATAGAAGAGGCTCTTTCTTTTTGTTATGAATTTATCTCCGATGATGAGCGGGTTGGTCTTCCAAAACCACGTCATGCCGACAAAATGGAAGGCAAGGGTGTTACGGGTCACAAGATTATTCAACTCAATACCGAAGAAATGGATTCAGTTCACTCATATGTTCTTCACAATGATGATGCTGTCGAATCTTACATTAAGATGGATAAAAGTTTTTGAGAAATGTGCATAGAAATAAGAGTGGCATGTGGATTGAGAATGAGAACAAAAAGAGATTTGGCACTTGGTTGAAGAACCAAGTGGTAAGTCAACCGATCAACAAATTTTCTGAACATGTAAGGATTCTTTCTTTTGGTCCATCTCTACAAATTTCCTCTTACAGTGGATATGCGATTGGTGGATATACATTCTATGCCAAAGAACAAGATTCAAGAAGCACTATGCAAAATAGTGGAGTTTGTGTTGAGGCTGTTTCATTTCATTTTTCAAGTGCTAAGGATAACAATCCAATTGAAAAAGGAATGCTTTACTATGGGCAAATTGAAGAGATTTGGGAATTGTATTACCAAACTGTTCGGATTCCCTTTTTTAAATGCAAGTGGGTTGACAATAACAACGGTGTTAGAAGAGATGAGTTGGATTTCACTTTGGTTAACTTTGATAAGGTTTCACATAAAAATGATCCGTTCTTGTTCGCAAGCCAAACGAAACAAGTTTTTTATGTGAGTGACCCTTTGGATAAGAAATGGTCAATTGTTTTATCCGCTCGACCTAGACATAAGTTTGATTATTATGTTGAAGATGAGATTCTCAAAGGTTTGGGTGCTCCGACTTCATGTAATGATGAGATAGAAAACGATGATGATTCCTTATTATATGTTAGAGACGATCATGATGAGGGAATTTGGGTGCAAGATGATACAAATGGAGCTTCATCTTCGAAAGTAACTAAAAAACGTTCTCGGACCAACGTAAGTCGCCTATCAAGAAGTTTTTGGTATTTAGTTTTACGTGTACTTTTAATTTTCATTATATTACTTGCACAAGTTCCTCTTAATTTTATTTGTATTACTTATGTTTAATATTTAATTACTTGTACTTATTATATTTATTTTATTTTATTTAACTCTTTGTGTTTTTATAAATAATCATGTTTATATTTTGTGTATGTAGGTTGGATAATGTCCACTCGAAGAAGAAAAAAGTCAAAGAGTGGCGGTGATGATAATGCCGATTCCGATAGTGAAAGAGGTCAAACTTTACTACGCGTATGTGCCAAAGCATTACAAAATGGTACTCCTTTTCCGCTAGAGTGGAGCACGGACGGGTTGTTAAATCCTATTGGCGAACATCGTGCCAAGTTTAGTAGTTGGATAGGTGCCACCGCACGTGCACATGTGCCTATCACTTTGAGAGAGTGGAAGAAGCTTGACGAAGCCACAAGGGAACGTGTCTTACACGATATTGAGGTTAGATTTAATATTCAATTTATATCATATGTTTTTTATTTTATGTAAAAGTTATCTCCTTCTTTATGTTGTTTTTATATATATGTATGTGTTTTGTTGTGTTGGTAGGGTGCATTTTATGTTCATCCCGAGCGTAGAGGATCTTAGGTGTTAAGGATAGCCGGGGAAAGATGGAGAAATTGGAAGACCAAGCTTCACCTTAAGTATATGTATGTGGAAAACGAGGAGACCAAGGAAAAGTCAGTTGTAAGGAAGCCGCCGGTCGTGTATCCACAAATCACTCAAGATCAATGGGATGCTTTTATAGAATATCATTTGAAAGATGCAAAGTTTCTAGTAAGTTTACTTATAATTTTATAATTCTATTTAAACTTTAGTTTATTTTAATGGATGATCTAACTTTTTTTTGGGGATTATTAGTCATTTAGCAAAGACGGGAAAGAGAATGCGTCCAAAAAGAAGACTAAATACTTCGGCTCTCGGAAAGGATATATTGGCAGCACCGAAGAAATTGTAAGTAAATATACACCTATTTACTTTTTTCTATTATTGATAATTCAAAACTAATCGTATATTTTTATTACTAACACAAAAATGTATTAGGTTGAGGAATTTGCCTCTAAAGGTGTGAAAATCAAAGAAGTACCACGTCATGTCTCTTGGTTGAGAGCGCATAAATCTAGGAAAGGTGCGATGTCCGAGTATGACGAGGAAGTGGTGAAAGAAATTGTAAGTTTTTTAAATCATTTCACATAGTAATTTTAATAATTCATTTTACATATAAATTTAAGTATACTAATTAGTCTCTTTATTTCATTTTTAGGGGGTGTTGGAAGAAGCCGTGGAAGAGGGAACATTTGTTCCACAAGGGCGAGATGATATATTATCACGTGCAATCGGCAAAGAGGAGCACCCGGGTCGTGTTCGTGGTGTAACCAACATGGTGAATATTTCTGATGTTTTTGGTCGATCTACGAAGAAGATGTCCGAGATAAAGTTAGAGAATACGGTGTGAACAATGCAATCCCAAATGTTCAAGATGAGTCAAATGTTTTGCAAATTCGTAGCCGGCGATACTCCAAGTCAAGAACATATGAAAACATTCATGAGCATGATGAACAGTCACGATTCGCAAGCAAGGGAAGACAACGAAGAGGATAGAGTGTCTAAGGATTCTAATAATGTGTTAAGAAAGGGGAAAGCAGTGAGTTTAAATGAAGATCGTGACCCTCCTGCTTCCCATTCATCTGCGAGACAGGTTCCTCAAACGTCAACCTCATCAATTCAACATACAATTGAGGGGGGGGGGGCAGGTTCAGGTATCTAATATAGTTATACAATTTTTTAAATAAAAATCAAGTATATTTAGGAATTGTGGTATATATAAAGTTTGGCCAAACTTTCATTATTGCTTTATTAATGTAGGGTTGGCATAAGTGTCAAATGTCACTTCCGAGCAATCCACAAGAGATAGTAGCTTTAGGAGAAGTATATGTGCCGGGCAATTCGGAACTAATCCTTCTACACAATAACATTGTACCTTCCGGTTATAGTGAAGTGAGTATCTCGAAAGATTTGGTGCCAAATGCCGAATTGCCAGTTCCGACCCCAGAAGCTTGTTTTCTCTCTTCGGCCGTTGGTGGTTATGTGTTGTGGCCATCTCCTTTTATATTTCCAGTGACCAATACGGTAACTTATATTTCATAATAATTGAAATTGTCATATTTTTTTTTATTTATATTCACTTTCTAACAAGTGTTTTATGTTGTTTGTTCACTTAGAATGACACGGACAACTCTACAAATAAGCACAACACACCACCAACCAACACTTCGACCCCTACATCAACTTCCATTTCCTCTTCTAAAGACATAACCACGGAAGATAAATGAAGATTAGGAGAACTGTGTTGATGAGGTGGCTTTGTAAGGAAGCTCGAAAGATGAAGAAATCCGGATCGAGAAAAACTTTGCATGTTCCCGAGCATGTGCTCCATATATGCAAGACTTGTATGTGACACCGAAAGAGATGGAGCAATGGTGTTATCAATGGCAAATTCAATCTACTCACATTACGGCATTTATCTTGTAAGTCACTAATAACCTTTGTTTAAGTAAAATAATAATTCTAGTTTAGATACTAATCGTATATTGCTTAATTCATACATGTAACACTATTTTTGTTTTGTTTTATGTAATAGGTATTTGAGAAAGGTGTGTGAAAAGAGCCGTGTAGAGGGTTTGTATGGTTTTTTATGCCCGGCATATTTGTCTCCTATAACACCTGTTGATGATGAGGATGATCGTGGGAATTATGTTTATAATGCTTTTACTTGTACAACATGTGCACACGGGCAAAAAATATTTTTTGCACCTTATAATGAAAGGTAACTAGTTTTACCAATTCTTGTACTTTTTTTTTATATTTCATAACTTATATTTGTTTTATAATGTATAGTGCACATTGGATGTTAGCTGTGATTCATCCACCGCCGGGAACGGGGTTTTGGTTAGATCCATCAAGAGGGACCAAGAAACCACCCGAATTTCTTCTTAATCTGATACAAGAGTATGTGTATATTATATAAGTTATTTTATTTAAACTCATTACTAGTTAATTATACCTTATATATTGGAATTTTGGTTTTATTTTGCTAGCGCCGTCACGAGAATCAGGAGTTTGGATCCTCTAGACAAGTTTACTAACACTTCGACGCTTGTGAAATGGCAAAATATAATGGTACGTTTGAATTTTTGTTTTTATTAAATATAATTTTGATATCCTATTTATACGTTCGAATTTTAGCTAACTTATTTTTTATTTGTTTTATAGTGTCCCCGTCAACCATTAGGAAGTCAAGATTGTGGATTTTATGTTTGCCGTTACATGTTTGAGATAATCCAAACAAAAGTTACAACTATTCCTATTGCGGTAAATATCAAAACATATATCTTGTTATTTATCAATGTGTAAAATTTGGTAATCTAAATTCATTTTGTTGTTTTAGTATGTTGTGAAAGGTTGCAAACAATTTACGGATGAACAAGTGGATCAAATAAGAGATCTTTGGACTATATTTGTCTTTGTGGATGAAGATGAAGAAGAAGATGAAGATTTCTAGCTACTTTGGTTTGCTTGTAAGTGTTCAAATCTAATGTGATTTCTTTTAATTTTAGACTCTCTTTAAGTTAGAATAGAGAAGTTGGTATGTTTTAGTATGGAAATTTAGAACTTGGAAAAGTAGAGAACTCCATTGTTAGTTGTATTTTGGAGGAATGTTGTGGATCAGAGTGATTGAGATTCGATGGTTGAGAATCGGTTTGAAATACTTGATAGTCGAAGAATTGGAGATTGGTATCTCGTGGCTTGTTAATTGTGTATATACACATATATTGTATGTGTAATGTGGGAACTGGCGACTAATCGGATCGTGGTCGCCAATTCCCTGGCCGAGGCAGAAGCAGCCAAACCAAAAAAAAAATGTTACATACGACACCGGTTATAAGAACAACCGGTGTTAAAGCCCTACGCAGAAAAAAAAAAATACATCTATGACACCGGTTATAAGAACAACCAGTGTCAAAGCCTTACCCAAAAAACAAAAAAAAATTTACATCTATGACACCGGTTATAAGAACAACCGGTGTCAAAGCCTTACCCAAAAAACAAAAAAACATACACCTATGACACCGGTTTTCCCTACAACCGGTGTCAAAGCTCTTTTCCAATCGCGCGTCCCACGTACACTTTCAACACCGGTTTGACTGACAACCGGTATTGCAAGTACACGAAATGACTCCGGGTAAAGTTTGTGCAACCGGTGTCGTATGTAAAGACACCGGCAGCCCAGACACCGGTTACAACCGGTGTCGGGATCAAATTCAACCCGGTGTCTTTCTCTCTTTTTGGCGTAGTATCCTCTATATGAATTTGATTATTCTTATGACGACAATCCACTCTTTGATACTTATGACGAAAACTTGTCACTTGATGAAATATTGGAGAAGTCATTGAGTAAGGATGAGGATGGAGTTTCAATAGGGGAGCATGAAGAACCACGGGGCAAAGAAAAACATACTAAGATTGTCCCTTCTTATAAGGAGGAAGTTGGGCTTTTGGAGAGTATTAAAGAAAAGGTATCGAGTGCGAGTCGATTTGATGTTAATGGTTCTAATCTCTCCGTGCCTCACTATAAATCCAAGAAAACCCATGAAGACAATGGTATGTCAATGGGGTGGAGAGGTTCCTACAAGCATCTCAAGTCTTGTCAAAATCTTATCGCTCAAGCTTCATTGAAGATAATGTCTTATGCATCTCTTTGGGTACCATCAATTGATTACTCTTCCTCTTTGACAAGTTGCTACGTGCATTGATGGGTAATTTAATAATGGGGCCGACATGACAATAGCCACCTCTCAAAACCACAAGCTATGAGAAGAACATAAGATGGAGCATCGACCTTTAAAAACCATAGGTAATACGCTTTACTCACTCCCTTTTATTTAAACATTGAGGACAATGTCCGATTCAAGTGTGGGGGAGGTTTGGGTTTGGGGTTTCTTGTTGCTCTTGCCTAGATTTGTGATAGCTCGTGGTTGTGGGATATGATGGTATGTTAGACTTGGATTTTCATTGATCATGAATGCATCTTGTTTGATGATTTGAGTCTATGTGGTGGTATAAAATTGTATGACTTTTGATTATTTGTTTGTTCTCCTTAGTTGACTATTTGCATATTTAGATGTTTGTTGTTTATGCTTCCTTGAATCCAAATCCCTAATATCCAAATTTTGATAAACTTGTGTATACTTATTTACTTGCTTTGTTTCTTGTATTTTTTTTTCTTTTCTTGTTTTTCAAAAATCCAAAAAAAAAAAATTCAAGTGTAAATACCTTTGCTCAATTTAGAAATCTTTCTAGTTTTCAACTTTTTGGGAAATTATGCCACTTAGACAATCCTTCTTGCACCATTGCATTGTGAATAAGTGTTTTTCCCGCCTAGTGTTTTGACTTTGAGGCTACTATTCCAATTAATTTGTTTTTGCCAATTTTGTGCGTTGAATGCTTTGTGTGACTACTCTCCCAAGGTGACATTATTGTGCTTGATAGCGTCTATCTTCCACAAACACCTAGAAGGAGGTGTGACCGCCCCTACCTTGGCGCACCTCCGCCACCAATGAAGCTTTAATAAGCCAATTTGGTAATAAAATCCCCTTTCATTAAAAAATTTCAAAAAAAAAAAAAAAAAAAGAAAAAAACATTACCCCCATCCCCTCAATAAAGTTGGTATGACCCGGTAAGGGGTCTAACCAACACATTCGATTCTCGAAAGTTCAAAAAGAAAAAAAACAGTTTTTGCAAGTAAAACTCCCAAAAATTGATTTTTTTTGTTATCTAGTTTTGAAATGGGGACACCTTAGCCTCACAAATTAATATTTGTTGAATAAACCACAAATTCTATACATATTCTAACCTCTTTCTCCACAAAATTTTTAGTTGTCAAACATAATTTTGGACGATCCTTAGCACCTATACTTGTAGGAGTCGGGATTTGGGGTCCACAAGACTAAACGCGCACTTGAGGACTTTCTCACCTCCCTCCATGCCTCTTTGTCAACGTGTTAGGGGGTCAACCCTTGTGAGCAATGCTTTAGTGGATTTGGTAGATTGTCTAGTGTATATAGTTACCTTTTTAGTTGAGTTTTAGGATCATTTCTTTTGCGTTAGGCGAAGACAAAAAACCTCCTAGACTCCCATTTGGGTTAGGATGGTAGTCACTTTTGAGGGAAGTGGCTTATTTTGTTCGAAATCAATCTACTTTTTGTGTATGTCCTTCAATGACGTGATTGCATTCCAAATTTTCTCGCAAGACCCTCCTTGCCTCCCAAGGGGTGTCCATCCTCAAGGATACCCCGGAGTGGGAGTTGAAGGGGCGTGGAGCACGCTAAAGCTCATTCGGCTATTATATAATAAAATGGTTATTTTGTTAGTTTGTAGATTTGTGGTTGTTTATTGTAATAAAAGTGAGGCGTATCTAGTTGTGTCTTAATATTGAGCCCGTCTCCCCCTCTTTGCGTTGTGATTTGATTTGACTTACTCGAGGACGAGTAAGAATTTAGTGTGGGGGAGTTTGAAATATGACTCATATGTCCTCATTTTCATGCGATTCTTGCTCTCTCGTCTCCTACTTTTGATGATTTTATAGTGACTTTCCCGCACTTTTCATATATATGTTTATCTTAGCTCAATTCAATGCCATTTTGCAAATTCTAGTGCATTTTCTATTTTGTACAAGAATCGGGTTCTGCGGTGTGGTTATGGCTTTTGTAGGGGCACCTACGGAGCATGTTTAAGTGGAACCCGAGGCATTGGAGAGTCAAAGAGCGGAGATAGGTCTTAGAGAGGGACCCTAGTCACGGGAATCGAGAGTAAGGGATGATGATATAAGTTTGGAAGCAAAGAGAGGGCAAACACATGAGTTGAAGACTCCTCGCGCAAGGGGGTAACTTCAAATGATCATATCTCAAGTTGTAGAGCAGATATTGAGATAATTAAAGTTGGAGATGAAAGTTTATCTTGTTAGCTTTCCAATGATATATTATAAGCCCAATTTGACAAAGAAATGAGTGAGATATGGCCTTCCAAAGTCAAGTGCGCGCGCCAATTTTTGGCCGCTCGGTCGTAAGCGGCCGCTCAGTCGTACGCTCGCCGAGCGAACGGCCGAGCGGATAAGCACCCGAGAGCTAGCCGCCGAGTGCACATCCACTCGGCCGAGCGGAAGAGTCCACTCGCCGAGTGGATGGCCGAGTGGATGCCTGTTTTCGCCTTTGGACGCGTTTTTCCCGTTTGTCTTTTTGTACAATTATATAAGGCCACCTACCCTAATTGTGTAGCCACTTTTCATTATTCTGTTTTTCTTTCTCTCTCTCTTAGTTTTAGAGCTTTGGTTTCTCCACCATATTATTTTCTTTGCCTCTTTCACTTGTGAGAATTTTTGTAACAATTATCAAAGTTTTATTATTAATACAAATCAAGTCTTATTTTATTCATCTCCTCACTTTGTCACTTTTATTTGGGTAATAATTATTTCTCCCTTTTAATTATTGCATTTATATTGTTTTAATTATTGTTAATTTATGTTTAATAGTAAATTAATTAGAATTGTCTTACAAGTTTGAATCTTTATATAATTCCCATGATTAGTATCATGTTTAAGGTTTTATTAATTGTGATTAGTGTTATTTTAATCATGTGTGAAAAGTTTCTATAGCTAGGGGTGAGGTTAATGGGTTAAAGTTGTGAACTTTATGTTTAGGGGGGTTGTCTAATGGTTATTACTTGCAAAGCATGCTACTTTATCACATTTTCTAATGTTTTAACGATTGGTAAACATAGATGACGATCTATTTTACTTATTATTGCGTTTTAATCAACATGGGAGACTTGAGATTGAAATTGGCTAATTAGACTTGGAATTATTGATTAATTGCATGAGAATGAGTTAATTAGAATTGACCCTTCCCCTTGGCCTTGATAACTTGTTAGTGTGCATGATTAGGCCCAATTCAACCCCCTAAACTAAAGGTCTCAACTTTATGCTCGTGAACCTCTCTAACCCCTAGCGTTCGTCAATTATTGTCCAAACTCGTGTTTTAGTATAATTAGCGTCTTGTTTGTGTGTTTGAATTGTTTACTAGTAGGAAATAATTAGTAGTTTAGACCGAAATTTTGATTCTTAATTTGATTAGACTAGAATTAGAACTTAATCAATAGACAACCACCCTCCGTCCTCGTGGATTCGACCCTAGCTATACTAGGATGATTAGATTCGCTTAGATTAGAAATAGGCGTGTCAGAGCCCAATAGGATGAAGTCAACCCAGAATTGAACACAGTAGCTCGCTTTCCACCCAATCACCCTCTGAGCCTTGCTTTAAGTTTTGGTGCAACCCTCATCTTCATCTTCATAGTAGCCTTGTTTGAAGAAAAGTCTTTCATGGTATGCCTTAGACTCTCATGCTCCAATAAGCATAGTTAAAACTTTGCTCTTCTTTGGTTGCAATATGTTGTCTACCCAACTATCAATAGTAGAAGGATAGGGATTCGAACTTCCTTTTTCGCCATAGTTGCATGCCTTGTCTTTTTCATGAACTTTGATGCACAAATCTGAATTTTCAACTTGATTTTTTTCTATGTTTGACTCAAGACATTCTTTCTTGTCAAGTTTTTTAATCTCACAAGGAATTTGTTCTTCGGTAGTCAAAGAGTTTTCCTTTGGAGACTCTATTTCAACCCCTTGAGACAAATAAGATACTAACTTCTTTAATGAGTTCTCAACTACACGCTGTAATTCTGATTTCATTCGCTCACTAAAAGATTTGAGCCAATCCTTGTAGCTATTAATGAGCACAATTTTCTTCCTACCATAAGTAGCAACATAGGCATCTTGCGATTCATCATAATAATAAGCATTAAGATTTCCAATATAATCTTCTCCAAACAACAAGTGTATGTCACTCATATCAAAAACGTCACATTATACGCAATTGAGTATAGGACCCAATGAATAATGAACCCAAACTTGTTGTGTGACCGCAAATAAACGACCAGTTTGAAAACATTGTAGCATATATGGATTAGGATGTACGTCGGTCTTAAGATTCAAACGATTCTCCAAGTAAGTTGAAGCTAGATTTGAAAAATTAGAGTCAATAGCAAACTTAGCAATCTTGTTCTCGCCTACTAAACACTTAGATTAAAACTTGTAGTCGATCTCCATGGTTGTAGCCTAAATTTATATTATATAATCCGACTTTCAGTTTATATAATTTATATTGCAATTCATTTATACTCTTATCGTTTCTAAATTATATGAAGTCGGATAGTTGAAATTCAACCAAATGAGAAGGGGCTCGACCCCTCCGTTATATATTCGATAGTTGTGTACTCGTCTTTGTTTGATATTCGGCTTTGGCCTAAGTTGTCATATGAGTTCAATTCTATGAATTAAATAATATATATAAGATGGATGAATGGCTATGTTGAATAATGTTACATCACAATCTTCTAGAGCAGGCGTGACCACTGGTCCGTCGGGGAATTACAATACACCTCTGATCAAGGTGAAAATCTGGGCTGGGGTAGCTGCCAGTCGCCCATTAGACTTCCTCCTACAAGGGTTACATCCTACTGGCTCTCTAGTGAGGGGTGTTCACACTCGGTCCTATAGGGAGGTTCAAGGGCTCTAGTAGCGTGTTGGGGTAGGTACCAATCACGAAACCGGATTTATAATTGTTGTGATATTAAATTGATTGAATCTCGACTTTGAGCCTTCATTATGATCCAATACTTGGCTTTCTTTGTCTAAACGTTGCTTGATTTGCTACACGCCATGAAGGCGCGTATCTTGTTGTCCTAATTGTTCTATATGCTCGTGAGTTCTTACTCAGCCCTTTGCTGACGTTCTATGTTTTGGGTTCGTCCCTACCCTATTTTGGGGCCTGTATCATTCCATGATGATGCAGTTGGCAGGTCTACTTGAAGTGAATTGTTGCATGGACATTTGTGCATATCATGGGGCTAGCTTGGAATATATGATACTACAGTTGAGTCACTTTAATCAGTTGTACTTGTCATTTCAGTTGGGATTAGGTTTTGTAAACTGGACTTCAGACTTCCGCTGTCAACTCGTTATCATTTATGTAAATAAGTTGGTTTAAATTTTATCAGTGTTTTAGCCTTGCAGCTGACTCAGTAGTCAATTATGGCATAACAATCCTAGATTTTTGTATTATTAAATTCGGTCAAAATTTAGGATTGTTACAAAAAGACCTACCGAGAGACCTATATTTTGCCCGATGGTGGAGACTAACGAGTGTAATGACTAATGACACTGCACCGAATTCTTTCATATCCAATACTTCTAACTCAAGCCTAGATCTACCCACTCGGAGTTCACCTTTATTTATTTATTTTTGACAATGGTACTTGGAGTTGACTACCCAATAATATTAGCGAGAAAACAAAAATTGGGAGTAATCCATGAACTAAAACTTTAAAATCTCTTAATAAAACAACTTCATGCAAACGAGAGAACCATATGAGACATTGTTGTAACAGCCTCCTTGTCAGCTGGTTCACAACCTAGAAGAGCCAATCAAAGCCTCAGTCAGGTACACGTCTTCAGCGAAAGACATCTGGAACTATCTTCAGAAAACCTATGGGATCTGCAATGGAGTCAGAGAGTATCAGCTGGAGCTGGAAATTCAACAAGCAACTCAGGGAAGTAAGAGTATAACTGAGTATCATACCCACTTGGTCACTCTGTGGCAAACCCTGGAGGTTATGGAAGACTGGCCAACTCTCACTAATAATTCCATTGAGATTAATGCTTACTTTGAGGCTTTAAAAACACAAAGAGAGTTTCTAAATGGTTTGGATCCATAATATGGACCCTTGAGAAGCCAAATGCTGATGAGAAGTCCACTGCCTATAGTGGAGAGGCTGTTTCTCTGTTACAACAAGAAGAAATACGAAGTCAGGTCCTAGAAGGTGCCAACAACGTAGAGATAGATCAGGTTGCCTTTCACATCAACCAGCAGACCAGAGATCAAAACCACTAGAGCAACCAGCAGACTAGGAATGACAACTCAGTCAAAAAGGAGTGTGTCATCTACCAGAAGAAAGGCCACAACAAAGATGAGTGCTGGTGGAACAAAGACATTCCCAACAATCCTGGTCCTCCACCAAAGAAAGAAACCAGTATCAAGCCAACAACAAGTGGAACAACAACAACAAATATAAGAAACCTTGGAACAAGTCAGCCAACAATGCCGCTGGTTCTAATGAGTCTGGAAGTGGAACCAATCCAGTAATGATCTCTCAGGAAGCACTACTCATGTCAGCAACTCTGAATTCACAGAGGATGAACTTGCTGCACACTTTGCAGGTAACATTCATTGTTACAATACTTACTTAAATAGTGTTGCAAATAAATGGATTATGGTGCTAGTGATCACATGATAGCCGACATAAGTAAACTCTCAAACCCAAAACTGGTAGAAAAAAGGTCAAGAATTAACCTGCCAAATGGGGAGGTGTCATATGTTTCACATGTTGGGGATCACAGACTGCAGAATGGGATAACTTTAAAAAGGGTGTTGTTTGTGCCAAACTTTAAGAACAATCTATTATATGTGCAAAAGCTGGTTGAGTCTGAGGGGTGCTATGTGACATTTTACAAAACTCTCTGTGTTATACAGGACTTATCCACCAAGAGGATTAGAGAAGTTGGAAAAGACTACAAAGGCATCTACAATTTGAAATAGGGACTTTTGTTTTCTAGAACACTAGATGTCAGCTTGTTGATGATATGAGCAGCTGTGAGAACACAATCCCCCCCAAAATTTCAATGGTACACCTAAGTGAAACATGATAGCTCTACAGACTTCAAGTAGGTGTCTGTGTTTCCTTTCTACTGTGCCATTTTGTTGTGGAGTATCAGTACAGCTGGTTTGATGAGTAATACCCATGTTGCTCAAGAATCTGCCACAATCACCTTCTACAATTTCCTTTGCATTGTCCGATCTGACCATCTTGATGTTTGTCTCAAACTGAGTTTCTACCAGCTTGTAAAACTTTGGAACCAGCTCACCTAATTCACTTTTGTTTCTCATTAAGAAAATCCAACTAGCCCGGCTGTTTTCATCCACAATGGTGAGGAAAAATATATGTCTCAGCCTGGTTTCAGTGTTGTATGGACCCCAAACATCTAAGTGAATCAGATCAAAAGGTTTATCGGCATTGTACTCTCTCGGGAAAAGGCAACCTAGTAAGTTTAGCCAAAGTTGGGTTCCACAGAATTTAGATGTGAACTACCATTTTGTAAGAGAAAAGATTCAACAAGGTCTGCTTCACACAGCATATGTTCCATCTACAAATCAGGTAGTAGATGTCCTAACTAAGTCCCTATCAGCCTCACAACATGAGAAGCTCTTAAGCAAGATGGGAGTGTCGAGGGTCTCCACTCTCCACTCTCATCTTAGGGGCGGGGGGTGTAAAACCAGGAATGCAGAAACAAGACTTGGAGGACGGAAATGATTGTAAGAACTGACAAGACTGGGTCAATGTGACAACAACAAATGATGTCACTCTCAGTTTGTGAATGCCAAAGGAGAACATGTGAATGCAATTTGGTCAATTGGAAGCAAGAGAAAATAGGACCACTTCAATGATAAAAGAAGTGCATAGAAGCTTTCCATATATGTATTTAGCTATATTAAGGAAACATCACTTTCGGTGTATCAAGTGGCTCATTCTATATATTGTAAAGAATTGTGTACATTAAAAGGAAAATTTTCTAAATACTACCTTTTATACACTAAAACTTCCAAAATCCTACCTTATTTTTAAAAAGTTTCGAACTCCTAGCTTATAGAACATCTTTTTTATCAAACTCCTACCAAAACTTCTACTCCAACGGGTTTGACTATATTTTTCGGCATTGACCTTCGACTTGGAGCGATTTCCTTCGATTTGTTTCATATTCCCTCAAATTTCACCTTCTCTCTCCTATTTCTCACATTATATCACATTGCACTCCAATTTGATCTTCTCTCTCCTATTTCTCACATCTTGCGATCAAATTGAAGTGCAGTGTGATATAATGTGGGAAATAGGAAAGAGAAGGTGAAAATGGAGGGAGAAATTGGAGGAAAAACGAAACAAATCGAAGGAAATCGCGTCAATTTGAAGGTCAATGTCGGAAAACAGAGTCAAACTCGCCGGAGTAGAAGTTTTGGTAGGAGTTTGACAAAAAAATGTTTTATAAGGTAGGAGTTGGAAACTATTTAAAAATAAGGTAGAATTTTGGAAGTTTTGGTATATAAAATGTAGGAGTTAAAAACTCATCCACATTAAAATCATAATTTTCAGAATCAATACAACAACCACATCTTTCTCACAAACTCTTTCCAATCTTCACATTTTCATTATATTTTTGAATCTAAGCCATGGTTTTCTCATTGTCCTTCATGAACTCCAATGTCTTCAATTGCCTATGAACAAACGGAATGAATAAAATGTTGAACTCAACTCCATGACGTAGAACAAGCATTACGAATTCATAACTATTACCTTAACCAAAAACCCACAACATAAAGGGTTGCGACGCCGACTTTCAAACGTATAATATAAGATAGTACAGGAGTCTCCTAGTTTGGACAACTCAAAAGAACGGTAGGAGGAAAAGGAAAATTGTGCAACAAGCTATTGAGCTTTTGCCCAGGGACTCTGTTCATGAATGCCTTTGAAATGATACCATTTTATTTTACGCAATTCCAAGTTCCACGACTTCCCAAACACTTGAAATATTCAATTCCACAATTGAATCATTTGAATGCCAACAAAATGTTCCCAAAGACAGCAGGGAAGCGTCTGCTCCAAATTAGCCCCATGCCCCTTTCCTCAAGTGGTATCCAAAAAAACCAATTCTTGGTTTTCCCTCATGGTCTGCTATGGGTGTAATTTTCCCATGTGTCACCAGTTTCATTCCCCGCTTTCCCTCGAATTCCTTCCCCTCACTTTTCTGTGTAACCCTTGGATGAATACGAGAGCTGAACTGACGTAATTCATATCCACCATCATTAAGACCATTCAACAGAAATGGTAAAACATTCAGGCCCACAAACTTCCGCCAGGATCAGTATTAAGTTGTTTCTTAGAACCACCAGTGCTCGTAAAGGGTGCACAGTCCAGAAGGGCACCTAAACCACGATCCTGACAATTAAAAGAATTGGCCACAGTTAACACCAAAAATCTTACTTTGAATATACCCCAAAAACACGCGCAAGAATGCAAACTTTTTAGGCAAGCAGTAGGCAGCAAAAATTACATGCAGAATATGACACTCAAGAATCGCATATTATTTAGCATCGCAAACCCACCTGCTGGAAGCTCCGGCCAAGCTGACAACTGCTCAATAAATATGAGTAGCAGACACATATTGACGAGTCATTCAAAGCAGCTCATCGACGACCTGCTTGACAAATTTATCTGCTCAGGAAGAAAAAGGGCAATAAAGCAATAAAAACAAATTATTAGCTTGAAAGTCTGCAACTTTGATCAATAACCATTAGTTCATTACTCATGGCCTAATCATCCTAGCATAAGAAACCTTACTCCTTATCAGATCAAAAGTTGTTAGAATGAGTTGAGAGATTTTCAGAGCAAATGTAATTCAGGTCCAGAAGACCACGGGTTAAAAATACAAAGATATGTTTGTTTCCAGTCACCAATTTGTCAATTGGCCTTGGCTCCAATCAACAACTGTTCCTACGCGCTCTAGATGAAAAAACACTCCTTGTAACGTCACTACAGAAGCATTAAGAGTGAAAACATCTTGCAAAATATACCTTCAAGAATCTTTATTCAAGAAGCCTCACTGTTGGGAATGTCTTTGTAATGATTACACCAAACCCCTTCTTACCAGTGTTACCTGAGATTCTAAGGATGCAACTTGTTCAGCCCAGTCATCTCAGATAGTACATCATTTCCAAAACTACTCACGCATTAACAGGAGTGAGCAACACAACAAAACAGGAATGAGTAACACAACAGAAGCCTGTCTCTAGAAACACCAAAACATACAATTTAACAATCGCCTCTCCTTGAGCACTTTTTAATGTACCAAACCAACAAGGGCAACAACTACTTTGTGTACCTTGATATATTCCTGGACTTGTGGTGCCTTCTAGCTAATAGCCAGGGCTTGGTACAACAGACATGCAGTAGAGAGTGGTGAAACCTCCTGTCCTTGAAGCTGGATATTGTGACTTCATTTCCATGATTTCAATTCACCACATATTTGTCAACACAGCTTGAGAACATCTCTCAACCTCATCCATTCATCTGCAAAACATTACTGTACGCTGAGATGGGACGTAAGACCACATACAATAGCTAAGATCATAGTTTGCGGCTTTCAGGGGCAATTCAAAAAGATAATAAAACCATAATTACTGGTGTTGAATTTATATTATTTAATATTCTTCGCATATTATTAAATTAGGTCTAGGCTGGTCAATGCTTAATCAAGAGACCTATGAAATGTTAATATTTGTGAAACTTACTAAAAGACCAAGATGATTTCTCACCTCAAGGTAAGTCTGAAATCTTTCCGTCTTTTACCTGACTAAGGTGGATGGAGGGATTTCATAAGTATCGGCTATCGCCTATTGAAATATTCCCACTAGGTGAGGGGTTGGATGCATGCAACGTTACCCCTATGATTTTTACAAAGACGTGAAAACTGTACCGCAGCGACAAAGTCTTATTCGCAAAATAAATTCAGGTCCGACTAACATGATTCGTCATAGTTAGAGATAAATAAATGCGGAAAAGATTGAGGTTTAAGTTAAAAATAACCAAGGCAAAAGTAGTAAAATACTTGTGAAATATAATGACGAATTGGCTCAAAAGCAAGGGCTTTTTCGTTTTACAGAAAATCCAAAGGAAAAAAATGAAGTGAAAAAACAAAGATAATGTCATAAGTATCATCCACATGGATTCTTACTCTTCAATCTACACACTAAATCTATGACATTTAATCACCGTTATCATAGTAGCCTAAGTCTCCTTGACCCCCATACAATCTTATCATTCCTCCACCCTTCAAGCCTCTTAACAAGTGCATCTATTGGGTCACCTCACAAGATCATAACAACGCTAAGCGGTACTCGTGCATCTTATCTTCAATAGGATAGATGCAGCTGCTACATTTTCCTAATCACATATTTTTTCTTGTAGCCAGATTCATCTTCTGAAAGTGACACAGTTCTATTACTCAAAAGCCTCAGGCAATGACAGTGAGTCTCTTGCTCCATAGGAAAATCAAAATACACTAAATGTGCCATTCATTCCACAAAGCTTCAATCTTTGGAGAGCTGTCTCAACTGAAAGAAAACGTTTTTTTTTTTTTTTTTTTTTTTTTTTTTTTTTTTTTTTTTTGTTGTTGCTGTTGTTGCTTAGGTGCTCTTCAACGAACACAATTACATCCACTCTTCGAGCCCTTCATCCGCTAACGACACGGCACGACACCCTTCTACCCATCCCTCCTACATTTTTCAACTACATCTCTACATAGCAACGTTTTGAAAACCGGGGCAAACATAGTCCGGCCACCTTAAGGATTCAAATGTTCAAGGGGTCCAACCACTTCAACCGCACCAAAAAACACCGAATTAGGTCATAACTACATTATAAATTCCCTTTTGGTTATATAAAATTTAATCAAACAGAAAGATCACAGAAGATATCAATAAATTTTGGAAAAACATAAAATAAATAGTTTAAAACTGTTCTGACCTTACTCTACTTGAATGGTGCAGGCCACAATAACACAGGACTCGCAATACATGAACACGCATACAGACTCACCATCACCATCAACTTTAACACACCAAGATCATCAATCACCAGGACCATTGCCCCACCATCACATCAAGACCAAGACATGAAGGAGATGATATCAAAGAGATCAAGTGAATCTCGAAGAGTAGATAACAGAAAACTCAAAAAAAAAAAAAAAAAAAAAGTGGTAAGGTAAGAACATGAGTGTACAGCAAAAGGGAGGGAGGTTTACTGCTAATACTCTAATAGGCCCAAAACTAGGCAAGCACACCTAGGCATGGTTTCACTTCCTCCCCCCCCAAAAAAAAAAGAAAATCTGAATGGTTCACCGGTTTACGTATTTTGGTGGTTTTGGCCGGTTTCGACGGTTTAACTGAGTTTGATGTTACATTATTAAAGTACAAACTCGGACTGCAAGGCAGACTCCCAGCTAAACCGTCCAGTCCGATCCGGTCCAGTTTTCAGAACATTTGCCAAAAATTGGAATCATTACGTTGCAATCAAGGTTGCTTAAAACTAGAACAAATACTATTAAGAAAATCACCGATCAAGCAAAACCCCGGCAGTGACCACTTCACGACTGATAAATACACTCAAACTCTAATGTTTAGTGACATTTTGTGTAATCAAAGCACATTTCATCTCAAGATGTGTGGCTCATTTAATGAAATATGTATGATGTATTAAAAAAAATGAAATATGCAAGAGAAACAAGCTCACATTGGCTACTCTTTGAGTGCGAGTCAAAGCTTTACTGAACAGAACTGACAATGGCAGATCTTCCCATTCTTTTGATTGATCGGTGTTTACTGGAAATTCAGAATATGTGGATTCATCATGTTGCATTTTATTCGGTATCGAGATTGACACATTGGCATCGCCATGTATATCACTAGAAGCCTTCTTGAACAGAACTGATAATGGCAGATCTTCCCATTCTTTTGACTGATCAGTGTTTACTTGAGATTCAGAATATGTGGATCTATCACGTTGCACTTTATTCAGTAACAACATCGACATATTGGCATTACCATGTATATCACTAACAGCCTTCTTGTACAGAACTGAAAATGGCAGATCTTCCCATTTTTTTGATTGATCAGTGTTTACGTGGGATTCAGAATATGTGAATTGATCATGATGCACTTCATTCTGCACCGAGATCGACATATTGGCATCACCATGTATATCACTAGCCTGATACAGATTGCAACTAATATCTGAAAGATTTTCCTTCGGCCTAACTCCGCGAGCCCTTCTTGAGACAATATTGATTGGAATGTCCCTGAAATTTGCAAATTCTTACTATAGCACCACTACAGTCTACAGTTAATGTAATATGATAACAGGAACAAACAACTGGCAAATGTAATCCTCCAAACATAAACGTGGGAAAGTTCAACAGTGTACAAAAACTCTTGATACTTTTAGGATATTGGAGGAAAGAACTCAAGAACCTAGAGTGATAAATTGGAATAGAGTAAAGCTCAAGTTTCATACATAGCATGGCTCCTTTCAGAAGGTACACTAGTTGACTGACATGCTAGTACAGATTAATGGCTAGAAATCCATTTTAGAAAGGAAGAGACGGCCCAATGAGGCAGGAGGCATAATGAATGTAACTACACAGCTTACCAGGAGTCAACTTCACTTCCTTGATTTGTTTCTTCATTTTCACTGCAGAGAATACTGAAACAAACAGACAACAAATGAGACATAAAAGACTACGCACAATGTTTATTCCTTTTATTCTCTTTCAACTTTCAGAGACATCATCCCAAGTGAAGAAAATAATATTCACAAGCAAATCAACGCATGAGTATAAAAACGAACATTTTAAACAAAACAAAGCAGATTGATGGAAAAGCCAACGATCCAGGCTAATATCTTAATCACTATGCATCTCAATAAAGGATGGTGATAAAGCCAGGGTCAAATTCTTTCAACTTCAAGAGCAGATGGCAAGAAAAATGAAGCAAGAAAAAGAGAATTTACCAGGTGTCTATATTGCTATGCTCATCTGAGTCTGTGCTTTCACTGCCAACACACCACACACAAAGACATAAAAAGGGAGGTATAAGGATCATAAGAGCTTTTAAAGCACAAGGCCTTCTTTATCTATGTAAAATTAACATCATACCATGATTTCTTCTTGGATTCCCTCTTCCGTTTTATTGGATTACGGTTCTTTGTTTTTGAGCCTGTTTTACTGGCAATCTCCTTTTCTTCAGACATGAAATTCTCACAATTGCTTTCGGCAGCACCAGAATCTCCCATGATCTTGCTGTCCGGTAATCTAGCGTGTTTGTTGCGCTTCGGTCTCTTCTCAGTACAGCTGGAATTAGAAAACATAAGTTATAGAGACAGCAACCATAATTACTGTATTATTAATAGGTAGGATGTTAACCACAACAATCTTATTCTACATTCTTCGTAGGATAACCTCAATATAATATATTGCTACGACAAATATTTCTTCCGAGATACCGTCTTTATCACCCCCCAAACATTTATAGTGGGAGAGGGTTGAACACTATGAGTGACGGAAAAGCCCTAGGAGGTAGGAACACTTAAAGTGGAGCAACAAAGGCATAGGACTGCTTCAAGGAAAGCAACAAACCCACATACGACTGCTATAAGTGGAAGAAGAAACAACATAGCAAATGCATCTTAAATGGATTCTTGAGTGCCATTGAAGTGTTGAGAAATCTAAAATGCTTTATCAAAAGTTAGGGAAATTGTGGAATAAGAAAATTATAAACCTATTTTTATCATGGGAAAGCTACTTATGAGTAATGTTGTACAATATGCCCCCAAGAATCTGCTGTCTACTTAGCAAAGCTACTTCCTAGTTCCCTTATTGCTTAAGAATTTTGGAACCTAAAAAATGATTGCCAAGCTGGCATCATCTATTTTATGAGTAATGCACCTGTTTAGGCGTTTTATCATAATTATGAGATAACAAACTAGGGCTAAAGCTGCGTACATTCAACCCCCCCCCCCCCCCACGTCACAACAGGTGGGAGGCTTTAGAAGCACTTGATCATTGATGTGAAACAAAAACCAACCAGTAAAGTTATGAATGATCAAGCTCAACCTTGGCCTTGTTCATGAAGTTTTCATCTACAATAGGTTTCACCTAAAAGTTCATAATACTCTTAACAGAAATTCCTCTCCAAATTTTGACTTAGCTTCTGACATCCATGGGGGATCAGTATCATGCAGCGGAAGGGTGATGCGTGAGAGATAGTGTCTTATTGGGTGCCCTACCTTTAGGATTCATAACAATGACATGCTGATCTGTTCATCGGCATGCTTTTAGCCAGAGTATAAACCCTTCCATTCGTCATGGTACACGTAAAACATACATCTGCAATGTATAAATGACAGTTGCAAGTATTTCCAGAAGAAAATAAAGTACAAAATGAGGCCTGAGCAGACAAATTAGGGAACATTCTCTTCCTTTTGATGTTTTCTTCATGCTCCCCGAGTCAAATATATTTCTATGTACAATCAAATCTACAGTTTCCAGACCATACAAACAAAAGGACAGCTAGTATGGGCTGCTTGTGCCAAGCCACTAATGTCTTCCAATTTTGGAGAAAGTTGAATGAGAAACATGCAAACTCAAGGCAACTTATAGCTTCCTTTGACTTCGATTAGTAAGCATGGTCCTTAGTAATGGTTCCAGTAATATTTGTTCAGGAAAGCTATTTCCGCACATGTAAAAGGCTTCAAAAGGCAATATATTAGAAAAAGTTAGAGCGGCAATTAGAGATATAAGTCAGGACTTACTATATTATATACATGACTTGCCCGTAAAAGTCCATAAAGTCCAACTCTTCGGCGGAATTTGCAAAAACATACAAAATGCTTCCATGACAAAGAATGAAGAACATCGTGATAGATTATTACTTTAGAACATGATCTCTCCATTCTAAAAGGTTGAATCCGTATTTATTTTATTTTGTCCACAAATGTCAATCTATCTCTATATTCAGAAAGTTAGTAAAAATTTATTTCATTCTACCCTCAATCAGAATAAGAAGAAATAGAAGACGTCTCTCTCGATTCGTATTAACAATGAACGCACAGCATAGAGTTTAACCTTCTGTTGTCACTACAAGTTTCCAGAAAATGTGTACATCTGATTCAACTAACTTGAAAGCTATGAAAGACGGAGTCCTGGAAAGACAATAATGGAAGAAACTTAACATCTTAAGTAGAGAGGATGGAAAATGAGGTAAAAGAACTCAACTAGAGAGGACTCTCGTTACGGAGAGACCAAAGATAGGATAAGGATTACAGGAAATTGACTCAAACTAGCAGCTATTAACGAAATTAGAAAACAGAAAGAAAAACATCCCTGAAGACACCATGCGAATCATCAGAGCAGGAATGATTATCTTCATGAAGCATGCATGATCATAGATTTGTTCCTCAGGATTCATGATCCATGGTCTTAGGAAAAATTAACACAAGGAAGGCCTCTGTTTCCCTCCTAATGTGTAATGACATACCAGTTATGAGGATTTACACATCTTTTGTAATGGTCGATCTTAATTTTTAAAAAACTCTTAGAGGTGGGTGGGGAGATTTGAGTTTGTCCTTTCGGAATCATGGAACACTCACAAATCAATTACATCGGACTAGGTAGGAATAAGGAGAACAAATTTCTATGGCACCGTGCTTTTCTGGCTACGTTATGGGTTCAATGATTGAAGAGAAACTCCCGCGTGTTTACTGGAGTCCCTCATGATGTAAGTTTCTTCGGGGGAGTATAATTTACTTGGCCTTTATATGGGTAAAAGCAGCTGCGGTGTTTAAGGAAACCCCTATCACGATTTCACGGCATAATTTGAATAGTTTGTCGCTAGCTCTCTTATGAGATGTCTTATCCGCATTTCTTTTGTTCGTGGCATATTAATATACTTTTTCCAAAAAAAAGGAGATTCCAAATAGGATAACTTTTTGTAGTAAACCATTTAGTGGTCATAGGAAGTCCCTCAGAAACCTAACAGATGTGGGTATTATATAGGTTTTCAAGGTGTCTGCAAGCTAAAGATAAATGAAAAATTTGGCAGAACACCACAGCTTCAAGGTGATGAAAGATAACTTCAGGGTGAAAATTTATTCGAAGCTAGCTGGCGGAAGAGAATTTGTGAAGGTCAAGACCAGATCAAGACATGTTATATCAATGAAATATGAAATGGTGAAGGAATTGAGGATTCTGTATCTGCTGGATACAAATGGCCGAGAGCAGAGTCACAAAGTGTGCCTTGGGGGAAGTTCACGGTCAAGATACTACCTACGGCAGCATTCATCTCTTGGTTTATTGTACATGAGAAGTAGCAAGTGAGCTAAACTGTATCAGCTTGGCATTTGCTCTGAGGAAGAATGTCCAATTTCTCAGAATGGAAAAGAAGATCACTAGTATCTTTTTTTTAGTGTGCTTACAGCAATAAATGCCTAAAGCTGATTATGAGCAGAAGTCACATTCGAATCCTGTGAAAGAAGCAATTACTTGGTGTGCCAAGAAGAGAATGCTATCTAAATTCAGAAAGTAAGTGATTTATGCATTGATTTGGAGCTTAAGCTACCATATCTGTCGATTGTACGGAACACATGTCGTATGGAGCAAACAGTGCTGAGGCCTGAGAAGTCGTGTGAAATAGTCATACCGGAAGTTGAAGCCAGAGTCTAGAGTCAAAATCATAATTTCCATGAAGGGCAGCCTTTGGCTTAAGGAGATGTTTAATTTGTAGGACTAGTTCTAGAAGTTTCCTCTGTTTTATTGTTGCTACAATTCTTTGATTGTATCTCCCTTCTTGAGCTTAATACAATTCTTACATTTTCCCAAAAAAAAAAAAAATAGAGGAAGGAACATGTATCGGTATGGTTCTATTAGTGTCAACAATGACTCCCAAGATTTGAACTAAAGACCTTTTGTACTTTGGTGCTTTTCCATGTAAGATGATAGTACCCATCATACTACTTTATATATATGAATCTAATTATGATACACACAGTAGCTTCAAAATCCTAGTTCTAGACTGTCTGTAAGATAACATGAACATAATATAGTTTCTTAGAACAAATCTTTAATTTAAAGGAACTTTTGTAAACCATGTCTCTTAAGTTTCAAAACTTGCAAACAGATGCCAGATAAATATTTTGGTGAAACCATACCTAATAAGAGAGATTTTTTTAATTTGTTTTCCGTAATTTTCTTTTAAGCAAGACCATACATAACTTGCTATTCCAACGAGTTGACTCAGCTTCGGCAAGCTATGGCTCTATTTTCCCCCCTTTCCAAATGAGTCTCCGCCCCACCCGCAAATTCCCCGCCAAATTCCATAATCACCTCTCTAATTTTAATACCCAACGCTAACTTATCCCCCTTTCACAAATCCATTCTGCCTAAAAAAGATGAACAAATATGAAAGAATTTAACACCAACAATGAATGCATCGTCGCTGCCTTTTCGCTTACAGTGATTCATGGAAGTGTGCACAGGTTATGACATTAGCATCAATGAGTAATGTTATGTAGCTCCCATTTCATATGCATTATGCAAGCATCATGTTCCCCCACACCTCCGAGTTTTCTTGTATTGAAACAATCCTAGGATTGGTAAAAGCTACAGATTTAACAAATGACACAGAAATTTGGGCGGTAATTTGCTGTTGGAGGAAACAGTATAAAAAGGGGAAAATTGGGGAAAGTTGGCTTAGGGAATATCGAAGGAAAAGGGGGGAATTGGTTTAGGGGAAATCAAATGAAAAGGCTGAAAATGGGAAAGAAATTTGGGCGGTAATTTGCTGTTGGGGGAAACAGTATAAGAAGGGGAAAATTGGGGAAAGTTGGCTTAGGGAATATCGAAGGAAAAGGGGGGAATTGGTTTAGGGAAAAACATATGAAAAGGCGGAAAATGGGCAAGAATTTGGGGAGAATTAGGAAATGCCATTACATTAGGGAAGAAGGAATTGGGGCTAACTGGGGATTTCCAAGCCAAATGGGAGGCGATCATATGGGGAAACAAGTGGGTGGGTCATGCTCACTGGAGGTGGCAAGTTGGATATGATTTGACCAAGAAAATCATATATATATATAAATAGATATACGAAGTTGAGTCCTAGGCGTGTGGGAGCCACAAGTGGACGACTGCCACATACGCACCACATAGGGGCCACATCAACATGCACACAACCAAGTCAACATCCAAGCAATCGAAACAGTAGGGGGGCAGGACAGATTGCAAACATAAGAAAATCAGAATGAAGTCTGAATTACCTGGAAGTTAACTTTTCAGTTGAATCGGTAAGTTTACATTTCCTGTATAAATATATATTATTAGTTCACATAAACTGTTAAAGCATGTCAAGAAGAATGTAACCAATTGAGCAATATGATACCAAATAATACCTATTCCTTTTCCGTGAACGATGAGCATTTTCCTGCTCATTTGTTAAGCCTTCAAAAGGTGGTGAAACAAAGTCCTTTGGCCCAAGTGTAGGACGTTCCCCTTCCCTATCCACAAAATTGGAGATAAGAGCGGCTCTTTGTATATCCCTAGCAGCTTTAAGCTGGGGAACTTCATGTGGATATAACCTTGTCCATCTCCTGTTCACATCACAAATAATATCATAACAAGGTTCTCGTCTAGAAAAACCAAAAAAAAAGTAGAAACGATGTGCATAGATAGACACCTGAAAAAAGGGCTATTTTACAACATTTCAATATTTAGGTCCAAAAATGATCTTCTCAAAGTATACTTGAGCCTCTATGTTTTCAAGCCTTTTAGATGTAACCCAACATGTGTTTAAAGATGGAATGAGTATAAGTTTGGGGCTTCGTAAACTGTCGGTAAAATTGCGGCATTACAGTATTTTATAGAAGAAGATAGTATCAGGAAAAGAAAGTTCCTAGGGGGTATAAAAGAGGATATCAGAGGATAAAGAGAACAACCATGTAGTCTTAGGAGTGTTTTGAAGAGTGGCTAAAGTAAAGTCCACTACCGAAAGCCCCTAATTGGTCTCTTCATTCACTTCTAATCACATTTTATCTTCATTCAGCTCAGCTGCATCCATGCAGTTGATGTATTACTTCTATAACTTCTGACACCAACATTGACATACATATGTCATTGGAAAGAAATAAAAAATGCACCTCAGTATGAGTAAAAATTCAGAGAGCTTCAAAAGGGTAAAAACAAACCATTCTCAGTGTAGTTAAAAAGTTCATGGCCTAAGTTAACATAATTTATGAACAAGAACGAATATTGTAATGTTTGACGTTGTCTGGTAGAAAATCTGAAATAAATCAAGGCGGATGTCAAACACAAGGAGCCCCACCTTCTGCACTGGCTGTCTGTTCTCAGTGGAACACAGGCAGCAACTTTGGACCAGGAGTATCCATGTTCTGCTATTGCAACTTGTAGCTTTAAATCTTCTTCTTCAGTCCAACTACACCGGTTTAGAGACGGATCTAGCACATTAACCCATCTACAACCAGAAGAATAATTTAGAATCGATAAATGACAGTAATCGCAACAGATTAAGCACAAAGTAGTACCTTTCTCTACACTGTGCTTGGGTCCTTCCAGGCACAAACTGTGCTATTTTATGCCAACTTTTGCCAAAAAGAGTGACAGCCACCTTCAAACGTTTATCTTCATCATCACCCCACTTTCCCACCTTTTCTCTAGCTGGGTGCAAAGTTTTCTTCCACCTATACAGACAATCATAGAGCATGTCTTTTCAGCTTTGTAGTTGCATGATTGACCCCAAATCTATATGACAGCAATGCAGCAGTATAGGCTAAAAACAGGTACACAATTGAAAGAAAAAAAATGTCCACATTCTAGTGCGCCTACAGGACCACAAATGCAAAGACAATCTCACCTAAACTAAACTCGTGTCTCGTTCAATAAACTTAACAGGAAAGAATTGAACGAGTGAGCTGCTCTTCATAACAAGGTTCTAATGATGAATGCTTTCTGCCACATCATTTGCATACTAAGATGCAGATAATTACATTTCCATGCATCAAATAGCCCAAAATCAAGCTTAAAAGTCTCAGCCTGTCAAAACTGACCTGTTAGAGCACTGGGTACCTGCCCGCCCTTCCAGCATAGAAGCAACAGCTTGCCAGTTACTCTCCCCAAAATATTCTACAGCAGAGCGCAATTGAGCATCTTCATCCTCGGTCCAGTCTCTTTTCAATATACTTGCGTTCAGACTTCTCTGATAACGAGCCAAGCATTGAAAAGGAGTTCGATTGGTTTTAAGCATCCCAGCAATGGACTTCCAATCATGGACTCCATTTTTCTCAATGAGACTCAAAAGTTTTATATCCTCTTCTCGTGTCCAATTATGCAAGTTGATTAAGCGATTTTCATGATTCAGCCACCTGCAAGTTTAAGAGAGAAGTTCTCAAACAATACCATGGCAGAATAAGCCTTCGTCGTAATGTCATTACAAACAAATTAACAGAGAAAAGATCAAAAATTAATCTATGTTTAAATATAGAATGCCCAACAATTGAAGAACCATTAAAACCAAGGTATGTCAGTCACAGTATTTTAAATTCATTACTCTTGAAAGACTCACAACATCCAATCATTATGCTTCTACTATAAATTTCATACTGTTTTCACTCGTTTTACAACTATATTTTGTTTTTTATGGTTTTCCTTTTCTTTAAGTGGTTTTTTTTTAAACTCTTGTTGACTGTGCATCAATACTTTTTAAGCTTGTTCACAGTGATCATTAACATTTATGAGTTACGCGAGATGGTCGTAGACGGTTACATATGATGATTCATGTTAGCCGACCCCAAATCATTTTGGGAATAAGGCTTGGTTGTTGTTTCACTCTTGAAAGCTTCGCAACATCCAACCATTTTGCATCTAGCGTCATATCACACAAAATCACCACAGAAAATATCAGCAATTGCAGTCAGGAATTCACAACAATAGACAGAAAGTTTTTACTACCCCCTAATACCATCTGTAAAGCATGGGACAAATCCAAACACGTCATCTAGCTCGTCTATAATATTTGCTTTCAAAACCGGTCATTTGATATCCTTATACTCCAAATTAAGCAGTACGTGTCAACCACATGCTTATAGGTAGTTAATTCAGTCTGAATGAGAGATCAAGGAAACCAGATATTGAGTAGAGGTGGGAAGCAATGATGTAACAAAGGCTCCAATCTAGAAACGATCAAACTCTATTATTCTAACACTAAAGCAAGGAGGATCCACAGCCATTCATAATCACGTAGAGTAGGAGGCACAAATAATGGTTCTGGCCTAGAATGACAAGTTTGGGGAAGTACTCAAACATGAAGAGACAGTGGCACAACAGGCAAGAATAGATGAGGAATTGTAAAGGAAATTACGAAGTTTCCTTGGAAGTTAAAAATATAATTTTGCCAAAATTAGAAACACTGAATTTACCAACAGCATGGCCCTTGAAGTATGTATGTACTATTATTAAGCCTACACCCTTCTATGGAATCCAAGTTTCACATTGAACAAAATGATCTACAATTGTCACTTTAAATAGATAAAGGGCACACAAGTAAAATAGTTACTCTTAACTCCCTGATATTTCACATTAACTGTTAGTTATTCAAATAAAAGATACCACAATTCGACAACTGCTACTCCGTTTTCAGTTAACCGTCTCAACATAAACTCAGTGAGCACATACTCTTGCAATTCTGCGAAATCGCCATCAGGTAATCAATCTTAAACCGATATCTTATTGTTCTCCCTTCGGTCTTAGTTTAAAAAAGCGCGCCTACAGCAGGAATCGCCTCATCCCTAAACCACAAAATCTTTCCGTGCATGCTCTCTGATTTTTTTTTCTTAATGATTGGGTCCGTTCGGTATCACTGCCGTTTTCTGTTTTTGGTTTTTTGCGTAAAAAATTTAGCTAAATAAGTTGCAAAAATTAATCTAAACTGTATGTTTCTATAATAGTCATACAGAAAATGAAAACTGACAACTGAAAACCACTTTTTTTGGTTTTAAAAAAAAAACAGAAAACTGAAAACAGAAAACGATATCAAACAGGCCCTTAAAACAAAACTGGTAACGATACCAAACTGGTTTTACGTTTTGATGCTTATAATTTTAAGTTTGGGTTTATCTGGTTTTGCAATTCAGTACATACGAGTACAATCTTAATTAATAAGTTTGGATCATTTTTTTCTACTAAGGGGCCGTTTGTTTGGGGTGTTCAAGAAAGGGAAAGGGAACCTTACCCCCCCCCCCCCCCCACATTCCCTTTGTGAGTGTTTGGTTGATGTTTATTGTGATTTCCATTACCCATTTTCCTTGTATGGATTACCCCAAAACCCTCAATCTCCATTCCCTCATCCACCCAGGGTTTTGATAATTACCCACTAAACAACCCTTGACCACCACAACCACCGCATGTCCCACCACCAACATCAATCACATCACCGCACAACCACTCATCCACCACCGACAACCCAAAAGCCCACCGCACGCCGCACATCTTCCATTTGCAACCTACCCAATACCACCACCATAAACCCAATTAAACCGCCGACAACCAAGCCCCTCTTATTTCAATCGCTACCGTACATCACCACATGTCCATCTTCGACATCCCTAGAACGGCCACCTCTTTGACATCTGCATGAGAGAGGAAGGATGAGAGAGAGGAAGCACAAAAGTGGACGATGGTCGAAAAGAGTCTACCGTGGCGTTCACCGCTCAGAGAGGACAATGGTAGCCGTGAATATATTGGATGCGGTGAGGAAGGGCATATTGATGAGGTGGGGCTCCGGTGTAGATGGCGTTGGTAAGCATGACCAATGGAGATGGAGGAGGAGAGAGAGGGAGAAGGTCAGATGGTATGAGGCCATGGATTTCGTGCCGGGAAGAGGGTGAAGTTCCAGGAATCAGATTTGATTCTTTTAGCTAACCAAATACATGAGGGTATTTGGGGGGTTTCCTTTCCTTTCCCTTTCTAATTCTCTTTCCCGTTCCCTTTCCCTTGTTCAAACCAAACGGCCCCTAAGTGCTTCTAAATTCTAAATAAGTTATTCATTTGAGTTTTGGGTTTGGCATTCCAGTGTAAACTGTGGAACGAGACCACCTATCTGCAGCGATTGAGCAATCGTAAGACTACCAATGGAGCAAATGGGTTGTAATAACGAGACCACTAGTGAGCCACCACATGAAGTGTTTCACGACCGTTATCACTAGGACAAAGTCGTGAGTTTGTCGGTATGACCGGTTGGGTTACACAAGGTAACGCACAACCTTTTGGAGACTGTACTAAATTTGTGTCAATTTCTATGAAATTGAAAATGAAGTTTTGACTTTGAAAAAAGGTTTAGCAATGTGGTAATCATTTTCATTGGTTTCTTGTATCATACTGATATAAAACATTTTTATTTACAACATTTCAAGTCTGATATCACCAGAATTTATTTGATGTTAAGATTGGTTTTAAATATGTGCTAAGCGCGGTTTTAGTTGTTCACTTATTCTTAGACAGTGAATGATTGCTCTAATCTGTACAGAGGGCCCCTTTCATTTCTATCTGTGCTGATTAGTTTAGAATAACCATGACCCTTCATGACTACAAGAGCTCCTATACTAGAGAGGTGATAGTAAATTGAGGAATGATATCATTTTAGAATAGCGTGCTATGCGTAACCTTTTCTGGAACAGGCCTGGACCGTGAGTAATAGGATGTATCATTTCAAACAAAAGGGTGTCATTGAGAAGTTGGTGCAAATGTCATTGATGGAGTTTTTGCAGAAGAATAACATTTTTACACCTTTTTTCTTTACAGTTTTTTAGATTTTTTTTCTTTAATGTTGTTTATATTTCAATCTCGGACATCTTAGAAAAATTGTCTACCTTATTGATGCATTTTTCCAAAGCTTGATTGTGGCGGAACTTCCCTTTTACATATGTTTGATATTAATCACTATTCTAAATTATGATTCTAAATTAAAGTTTAGGTACTGAAATTGTTGGTTTCAGAGAGAGTTTCTTATACTTTGCACACATTCCGTGGTTACCATATCTTAAATTTAAATAAGTAGATGATAAGTTTATTCTTAGTTTAAAAAAGCGCGCCTGAGGCGCGCCTAGACGCAAGGCGCCTTGAGGCGCAGCTGGGATCGCCTCAGAAGCTTGAGGCGCACAAGTGTGCATGAGGCGCACAACTGTGCAATTTCGAATTTTCTCTCTTGTAACCTTATTTCTACCCTTTCCTTTGCCCCTTAATCCCTTGTTTATACTTCTTTACCCATTGGCCCTCTTTGAATACCAAAAAAGGGGTTATTTTTTGCAAAAATATGGTTTTGAATAATAGAACTTTGTTCGCTAAATGAGTGTGCCTCATGTGCATGAGGCGTGCGCCTTCGCCTCGCGCCTCATCGCAACGCCCCCCCCCCCCAGCGCCTCACGCCTCCTTAAACTAAGAATTTATTTAAAAAAAACACGAGGATTATAATTGCACGAATCAGGGGCATGTGATAGCTTGTGTAAAGTATGCCAGGAGAAAGTTCGATACGTTTTGAAAGAATCTGATATTTACATTTCGGAACAGAAATATATAACGACTATTTTGGCTTATGTCATGGAAGCTCTTGAGCGTAAGATTCATGTTCATTCAAGATTGATCCTTTTCATAATTTGTACTGGTACTTTACCTCTACAGAAACAGCCCCTGTTAATCATAGAAAAAGGAACAACCCCAAATCTAAGAATAGTAACAGCATTAACATTCAGGATATATAATTATTAAAGTGAATCTTTGTTGATGATGTGTAATGTTTCCACATAAGCACTACTTGTAGTCCTCTCTCCTCTGCTCCCTTAGTGACTTTAGTAATACCTTTTCTTTAATCAGAAAACTATTTATAATTATAGCAGAGAAGTTTGGGCAATGTCAAATGCCCATTCTACCACCTTTCCCCACCACGCACCCCACAAGACATGAAAAAGGAAAAAGTAGCAGCAGTTGAACACTTGAATCTACTAGTTACTATTGTAGTCACAATTATAAGGCACATACCTGGTTTCACATTCTTCTCCAGAGCGTCGAGGAAGATATATGTTGGCCAATTGCTCCCAGTTTACCTCGCCAGAAAAGTGCTGGATCATCTCAGGAGTAATGTTGTGATTTTTTATTGATAACAGTATAGCATCAACTTGATTGGTAGAGCAAGGATCCTCGGCAGAACTAGTAGCAAGCACATCAGATAGTGAGGTTAGATATTACAGCACAGGGACATACAGAAAGCAGTATAGAAGAAGATAGAAGTTCGGTTTCTGGGAGCTTTAAGATGCCCCTATACATCAGCAAAGACATGAAGCAAGAGACTATGAACGGTTTAAAAGAAGACACACAACGGTGAAAAAAGACAACTGTAGAAGTAGAACTTCCTTCATTTTTCAATATTTATGTTTCTGTCAAAAGCCGCCCCCTCCCCCCCCCCCCCCAAAATGAAGCTTTTATGGGACAGAGAAAAATAATTTTGCTTGTAAAAACAAAGACTTTGCTGGAGGACAAGGTATCCATATCATATGATTATAGTGTACAGAACCATCAGGAATATTATTATGGTAGACATTTATTAAAGACAAAAAAGAAAGATAACACCTATGGATATGTGCTGACCTTTGAAGCAACTTTTCCTGGTACTGCTGTACAATTCCTTTCTCGAGATTTTGTCTATCATCCTCTGACCATTTGTCACGATGAAAAGAAAGGGGAAACTTTCCCAACGCAACCTTGTAGCAAGCAACATATGAGTTCTCTAGCGGACCATAACGCATGGCTGAAACACCACTCTCTGAACCCTGAAGGAATAGAAGCCACTCAGTGATAGATGATACAAACAATATGTTGGTAAAAGTTAGGTCTAGGGAATGGCCTACATAAATAGATCAATTCTAGTATGGAACAAAAACTAAAAACCCCAGATTCCACATTACATTAGTGAAAGTTACAAAGAGACTATCTTAACTGGAGCTCAAACCAGTACTTTTTATTTGGGGGGGGGGAGGTGGAGGGATTAAGTGTAGTCTTGTTTACTTTGAGAAAACAAAACCACGACACACAAAAAGGCAGCACAACTGTTAACCTTGTACAAAGACATTCACTTAGAAACACAAATGAGACGGGCTTTAGAGCATCTTTATTGGTGAGACTCATTTTGGGTCTCAAAATTTATAATGATGTCACAATTTCATGATGCTGACATCGAGTATGAGACTTCCTTTGAGAGTCTACTCTACAATAGTGAGACCTATAATGGGTCTTAAGACTTTAATATAAAAATTGAAGTAAAAGAGATATAATTATCGGAAAATTCACGTGGTGACCCTGAGCTTTGCAAGATTGCACGTGGTGACCCAAATTTTAAGTTTCTGCACACGGTGACCCTGAACTATGCATTTTGTGCACGTGGTGGCCCTATATGTTAACGTTGTTAGAAGTCCGTTAAGTTTTTGTCAAATTAACCTCTAATATCATCTTTTGGAGGTAGCAATTAGTTATCTACACCTCATCCAACATTAATTTAATATCGTATTAACATATAGTTAACTTCAATTAATTGAACTTTTTTGTTAAAAGATTGTAGATTAGAACTTAATTATGGCGTAACTTAACGGAATTCTAACGGTGTTAAAATATAGGGTTACCACGTGCACAAAATGCATAGTTCAGGGTTACCGTGTGCAGAAACTTAAAATTTGGGTCACCACGTGCAATTTTGCAAAACTCAGGGTCACCACGTGAATATTCCGTATGATTATTGGTGGATCCCACTTGCAGACTTCTTGAGCCTTTTGAGACGGTCTCTATTTTCAGAGACTGTCTCAATTGTTACATTGGGGTGTCTTTTATTTTGAGACTCATCTTAATCTCTTTGAGACACATTTAAGACCCCTAATGGAGATGGTCTTAAAATCAAAAATATAAAAGAGTTAGCCCTCCGAGATCATACTAGGCAGAAGCCACCCACAAGTAGCAGAGAAACAATTGAGTTCAAAGACAGTGAAATACCACTGTCAAGCTGACAGTCCCCTTTTCAAGACTAAAATCAACTTGCATCTAAACTCATGAGAATAAACCTTATCTAAATTCATCGCACAATACAACTCACTTATGAAACCTTAAACACCCCTCGTCGTAATGCTTGGAATGGTTCTGAGATCTTTATTTTACATCTGTTTTCTCTTAAAATTTATGTCATACATCCTACCAAAAATGACGTGTTCTGAGACATTATAACAATTCTAAACAATTCAAAACCATTCTCGGATGAAGCCAATACTTGTAAACTTGTGCTTAGAAATTGAATGTTGCTTACAACATTTTGCTGGACTATGACATGGAGATCCACATTCCACAGTTAGGCGAGGAACAAATATTCGAGCTCGTTCAAGAGATCAATGAGGGCTTGATTACTTCTTCCGCCAGATTGGATATACATGATGGCATCTTCTTCAAGATGGCAAGAAAAAAAGAGTAGAAAATGTTTATGTGAAAAGGTGGTACTACTACAGCAAGATAGTAATGTGACACGCTATCAACTGCTCCGAAAAAACAGACTTATCAACATCCAACACACACATCAGTGATAACCGCCACTAAACCTCCATTTTCAATAAGCCCTGCACAGTACCCCACCTGATAACCAGGAGATGCCTCAATAACATTATCTGATAATAACATTCAACAAATTGAGAGAATTACAGATCTCCAAGTCTTCCCTTAGCCAGGTTAAGAGGGTTCCCCAATGATGAGATTAGCTCAGGTGGAACAAAAACACCACAATGTTGAGACTTGAGAGCATCATCAGCTGCCCCCTCAGGAGGACTAGATTCACCAGTAGTCCAGTACCAATAATTCATCCTTAATCAGAGAATTCACAACTCAAAGAGGAAGAATATAAGAATGATTTCCAAAGATCAACAGGTGACTTGCTAGGCACTAAAACAGAAAACCACAGCCCAAAACTTGAACTCTCTATCTTATAAACCAACCTCTCGAATTAACCCCCAAATTATGTTCTCCAAATCATAATTAACAAAATTTCATTGACAACCAAACTCCACAAGCTCTGAAATAGATTTAGCATATTTGGAAGTCACCCCAACCACCCTTATTGGGGCACTTAATCCAACAATCCCCAGGTTTAATACATTCCCCAACCAATAAACATCCATTAATCAATGAGAATAAAACTCTTACCTTTGATTTGAACCTTCTATTTAAACCAAACAATGACCACAAACCAGAACTTGCTAGCAAGAAAATGGAACCAAACAACCCAACCTTGAGTCCATAAAAGTATCAAAACAAGAAAGGAGGGGCATGCTAGACCTCAATTGAGCAAGAGAACGAGATTTGGGCAATCAACTGTTAGACATATTTCTTGAAAGTAGTTTAAATGTAAGGGTTACATGCAAAACGAATCGCAACAACGATTTTGGTGACTTGGGAAAACAATCTTCTAGGCGTGTTACTCTGTCCTAAAAGTAGTATTTCAACCCTTACAAGAGCAGTGGGTATCACGAAATCCACTTTTGAGATATAGATAAGACTCAACAATTACTATACTTGCTCTTAGTATATAATAATCAAACAGGAACAAATTGTGGTTTCCTTTAGGCGTTCTTGGTGTTTTCCTATAGACAAAAGTTTGCAAGACCTATAAAATGTGTTGTACTATATAATTTTCATTTTTCATATCATCCATAATAGGAAATATCATCCCTATTTGTAGAGAAATTCTATCTCTTGGTGGGAAGTTATGTTCTTGTAAGGACATATCATATCACTTGGTGAAATGATATGTCGAGTGAAATGATATGTCGTCTCTAAATGAAGAGACATGTCCCTTGGTTAAATAACTACCTTGGTAAATAACTAGCAAACTAAATGAAATAACACCAATGAAAAGACATGGTTCATAAAATCATACTTATTTCCAAGAGACATGGTACAAATGACTATATTCATCGTATCAATTCTATCTCTTGTTGTCTAGTTTATCAACATGCACCATGCCCTTATATTGACAAATATATAACCATGGACCAAACCATATAATTACTCTAAAATTCCAACATCAACAAGTCAAACAGCCCAAACAGCCCAAACTAAAGACGGATGCAGCAGTGTAAAAAGGTAGCGGGTTCGGGTTGGGCTATAAAGACTCACGCTAATCATGGGCTATAAGGAAAAAATTAAAAATAAAAAAAATAAACAATGGTATAGCTGCACAAGGCAACACAAGAGGGGGTCGAATGTGCTTAAAGGTAACCATATGTTGAAAACATAGAAAGATTGTTTCTGATGACACAAAATAAACAATGGGTGCATAACTGTGTCACAATATAAGAAACGCGCACAGTTTGGTGAGCAATATTTCTCTATTTCATCATATCCCAATGCAAAGAATAATGACCTTTTGGCACCATTGGAAATGGGAATTAGAATTTGCATCAACATGATATGAAAAACACTTTAATCGGGGAAACATAGGTGGAAATTAACAAGAGGAAGAACCTGGAATTTGGAACGGCGTGAAAGTATCATAAGTTACCCAAAGCTAACCCTTTAGTTATAGTAATGTGTTTACCACCCTACCTAATAAGATAAGGGTGGGCTATCTATTTTGATTGGGAGGGTTGAAGGGCCCATAGACAAATCCACCCGTGGCCCACCCTTAACAGACACCCATGTTATGAAAGTACCTGACCCAAAAAAAAATTTGGACTAAGGCTTTGTTGTTGTTCCATAGTTGTTCTTATTGAGTTATTCCTGTTGCGGAAACCTAAGTAATATGGCGGGGGATCAAAACCAGAAAACGAGAAGGGGGAGGGGGTTGAGCACGACCCAGATAGCAAGAAGAACTAGTGTTAGAAGGTTGTATGAATGGTGGTTACTATGGTTTAACGCAAGCTAGATATGGATTGAAAGTTGCAACTTAACACTTTAAAGGTCAGATAGAGAAGGTCACCCACCCACCAATATAAATTTCATATAACTTAAGAACATGCATTTCAACTGGGAGCAACTATTTTGAAATGGGCATGAAGTAGAACCTTTGTTTTAGTTCTCTTAGGTGCTGAAATCAGCTGCATACGAGCATCCTGTTTCTGAGACAACGCACGTCCAACTTTCTTTTTGCATTGTATCTGGTAGTCTCGAAGTACTTTGAGCCGCTTGCATAGCTTCTTAAGTCCTTCCATCCTTGCTTCAATGTGAAGCATGTTGTCCCGTATAAGCTTTTGACAGGACCTGTTTTTCTTAATTGCCTCAATAAATGTCTGTGCAGCCCATGGAAAGCTAGAGGCCGAACTAGAAGCATCCTCTTTGTCAGCAGTATCATAAGGCTCTCGTTCAACATCCTCTCGATGCACATCAACAGAATCCCTCCCAAAAGAAACACCAACAGCATCATGTGACAAGGACATGTCTCTGCAGCTACCATCCTTACTTCCCTTTGCATCTGCAATCCATGAAATTAATCAACCTTACAAACTATAACAGAAACTTAACTCGGCAAGTTAATTCCTTAGCACAGGAGTAAATTGGTGCAATATTACACATCATCATCTCCTAGGTACTATTCTGTACTCTGAGTTGGTGGGAAAGATTGGCTATCAGAAATGATATCAACAGAGGATAAGATAAAAGTCAGCTTGGAAAATGATCTAGAAGGTGGCAACAGGGTGTTCAGAATTTCCGGAATCTTTTCAAAGGGATTGGATTTACACTCGGACAGTGCAAACTGTGCAATAAACACTCCTGGCTGTAATTTCAGCAGAAGACATATGTATCACCTGTAAAGTTAAATTAACTGAATTCAATGTTATAGGACTCAGTGGATCAGATTGAAGGCTGTATCAGCAATAACATCTTATGATTATGAAATGAGATAGAACAGCATCCCATATAAATTCTCTTTCTCAACAAAACTCTGCAAGACTTGGCATTTTAATGATAATTATTACTCATAATTTCTAAAACAAAGATAATTACTACTCTTATGAGTCTTGTCTATTGAAGTCTGGTAATATTTCAGTTGGAACCAAAAATTAATATTATTAAAAAGTGCTAACAACCACTCCCTCTATTCCAGGCTTCCAGCCACTTTCATTCTCTCTCACAGCTGTCTCTCCCCTCTTCTTCTTCCTTTGGAGTTCGCGGTTGTGGCTAAGGCTGGGGTTGCAGGGTGGCAAAAGGTTGTTCATTGAGGAGGTCAGTCCGGGTTTAGGTTGAAGGTGGTGGTGATAGATCTAAGTTGTAAGGTTGAATTTGTGGGTCAGTAGCCGCGAGGGGGGGCCATGACAGGTAAACAGTGGCTGAGTGCACAGGTGGAGGTGGCGTTAGCAGTAGCAGCGGCAGTGGTGTAGATCGAGATGCTTAGGTCAGTGTGGAGGAAAGTGGAGAAGGTTGGGAGGGTGTGATTGTAGCTTGTTGCTCTAAAATATCAAAGTAGAAAACTTATATAATCCCATGGAACATGTCAAAAAGGAAACTTAAACAGTCTAATGGAATAAGTGAAAAAAATTGTATAACAAGCCTAAGCTGGAACATTGTTATCACTTATCAGCACGATACAAACTCTAGCCAGTGAAAACTAAGGTGAGATCTTTAAATTTTTTTTTTTTTATAAGTAAGATAGGATATCAAAATATTCAAAAAGACACCAAGGGGTGACTCCCATGTACAAAAAAACCCCTAAAGGGGCGACGTCCATAAACAAAAGAGAGCTAATCAAGCTCTAGGACTATCATGAGAAATTTTATCCACAAAAAGAATGAAAGTCAAGTGTCGATGTGAATTTAACACTTGACTCCAACTATACAACGTCCACAAGAATCTAAATGTGAACCCTTGGTGTGTCAACCTAATGTCATCAAAAATGCGATGATTTCTTTCTTTCCAAGTACACCACCAAATTGCAATTGGAACCATCTTCCACACTTCGGCCAGCCACCCTTTCTTCATTCTCCTTTTCCAAGGGGAAAGGTGAGATCTTTATGAGTAAATGCTAAGACAAGGACCCTGAAATCCCACCAAACAGCGACAGACCAAGGAGGGAAACATGACGGAAAGCTTTCTAAATTACCCTAGAAAAAAGGGGTACAACAGCTTGAGGTAAAAGTTACAGGTCTTCAGAACAGATTAAGTAAATTGTGATTGTACAAAAAAATTACAGAAAAAAATCCCCCAGTTAGCCCGGATGAAATACCGCTAAATACACGTGTCACTGATTAGGCGTCACATTAAGTTAACACCTTAAAATGAATTAAAGACCTTAACATCCCACCCTCTCTCTGACTCCCTGGGTCACCCACTGCAGTTCGCCAACCAACACAGTGGGCAACCATCGCACATCATCTATCCCCATCTCCTCACTCCTTTTCTCTCTCTTCCCCAAACACATACAATATTTTTATGACCACAAGTTCTCTCCTTGGAACAAGATCTTCCCCTCTCCCGTCCTAAATCGTGCCAATGACACCCCTCCGCTGCTCTTGCTGCCACCTCATCGCATGCACAAAATGATGGAAATACTGATATGACAGATATAGTTCTTATTCTTGTAATGCGAGCAACTTGCTCTTCTTCATGTGATATGCAAGACTGATTTCAGTCTTCTTACATGGCAAATCAGTGATCTTACGCAAGGGAGAGAGAGAGAGAGAGGACCAGAGAGATAAAAGTTCACTAGGACGGTGTTTCAGACTTTTATGGTGGCGGCAAGTTCGACAACACTGGTATTGGTGGTGGAACGGTGACTTCGACAGCAGCGGTGGCAATGAATCCAAAAGTGGAGTAAGTAGTCCCAGCGGTGATTTCCACACGAATTTCAAAAGGTCCACACGAACGAGTACAAAGTGTGTTGGAAGCACGAGCAGCGATAGAAACTGAACTGTTTGAGAAAGAACATGGAAGATGAATGGGGAGCAACTCACCAGATGATGTTCTTTTTACTTCCCCTTGGAAGAACTAACACGGTCCTGCAGGCTATGGGGATTCTATGAGATTTCAAAACCATTACCAAGGTGTATGAAATATAAGACAAATGGTGTTAAGTGGATTACAACATAAGCCATTTTAAAACAAATATAAGTCTCCATGATGCATCTTCCTTCCGAACTCAACTCCATACAATCAAGGGAAAGCCTCAAGATGCTAAAGACATACAACTGACCTGGCCATACAAGTGCCCTACAGGCTACAGTTTTCGGAGCACAAAAGGCCTCAATCATGGACCTTCCTTTAACTATTTCCCTTGCTCAAGGCTCTTTAGCAATAACTTAAACAGCTAATTTTTGTATCTACCTAGATGACTAAAGGATTTCTGAATCAAGGAGCCTTAAGAAACACTCAAAGCCACAGCTAAGACTTTACTTACGAAGGAAGAGGCGTTGCCTCAGTAGCACTAGCCACTAGTAGCCACTAGTTGATATGAATGATAGTCGGTGGAGGATAGGCGTTGTATATACATCATTGACTAAGGCCAGCACCAAAGCACAATTCTCGTATTAGATGAGTTGTTCCGAAAAATTGGCTTCTAATCCCGGTAACACCCCGAAAAGGATGGCTGGCGAAGATATCCATGAACAGCTTCTAAGACACAAGAAAGGCATTACAAGTTCTTAGTTCAGCCTATACGACTAACTATTGCCTCTACACCTTTTGTGTTGTCATGAATCGAAATTTCAAGGCTTTCCTATGGCAACTCATGGTGATGTTTTCTAATGATGTGCTGATTAATAGTCCAACCCAGACAAACAGACCTCAAATGATTAATACAAAAATTCTTGCCAAAATGAGCAAACGGTGCCACTCAGATCTCTTACCTAGTACACGTGAAGCCATTACATGGTGCAAGAAAATTCAAACAGCCAAGAGTTGGCCAAAACCTACTCCTCTAAACCAGCTCAATAATTCTTCGATTAGAAAATTTCAAGACTATGGGAGACTTTGCAAAGCACTACCAATCTTTTGAAAACCCGGCCTTTGCTTCAGGGGGAGAAGTTCAAGCAACATTTGAAGAGAGATTAGACATACGTTTGATGTATGCGGAATCTTCCATACATTATTAGTGGCAGTTTGATTTGGTTCTTCACTTAATAGAAAAATTCCTTTGAATTTTAATATTTTCATTTCAAAAATTATACATAGTGAGGTGGCACAATTTAATTGGTAATGTATGTGTATCATCTCTCATTTGAAGACCTAAACAGATGATGATATAGCCTTCCCTAACTTTTGAAAACCCAATTGTACTAATACTGACACTTGCTAGATAACAAAATTGACCAAGACAGCCTTAAATACTTGCAAGATAACAACCTATCCTCATTTATAAGAAGTTGGTTTCGAAAATCCTTGAATTAGATCACAAAAGTACGATAAAAGAGAGCTGAATGAAACAAGGCTACTGATGCCCTTTCCAATATCACTTGGGAGAACTACCATAGCTGACCCTCTCCAACATTCAACACAAACTGAATCAAGAGTGTTTTCAAACATCTAAGGGTGGTTTCAGTACAAGAAACTCATTAATTAACAAAGATAAGGAAATGCATAAATTTGTTTCATAGCACCGGGATTCAAAAGAGAGCAAATTGATATAGCTTCAAGAACACATGTCATATGCATATCGATTTTAACATCACGAATTGTACAACTAGTAAAAAAAAATCAATTGAGAATTGAAACAAGTATTAAAGACTCACCACCGCAGGCAACATCGCCACCATACTGCCCAAAGCGCTCCTTAGTGAGGCGATAAATCTCGAAATCATCCTCATCGTCGTCGTCAAAAACAGAAGGCGGTAGAGTCGCCAAAGGTTTGATATCAGAAACACCGGCACCGTAGCGCTCTTGAATAGAACGGACCATTTCCAAGTCGTCTAAATCGTCATCGTCTTCCGGAAAGTAACCGCCGCCAATCAGACCCGCGTCTGTCGGTGCATTCCACGTGGGCATACATGCTCTCGACAGCGCTTCAATCTCGCGCTGCAAGTCATCGTCCCACTCACTATCCGACGTTTCTTCGTCGAAATCAAGATTCCCCATTTTTTTATTGATTGATTAAGACGGAATTCGACAGGTGTAACGGCTATGGAGATTGAGGGAGGCGGGAGGATGCTCTGTTTTGGAAGGTTTCGAGGGTTTCAGGTCTTTCTCCCAAATGCACAGAAATTGACTCTAGACACATCTAGGGTCGTTCAAAAACTAGCCTGGTCCGGAAATTGGAACGAGCCTGACGAACTAGTAGGTAGTGACTGGTGAGTCAAGGGGCGAATTATCGTGGGCAGCTGTTGACACAACTCTATGGTATCTCGGGGACCATCCTTTTCGTACCCCCGGTCCAATTATGATGGGCATGGTTTGATGTTAAGCCCAATACAAAAGATAATAATATGGGCCAAAATTATTATTAGGCCATAACATTAAACAAAAGGCTCAAACCTCATTTTCTTTCTTCCTCCTATTCTCAATCCCCTTCCACCTCCCCCTACCATCTCCTCCGACCACCACTTCGCGGCCACCACCACGAACCACCAAACCACCGCCGGCCACCTTCACCAACCACCACCCCACTCGACGCAACCACCACCATTCGATGGGCGCCGCTCCGACGACCCCACGTCGGCACCCCTGAGCCCGCGTCACCGCCTCCATTGTCCTCCACCACGTCCCGTTTTTCTCATTTTCTCTCTCCTCTCTCACTCCCTTCCCCAGTCCCTGTCCTCAACAACCACCGCCCAAAAAACGTCCCCTACGCCGCCGACAACACGCACCAACATTATCGTCGCACATAAGGAATGTCAAGTGAGATCGAAAAGAAGGGAGGGGATAATAGGGGAGAAAGAAGGGGATGCGGTGTCGTGGAGTGGCGGGGGGAGGGTCGCGTGGGAGAGGCGGTTAAGATGGCTGGGTCGGGGCCGGTGGTGGTGGTGGTCGGCGACGGATCACGGCGAGGATGGGGTGGTGTTAGGAGGGGTAAAGGGGGGTTGGGGAAGGGGAGAGACAAGGTAAGGGGTCCAGTTTTTGGGTGTGTTTTTAATTTGGTATTATAAATTAAATCAAATTATTATTGAACAATATCAAATCATCATAGAACAAAAATAGATCATTTTAGAACATACCCAATAAATAGTTACGGAACATACCATTAATTTTAGAACAATAATCATTCATTTCAGAGCAAAAAACATCCATTCCATAACAAAAACTAATCATCCCGAAATAAAAGCCGATCATTTCAAAACAAAAGTCAATCATCCTAGGACAAAAATTAACCATTCCAGAACAAAAATTAACCATCTTAAACAAAACTCATCCATTCTAGAACAAAAAGTAACCATCCTAAGACAAAAATCATTCATTCTAGAAAAAAAAAAGTAACCATCCTAGGACAAAAACTGGTCATTCCAGAACAAAAAGTAACTATTCTAGGACAAAAACTAATCATTCCAGAACAAAAGGTAATCATTCTAGGACAAAAAACAACCATTCCTAGATAAAACTCATTCATCCCATAACAAAAAGTAATCAGTGTAGGACAAAAACCAACCATTCCTAGACAAAACTCATTTATCCCATAACAAAAAGTAATCATTTTAGGACAAAAACCATTTATTTCAGAACAAAAAGTAACCATTCTACGACAAAAACTAACCATTCCAGAACAAAAAGTAATCATTCTACGACAAAAACTAACCATTACAGAACAAAAAGTAACTATTTTACGACAAAAAATAACTATTCCAGAACAAAAGGTAATCACCTAGGACAAAAACCAACCATAGTGAAACAAAAACTAACCATCTTAGGACAAAAACCAACCATCTCACAACAAAATCTAGCCATCCCGAAACAAAATCCATTCATCTCAGAACAAAACCTAACCATCCTGAAACAAAAGCCGTTTATCGCGAAACAAAATGAATGATTATGTAATGAATTATTTTTTGTTCTAGAATGAATGATATTTGTTTTAAAATAAATGGTTATGCAATGAATGAGTTTTTGTTCTGAAATGAATGATATTTGATTTGGAATGAATATTTTTTGTTATAAAATGAACGCAAATACTATCGTACCCCGGGGGTACGGATAGAATGGTACCCCATGGGCCTTTTACAAGTTGGCCTTCTGTTTGTTTTGGTTATGTTACAATTTCAGTTGGGTTTTTGTTTGTTTTGGTAATATAAAATCAGTTGGGCTTATTTCAAACATGGCCCAATACTTGCCTTTAATTATAACCCAACCCATATTCTCTCCCCTTCCCCCTTTATTTTCTCTCTCCTCTCATAACCACCTACAACCACCACCACGCACCACCTGACCACCACCGCCCTCATGCGCCGACCACCATCCCACTCGACGCCACCACCACCATTTGGTGGGTGACGCTCCGGCGACCCCACAGTGGTCCCCCTGAGCCCGCGCCAACCCCTATATCGTCCACCAAGTCCCTTTTTTCTCATTTTCTCTCTCCTCTCTCACTCCCTTCCTCAACCACTATCCTCAACCGCCGCCCCTCCCCTTAATGTCGCCGCCCCTCCCTCGATGTTCGCCACCCCTCCCCCGATGTCGCCGCCCCTCTTGGCCTTGTTGCCACATCTCCTCCAATTTTCAAAGTGGAAAAATGGGGTATTGGGGGAGAAGGAAGGGGAGGCTGCGTGTGGGAACGGCGGAGGGGGGGTCGCGGTGGCCTGCCGAGCACGGTGGCTGGGATGGGGCTGGTGTTGGTTGTGGTCGATGACGTCCTCCGGCGGGGCTGGGTGGTCGAGGGAGGGGTGGTTGGGGAAGGAGAGAGAAAATGGGAGGGGTGGGTCTTTTTTATTTTGTTTCCGAAAAAAAGGATCATTTCTGAATAAAAAAAAATCAACATAGATCATTTTATAACAAAAGGATCATTTTAAGCAAAATAAATAATATTAGAACAAATAAAGATCATTTTTAAACAAAAACAAATAGCTTTTGTTCTGGAATGAATAGTTTTTGTCTTGAAATGAATTGTTTTTGTTCTGGAATGAATGATTTTTGTTTTGGAATGAATGGCTTTTGTTTCGGGATGAATGGTTTTTGTTCCGAAATGAATGGTTTTTGTCCTAGGATGATTACTTTTTGTTTTTGGATGATTAATTTTTGTCATACAATGGTTGCCTTTTGTTCTGGAATGAATATAAACAAAAATCGTTCATTTTAACACAAATATTGTTCATTTTAACACAATTATCATTCATTTTAGAACAGAAACTACCTATTTTAGATTAAATAACTCAAGAAAAAAAGAATTCATTCTAAAACAAATATAATTCATTTTAAAACAATAACCATTCATTTTATAACAAAAAATCATTCATTACATAACCATTCATTTTAAAACGAATACCATTTATTCTAGAACAAAAAATCATTCATTACATAACCATTCATTTTGTTTCGCGATTAACGGCTTTTGTTTCGGGATGGTTAGGTTTTGTTTGAGATGAACGGATTTATTTCGGGATGGTTAGGTTTTGTTCTGAGATGAATGGATTTTGTTTCGGGATGGTTAGTTTTTGTTTCGAATATAAATTGATCATAGAACAAAAATATGTCATTCTTGAACAAAAACTGATCATTATAGTTCATAAATATATCATTTTAAAACAAAACGTGATCATTATGGAACATAAATTTGTCATTCTGTAACAAAAACTGATCATTATATACATGATTATAGAATAAGAAACTGATCATTATAGATCATAAATACATCATTATAGAACAAAAACTGATCATTATTGTTTGTTTTTGTTTGGAAATGGTTAGTTTTTGTCCTAGAATATTTAGTTTCTGTTCTGGAATGGATGGATTTTGTCTCAGAATGTTTGGTTTTTGTCCTAGGATGATTATTTTTTGTTCTGGAATGGTTAGTTTTTGTTCTAAAATAGATTAATTTTGTCTCAAAATGGTTGGTTTTTGTCTATTTTTTCTATAATGATCAGGTTTTGTTCCAGAATGACCTATTTTTGTTCTCTAATGATCAGTTTTTGTTCCAGAATGACACATTTATGTTCTATAATGATCTGTTTTTGTTTCATAATGATTGATTTTTAATTATCCGTTTTTGTTCTATAATGATGTATTTAAGTTCTATAATGATCAACTTTTGTTCCAGAATGACATATTTTTGTTCTAAGATGATCAGTTTTTGTTCTATAATGACATAATTATGTTTATATGATCAATTTATATTCGAGAATGACAGATGTTTTATAATGATTAATATATGTTCTATAATGATCAGTTTTTGTTCTATAATGATGTATTTATGTTCTATAATGATCAACTTTTGTTCCAGAATGACATATTTTTGTTCTAAGATGATCAGTTTTTGTTTTATAATGATGTATTTATGTTCTATAATGATCAACTTTTGTTCCAGAATGACGTATTTTTGTTCTAAGATGATCAGTTTTTGTTTCATAATGATTGATTTTTAATTATCAGTTTTTGTTCTATAATGATGTATTTATGTTCTATAATGATCAACTTTTGTTCCAGAATAAGATATTTTTGTTCTAAGATGATCTGTTTTTGTTTCATAATGATTGATTTTAAATTATCAGTTTTTGTTCTATAATAATGTATTTATGTTCTATAATGATCAACTTTTGTTCCAGAATGACATATTGTTGTTCTAATATGATCAGTTTTTGTTCCAGAATGATTAGTTTGTAATTATCAGTTTTTGTGCTAAAATGAATGATTTTTGTTCTGAAATGAGTGGTTATTGTTCTTTATTGTCTCAAAATTAATGGTTTTTGTTCCAAAATGAATTCTTTTTGTTATGAAATGAATGGTCTATAATAATCTAATTTTGTTATAAAATGATTTAGTAAAAAGGATTAAAAAAAAATATCTCTCCATGTTACTAAGCGCATTAATTTTTGTTCAATAATGATCAGTTTTTGTTCCAGAATGACATATCTATGTTCTATAATGATCTGTTTTTGTTTCATAATGATTGATTTTTAATTATCAAATTTTAATCTATAATGATGTATTTATGTTTAATAATGATCAATTTTTGTTCCAAAATGACATATTTTTGTTCTATAATGATCAGTTTTTGTTCCAGAATGACATATTTATGTTCTATAATGATCTGTTTTTGTTTCATAATGATTGATTTTTAATTATCATTTTTTGTTCTATAATGATGTATTTATGTTCTATAATGACCAACTTTTGTTCCAGAATGACATATTTTTGTTCTATAATGATCAGTTTTTGTTTCATAATGATTAATTTTTAATTATCAGTTTTTGTTCTATAATGATGTATTTATGTTCTATAATGATCAATTTTTGCTCTAGAATGACCTATTTTTTGTTCTAGAATGACCTATTTTTTGTTCTATAATGATCAGTTTTTGTTCCAGAATGACACATTTATGTTCTATAATGATCTGTTTTTGTTTCATAATGATTGATTTTTAATGATCAGTTTTTGTTCTATAATGATGTATTTATGTTTAATAATGATCAATTTTTGTTCCAAAAGACATATTTTTGTTCTATAACAATGACAAAAAATGATCATATAGATCATAAATATATCATTATAAAACAAAAACTGATCATTATAGAACATTAACTTGTCATTCCGTAACAAAAACTAACAATTATAGAACATAAATACATCATTATAGAAAAAAAACTGATCATTATAGAACATAAAGATTTATTTAAACTTTTGTAATTAATAACTAATAATGAAAAAAAATTATTAAAAAAAAAATTAACCTCAGCCTCACCCCCACCCCCCCACCCTCCCTATCGCCCCCCACAACAACCGCCACTCACTCCAACCTCCTCCCCTCACCCCGAATTCACCGCCACTGGCCGCTTATGGCGGTGTGAGCCCAACAAGACGGTCGTTGTCGTGGTCTAAAATAGGTGGAAGAAATTTGAGGAGAGAGAAAATGGAGGAAAAAAGAGAAAATGAGGTGGGAGGAGGGAAATGCTATCGCGGGGGTGGGGGGTTGTGGTCGCCGGAGGGTGGCGGCTCCGGTGGTGGGTTTCTGGGGTGTGGGGTGGCGGTTGGTGAAGGCGCCGGCGGTGGCTGGGGGGGTTGGGGGTGGGGAAAGGGAGGAGAGAGATTGAGTTTGGATTTGGGTTTGTTGTATTGAATTTGTGTTTGGTTTTGTTGTACTGGGCTTGGACTGGTGCAAATGTGAGGGAGAAGCCCAGATGAGGAAAGGGGGAAGAATCTGATATTTGGGCTTATTTTTGGGCCGGGGGGTACGAAGAGAATGGTACCCCCGGGGTACCATAGAAGTTTTGTAAAATGAATGGTTATTGTTCTAAAATGAATTATATCTGTTTTTAGAATGAATTCTTTTCGGCAAATTCACGTGGTGCCCCCGAACTATGTCAGAATGCGCATGGTGCCCCTATATTTGAAACTTGTACACTCTGGTGCCCCCGAACTTTGCACTTATAGGCACGTGGTGCCCCTCTCCACTAACGTCGTTAACTTTTGGATGGAAAAAAATGATTCCGCATGTGGTTACTGATATAAACTAATCAAATTTATTTAATTAATAAATAAACCAATTAAAAATATATATATTTAAAAAAAAAACCTTTTTTTCCTCTCCCCCACCATCCCCACTGCCCCACCCTCTCCACCGCCACACCAACCACCGCCGACCAACCCAACCACCTCCCCTCCCCACGCCATCACCACCACCGGGCCGCACTTGGCGGCACGAGGCCCGAACAGCCCACCGTCAGGGTTGTTATGCGTTATAACCATCTAAATCTGCTTGGCTTAGGAGTGAGAACATTAGGTGGAGGGGGTTTTTAGGGTGTTTGTGACGCATCTCAACCCCGACGGTGGGTTGTTCGGGGCTCGCGCCGCCAAGTGTGACCCACTGGTGGTGATGGCGTGCGGAGGGGAGTTGGTTGGGTTGGGCCGGCGGTGGTTGGTGTGGCGGTAGAGTGGGTGTGGCGGTGGGGATGGTGGGGGAGAAGAAACAAAGTTTTTTTTTTAAATTATACGTATTTTTAATTGGTTTATTTATCAATTAAATAGATTTGATTAGTTCATATCACTAACCACATGCCATATCATTTTTTTTTTCATCCAAATGTTAACGTCGTTAGTGAAGAGGGGCACCACGTGACTATAAGTGCAAAGTTCGGGGGCACCGGAATGTACAAGTTTCAAACATAGGTGCATCATGCGCATTCTGACATAGTTCGGGGCACCATGTGAATTTGCCGAATTCTTTTTATCTTGAGTAATTTAATCTGAAGTAGGTAGATTCTGTTCTAAAATGAACGATATTTGTGTTAAAATGAACGATTTTTGTGTGAAAATGAATACTTTAGATCAATGGTCAAGATTAAATCAAATAAACAAAAAAAAAAACACCCCCTCCCCTTCCTTTTTCTCTCTCAACCCCCAAGGACCCCTACTAGGGGTGTTTAGTTAAAACCGAACCGCGGTTAAACGAACCGAATAACCGAAAAGCGCACATTTTTTCGGTTCGGTTAACCGCACCGCAAATTTTTTCGGTTAGGTTAACCGAACAAAAAAAAATTCGGTTAGTCGGTTCGGTTTCGGTTCGGCGTTTTGGAGTTTCGGTTAACCGAAATCGTACTAATTTTTTATTTTTTGAAAAAAAAATTAAAAATGTATGTGACGGTTCGGTGGAGGTTCGGTTAACCGAAATAACCGACCGATATTCTGCTTTCGATTCGGTTTCGGTTCAAGATAAGGGCAAACCGAAAATTCGGTTAACCGTAAAATTCGGTTCGGTTTTGGTTAACCGAATTTTCGGTTCGGTTCGGTTAACCAAATTTCGATTCGGTTCGGTTCGGTTAACCGAATTTTCAGTTCGCTTCGGTTAACGGAAATGAACAGCCCTACCCTCTACCCCACCCGACCATCCCAGCCCCACCCGCGGCCGTCGCCGACCACCCCTAACACCGGCCCCGGCCCAGCCATCCAAACCGCCTCCCTGCCGCGACCCTCCCTCTGCCTCAACGCGATGTCGTCGCTTCTTCCTTCTCCCCCATTCCCTTCTTTTCCACTTCGAAAATTGGGGGAGAGGTGGAACCTAGGGCACGGTGGGGCGGCGAACGTCGAAGGAGGGGCGACAAGATTGAGGGGATGGGCGGCGGTCGAGAAAGGGCTGGGGAAGGGAGTGAGAGAGGAGAGAGAAAATGAGAAAAAAGGGACTTGAAGGACGATGGAGGAGGTGACGCGGGCTCAGGGGTGTCGCCGTGGCGGTTCTAGGTTTTTTTTTTAGGTTATTTTCCCTCATTTCCCTTTTACTTGTAACTCAAACAACCCAAACCACAATACCACGACCACAATCGTTCAATAACACCAATAACAACCCAAGATGAGAACTCGAATGGCATGTCATTTTATTTCATAACTTAAATCGTCTTTTACATACTTGAAATAGTCGAATACAACATCAACTTGACAAATTGTTCCCATACATTACAAATTACTATATTAATAGCTAATCTTCTGCTAGGCGGCGGCGTGTAGCTCGACGTTGCCTTGAGGAAGCGGGTTGGCTTGAGGAATAACCCGAAGTGTTGCCTTCCATAATTGGTGTGACAGGAGAACCAGCTCTACGTCGCCGTATATATTGTATAAGAGGAGAATGATCCTCCAAACTTCTACTTGGTCGTTCTTGGGATTGTTGGATAAGATGTGAAAATCCCACCTTCTCGAGACATTCGGAGCAATGTTTGCGAATGTCGGTTAAAGTTTGGACAAAATTGACACTAGATGCGTCATTTAGTGCAGCTTGAAGGTCATGCTCACACCTCATGTGTAGAGTTGCAAAACCTTGGGTCTACAATCACAAAAGTAAAAAAATTGCACTAATTATTTCCTAAACATGCTTACTATTTAATAAAAGTGAAATAACAATAAACCATATTTACAAGCAATTGAATTGAGGGAAAAGAAGGATGGTAGGAAACCGGGCCACCATGAGATTGTTTAACAGCTCTAATGATACGACGAGTATGGTTTCGATACCAAACCATATAGAGATCATTATAATGCATCGTGTCATCATTTACATCGGTAGTAGCCACCACCCTCTCTCGACGCCTACTCCATACATCGATAGAGACATTGTGGATTTCACTCCAACTTATCTTGCGATTTCCTCTCCTATCCATTTTATGAAGAGTCTCCGAAGTATCACAATCCACCGGGATTGTTTGCTTCAAACCAAATTGGCGTACTACTCGATCCGGACAATGCCTCTCTACAATATCGAAGCAGACCATAGGAGCCAAAACACACCAATCTTGTTCATTTTTAGACCAAGTCGGAGAGAGAGTTGAGATGACATCCGCTGTATAAGGCTGCCAAATGAACTTAAATAAAACAAATAAATAAGTGAATCTATACTTATCTATTAATAGGCTAACAATAGCGCTTACGTGGCAGAATTCCGTTGCACCCTAAGAAAAAAGAGCCACCTCAAATCCTAGGTGTCAGCTCCAAGACGCAACATAATCTTAGGGCCTTCCTCTTCCTCTTCCCCTCCCCCTTATTCATTTCCCGTTTATTTCCATTTCCTCTTCTACTAATTCTCTTCCTCTTCCCCTCATTCATTTTCTCTCCTTTGGTCTTCCTCCCTGCCAAATCAATCAACAACTCCAATGCCTCTTGCGCAGTCGCCTCCTGTCCCGAATTCAACGCCTCCATTTGGATTTTAGACACAGTAGGAAAATCAAGGTATTCTCAACTTGGAGAACCCCAACATCATTTCTTCATACGGTATGTTATCTGTCTTCTTCTTTACACAACAAAGATTGTTTCCTTTTTAGTTTTGAGATTGAATTGAATGTTCTGATAAAGTTTTGATCTTTGTGATGTATTTTTTGCGGGAGATTGTGCAGATGGTAATAGAGGAGAGAGAAGGAAGGTTGAGAAATTGGTGGACAAGGAATAGACACCGGTGGATGCTCTGTAAGTTAGCCAGCATAATCTTTGTTTGTTTGATTATCATCTACTTCTTTTTGGATGAAATTGTCTTTCTCAATTGTGCCTTATTCGTTGTACTATTGTTCATATAATTGTCTTAGATTTTTATATTGATTTCCTCACATATTGATTTTCGTATGACATTCTAATCTGGTGTATAAATTCAACTCTTTGTATTGCTGATCATGCTTTGTTTAGTCCTTTCCCAGATTTGTGGTCAATCTTGTAATCAAGTTTGTGGCACAATTTGCTCTTTTATTTTTATTTTTTTTTAATTTCACTCCATTATCCGCCAAAATATTAGTCCATCTGTTGTTTGGCCATGAATTTGTGAGTTTTGGTCTTTCATTTGTGCTTTGTTCTTTTTTAAGATGAATTGGGATTTTTGGTATAAGAAATTTATAGGCTCTGCTTAATTTATTGTTTTACTAAGTGGGTAGGCAAATAAGTTTAGTTTTGTTATTTGATTGAGTTTGATAGGAATTTCGATGTTGGGCATATCAATATATTTTTATCCCAGAATATGCCCATCGCTGATCATCAGAATTGTATAGCATAGCCATCATAAGTGCGGTATATCATAATCTTCATATCAAAAATTGGAATTCCTAGAGAACTTACCTTGCACTTTGTTTTTTCTTCTCATCATTAGGTTTGCATGTGTTTAATTTCTTTTATAGAAGTGTTCATAGATTTGGCAAGAAAGTTGGCCTACATTTTGCAAAGCTCTATCCAGTCAACTTGATTCTACCTTCGATTGTTAGTCTATGTTGTTAGCTCTTTCGTGTAATGTCTTCTTTGATGTTCTTCAGATTTAGACGTGCTATGTGATGATTTTTTTTTTGTCATTTCTACAGATTTGGGCTCTACTATTCATATTATATTTCACATTGCAGATTGTTCGGTTAAACATGTTAGACTTTCTGATCACCATACTTGAATTTATTTATGTGTCTATTAGAAAAGGTTAGTTCATTTGCAGAAGAACAACTCTTCTTTTGTATTAAGGTTTATTATTTATAGGGGCATGTCTACAAGATTATGATAAGTCTAAAGGTCTCCTTTTTGTGTTCATTGACTCACAAGCTAATTGTAGTTCAACTACATTACTCATCATACTCTGTGCTTACTCAAAATAGGCTCACATTTAGAGACCTATAATGTGGTTCCACTATTTCGATCACTTTGTTAAATGACACGCCAACTCATTTTGTCGTTCTTTGTTACTATAATTCTGGATCATATCACTAAAACTATGGGTTGTGTTTCAATGAATCCTCACTTTATGTTGCTTGGTTCTCTTTACCTGACATATGCATGACTTGCACCATGTAAGTGTCTCTTATCCTCTTTAGTGAAGGCTGATAAACATGAAAGTATAGAAGACTACATGGTGCCCAAATAGAAAAGAGAATGAAATTATTTGCGAAGTACAAGGGTTTATTTTCTCTATATATTGGAACACTAATGAGTTTTGTATCTACAATAATGAGATTCGGTAGTCATGCAAATAGGGATTCATGACCAGGCAGCATTGAATAGCAGGGATAAGGCGCCGAACTAAGTTCATCCTTAGATGATTATACTTGATCCTAACTGGCAGAATTCTTAATAGGGAATTGACAACGTGTTGGATTTAGATGATCACAATATCAGATGGCCCAGGTCTTTGACAACAGTCAAAATTCACAAAAAATAAATTACAAGTAGCATGTTTATGCCTAGAAATCAATATATTGCAAGTACCATGTTGGACCGGTTCGTTTTCTTTCTTTGTTAGGTAGTAATTTTGTTATTGGGGGATAGCTAGACATGTTGGAGCTTTTGTGAGGACTGGAACCACATGGCCATGTAGCAGTTCTGCCATCAGACACTATTTTGACCATATATATGTTGTAGTCGCATACTCGGTTGAGCCAAAATGAGCTTTGGAGCATGATATATAGGTTAGCAAAATAGCCCCATCAATATCCACTATAGAAAGGCTAGCAAAACAACCTCATTAAAATCCTTGTGTCATGTAAGGATCCAAATTTACGATTTAAACTCACCTCGGTCGATAGTGTGTGCGGGAAACAATACCCTACCTAGCTTTGTTCAATTACTCATGAGTCATGACGCATCCCTTCCCCTTCCTCAACTTTACGTCAACCTCTAAGCCGTCGTCCCTCAACACTTGCTTTTTCATATGAAATCACGTCGCTAAAACTTCTCATTAGCCTTTTCTCCAGTCTTTGTGATGGTGAAATTTCTCTGAATAATTTTTTTTTGGTATGTGCTATCTAATCGATAAATCGGTAGTACTTAAATTAATTTCTCGCATCATCAAAGTTCTTTTGCATATTTTCATATCTTTGATTGTTAATGTTTGTCAAATTCATCTCTTTTTTTTTGTGTTGTTGAATTGGTTGTTCGTAAAGTCAGGCCTAATAAAGTTTTGATGTATATGCCAGGAAAACAATTGAGCGAAGTGACGCCTTATGCTTGAATCGATTGAGTTCTTTTATCATCTTTTACTTGGATGCATTTAATCTTCCATGTATATAACTAACTATTTTGATTTCATAATTTATTATGACATTCCTAGAAAAGCAATACGATTTGCTATAGAAAAATGGAAACTTTGAGGAATGAGACTTTTGACGTAAGCTATCAATTAGCATCGCAAAAATGGTTCATCATATCTGCAATCAATGGTAATTTTTGTCTCATTGTGTGTCTTTTCATTGCTCATTAGCAATTTACTCGATTTTTTAATTTTTGTTCTTTTCTCTGTTTTTCATTATCTATGGGAAAATTTTCTAACACCTACCTTTTATGTTCGAAAACTTCAAAACTTCTACCTTAATTTTAAAAACTTTCCAAATCCTACCTTATAAAACAGTTTTTTTTATCAAACTCCTACCAAAACTTTGTCTCCGGCGGGTTTGACTGTTTTTTTCCGGCATTGACCTTATTACATGTCTTACACGTGATCATTTGATCACCTCTCTCATTTCTTCACCCGCGTAACTCCTCCAACTCCCTACCCCCATTTCATTCCACCCATTTTTTTCCTTTCCTTCACAAATTTCTCAGTTTCTCCTCAACAATCCCCACCCGCGTAACCCGAAATTTATCTTCTCTCACTTTTGCTGACCCAGCCTCTCCTTCACGTTAACACGATCATCTTCTTCTCATCTAACGGTAATGACGGCTGAGATTAATTAGTACTACCGATGAACACACAACTACTCTAAAAAGGTATGTTAAGGCTTTATTTAGTTTCAATTTCACTTTGATTGCATTTAATTTGTCAATTTAGGATCAATGGTGTTGTAATTAAACCCAAAATTTGATGTGAATAAACCCTAATTAATCATTTTTTTTTGGAATTATGCGTCAATTAGTGAAATAATTAGTAGTTGGATTGAGTTGATTTTTTTTATGTGGTTAATTGAATTGAAATAATTACTAGCTGAATTGAATTGAATTCGATTTTTTCGTTTGAATTACTAGGTTAATTTCAATGAGGTCAAAACTTCGGGTTTATCATGGGGGTAAGTTTGAGACCAGAAAACATACAACTACATATGTGGGTGGAGGATTGTATTTGAGTGATGATGATGATGAATTGTGCTTTCTCACATTGCAAAATGAAGAATTAAGCAAATGAGATGAGACAGAATTGTGCTCTCCTCTTTTATAAGGTAGGATTTGGAAAGTTTTTAAAATTAAGGTAGGAGTTTGGAAGTTTTCGTATATAAAAGGTAGGAGTTAGAAATTTGTCTTTATCTATGTGAGATTGATGTTTAGTTGATCAATTGGCTTTTTAAATAACAGGATTATATCGTATTTAATATCTACCATATTAAACAGTAGGATACCTGAGAGCCTGAGACTAAATAGTGGCTCTGATGGGAATCGAGTTAGTGACAAAGGGGACTATTTAATCCAAGTGGGTCATATTTGTAGTTTCTAACGTCATTTTGATCCAAGTGGTTATGCTGGAGCTCCAAGTTAGTGACAAAGGGGACTCATTTTCTACTCCTCATAAAGTTCAGTAACAACTTCTCTACCGTCATTTAAGTGATTTAGGAAACAAATCTAAAACAAAATATCATCTGAATGTTTTCCAACGTTCAATTTTTTATCGTCTGAGTGTTTTTCGACTTTCGTTTGGGCATATGAAAGCCACATGAACAACCCTTTCATGGCTTAAGATGCCATAACGATGATCCCACCTTCCCTCAGACCCATTTTCGAAAAACGCCGTGTGGGCACCTTGATTTGTAGGGTGACATTAAGAGCTTGTTTGGATAGAGGAATTTGGAGGGAAAGGGAGGGGGGGGAGGGAGGGGAATTGTATCCCTTGTTTGGATACAAATTTGAGAGGGGAGGGGAAAGAAATGGAGGGATTTGGGAGGATGAGTTTTCCTCAATTTTCTTAGATTTTCATCTCTCCAAATTTGGAGAGATCTGGAAGGAAAATGTACATTTATTATTTCAATTTACAAAAATGCCCCCAAATATTTATTAAAACACAACAACCTTTCAAACAATTTACCAAATTAACCTTTTATTATTTCTCTCTCTCCTCCCCTAACCACGAGCGCCGCCACCCACGAGCAGCCGCCGGCCGGTACCAACCGCCAACGTCTCCGGCGCCACCACCACCGCCTGATCCGCATCACTCTCACAAGCATTTCCCCCATACCCACAAACACCACAAATCAACCTAACACCACCTAATTTTAGATCTAGGGTTTTCAAAAAAAAATGAAAAACCTACGTTGAGCGTAGAGGAAGAAGGAATGAAGGTCGTATATTTCCACCGAGGACTCACCGGAGACGGGCGAGTTTATCGGTGGCGTTTTCGCCGGAGAAGGTGGTCGGCGGTGTATGGCGGCGGCGGCAGTGGGGCGGCTCAGGGGAGGGGGAATGGGAGAGGAGAGAGAAAATGAGAGGAGTTGAGAATTTGAGTTTATTTTTATTATTTTTTTTTATTTCATTATTATTATTATTATCATTCAATATTGGTATTTCTCCTCCCTTTCCCTCTACCCATTTTTGTTAACCAAACAATGGAATTCATCTTCCTTCTCCCTCACCTCCCCTCCCTTTCCCTTCCCTCTCTTCCCCCCCTGCCTTTCCCTCCTAAAGTGCTATCCAAACAAGCTCTAAAAGCCACTTTCCCGTTTTGATTATAGTTCTGTATTAGGCAATTCGTCCTCTTTACAGGTGAGATGAGTTCCATTGTTCTGTCCTCGCTAATTTGCCCCTGCAGTAAGCCAATTGTAAATATTTTTAGAGACTCACTTTCATATCTTGCATATATGTATGTGTGACTATATGAGTATATATTCTAGAGTTAGTTCAGTCATTTGATGTTCTCCAGAGTCTTTGGTTATGTTGTTAAATCTGTAATTTTGCAATTTCTTTCAGTTTTTACTGTTATAGTAATTGAAGAGTAGTTTGTGGTTTCTTGTGTTTTTTTTACTGCATCTAATATGGTTCAATGTTTGTGAGGTGTACTCTGTTATTAGTGGCAGTACAACCAAACATAGAGCCAAGTCGCATTTTTCTCATTATTAGCTTTACCACCGGTTATAAGTCTTTGTGAAATAAAGCACCTGGTTCATTTAAGTGTTGGAACATGTGATAAATCTTAAAACTGTAAACAAGATCAAATCTTACATCGAATCAGTTCTTATGGGTGAGTTGATCGATCATTCAGACATGCTTTCCTAAATTTAATTGGCTAAGCAATTCCGCAGAGGAAAGTAAATGTGCATGTTTGATTGCTTATTTATATGTACTACCTAAACTCATAAAATCAGAATAAGACTTGAGTTCAAGCACTACTACAAAATCCATTATAGACATGGGTAAATAGACATGGGATATATGGAAAACTGACGTCTATTATGGAAAACAGGAGATTGAGTAAACAATAGACATGGGTTTTTCTTTAAAAGCCGACGTGTAATAATAGACATCGTGTCTCTTTTAAAAACCCATGTCTATTATAAGACTATAGACATGATGTTTCATTTAAAGCCCATGTCTTTTAATAAAAAAAATATGTGTGGAAAGACAGGACACCTTATCTCTTTGCCTCTTGGTCTTAAAACAAAAAAATAAAAAAAATATGTTTCCTTCATCCAGACCACAACACAGCGACGACAACACTCCTTCCCGCCACAGCTCAGCGTCTCAGCTCCGGCAACTCCTTCCCGACCACAGCTCCGGCAACTAAAATCTTTCTCGACAACCCGACAGACGGCGACGTCAACGGCGGCGACCACAACCCTGACGACGACGACGACAAGTGCGGAGACAACAACTCTGACAACGACGACAACAACATTCCATCGTTCTTGGGTTTCCCAAACAGGTCTCTTCGCCCTAATTATATTAGGATTTTAAGGTTTTACATTGATTTTGTTGGGGTTTAATAATTAGGTTTTTATTTTATAATTGATTTGGGTTTGTGGGTTTGAATTATGATTTTTTTGGTGTTGAATTATGATTTCGTTGATATTCTATTGTTGGTGGTGGTGTTTGAATGTTTAATGGGGTTGTGTTGTTCTTGGAGATTATTGAACTGTGTGCGTGTGTGCTGTAGTTGGTTTTTGTTGGATAGGGACATGATGTAGCTTGGAATTTGGTTATGGTTAATACGTGGATTGATGGGAATCAGGTGCTGAGTGCCATTTATTGTCCCTTACCATTACATAATGGTGCCAACGTACATAAAAATCTCTTTTTGAGTATGATTCTGGGAAATTTTAGTGGCGTAGATGTCTATAATAGGTAAGGCTGAATTGGTATTAGTAGTTAAAGATTAACAAATTCCATTTTCCCCATTTTCCCCCTTAATTAGTACTACTAGATTTTGTGTTACACTGTCTCACCTGAGTGGTGTGTGCATAAATGCACAAAAGCACTGAGTAGAGTGGCCTTGGGTCTGACTGTGTATCGGGTTTTTGTCAAAAAGCAGAATTATGTACCCAATACCATTGAACTATCAATACCAATCTTGACAATGTGGGATTTAATCACGACGTAACCTTTATTATTGGAAATTTGAATCTCCTTTGCAAAAAATATACTTTGTTGTGGATTGATGTACTGTATGGCCATTAAATGAACAATACAAATTTGTTATTAATTGCTTTTGTTTTCTTACTTGATAATTGTACATGAAGGATTTGCTGCGCTTAATTATCGAGAGGCGGATTGAGCAAGAAACTAAAGCTGATAAGCATATTCACAAGCTCTTACTACTTGGTACGTACTCTCAATTTTCCACCCCTTTTTTAATTACTCAAGCACCTTCATTTTTTATTCCTTCATTTCTGATTACTCAAGCAATCTTCACAGTTGGAGGCCCTTTTTACCTGATTATATTACTTCTCAGCACGCCTCCAGCAAAAGTTTTGATATTTTTTTTTGTTTGGGGGGGGGGTCTCCTCTTCAATTTGGTTATGCATAAACCAATAGAGTCGTAAACGCGGGACGTTGGATGCTAACTTTAGTATTAGTACCTTATATTAGGTTCTTAGTTCTAGTATGCCAATAATTGAATTGCAAAAGTACATGTCAATTTTTGTTAAATAGCCCAAAAGCAGAAACTTATTAAATTAGAAACTACGAAATGTTTCTAGTTTTCTTTTTTCTTCTTTGTTTGCTTTTTTATTTTTGAGGTGAAGGGTTTCTAGGTTAAAAATCGTACTTTTTATCACCACTAGTTAGCTTAGAACATCACTAATAATTAATTTGCACATGACAAGTTGTACATCGAACTCATGGAAGCTTCTAATAAGTCCTATGTTAAACATTCCAAATCTAAGCAACCAACACATCCTGAAATGTTTCAGTCCTTCTCTGGAATTACACTCCCACTGATATAAGAGTTAAGCCTATGTAAGCTTTTGTTTTTATCAAACTAGTCTTTAATTAGTCCTATGTTAACATTCAGCTAAGCCTAGTTCTAATTAGTCCTACGTTAACATTCCACATTTAGTCTTTGTTGGAGTCCCCGACTTCTTCTCCATGTTGCAAATAGCCTCACCTTCCACACATCTAACGCTCAAATATGGTCAATGTTGCATTACTCTACAGCAAGCATTACACGTATTTGTGGTACACTCAGTAGCCGAAAAGATACGCCGCTATCGCACTTTCCTTCTCTTTGAATCAGTTTATTTCTTGCGTTGCTGTGTAAGGTCAGATTCGCACCCACTTTCTTTCTTTTTTTGCCTTTACTTTCTTTTTTAATATGTCCCAAGGTTAGTTGATGTGCGTTCTGGCTAATGATTGTTAATTGAATTTAGATTCTCCCCTTATAGATTTGCACTCTGCTTCTATGTACCTTTTATCCGAAAATAGAGAACTTCTTGCTTCCTGTTGCATTTCATTCAAATCATTCTAATGACATGTATGGAGATAAATGACTCATGTGCCGTGCTATAAGAATATGTTGCAGTACGCTTTATTTTCTTGTTTAGTGTCGTAATCCGTAAATCTTATAGGAAAAAACCAAATATTTGGTATGGATCGAGAATGGATGTCTGTTGATCTCTTAAACCCTACGTACAAAAAAGGGGTTGACGAATTTGTTAGACATGCTATTAACCAAGCAGAAGACGTCGACGAGATTTATTGTCCTTGTATTAGATGTGGGAATAATGTGTCTGTTAATGCTGGAGACTTAAAAAATCACCTCTTGTGCTATGGAATTGATAAAAGCTACACAAGATGGATTTGGCATGGGGGAGGATGTCTTACCTAGTATGTTTAGTGATTCTGAAAATGATGACGGAGAGTTCGAAGAAGATGATTGCGATGTAGATTGCGATGATAGAGTGGATGATATGATAAATGATGCTAAGCAAGCTACAGAGAATCCACCACGTATGTTTGATAAGCTAGCTAGTGATGGAGTGAAACCATTGTATCCAGGGTGTAAAAAAATCACTCGTTTATCTGCCGTGCTTAAATTGTACAACCTAAAGGCAAAAAATGGATGGAGTGATAAGAGTTTTACCGATTTACTTCAGTTATTGTGTGAAATGCTTCCAGAGGGAAATGAGCTTCCCAAACGTACTTATGAGGCTAAGAAAATCCTGTGTCCTATGGGAGTTAATTATGAGAATACACGCTTGTCCTAACGATTGTATTTTATATCGGAAGGAGTAAAAAGACCTGGATGAGTGTCCAAAATGTGGGTTATCACATTATAAGTTAAAGAAAACATCTGAAAAGAATAGAGGAGCTGCATCGAAGGTGTTATGGTACCTCCCAATCATACCAAGGTTTAGGCGTCTATTTGCAAATGCAAGAGATGCCGAACATATGGTGTGGCATGCAGAAGGCAGAGTACCCGATGATAAGATTCGTCATCCAGCAGATTCTACACAATGGAAAACAATAAACTTTAAGTTTCCAGATTTTGCATCTGACCCTAGAAGTTTAAGGATTGGGCTGTCTACCGATGGTATGAATCCATATGGCAGTCTAAGTAGTCGATGGAGTACATGGCCCGTTCTACTAACGATTTATAATCTGCCTCCTTGGTTGTGTATGAAGCGCAAATATCTCATGTTGTCATTGTTGATTTCGGGACCTAAGCAACCAGACAACGATATTGATGTTTATTTACAACCTTTGATCGACGATTTAAAGTTGTTGTGGGATGAGGGTGTGGAAGTGTATGATGCTTATCGAAAAGAAACTTTTCAATTGTATGCCATGATCTTCTGCACCATCACCGATTTTTCGGCTTACGGCAACTTATCCGGATATAGTGTCAAAGGAGCTAAAGCATGCCCAATTTGTGAGAATGACACAATTTCTGATCGGTTAAAGCACGGCGGAAAAAATGTGTATCTGAACCATCGAAGATTTCTTCATAGATCTCACCCTTATAGAAGAAAAATGAAACCCTTCAATGGAAAACAAGAGACGAGGGCTGCTCCAAAGATTTTTAGTGGGAAACAAGTTTATGAGAAGGTTAAAAATATTGAAAACTGTTTCGGGAAACCATATAAACCTCCGAGTGACGAGACTTTGTATAAAAAGAGATCCATATTTTGGGATTTGTCATATTGGAAAGACTTGTCCATGAGACATTGTATCGACGCCATGCATGTTGAGAAAAATGTTTGTGACAACATTATTGAGACACTTCTTAACATTCCTGGTAAGACAAAGGATGGTGTCAAAGCCAGAGCGGATATGGTTTTACAGAAAATACGGCCAGAACTAGCTCCGCAAGTCCAGGGATCAAAAACCTATTTGCCACCTGCATGTTTTACTTTGTCGAGAAAAGAAAAAAGAAGTGTTTGTGAGTGTCTCCATGGTGTTAAGGTACCGCAAGGTTATTCTTCCAATATCAAAAGTCTTGTTTCCATGAAAGACTTGAAGTTAGTGGGTTTGAAATCTCATGACTGCCACACTTTAATGCAACAATTGCTCCCTATTGCAATCCGGGCTGTTTTGCCAAAGCATGTCAGAAATTCTATTACTAAGCTTTGCTATTTCTTTAATGCAATATATAGTAAAGTTATTGACACTGATACTTTGACTACATTACAGAGAGAAGTTGTTATTACTTTATGTGAACTTGAAATGTATTTTCCTCCTTCATTTTTTGATATAATGGAGCATCTTGTTATTCATCTTGTGAGAGAAGTCAAAATTTGTGGCCCCTTTTATTTGAGAAACCAATATCCATTTGAACGATATATGAAACCACTGGGAGGTTATGTGAGAAACAAATATCGCCCAGAAGGTTGTATGATTCAAGGGTATGTAGCGGAGGAGGCCTTATCATTTGCTGATGATTATTTGTCGAATGTCGAACCTATTGGACTTTCTAAGTCTCGACATGAAGATCGAATTCAAGGTCAGGGTACACTTGGCAGAAAAGTAGTTATGATAAGTCGTGAAACACTTGATCAAGCACATCTTTATATTTTGCAACATATGGTCGATGTGCATCCTTTCCTAAAGACCCATAAAACGCTACTGAAGCAACAAAATCCGTCTAAAGGGGAGAGATGGTTAGCAATAGAACACAACCGCTCATTTGCTTCATGGTTCACCAAGGAAGTAGATATTCAATTGGAAAAAAATCCAAAAGCCGTATGTGAAAACGTAAGATGGTTGGCTCAAGGTCCTCTGATGCATGTCTTATCTTATCAAGGTTATGATGTCAATGGGTTTTGTTTTTATACAAAAACTCAAGATGATAAAAGTACTGTGCAGAATAGTGGATTAGCTCTGATGGCAACGTCAATGAGTGTTTCTAGTGCTAAAGATAAGAGGCCAGTGTATGATGCTTTGCCATATTTTGGAGTTATTGAGGAAATATTGGAATTGGATTATGTTCAGTTTAGGATTCCTGTGTTCCGATGCCGGTGGGTTGATCATAGAGGTGTTCACAAGGATGAGATGGGATTCACATTGGTAGATCTGAAACGTGAAGGATTCAAAGCCGAACCTTTCATAATGGCAAGTCAGGCGAAAAAAGTATTTTATATCAAAGACCCCGTTGATGAAAGGTCTATTGTTCTTCACGGGAAAAAGAAGTTTGTGGCCCACAATGATATGGAAGAGGTAGATGATGAGTTACCGCCGTTTTCATCTCGGTTGTCTTTAGTGGGTTCCGCTAGTGATGTAGATGATTTTTATCTAAGAGATGATCATGCCGAAGGTCTTTGGGTTGAAAACCTTCGAAATAACACAAGTACAGCTGGGACTAGTCAAGATGTTACAAATACACTAATATGAAGGTATTTGCAATGCCATTTTTATAACTGTTAGATAACCAAATCAATAATCTGAATGAAAACGTGCCCCTCATATTTATATTTTTAAAGCTACTGTTTAGCATCATAAATTGAAGTAAAATCATTCCTTCGAGTTTTATAAGTCACATCTGCACTTGTTTTTAGTTTGGTTGGGTATACTGAGTGTTATTGTCTGTGATGTGCAAGTAACTATCATACTTACTTATAACTTACATGTAAAACAATTATGGCTCAAAGTAAGTGAATTGTACTTTAAGCATGCTGACAATATCAATGGATTTTCATGTTATAATAGCAGCGACACCTCAACCATTGCCCGAGGCAGATTCTGAGTCAAATTCTCAACCAGATTCTCAAGCAGAAAAAAAGGGCAACAATGTCGTCCTTATGAAAGAATTGATAGCCCTATGTAATGCAGGTCTAAAGCTTGATGTTGAGTTTGATGAGAATGGTCAGGCTATTGGAAAAAATGGTGATAAGTACAAGAGTTACATTGGTGTATTAGCACGAACGAAGGTGCCAATTGATATAAATAATTGGAGGGATGTTGGAGAGGATTGTAAATTGAAGATTTGGGAGGATGTGTTGGTAAGAACTTCGTAACTTTCTTAGCCTCTGACAATGTGAAAGTTCTTGGCCAGACTCTGGTTATGTAAACTCTTCTCAAAAATTTAATAACATTTTTTCTATGTGCTTATGCAGACTGTTTTTAACATTCCACAATCGAAGAAGAAGCAAGTCATCTCCCTTGCCAACATCAGGTGGTCTAATTTTAAGTCAACTTTAACTTCTTTGTACGTCTACAAGAAGGAACTCAAGAAAAGGAAGTTGCCTGTTGATGACGATCCACTTAAGAAATATCCTTACATCAAAGCTGACGTGTGGAAAAAGTTTAAAGAGACGCGTCTGTCAAAGGGCTTTGAGGTGAGCCTTTATTCATTGTTTTGCGTGTAATTTGTAACATAAGTGAAAATTACACTGACATAAGGAATTATCTATGTTTTTTTTCTCTAACAGGAGAAAAGTAAAGAAGCTGTCAGAATACAAAAGCTCAACATTTATCCTCATAGAATGTCTCGTGGCGGCTACACTAAAACAAAAGTGAAGCTCGAAGCAAAACTGCGTGCTTCCATTGCACTTTCTGGTGATAAGTCCGACAATTCTGCGATATCAATAGAGCGAGGTGATCTTTGGATAGAAGGAAGAGTCAACAAAGATGGGGAATGCCTAAATCCCGCTACTAAGAAAGTTATAGACAAGATCGTAAGTCCTTTCCATACCATTGTGACAATTTTCTCTAATTTCCAGATTTTAAATCATCCAAATTGAGCTCTGCTTTCACTACTAATGTTTCGTAATTGTCTACTTCTCTTATCAATTTCTTTTCCAAGTTCAACATAATGCCTTCTAGTCATAGGGATATTGCTATATGCTCATACCAAGCAAATGGACGATCAGGGAGCTATTACTCTTGTAGTCCTATTTGCGTTAATGAATTAGCGTTTGGGCAGTGGGGAACGAGTTAATACCTTATCTTCCTCACCCTCTTGTATCACCACCACCACCACTTCCTCTTCCATTTCTTTTGTTATTTCTTTCTCTACCAACCCCCTCCCCCAACTTCTGCCATGCTTAATAATCAGAATTTTAAAGTCCAATGTGTATATTTGCATTGTGCATTGTTACAGCATACAATGAGGGATAAGGCATCTAATGGAAATTTTACTCCAACTGGAAAGGATGACGTCCTAAGTAGAGCTCTCGGAACAAATGAGCAGTATGGTCGTGTAAGAGGGATTGGAGGAGGCGTGGGTCATAAACAATATTTTGGCAAAACCAGTCATCATCGAATTAGAAGGATATCACAGGGAGATATTGATATGCTAACTAAAATGATTACCGAGAAGGTAAGAGCTGAGACTATTAAAGAGATGGAGTCCCTATTTGAGCGCAGAATGGGCACATTAGAAAATCAAAGTGTCCGTCAAATTGAAGGTGCAAGAGTAGACGATGAAGTAGAGATGCAATGTACTAGTGGAAAAGCCAGTTGCCAAGATGAGCAGCTTAATCCCTTTGCGGAAATTTCTGATGCAGTAGTTATTCTAATTAAAGGAATTTAACTTTTATTCTCAAGTACAATTTTGGGGGCATTTTAATTATTATGATCTTTTATATCTTATTAAAGGGAGCTGAATGTCAACTAGCCTTGAAGGACCCTGAGTTTCGCAATGTGGCTCTTGCAAGAGTATTTAAGTCGCCCAATCAGGATTCAAGATCACATTGTCTTGCATTTAAAGACAATGAAGTAAGAGTATCAATTGAAGTTATTCTAGAGGGTGAAGATGATACTCCATTGCCTGTTCCAGATAAAGAATTTTCCACTATTGGTGAGGCGATTGGTTCTTTTGTTCGTTGGCCAAAAAATCTCGTCACTTTTGGAAATCCTAAGGTATTGAATATTTCTTATGTTTTAACTTTGCTTTTTTTTTTTTCCTTTAATGGCCTTCCAAAAGAATTTTTAAGGTGAAATCATTATACCGCTCCAACACTTGTGAGCCTAATTAATCCACATACATTACATTTACATCATATGCATATTCGCAGTATCATCTTGCACATCATGCCATACTATAGTAGACATATATGCTAGACAGACTTGTGAAAATCTCTGTATTTTTTTTTCTTTTTTTTTAGCTCTTTAGTTATCTCCTCTAAACATTTCCATAGTAAACAGATACGGCTCTCTGCTCTATAGTTATGCTCTTTAGTTATCCTATCTCACTAGGTTAGGGTGATAATGACTTTGCTGTATTTACATGTATTAATGCCCTTTTAATTAATATCTCCCTTTTTTACAACTTCGCATTTCAGTGAGTAAGTACTAATTACATGAACTTGATTGCTTTGGTTTTTAATTAGCTGTGTACGGTTCAAAAGTCCAAAGGGATGGATAGTAACAAGTCTAAGAAAATCAACAGTGGTAAAAGCAAAACAAAAGAGTCAGTTGCGGGATCCAATAGATGTTTGAAAACCCTTATTGATAAAATTTGGGTTCTCAACGGTTGTTGTCAAAGGTAGCTAGCGTGATGCAAGATGGTCAGTCATCTACACTCCCCTTGAGCAAGAATATTATGGGTTACGAACAAACCATATTTATAACCAAAGAAGATATTAGCCAACTCTTGAATATGAAAGAACTGAACATATCATGCATTCAAACATTTATTGGGTAAGTTTGTAATTAGAGCTTTTTTTTTAAGTCGGTTTTAGGCAGTGTTGATTTTCATAAAAAAATACAAGTTAACGTAATTCGCTCATATTTCAGGTCTCTATATAACCTATGTGATACAGAGAGATATGGGTTTCTTTGTCCGCAATATACGTCATTCATAGGCCACAATGCAGATGAGGCGTCCATATATGTTTCTGACACCATGATTGCTCAAAAGAAACTTCTTTATTTGGCTCCATACTATCAAGAGTATGTGTCATTTTTTAATTAATAATAGATAAGTAAATCAAGAATGGCTTGTTTATCGAAATCAGGTTATTATAACATGATTTGCCTATTTTTATTAACTATGTATGTTACAGAAAACATTGGATGCTGGCTGTTGTGGATATCGTTGACAATAACTACATATATTGGCTTGATCCAATTGGAGGTCCTGAGCCAGCAACATTTAAAACCTGCCTAAATACGTGAGTTTATCTACAACTTTACTTTTCGAGTCTACTTTTGATGCAATAAATAACACTATACTTTTGATATTTGGATAGGTCTGTTAGAGTATATGGCTATGGAGGGGGTAAAAGGAAGAGTTCTAAAACACCACAGTGGATTCAAATTGATGTAAGTTTCTTATTTTATCTTTTTAAAGCATGCACTTGTTTGTCATTTCTCATGATACATCATTTAAGTCATGTTACGGAAGTAAGATAAAAAAAGAAAAAAGAAAACATAAGTAAGATGAAAGATGAGGATCGTTGTCAAATACATATGAACCTGCTCCTGATGACACGAGTTGGCATTAGAGGAAAATATGCAAGGTAAAAGAAAGTATAATGAGTGGTTTTGTGAATGGCTAAAGAAAAAGGATGTATACTCAGTAGCTTCTAGATATCATTGGCAGACAAGGGACTATCCTAAAACAAAGTGGGGAAGGTTTATTTGGAATAGATATAACATTCCAAAGGCTGCCGTCATATGTTGGCTAGTATGCCTGAGATAAGCTTTATGAAAGTTGTGATTTGCAGCGATGATATATGTTTAGTACGTGGAGATGAAAGTGAAACACATGGAATATCTTTTTTTTCAGATGCATATTTATAATTAGTAAGAAATGTTTGAACATTATTCTATGTGGAAGACTAGGGATAACAATCCCTGATGCTGAGATAGTAAGCCTTATTGCTGGGGCAGCTATTAGTATTCTGATCTATCGTATTTGGGTCAATAGGAACAATTTCAGAATTAACCTAGCTACTACGACCCCAAGAAAACTAGTGGATAAGGTGTTAGATGAGCTGAAAATGAGAGTTAAGATCTCTACTTGTGTATCTTATATTCTAACATCATTTTTTCCTTGTTTTCCAGTGTGCTCGCCAGCCAGGGATTTCGGAATGTGGTTATTACGTCATGAGATACATGCTGGAAATCGTTGTTGGTTCTATTCATACACGATCCATACATGAGGTAGGTATTTTCATTTTACTTCTAATTTTGTGAACTACAACTAAATCCACTATGTGTTACAACAGATGATATATCATTCATTTTGTAACACATTTTAAATGCGTAAATTTTCAGCAATTCCAAGACACAACGCCGTACTCTCAGGAAGAAATTGACGAGGTTCGAGATTTATGGGCCAACTATTATCTTAATGTTTAGTTGAGCGTAAATTGTGCACAACAATATTGAAGTTCTGTGTTTGATGAGCTTTGTTGGGGCACACTAATAGTATTGTAGATGTACATGAATCTCTAGGAAAGAACTATGTATGGATGACTTATGTTGGAGAAATGGAAGACATGGATTGAATGAAATTTGGTTGTTTGAATGAATTTGGTTGTCTTTGAGCTGGTTTGGTGTATTGTTGTGGGTAATATTGTCCAGGTGGATATACGCTTCAGGTTCTATAACAAAAAAAAATTGAATATATAGACATGGGTTTTTTCATACAAACACATGTCTATATACCATACATACATGTCGGTTTTCTGGCGAAGTCAGATATCTATATTAATGATAGACATGGGAGTTTTAAAAGACTGATGTCTATAATCAGTAATAGACATGGGACTTTAATAAAGTCTGACATCTATTCCCGGAATAGACATGGGTTTTTCAACCAAATCTGATGTATAAGTTATGTATAGACGTCGTATTTATAAAGAAATCTAAAAACCCATGTCTATCTGTTTTTAATAGATATCGGCCAACTTAACGTCGAAACTGTATCCGACGTCTATTGTCCAAAATGTCCGACGTCTATGGTACGTTTTGTAGTAGTGAAGTGGGCAATATAGTTTGTTTATGGGAACACGATGGGTAGTAATGATACAGTATTGTGCAGGACTCCTTACAGACTACAATGGATGGTACATACAAATCAAAGACCCGAAGTGGCAGTGTGGCCAAAAGCAATCTTGCTAGACTCGCTGAGATTGGCTAAGGTTAGCACCGGATTGGGAAGATGAGTTGGTAAATAGAGTGAGGTGAAGGATGACTCTAATTGAAGAAATAGCCAGGAGCTTATCACAATTCTCATGGAGAACCTGTGCAAAAAAAAAATCATTTTGGTTTTTGTTTTTGATTTTGGATTGGTGGCAGCTATTCGTTTGATTTGTAGTTAGGAATTTTCTTGCAGTATAGAGTTTTGGGTTTCCCCATCTTTTATCTCCATAAGGTACAACCCTTTCTACAACATTTATCAACATGCATTAGAGACATGAACTTTATAGCCACGCACCTGTTAATTATATTATTTTCCGGGTTTTATTTCCAATTGATAACATTATGTTTGATTTGAAATCCTCTCAAATATTCAACCAAATGCTAACAATGAAAAAAAGATAAGAGGCGGATCAAACGCCCCATATTCTTTTTTGGGACGTCTCAACTCAAACGTCAGAACTGAATTGTCTATTGAAATTAGGCTGACAAATTACAGTCCATCCTTAGTTATCAACTGGAGTACAAACTATAGATCCATTCTAAAATAATGGTCATTGTCATAACCAACGTTCACCATACCCAGGCCCGTGATTTCACGGGGTCGAAAACTAGTTACCAAATTATTTTCATACTTAAAAAGTCACAAAACAATGGATTTGATAAGTAACCTAACTTGATTATAAGTCATACAATCGAATGCATCTCTATAAGCGGTAAGAGAGAAAATCCCATCGGCTCTTCGTCGATCGATCATAAGCCACTTACATCCTAATGCATCTCTCCCATAGATATGTTGTGATCCAAATGGACTAGCTATAATCTCATCCTCATCCTCATCGGAAACCTCATCATATTCTAATGGTCCCATGTTCATAGGACGTCCTATATCAATTCGTTCCCAAGACCACAACTGGAGAAGAATAAGAGGTCCGGCTATCACTAATGAACCCTTACAACACCCTCGACACAAGTTACGATACAAGGTTGCAAGTACCACACTTCCTCACGAGTAATCATACAATCTAGTGACATCACTTAACAATGGCAAATAGATTACTTGAACTACATCCCCACTCTTATCAGGAAATAGAACGTTACCAAACAAAATGAGAAGATACACTCGAATATAGCAGTGAAATGTGACATCGTCCACACCGTTGGGCAAATAATTAAAATGGGTCATCAACTACGAAATTTTCAAAGAGGTTCCCTTCAAATTTTCCCTTGTTGCTCTTCCCAACAATTCAGTCACCAATTCTTTCCAATCTTGATTGGTATCACCCGTCACAACTCTTCCATCTATCCTCAAACCTAACATTAATTGCACATCTTGCAAGGTGATAGTGACCTCCCTAACGGTTAAGTGATTTCTTGCCTCCATCTTTCTACCAACGCACTTTTAAATCCTGATCTAACTTAACACTAGCTACTCTATGCACCCCATAAAACTGGGGTTTCCTAATAAATTTAACTACCGGCTTACCAAGACGATATTCGACATGCCATTTTATATGAGTTCTACATCTAAGCGAACTCACCTCCTCTGCGTCCCAAGTTGCTTGGCTCATGTGTTTGTCTTGCAGTTTGAGAAGAGACAGGTCGATCGGTCCCAGATGAAGATCCGCCTCCATAAGAGCTACAAAAAAGAAAAAGAGAATTAAAACATTACACAAAAAGATTAGTCGAAAATAAGTTCACAACAATATAAAGATCAACAAAAAATGTTACCCTCTTAGAGAGCATGTTCTTTTTTGTTATGACCCGGTTGACGACATATGCCACATAATGATTTTGATGGTGGTTTTTCATCCATCTCATTACGCAATCGCTTTGAATGTGACTTATCCTTCGTACCCTTCTTCTTAGGTTCACGTTTCATATCCTTATTAGCAAGGATTTTAGGACTATCATGAGGTGTCCAATAAGTTTCATCCGGAATGGGTCGAAATTTGGGTGCGTATGACCTCAAATACTCACCACTAGTGTAAAACACATCCACAAATGCATTTGTACTTAAACCCATTGAGCTACAAACGGCAAGTACATGTGAACAAGGGTACTTGTAGATTTCAAGTTTTTTACAAGTCATGTTTTAGTCACAACATTCACAGCATGCTTATGTTTCCCTTTTCCACTACCTCTATGCCCCGACCCAGTAGTCACTTAAAACAGTCCTCTATCAAATGCCACAACGATATGGTGTGCGGCCTTATCAGAATTTACAGCAATGACATCCATTACTTTCTTACAATATGCATGTCTCTCTTCATGCCTTTCTTTTGCCTTCTAACGCCGCTCCACAAAGTACGCATTGACTCGACAAAATGAAAATTTCACAAGTGCGACGATGGGTAAGAATCGGGCTCCTTTCAAAACTCCATTTAAACACTCCACCATATTGGTAGTCATTATACCATAGCTGTAATATCCTGAATTTTCGAGATATTTTATAATTAGGAAGTGAATCGCAAGTTGAGTATCGAGTTGTTTTCGGAAAATACAATGATTTTAGTGGTGTTTTTATGGGTGGATTAGCTAAATTCGGTATCTTCTCTTTTCGATCCATAACATTTTCCCTTCTAACCCAACTCATATCAAAAGGCCAACCCAAAACCAAAAAAAAAAAAAAAAAAAATCAGATTAAAAGAAAAGAAAAAAAAAACCTCATCAATCTTTTTCTTCTTCACGCACGCACGCAAAAACCAACGCTCCCCTGCCATCCCCTGTCTTCGTCGCGCGACAGCCCACGTCCGGCCATTCCCCGGCCACGTCGCCGCCGATCAGCAGCTCTGTCGCTCCTCTTTCTTTTCCAATCACTTTGGGTAACACAAAACCCCCCTCCTTTTCTCGCTCCTCAGTTTTCGCACTCCATTAATACCCAATTCAATTCTTGTTGTTTTAGTTCGTTTTTATGTTTCTTATAATTAATTAGTTGTTATACTAGATGAGTAATTGAGTAGGATCGATTTTAGTATCAACGGAGTAATTTTTATGCTAGTTTTGAATTATTGGGGTTAATTGTGAATTATTGAAATTGGGGCTATTGTAATTCGATTTGATGATTTTTTTGGTTATTGATTTGATATTGTTGTTATATTGATACGAATTATGATATAGGGTTTTCGAAAACTTGAGTAGAGTAGTATGTTGGGTTTGTTCATGTTTTTGTTTAATTGAAATTCTTAATAGAAATTAGTTTAGTAATTTAAATCTATTTAGAAAACTAATAATCAGTATTTTATAATGATTTTCGAAATTATCATGTATTGTTGAGTTATTTTCTTATTTTTCGGAATTTAATTGTTAATTTTTGGATTTATAGCTAATTAGGCCTAAAACATGAGTTTTTGATCATTTTTGCATAGAAAATATAGTGAGTTTAATTTGGGATTAATATATGTTGATAAAAGTATGATTTTTGAAGGTTTATTTTCTGTTTTAACAATATTATTTAAGTCTTTTGGAAATTTCATGTTATTAGTGTTTTAATTGTGAATTATAAATTAGTTGGTGTAATAGAACCTTAGTTGTCGTAATTATAATTGGTATGTAGGTTGAGGATATGAAGTTTGAATTATAAGAATAAGTTGGATGATTGACTAAGATTGGAGATTGAATTTGGGTTGTTGGATGTGCTATTGTAGATGACAAATTTGTGAACGAGAAGTGTTATCTTGACTAATTCTGTGTTGCTTGTGTTGAGAAGGTAAGCTAGCATGCTCAACCCTTCTATGACTTATATAAAACCTTTCAAAATTTGGTGCTAAGTGTGATTTGGTTGTTGGTTGAGAACATAGTTGCATGCTAGGTGAAGAACTGTTGAATATCATGTTGGTTATTGTTATTGGATATTTGTATTTGGATAATGACCGCATATTACTTATGAAACGGTTAATGGTTTGATAGAATGCATGAAAGCTACTTTGATTTATGATTGATGATTTATGAATTATGATCGAAAGTTATTGAAGACAATGAGTAGGGAATATTGATCGCATATGTTATTGACCGCACATAATTGATCGCACATATTATGAACCGCAAATTATTGATCGTATATATAATTTTTGCTCGCATATATAATTGCCCCACCGCATAGGTCTTCAAGAGGGCTTGTAAGCGTCTAATACTACTCTATTGGGTTGACAATACTTGATAGGGGGTGTGCACACTTGAGGTCTAGATTGTCTTTGTTGCCTTAAATGATTGAATGATTGCATTTTATGCAGGGCTGGTTACACCGCCTTAAATGATTCAGAACTCTCACTCATTGATCTTACCTGAATGCTACAATTGAAATGATGATAGTATATTTGTTTGTGTTGAAACATTATTGTATTGTTTGTATGTGAATATATGATAGTAATATTATCGGATTTTGGTGCATTTTTGTAATAAAATAATGTTTTAAAATTGGCCGAATTCGGGGGTGTTACAATACCTGAACCCACCGTCATGATAATTTAACCACTTCTCCATCTCCAAGCTATGTTTGGTCAAATATCGTCGTGTATCAATATTTATTTCACCCATTCGATTGAAACCACGATTGAACTTCTTCTTCTGATGTTGTGTGGAAGTCCAACCAAATAAGTTTTTCAAATCCCTACTTTTAAACTTTATGTTGATATTGGATGCCACATGACGCATGCAAAATCTATGGTAGGCATGAGGCTCAGTCATTTTGATGCGTTAATCATTCATAGCAGCTTTGATGCCATCATGTCTATCTGATAGAACAAAAAGACCTTTTCTACCTGTCACGAAACTCCTTATACATGCCATAAACCAAGGCCAACTATTAGTATTTTCACTCTCAACAATACCGAAAGCAAGTGGGTAAAGTTGGTTGTTAGCGTCAATTGTCATTGCAATAAGTAAAGTACCCTTATATTTTCCATATAAATGAGTGACATCAATAGTTATAAGAGGGCGACAATGGCTGAAACATTCAAGTGATGGTCCAAATGCCCAAAACACTCGAAAGAAAGTTTCCTCATAAGGTTTGCCTATTGGCGTGTTCACAAAATGCACAACAGTTCTCGGGTTGGATTCTTTCATTGCTTGCATGGAATGAGGAAGCAAAGTGTAGGATTCATCCCAATCACCATATAAATTTGCAATTGCCCTTTGTTTAGCATTTCACCCCTTCATATATGAGATAGTATAATTGAATTTATCTTTGATGAATTCAATAAGAACTGGGACTTTAATGGACCAATCCTCGGCAACAAGATTTTTAATAGTTTCACTAATGAAACCTAGTTCGTTTCAAATTCATATGGTCGCGTGGAATAACGTCTCCAACACAAGTAGCTTCGTGAGGCCCAAGATAAGTGACAATGGTGAAGGCTTCTGAAAACTGTTCTTATTTTTGTGATGCCCTAAGCCCCCAATTGCATGGGTTTGGCGTTCTACCACACTTGAAAGTGACAGTGTGGGGTTTGGATTCAGGCACTTTAAAAGTTTGGTTACGTTGTACAGAGTACAAAGTTACATTATCTATCAAAGCAGCCTTAATTATTTGGAAATCTTTGACAACTATAAACTCCCTACCTACCTTAACTTCAACTTCATTGACCCATGTTTTCCAAGCATTCACATGTTAATGATCAATTTCATGAATCATAATGAATTCTACGTGTGGAGCACTCTTCCCAACCAAATCATCATCCTCATCTTCATCATCAATCATACGTTCCACAACATTCAACTCCTCCTCACCCTCATCTCCTTTTAAATCCCCGTCCAAGGTTCCCTATTTATGTTATTGGTTTCAATAGAAACATATTGCACAACATCCCCACATCTCATTGATGTGAGAGAAGTATTGGGCGTTGTTGAAATCGTTGTTGGCAATACATTTCTAGAGTCTACCCTTCCCACTTCAACATAAATGTCCATAGAACGAACCTTTGAGTGTCAAACATTTGCCCACATAGCAAGTAAAGAACGATCAATATTAAAGGGAACAACCTTTTAACACCCCACACTCAGATACTTCATCTTCACCGTCAATGAAACACTCTTTCTATTGCTTTTCATTGCGTCACAAATCTCCCCAATGAAGCCATTATAAGTCATACTAGTACTAGCAAATACAAAACTCTCATTTCCACCCTTATAACAAACACTAGCTTCAACAGTTTCTCCTTCCCAACAACATACCAATGGATATCAAGTAATTTCCATTTTATAATGAGAAAAATAAACTAATTAGATTAAGAAATTCAACTAACATAAATCTCCAATTAACCAAAACCCTAAAAATCGACTTATGAATTTTAATAACTAAACTCCAGCATCAATACTAACTAAATTGGATTAAAAATATTAATAATCTAATCTATAAAACAACTCGATGAACTCAAATTAACCTAAATTAGGTGGTTTAATTACAATATTAAACAAAACCCCTTAAAATCCAACTTCTACTATATACCCATGAAAATGGGAATCATTATCAATACCAACAAAACAAATTATTGAATAAATTAGTAATCTAACTAAAAAAACAAACAGTTTAACTAACGAATTGAAATACCTAAAAGGAATTGGTACAATTAGAATGAATGAAATTACCTAAAAGAAAATGGTACAAGAGAGGGCGGAGCAGCGGCGGTCGGCGGGAGAGGGCGGAGCAGCGGCAGCCGGTGACGGCGGGAGAGGGCGGAGTGGCGGCAAGGGGCGGAGAAGTGGGCTGGAGAGAGAGAAATTGAGCTTAAGAGGGAGAAGGTCGGGGTGTTTGCTTGTGTAGAGAGTCGGGGTGAATTGGGTTTTTGTTCCCCCAAACCCGATATAACGTCATTTGAAAAAAAAAAAGTGAAACCGCCATGGGGGGTGGCGGTTTCATTGAAGTGAAACCGCCACCCCCATGGCGGTTTCACCCTTAACAAAAATCATGCACTCGATTTTTTATACTCAGTTTTGTGATGAAACCGCAATGGGGAGTGGCGATTTCACTTCAATGAAACCGCCACCCCCATGGCGGTTTCACAATTGCCCAAGATCCCCCCTAGAAACTCATAGTTAATGTTCAAGACACTTAAAACCGACAGGGGCACTGGCGGTTTTGTCCTGAACGTGAAATGGGGTGACGTGCACCCCATTAGATTAAACATTTTTCAATCTAACCCATTTTGTTTAATATTTATTTTTTGAGCCCTATTTCGAAAACAAATTCCCCATTCAGAGTGGTGGTGTTTTGGTGGAAACAACTATTATACTACAGATAGAGTGACTTTAGAATAACCGTCGGTTATACTAACATAAAACCATGGTTTAAACAATTAAATATTATAAATACAAAGTTTTAGTGAAATACATTGAACAATTGTCTTAGTATATTGGTTAGAGCATTGTGCTCATTGTCAATGATCCTAAGTTCAATTCCTCGAATTCCCATATTTGCTTTTCTTTCTCTATTTTTGTTTTCTTTTCAATTTTGTAATTTATCATGGGTGACGGGCCGGATTAGGAAGAAAGTTTTGGAAAAAAAAAGTTGAAACTTTTATAAAAAAAAAGAATGAATGAATTCACTGAAATTTTGTAAGTTGGAGAACTTAAACAATCACAAAAATTTATTAATATGACAAAATTTATTTAAACTTCTAAACAATTACAAAAAGTTATGGTATCAAACTTGCGGCTCAAATGGAGATTGTAGTCTTGTAGAGAGTGAACTCTATCTAAAGGGGCGAGCCCCCACGGTATGCCCGTACGATTGAACATTTATTTATTATGGAAGGGTTATCGCTCAAAGGGGGATCCAAGGTATACCCCTACGATTCAACTAATGAAAGATTGTGACCGAACTAGCATGTTTCTGTTGATAAACCGTTAAGTTTAATGTTCCATCCAAAAAATTAAAGAATTTTTCATCTTGTACCCCTATGTCTTTTTTCCGGGATATATGTTGGACTAGTGTCCTCCGACAATAGTGCGTTGATTAATAAATCTCAATTATGGAATAAACAGGGATCAGTTTATAAGATGAACTTATCAGTTGATCAACGTAAATCAATAACGATTGGCCGTCTAGGGTTTGACGTTATTGTCGTCGTAAGATGGCGGAGATCGACTGATCCCTATCGGTCATACCTATATAGGATAACGTGATGAACTCCTGTCAGCCAGTTAATAGTTAACTGGCAATGTGTTTCGTATCAGGCTGTAGAGTTTATTATATTATTGATTATAAGATAATTGATAATAAATAAACCACTGATAAAATAGAAATTTTATCAGTGTATAAGTTACTAAATTTGAGATTAGTAATTATACGGGTATTGTTGTGATTTGTCAGTCGTGACAAATTTAGCTAGAATTAATTACAAGAGTTGTAATTATTAGCTAAAATATGATTAGATATAATTATTATATCAATATATAATAGTTAATTGTAACTTAATTAGTTAAGTTATGAAATTACTAAATTAACCTTACTATACCTTAAAGGTTGGTTAATGTAAATGGGGGCAAATTAGTAAATTTGATTTACTAATTTAACCCACCACTATTTATAGTCTAATCCATGTTTAGACTTAGAGAACTAATCATTTTCAACACAAAAATAAACCCAAAAAATTGAGGAAAGAATCATCATCTTCTTCCTCTCTAAAAAGAGCCAACTATTTCACCATAACCACCAAGTTTTTTGAGCTTTGCATGTAGCTCAAAAACACACCTAAACACAAAAATAATTCACCCTAATTGATCCTAATTGCTAGGGATTAGGGCTATTTTGTTTTTGGGGTAAACCGAGTTATTACTAGTACATAATAACTCGGTTTTCTCGTGAATCCTTTGGTACGTGCCGTGGGAGATTAGAATTGTTCAAGAATTAAAGTTTGGAAGGAGGATCATCCTTGTTAAGCAGCTCAAGACACTCCTTAGTAAAGGAGAGCACAACCTAGAGCCAAAACAAGGTATACGATCTTTAAACTCGTTTTTTAGTTGTTTTTAACTACATGCAAATCGATCCTCACCTAAGGTTCAACTTAATAGAGTTATTAAGTGTTGTTTAGAGTGTCTAAACCACCTTAGGTTCTAACAATTGGTATCAGAGCATTTGGTCTTATTGCATGTTAAAACCGAGTTGGTTAATTAGGTGAATTATCGACTTAATTAATTTTAATGATAAAATGGTTTTGTCACTGGGTTTTTTCGACATGCATGGCTTCTAGTGGTCTTAAAAAAGTTTAGGACGAAATTGTAGAAATTTTGGAATTTTTTAGCTATTTTTCCATGAATTTTCGGTTTAAATCACATAATTAGCTTAGTTATCGAATTAAGTGTTAATTAGATAATTTGCATGTATAAAATCATGTGAAAATTAAGAGGACTAAAATTTCCAGTAATAAAGTTCACCATGGCATTGGTTCGAATTTTTCTAAAATTAAAAGTTAATTTTGGGTTTTTATCGTTATTAAGAGTTAATAATGATTAACTTGGAAATTGTTTCCTTAATTGAATTAAAACAAGAAATATCTGGAAATTTTGCTCATGCATGTGCTACTGGCCGTATGGTTTGTTAGTTAAAGGAAATGATTTTTCTAATTAAATTCATAATTGTTATGATTAATTAGAGTAAATTAATGATTTATGGCACTTTTCGAGCAAAAAGAGGGCTAAAACGAATCCATCAAACTAATTGAATCGACTTTAGTGGGATTAAAGGTTGATAAACTAAAAAGTTTAGTTGTTGGTTTGGTTCCAAAAGTGTTTTGATTGATTCGTGATTTTAACTGTTAAAATCGTTTTCCAAAATTAGCCGTTGTTTGATTTTTGTTAGTCGGTAAATGTGATTTACCGAGGTCAAACGTATAAGTGTTATACGTTTGACCAAAATCCGAGTACAGTATGGCCAAGATGTCTCATAGGACCGGTACTGTACCGTAATGTAAGGACGGTATCGGTGGGTTTGTAATTAATTGCGATCTCGTATCGCCAGATTGTAATATTTTTTTTTCTATTTTTAGAAAGTGAATGTATAATAGGCTTTTACATGTAATTCTATTTTGGAGCTTTTACAAACCTTGGCGTGGAGTCGAAGATCGCATTTGAAGACGAGAAGCCGTCAAAGACTAGTTAGGACTAGTTTAGGTTTCTTTTAAGCGAGATAGGGCCATACTAGTACTCGTGATCGATTTATTAGTTTAATCGTCTGTTGCATGCTTGGTTTATTGCGTTTTTTCCGCCGACGTAGTGGATACGATATAAACTAAAATTTGTGCACACGTTTTAGTCGTTATAAATTGTCAACGATTCGCTAAATATTTAGTTCACTGAATAAACGCGATAGACAATATAAGACGACTAAATCTCCTAAAATTTAATCAAACGTAATATCGAGAGCTAGCTTTTCCAAATCTAACACCTATACAACCTTGTTCATTAGGAACCACACTCACCCTCTCGTGAGGTGGGACCTTTTTACCTTGGGGAGTAGGGTTGTAAGTGTTACAACGCGTTAGATTTGGTTGATCTCGACGAATTGGGCATAAGGGTTATGCAAATTCGAGGCTAGAGGACAAATATTCGAGAAATTTGTCAACCGAGAGTTCTTAGAGTTAGAATCAACCAAGAATCGGTTCACCCGAGTGTTATAAATTAGGAAAAAAGCTAAAGACGCCCTCTCGCGTGCCCAAAATTTATAAGTACGACGGATCTCGGAATCGGTTATATAATTAAGGGAGATCAATTATATAAACGGAATTCACGTTTTATGTGTAAAATGTGAAGTAAAATAATGCGATAAAATCTAACCAAATTTTATTTCCAAACTTGTAGAATCGTAAATCGCAATGGCAAATCCAAATGCGAACCCAGTTCTACCGAGTACCACGAAAGACTCATGGCTCCGTGCCTTTATGGAGAAGCACTCCCTGAAGGACGATGGGAGCAACTTCCCAGAGTGGGAATTGAGTCTACGTTTAGCCGCTAAAAGCGACGGAAAGGAGCGGTTCCTCGTTGAACCACCACCTGCGACGCCAGGGCCTAACGCAACGATGGCCGAGCGTCGAGCGTACGAATTGTACGAGCAGGAATCAACCTCGATCAAAAACGTTTTGATCTATTCGATGGCGTCAAAATTGCAGCGCAGGTTGATTTATTCCTCCTCATACCAAATATTCGTCAAATTGACGAATATGTTTTCGCAAAAACCGCGAATATTGCAATACGATGCCGCCAGTCGATTCTTTGAGGCACGTTTAATCAAGGGACAGCCTGTTGGTCCCCACGTGCTCAAAATGATCGAAAACGTAGAGACGTTAGAACGACTGGGATGCCCGATTTCCGACCAAATCGCGGTAGATCGTATACTCCACTCGCTACATGACGAGTTCAACAATTTCAGGTTGAACTTTAACATGAACGATTTGAGGAAAAACCTCAATGAAATTCATGCTCTGCTTGTCCAAGCAGAGAAAGACATGGGCGCAAGTGGGAGTACTAGCGAAAAACGAGATGTTTTAGCGCTAAATGTGAGGAAGGAAGGTGGCAAGTTCAAAAACCGAGGGAAAAAGGGGAAGAAAACCGTGCAAGGAAAGGGCAAGGGCAAAGGAAAAGCGCCAGTAAACGCAAAGACTAAGCCGCCCAAAAGCACGAACCCCGATCAAAGGTGCTTCCATTGTGACGGAGTAGGTCACTGGAAGCGCAACTGCCCCAACTACCTGGAGGAGAAGAAAGCTTCAGGTATCTACACTATAGACATAAACTTTGCTAGTTCCACGTCGTGGGTATTAGATACTGGATGTGGATTTCATCTCTGTAATCATTTGCAGGGGCTGCAGGAGGTGCGAGTGCTAGCAAGGGGTGAAGTGGACCTACGCGTTGGAAACGGAGCAAGGATAGCTGCTGTTTCCGTAGGAACATATGTTTTGTCGTTAGCGTCAGGGTTGGAATTGCACTTGTATAATTGTTATTATGTACCAACCCTGAGCAAAAACATAATATCTGTATCTATGTTAGACGCGGAAGGTTTTCGTTTTGAAATTAAAAACAAATGTTGTTCCTTCTCGCACAATGATATGGTCTATGGAATAGCCCCATCAATCAACGGAATATATGTTTTAGACTTAACCACCGATGTCTACCATGTAGAAAATAAAAAGCTCAAATCAGGTGATCCTGAGTTATCCTATCTCTGGCATCGTCGTTTAGGTCATATAAACGAAAAACGCATTAAGAGACTCGTATCCAGTGGAGTGCTCAAATCACTTGATTACGAATCATTTGATAAATGTGAATCTTGCCTATTAGGCAAGATGGCACGAAAACCTTTTTGGGGAAAAGGAATTCGAGCTGGTGAGCTATTGGAACTAATACATTCGGATGTGTGTGGTCCAATGAGCATCACAGCCAGAGGTGGTTACAACTACTTCGTCACATTCACAGATGACTTTAGTAGATATGGATACATCTACTTAATGAGGAACAAAGACGAAGTCCTACAGAAATTCATAGAATTTCAGAGGGAAGTTAAAAACCAACTTGATAGGAAGATCAAAACCTTACGATCTGATCGTGGAGGTGAATATCTGAGTAACGAATTCAGTTATCACCTGAGAGATTGTGGTATAGTATCACAATTAACACCTCCTGGAACACCACAGATGAATGGTGTTGCTGAAAGGAGAAATAGAACCCTATTAGATATGGTTCGATCTATGATGAGTCAGGCTGAGCTTCCTGATTCATTTTGGGGTTTCGCTCTACTATCCGCTGTTTTCCTGCTGAACAGGAGTCCGACAAAATCAGCTCCAAAGACACCATACGAGATATGGAAAGGAAAAGTTCCTGACTTGTCTTTCATAAAGGTTTGGGGCTGTGAAACTTATGTTAAGAACCGTTCTGACAATAAGCTAGCACCCAAATCCCAGAAATGCCTATTTGTAGGTTATCCTTTAGTAACACGAGGATATTACTTCTACAATCGTCAGGAGAACAAAGTGTTTGTGTCTCGTGATGCTGTCTTTCTAGAAAAAGAATTTATTTCTAGAAGACAGAGTGGGAGAAATTTTGAACTTAGAGAAGTTCAGGAGTCACAAACAGAGGAAGATAATCAGGATGTTTTACGAGAAAACAGCCCTGAAACTTCTGATACAGTGGTTCTAACCTCCGTTCCTAGAAGGTCAGGGAGAGTAAGTCACCCACCTGAGAGATACTTAGGTATTGTCGAAGATGATGATAAATACTTAATGTTACTTTTAGAAAGTGACGAGCCCGCAACCTACAACGCAGCCATGACATGTCCAAATTCTACAAAATGGCTGGAGGCGATGAAATCTGAAATGGATTCCATGTACGAGAACCAAGTATGGGACTTGGTAGATGTGCCAGTTGGAACAAAAGTTCTGAAATGCAAATGGATCTATAAGATCAAAATCGGCATGGATGGAAACAAGGACGTTTTCAAAGCTCGACTAGTGGCGAAAGGTTTCACGCAAATTCATGGTATTCACTATGATGAAACATTTGCACCAGTTGCGATGCTCAGATCCGTTCGGATAATCTTAGCGATTGCTGCGTTTCATAATTATGAAATATGGCAGATGGATGTCAAAACCGCCTTCCTGAACGGGTTTCCGGAAGAGGAAGTGTATATGACACAGCCAGAGGGTTTTGGCGATCCACGCAATCCTGAGAAGGTTTGCAAGCTTAAAAGGTCCATTTATGGACTTAAGCAAGCATCCAGGAGCTGGAATCATCGGTTTGATCATGTAATCAAACAAAATGGTTTCGCTCGCAGTGTTGAGGAACCATGTTTGTACATGAAGTTTAGTGGGAGCAAGGTAACATTCCTGGTCCTGTATGTGGATGACATACTTCTCATAGGAAATGATATTCCGACCCTTAACTCAGTTAAAGGATGGTTAAGAAATCATTTTCGGATGAAGGACCTAGGAGAAGCGCAACGCATCTTAGGCATCCGAATCTATAGAGATAGATCAAAACGGATGTTGGCATTAAGTCAAGAAGATTACGTGGATAGGATTCTTGAGAGATTCAATATGGAGAAATCCAAGAGAGGATATCTGCCAATGGGTCACGGAATAGTTCTGAGTAAGTCTCAATGTCCGTCTGTGCCCGCAGATATTGAACGCATGAAAAAGATCCCGTACGCTTCCGCAGTTGGATCAGTCATGTATGCTATGATGTGTACGAGGCCTGATATCTCACATGCTTTGAACATGACGAGCAGGTATCAGGCTAATCCCGGTGAAAGTCACTGGATAGCTGTAAAGAATATCCTAAAGTACTTGAGAAGGACTAAGGATACATTCTTAGTGTTTGGAGGAGATACTGAGCTACGTGTAAAAGGTTACACAGATGCTAGTTTCCAAACTGATCGAGATGATATGAAATCTCAATCCGGCCATGTTTTTACTCTGAACGGTGGAGCGATCTGCTGGAAAAGTTCCAAGCAATCTGTCACAGCGGATTCTACAACGGAGGCAGAGTACATTGCGGCTTCAAAAGCTGCAAAAGAAGCCGTATGGATCAAGCAGTTTCTAGAAGGGCTGAAGGTTGTTCCGGCAGCAGCAGATGCTATCACCATCTATTGCGACAACAGTGGAGCAATAGTTCAGGCTAAAGAGCCTAAGTCTAGTAACAAGTCTAGACATGTACTCAGGAAGTTTCACGTAATACGAGATTTTGTGGAACGAGGAGATATTTTGGTTTGTAAGATCGGGACAGATGATAATGTCGTCGATCCTCTGACTAAGCCGATGACACTGGCTAACCACAACAGTCATGTAGCGTCCATGGGATTGAGACGCATGACTGATTGGTTGTAGATTATATGGTATGTAATAGTTAGATCTTTGTATTGACTTTTTACATACATATATATATAAAGATTTTATCGTTTAAATTTATTCAGTTTTGTATATTCTGAATAAATATACATTCTGTTAAACTCCTATAGGTCGTAGAGACGATTTGAGCCCTATGAAGTGAACAGGAATAGCAAAATAATTTAGTCCCTAGTCACAATGTGAGGTGACGACTCTAAGTGACTAGAGTGTAAGTCGATTAGGATGACTGGTTCAAAAGTCATAGGTCATGGGATGACCGGTCGTTTACACAAGCAGAATGTGAGACACTCTGTCGGACTTGACCACCTACAGATTCCTATTGCTGGGTCGAAGCTAGGAGCACTGTATTATACCATTGAGCCGATTCTTTTGACCTGAAACTATTTGCCAGAGTTTGTGCAATAAATAGTGGCTTTGATTTATGTCCTAAGTCGTGTCGTTAAAGGAGGCTATAAGGGCATATTTTGGGTCACTGTGAGTTGTATGGAACAATGAAAATAGAGTGAAGGGATTGTCCGCCCACGTCAGGGTTAATATCTTTAGGCCACTCGAGGAGTAGCAACTGGAAATGCGTGGCCACGCTCGGAAGCAATCTAAGGTACATTTTTCCGGTCAGACAGTTGCGCTCTCGATCGAGAAAACCACTTTACGATTCACATCGGGTGCAGGAGCGACCTGAAAGACATCTTGCATTGAGTGGGAGATATAAAGGGCAAGAGAGTCGATCACGCACATACTTGTCTCGGACAAGTGGGAGATTGTTGGACTAGTGTCCTCCGACAATAGTGCGTTGATTAATAAATCTCAATTATGGAATAAACAGGGATCAGTTTATAAGATGAACTTATCAGTTGATCAACGTAAATCAATAACGATTGCCCGTCTAGGGTTTGACGTTATTGTCGTCGTAAGATGGCGGAGATCGACTGATCCCTATCGGTCATACCTATATAGGATAACGTGATGAACTCCTGTCAGCCAGTTAATAGTTAACTGGCAATGTGTTTCGTATCAGGCTGTAGAGTTTATTATATTATTGATTATAAGATAATTGATAATAAATAAACCACTGATAAAATAGAAATTTTATCAGTGTATAAGTTACTAAATTTGAGATTAGTAATTATATGGGTATTGTTGTGATTTGTCAGTCGTGACAAATTTAGCTAGAATTAATTACAAGAGTTGTAATTATTAGCTAAAATATGATTAGATATAATTATTATATCAATATATAATAGTTAATTGTAACTTAATTAGTTAAGTTATGAAATGACTAAATTAACCTTACTATACCTTAAAGGTTGGTTAATGTAAATGGGGGCAAATTAGTAAATTTGATTTACTAATTTAACCCACCACTATATATAGTCTAATCCATGTTTAGACTTAGAGAACTAATCATTTTCAACACAAAAATAAACCCAAAAAATTGAGGAAAGAATCATCATCTTCTTCCTCTCTAAAACGAGCCAACTATTTCACCATAACCACCAAGTTTTTTGAGCTTTGCATGTAGCTCAAAAACACATCTAAACACAAAAATACTTCACCCTAATTGATCCTAATTGTTAGGGATTAGGGCTATTATGTTTTTGGGGTAAACCGAGTTATTACTAGTACATAATAACTCGGTTTTCTCGTGAATCCTTTGGTACGTGCCGTGGGAAATTAGAAGAGTTCAAGAATTAAAGTTTGGAAGGAGGATCATCCTTGTTAAGCAGCTCAAGACACTCCTTAGTAAAGGAGAGCACAACCTAGAGCCAAAACAAGGTATACGATCTTTAAACTCGTTTTTTAGTTGTTTTTAACTACATGCAAATCGATCCTCACCTAAGGTTCAACTTAATAGAGTTATTAAGTGTTGTTTAGAGTGTCTAAACCACCTTAGGTTCTAACAATATACCCATTTTTTCAACTCTTTTGTTTTAAAAAAGAAAAGTTCAAGCACTTAGTTTAATATTCTAATCAACTACAATTGTGAACGGGAATTGTCGTTTAAGCGACCTTAAAGGGTAATTTTATTATGTAGGAAACTACAGATCCTCTGTCCATTTTGTGTCCCACTCCATATACCCCTCCAATCACAAGTTTGAAAATTCATATTATCACCTTAAATAATTCATTTTACTTTTCTGTTTCTAATGAATTCCTACGATTCGATTGAAGGGGTGTAGGGAATGGGATACGATGGAACATAGGATCCTCATCATTGGACTTAAAAGTATATTCCGTATATAAATACTCCTAAAAAGGGTTGTGAAACTTTCACTTTTATTTCATGTATGTTTTCTTTTATATGACCTTTTTTTTTACATATGTTTTCTCTTGTATGACATTTTGTAAAATCAAAAATGTGATATAATATATGACCTATGAAATTATACTACCACAAGAGATTGGTAGCGAGTTAGTCCACAACACAAAAAAAAACTTAACTAGCTTTTGTCCCCGTGAAATCACGGGTCTTGTTTTTGCTTCATTTTAAACGAATTACTTATATAAAAAAGAAAAATTATTTCCTTGATAAAAATTTAGAAAAACCGAAGTTTACCTTGTGCTAAACCCGACCCAAATCATTTAGGAAATAAGGCGTGGCTGTTGTTGTTGGTGGTGTTGTTTAATAACATCTTAAGCGCATTTTTGGTTGACCCAAATCGAAGTTTTTGAAATTAAGATATGCATGCACGTACACATATACAACGAAAACTATTTAAAAAAAAAAGAGAAATCCAATTGAGAGAAAAGTCTGAAAATGGTGAAAAGGGGTTTCTCATACAACGAATGTATCTTTTAGAGTTTTCATGTTTTATTTTTTAATCATAGAAATGATGAAGTTGGTGTCCTCTGATAATAATGCGCTAATTAAATTTAATTAGAAATAAACTTGTGCTATATTGAATATACTAAGTGAGTTGATTAACGTAAACCGATAGCGATTGGCAGGCTAGAGTTTGACGGGGTATTGTCGTTTGACGACGGTAATCAACTGATCTCTCTCGATCACACCGATAAAGATAGTTTCTCCAAAGGATATTATATTTAATATAAACCCTAATGTTTCAATTAAAGAATTAACTGATTATATCGGATAGTGTTTTATGAGTTCGGAACTCATGCTGAATAAATTATCGTTTTTGTGTGAATTGTTAATATAGACAATTGGCTAATTAAATTACAAATAGTTGTAATTTTAGCTAAAATGATGTAATTAATAATTATTATATAGTGATATAATAATTGATTAACACTTAAAGAACTAAGTGTACAAACTATACCAAATTATAACATAAGATGTTTAGGTGTGCAATTAGTAAGGGCAAAATGGTAACTTGGATTACCACTAGTATATATACTAGCATTTGATAGTCAAACATAAAAACACATACTAATTTAACCAATAGCCACCCCATTAGCCTTCAATTACACTATCCACGTCATCAGTGATGTCATCGATGAGATCAGCACTCATTTAATGACATCACTGCTGATGTCATCGCCAACTCATCATTGAGTGTGTTTGACTACATGAAAAAGGAGTTTGTGAAGGTTTGAACCTGTGACCTCAGAGTTATCATTTTAACACTTCAACCACCAAGGCAACTAATTTTGTTTTGATATTTTTATTAACAAAGTTATATATAAGGGATTCCAGATTTTAGGAGATAATTTCAGAAACAACTTTGGATGAGATAATCTGAATCATATCAAATTATTTTATTTTTGAAGATAATTTAGGAAGTAATATATATAGCCGTAGTGTATTAAGAAATAACACATCTTGGGTTTGTTTCATTTTAACTCAAAATACGGGTCAACGGGTGGGGTCAGAGTTTTAAAAAAAAAAGTGTGTTAAAAAGTAGTCGGAGTTAATATGAATTACAGTTCACAAAAACGGGACCCGAAAATAGCGGGTCACGGGTCATAAATTGTAATTCGTACATAAACATAAAATATTGAAATAAATTCGATATACTCCCTTCGTCCCAGTTCAAACGCCCTATATTCCATTTTGGGACGTCCCACTTCTAACACCCCATCTATTTTGGGACATATTACTCTCTCCTACTTTTATTAAATTATTACATCTTTTCTCACATTATCTCTCCTACTTTTATTAATCCTCACATTCTCTCTCATCCTTTTACTCCACTCAACTTATTATAACTATTTTTCTTATTCCACTACAAAAACGCCTTGGGGCGTTTGATCTGGGACGGGGGGAGTACTTATTAAATTGTTTTTATTGAATCAAACATAACCTCTCTAAGATGATACGAAATTAAACACACTTCTTTTAGTCTTAATTTTAGAAAAAGTGGGACAACAGGTTATCTCAAATTTAACCCAAAAGGATATTGGTCAAAACGGGTTCGAGTTATCTATGGCCAGAACTTAATCAGGAAAAAATGGGTATTAACCTTGAACAACGAGTCACATCTGGTCGGTAAGTTTTTTACCGTCATAATATTTTATGTTAATTAGGAGTAATAAAATGGAGTTACAAACAAGTTCATATAACAACCCGTGCAATTTTGCACGGGCCAATAAACTAGTCATTTTAACAAAACACAAGTTAATTTTAGAGAGAGAATTAAGAGAAAACCTCTCTTTTCTCTTAATAAAATTCAGCCAACTTCCAAGAGCATCAAGATTAAGTTTTCTTCATTGCATGTCAATAAAATTTGGTCAAAACACTTATCTAAGCCTAGTATATCATTAGATAATTTGTTGGTTAATTATATACTACTCCTACCCAAAATAATCTCCCCCTTTTAAAAACTGTTTTCGAGTAGTCATGTTCGCAACTACTTTTAGACCAAATGAATTGTTCACTTGTTGAAAAAATTAGTACATATTCAATTCTGCAGTGCATTCTACCAAGCCCATTTGATATTAAGGTAAACGGGTATTTTATTTGGTCTAGATGTAGCTCCGAACATGTCTACTCAAAAACAGTTTTCGAAAGGGGGAAATCATAGTGGGTAGGAAGGTGTATAAGGTTTTAGGGTTAAAATCTCATAAAACTAGTCCATTTTGTCATGGCTTGACTTTAAAATTTAGTGAGTTTTCAAGTTTGACTTACGATGATTTTAGGATGATTACCGTTAGTGGTAATCACCACAAAAAAAATATTATTTTAAAAGAAAATTAATATTTTGTATATTAATTGATGTATAGAATATGTTATAATTATATTATAAAAGTTTATAGAAACAGTATACATGTTTGGCTTAAACCTTTCAAAGGAGTTAGGTTAAATCAATCAAATTAACATGTAGCCTCACCAAATTCTAAAGATTGCCTCATCTTTATTTTAAAAAAAAAAAAAGTACAAATGCACAATATTAATCACGTGTCGTAAACTAATCCAAGGTTTCCCATATCCCACGGCTTACTCAATAAATCAAATCATTTGTCATTCCCCTTTGATCTCCCCACGTCTGAAAAAACACTATGTTCACCCATTTTAGTGATTTGATAGATTTATTTACATGCTTCTTAGTAGGTTACTCGTTTGCTTTATCTCTATGGCAATTTGGCGACAAGATCAACATGATTACCATTGTGGCCATGTAAAACTCAATTCGAAAGACTTATTTCAACATTTGTAGATTGACAGAGAAGATAAAAATATCGTAGCTATACATCAATTAAAGGAATCTTCATTGTTTAAGTAAGTGGTGATGAGAGTGTCATAGGATTTGAGGTACTGAAGTAGGGTGGTAATGAAGTGCAGGTATAGAATTCAGTTCCATTGTTAAAAGTTAAAAGTTATGAACGATGGGCTGAAAACAAGCGCGAAAATGGGTTTTGGGAAACAGATCTGGGCTCGAAAACACCATTTTTCGCCGTCTTCCGCTTGTTTTCAGCCCCAATGACCCACCTTACTGGGCTCGCGCCGCCTTATGCGGCCCAGTGGTGGTGGATTCGGGGGGAGGGGAGGTGGTCGGAGGGGCGGCGGTGGTTGTGAGGGTGGTAGACTGGTAGGGAGGGTGGGGCGGTGGGGTATGCTGAGGTGAGAAAAAATTTTAGGGTTTTTTAATGTTTTTATTTTATTTATTAGTTAACTAATTGAAAATGTTTTAATTAAAATTTCCTAACTATACGCTAAATCACCATTTAACATCCAAAAGTTAACGGTGTTAGAAAATAAGAGGTGACAAGGGCACCACGTGCCTATAAGTGCAAAGTTCGGGGGCACCGCAAGGTACAAGTTTCAAACATAGGACATCGCGAGCATTTTGACATAATTCGGGGGCACCACGGGAATTTGCAGGAAGAAAATCTTATATGATCTAATCTAGTCTAGTCTAGTCTAGCTAATCCAATATTGGAGGCTTTTTTGAGCTCCCACAACAACCAAATGTTTTTAGCTAGAGACTCCATTTTTATGGAAAATATTCAATATATCTAGGGTTCGTTTGAATTGTGAGAATAATATAGGGAGGGGTGAGTTTATTTTTCCTAGTACCCCAAAATCTCATGTTTTGAAAATGAGAATAGTAAATGGGAATTGGATGGGATAATTAGAGAGATTTCTCGGTTATGTTAGCCTTAGCAGTGTGTCGGGACACAATATTAGAGACCAAATTTAGGGGAGTGACAGAATTTGCACCCGAGGTCCATCGTCTCCGCGCCTCCCCTTCCCCCCTTTCCATTTTTTTCTCTCTAATGCTGTACTGGAGCATGTTGTTAGCAAAACTAGGGATTTCTTATCCCACAATCTAATACCTATAAGGGGTAGGTATTAGACTTGATAATTCATTAATAAGTTGAAAAGACTAAATTTCCCCTTAAAAATTGTATAATGAGTATTTAGATGGGGGTATATTTGTAAATTTTGTACATATCCCCATTTCCATCACATTCCCATGTTAATCCAAATAAGGGAATTGTATTATCTCACATAATTGTCTAATATCAACTCCCAACTTTTTTTTTACCATCTAATCTCAATTCTCAAACCACGATCCAAACGAGTCCTAGAGTTTTACGAAAAGTACTCAATATTTATTTATGTTTTGTATCGGCAATTGTACTCCTACTCTAATTACACCTAGAACCCTTGATAATGTATTAGTGTGCATCTACTATTTGTAAAAGACAGAGATTTTAGAGCATGATTACTTTTAGGATATTTTGACAATATCATTTAGGACTTCTACCTATAAAAATATTGCCAGGCATGCAATATCTAAATCAGTAGGTCTCTTGTAAGACCGTCTCACAATAAATTAGAGTGAGACGGGTCTTATAACCCAGATTTTACTATCCGTTTATCCATGTGAAATTGATATTTGATTTGTAAAATAAGAATAAATCCTATATGAAAAAAAAGGAGACTAAATCCCTAGATTTTCTCCAATTAAACTCCCCTTTAATTTCTCCAACCAATTAAACCCATCATTTTCTGTTTCTCTCGGCTGCTTCATCATTCCCCCTCTCTCTCTCCTTTTCTCTTCAACCTATTTGTGGTTGAAAGCATTCCTTCGAAGGCCATCCAAGGAAAGAGATTACAGAATCCAAGAATCCAAGGTTTGTACACTATTTATACAATTGCATATGATTTCCCCAATCTGATTTAGTTTATTCAAATAGTTTTAATTTTAATTCTTTTAGATCATTTTTGTATAAAATATTGTTGATTACTGTAGGTTACTTTTTTTTTTGAATACTATTCAATAATACGTGTTTTTTTATATATGGTTTATTCGTAACCTGCATTTGTTTGATGGTAATCCATTTTGAATGAAACGTATGGGTTACTAAAGTGACCCCTGTAAGTTGTAATGTAAGCTAGTTATCATCAAGAGTAGTAGTCTTTCCTAAAAATTTTAGGTAGCCTTCTTCGATCATATTTTAGTCCACATAAATGTTACCCATTTTTTTTTTAAAAGGTCACACTATAAAGGCATACTTGGTTACACAAGTCAGTGATCACAAACTTCATCAAATTACTTACAGTCGAGTAACCTACATTTCTTTAATCGTAATCCACTTTGAATAAAGTGTAAGGGTTATCTAAGTAACCCCTACAAGTTGCGATGCGGGCTAGTTATAGTAAAAGGTATCGTTACCAAAGTGGTCACAAGTCATCACTTATTGTTTGGTAACCTGCATTTCTTTCATCGTAATCCATTTTGAGTTAAGCGTTGGGGTCATTAAAGTAACCCCCAAATGTTGTGTTGTAGACCAATTAGTCTAAGTTGTACCATTACCCAATTTTTATTTGAAGTAATCCTTTCTAATCATATTGTAGTCCACTTAATTATTGCCCATTATTAGATAAAGGATGTACAATAAACCATTTCTTGGTCACAAGTCGTGATTTCATGATTTTTACTTTTCACCATATTACTTATCGTTGAGTAATTAAACTGCGATTCTTTCATCGTAATCCACTTTTGATCAAACGTAGTGCTTATTGTACAAAAGTACAAATGTATTCACTTATCACTAAACTCTAGGCTGATGTTTACTTCTTCTTTTTTAATGTAGATGAAACTCATCGACCTTCAGCTCGAGTGAGTGGACCTGTTGAAAAGTTCAAACTGAATAAGGCTAGGGAAAATAAAGGTAGAGGTGCTGCTTCTTATTCAACTGATCAAGCAGATGGTTTACATAAAGGGATAAAACTTGCATCCGGAAAGATATATTTGTCGTATTGCAGACCTTGATAAGCCTCGGCTCATTTGGGCATGTTAGACATAATCAATGATTAGATACCATCTTTAATTTTAACATATAGTAACATTTAATCATGTATACTGATATAAGTGTAGCCCTGAATACGTGTATCGTGACCAATATAAGTTGTAAGGTAAATAACTTTTGAGTAATCACATACGGAATAATTCTTATGTTCAACATTCGTTCGGATAATATTGCCCTCATAAGTATCACCACGAATCAATTACTGAAAATTCAAAGTGACCAATAATATTCAAAATGTGAACACTATAGTTACAAAGTGACCGAGAAATATTAACAATTCGAATACATGTCCAGTGCATTTGTAAATTATGATACTTTCGCCCATTTTCATCATTATCGTTATCATATTCATTACTTAAGCCCACAAAGAGAAGAAAATTATCAACACAAAAATGTCCTTTGGCTATACAAAAAAAAACCGACATCAGAAGGAGTAAACTATGAAGAACAAATGGTAGAAGGAAAAAACGGTAGAAGAAAATCTCAATCAAGAATAATGTGATGCAAAGTGCATACGTTGGAAAAGAGGCAGCCAACTTCAATGATGGAAAAAAAAAATTGATTTAAAAAAAACTAAAAAAAAAAAAACTAATTAGAAGTAGTCAATGCAAAATATCAAGTTTCCTACGTTTTAGGAAATAAAATATCATAATAAATCTTAAAAATACAAAAGAAATCAGTTTTTTCTTTTAAAAAGAAAACAAATCATAAAATCAGAGGTATTTGGGTAATTGGTTATGTTAATTGGGTTTTTTTTGGATCCGTCTCACAGTAGGCTATTGTCAGACCGTCTCATATGAGACTTGTTGTATCTAAATAAGATGTTCCTAAAAAAACGGGAAAATTTCTAACTCCTACCTTTTATATACCAAAACTTCCAAATTCCTACCTTATTTTCAAAAAATGTCCAACTCCTACCTTATAAAACATTTTTTTATCAAACTCCTACCAAAACTTCTTTTCCGGCGGGTTTGACTCTATTTACGGCATTGACCTTTGACCTGGCGCGATTTCCTATGGTTTGTTTAGTATTCCCTCCAATTTCTCTCTCCAATTTCACCTTCTCTCTCCTATTTCCCACATTATATCACATTGCATTTCATTTTGATATTCTCTCTCCTATTTCTCACATTTTGCGATCAAATTGAAGTGCAATGTGATATAATATGGGAAATAGGAGAGATAAGGTGAAATTGAAGCGAGAAATTGGACGGAAAACGAAACAAATCGAATGAAATCGCGTCAATTTGAAAGTCAGTGCCGGAAAATAGAGTCAAACTCGTCGGAGTAGAAGTTTTGGTAGGAATTTGATAAAAAAATGTTTTATAAGGTAGGAGTTAGAAACTTTTTGAAAATAAGGAAGGAGTTTGGAAGTTTTGGTATATAAAAGGTAGAAGTTAGAAATTTATCCTAAAAAACCGCACAATTGTGAAAAATGATAAAAATTTGATAAGGTTATTATAAATGGATTTCACATATGACTTTTACTTGAAAAAGTTTTTTCCTTCTTATAAACCCTTATTAGACTACTTTTTCAGAAGCTCTACCTGTCACCTAAGTGCATGTACACGTATTTTAATTTTGTTTATACGTGTTGATACTTTCAAAACTTTTCTCGCTATGTCATGTATCGTCTTTGTGAACATTTTATAGTTATCAGTATTTGACAATTAGGATAAGGAATAAAATCAGAACCGTTAAATCAGAATAAGATAAATTTCAACCGTTTGATGTTTCTTAACCATGGTTAAAAAAGTTCTTATTATACACCTTACCACACTGAATTACAAACTATATTAATTTTTTATCTACTCAAAATATTTTTTCCTTAATTGAATTGATTTTGTCTATTTATTCTTATCTTGAAATATTTGATTTGTTATTTCGAAAAAAAAAAAGAAATATTTGATTTGTTTAAGGGAATGAACTTGCTTAATATTCAGAAAATTTAGATATTAAAAGTTTGCTTAACATCAATTCTCCTGAGGGACTTGCTTGAACTTGTATTCTTATGAATCTTATTAGTCGTTGCTTGTGCGGCTCGTCGTTGATGGGAGGCCAGCCATTCTCACTCTCCTTCCACACCACCCCAACACCACCCGCCCCCACCTCGTCCACCAACCATGTAACCGCCTCAATATACTCCATCTAGCTACCTCGCCGAGCTAGCCTCGCCCAGTCGCCCTCCAACCCAGACGCCGACGCCTCTATCCCCTCCCCTCCGTTTTCCCTCTAACGCCGGCGCGAAAGTGGCAAGAGACCGAAAATTATGAACATCGACGACGGAGATCATCTGCGGGCGGTGAAATCTGATTGGGAAGGAGAGGGAAGGCGGAGTTGCGCGGTGGTGTGATGATTGACGAAGGCCGACGATGCTAGACGAAGACTCCCCAAAACGGGTAAAGTAGTCTCGCAGTGTCAGCGACGGCAGTGGCCTACATCGGTGTATAACGCCGGCGGCGATGTGGCGGCACGAGGGGTGGGAATGGGAACTGGGGAGAGGGAAACGGGAGAAAAAGAGAACAAACCTGACAATCCGGGGATTTTTAGTTTGTGTACTTTGTTTTTAGGGTAGAGTTATTTCCAATTGTTGATATATATTTTAATAAATTTAAATTAAGATTTCTAAAAGATTATGTAATAATTTATATTATTATTTAATTATTAACCGTAGTTAAATTTTATCCTAATTGTCAAAAATTGACAATCACCATAGAATCAGATACGATGTTAGCCCAACAATTACGAATTTCGCGAAAATATAAACCTCATGGGCATCATGAAAAGGTCGGGAAATTAAGAGATCACCACTGAAAAAGTCGGAAAGTACAGTGTCACCATACAAAATATCCAAAAAAGAAACACCGGGAAAAATGTAACGCGCGCGGCTTCTATTTGAAAACAGGATTTTGGGGTGAGTTTCCCGGGCAAAAGTCAGCCCTAGTCGTAAGTCGTAACAGTCTCCACGAGGTTGTTCCTCACTGGAAGAAAGTCTAAAAACATCTGTACTCCCTTGTCACGTTTCCCCATCACTTCGCGCCACATTATACGCACTTTCCCTTCTCACTCCGCCTCCAAACTTTTACAGAAGCCCATTCTACCAGCTTCACACAAAAGCTTCATTCTTCGGTCTTCAGTCTTCACCGTAACAAAAAATAGTACGAGAGAGAAAGAAAAATGGGGATCAAAGATCTACTCAGATTCCTGAAACCTTATACCGAATCGATTCACATCCAAAAGTATTCTGGCAAACGGGTAATTGTTCTTGCTATTTCTATTGATTTTCTTTTTTTCCCCGTTTTCGATTAATTGTCAGCCCAGTTATTTACTTACAAAATATGCAGGTTGGAATTGATGCCTATTCTTGGCTTCACAAAGGAGGTACCATTTTCCGTAACCAACCTTCCTATTGTGCAATCTGTATAATTTCTGTGTTTTGTAGATTTTGATTTGATGTTGATAGGGAATCGGATTAAAACTCGAGTTTATGGGTAATTACAGCATACTCATGTAGCATGGAGCTGAGTTTAAATTCAGAGGGTGACAAGAAATACCAGTACATAAATTATTTCATGCATAGAATTAATTTACTCAAGCACCATAAGATAACACCAGTTGTGGTGTTTGATGGCGGCAACATTCCCTGTAAGGCCACGACTGAGAATGACCGTTATAGGTACGTATTTGCGATTGCATCCGCTCCTTGTTGCACTAAAATCAAAGGAGTTATGTTATTGGTAGATTACATTCTTATTGGTGTATGTTTATTTTTATCAGGAGGAGAAAAGCTAATAGGGAAATGGCAATGGAGAAACTTAAAGAAGGCAATGTCAATGCTGCCATTGAGCTTTTCCAGGTGACACTTAATTGCCTCATGAATTAATTGCGGAACTATGTCTATTCATTCTTGTTCGTTTTAATTCTTATGGGATTAGCCATTTAGCCTTCCTTTCAACCTCTCTCGAGAAGCTGGAATTCGTGGTTCCTTAGTTGCGTGTTTTATACTTTAGCAACTCTTTGCTTTTTGAACTGTAGAACAAGCTTTTTAGTTAGCACCCGGCCACCCCCTTAAGTTACGTAGTAGAAAGTGGGACAGGACACTTCTATGGTTCTATATGTAATACTGATTCTGATAATACCATATGAACATTTTCATTTCTGATGTATAATGCAGCAAATATAAGATATTGTGAGGATTAGAGGGATTGTCTAACTACTGCAAATTGGAGTGTGAGAAAATCTACTCGTAGTTGAATTATTCCGTAGAAATAGAGTCTAATCTATCTCATTGTACTTCGCCTTTTGTAAGTAAACCTCTACATTAGCGATTCCTGTTTTGTCCTGTCCAAGAAGGAATACCACCTTTGGTGAATTTGAGGATTTGGAGTTGTGTCCGTGCATTAGAATTTGTAGATTATGGAGTATCTCTTTAGCATTGACTACGAGAAATGCAAACGCTGCACTGCTATCTATTTGATGCAAACTATGCCAAGGGATGGACTTTATAGACAAGGAAACTTAGTTTTTTTTTTCCCTTCTTAAATCAAAATAGATATGAGAACAGATATGAAATTTGTAGTTAAAATAGACAAGCCAACTTAGTTGCACGTGCTTAATCACCTAGTAAATCAGAATAGATACGAGATTTGTATAAATCTTGAATGTTTCGGAAACATGGACAGGAAGTTTTTTTCGTTTTTTTGGGAGTTAAGTAAATTTTTAAGAGATTAGTTGAGGATTCAAACAAATGGAACATTTAGAACAGCTACAAGAATAGGTATAAGCACAGGGATATGAACTAGAAGTGAGTTAGTAACTTGTGAATCCACACTAATTTAACTTAGACCTGAGCTGAGTTTAATGTGGAATCCACCATTGTAAGTTACCTCATCCTTGGTGTTATTAGCAGCCTCTTGCTAACTGTTTTCCACACACTCAACACTCACCCTTAACCCTTAAGCTTAAAGAGAATAAGACAAGATTTAGATGTCTAGAACAAAGTTGTAAACAAGGTCTTCTATTTATCATTGACAGAGTAAACATTACAAAGCATGGAGAAAAGAAAGGAGAAAATCTACTACTGCTGTGCTTTATGTATCAGCCAATGAAAGGGTGTCCTTCTGAATAGTTCTACTTTGATCTCGACTTGAGGGAGCATCTTGCTTGAATATTTGGCGCCAAAGTTAAGTACATAATTCACCGCCTACATTCTTTGGCTCTTCTGTAATGTAGGTTCAAGATTCCAGAAAAAAAAAAGAACGAAACATCACTGCAGGAACACGTTGCGTTCAGCAAGACACACTGGCTTTCAGACACAGAAAATTAAGTCCGATGAATCTCTAACTGGTACCTTTTGAAAGCTAATTTAAAGCCTTCAAACTGCACACAAGTTTCACCTAAAACAGATCTCTGAACTAGAAATTGTTGCTTTTCAAAGTTATTCCTGTAACCTGCCGTGTCTGAGAAAACTCCACTGGACAGAGTGTCTCCAAAAATAAACTGCAACTTATTGAAGAATTCCAAAGCGATATTATTGTTCAACCTTAGAGGTTTCCAAAATGGTATTGAACGCAATAACTGGACCTTGTTTGATTGCTCTAAGAACCTTGTGAAATATGTTGCACAAAACTGTTTTTAACCTGTTCTAACATGGGTCAGAACAGCTGACCTGCATCCCTAATACTTGATTATCACCCCCTTAATTGGACTCCTAAGAGACCCTAGAACATGTATGTGTTGGTTAATCAACCATTTCACTGCTCTTTCCCATTTAACAAAGCCACAATGAACTCATTGTTCAAATTATTTCATGAATGTTCCTAATTGTAGGCTTAGATCCTTGATTGATTATAGGATACTTGTGTGGGCTTAGTTAGATATGAGATATCCACATTATGATCTCTGTCTTGACTCCTGAGTGTAGATTGATGCAATTATCCGATATTGATTGTATGTTTCTGTGTTCACAGAGAGCCATTAGCATCACTCCCTCCATGGCACATGAACTGATTCAGGTAATACTTCAATTATTGTTAGTTTTTTTTTACAATCAATGAGCCCTTGATCTATCTTAAGTTGCCTTCATAATTTTATCTGGCTGACCTGCACATTTATTTCAGGTCTTAAGATCAGAAAATGTTGAGTTTATGGTTGCTCCATATGAAGCTGATGCACAGTTGGCATACTTATCTAGCCTTGGTCAGAAAGAGGGTGGCATTCAGGCTGTGATAACTGAAGATAGTGATCTGTTGGCATATGGTTGCCCGTGTGTAAGAATTTCTGGCATTTAAATATGTCAGTGGACTGGTTACTGACAACTTGGCCTAACGACTCACATCTTCTTCTTCCTTTTTTTTGTTTTTGTTTTTTTGTGCACAGATTATCTTCAAAATGGATCGATTTGGCAATGGTGAAGAAATTGCTCTAGATAAAGTTTTCAATTCCACTAATGTCAAACCGACTTTCCGAAACTTCAATAGACTTTTATTTATTGGTAAGTTCAAGTAAACTAAGTAGTACTAGTGGTTTATGTTTTATTTGTTGCCAGTAGGCCTCTAGCCAAATTTGTTGGACGTTGTTGGTTTGCTTATAGCTGAACAAAAATGGAAAACAACTTGAATTTTCTGATTCTGGCGAAAACTTGATGAAAGATTTCTTTTGCAACCTCACTCCAAGAATGTGATACTCATTTTGTTTCTGCACACAGAAATGTGTGTCTTGGCAGGCTGTGATTTTCTTCCATCTGTTCCTGGAATTGGAATAGCCAAAGCCCATTCCTTGGTTTCAAAGTACCGAAATATAGATCGTGTAAGTGTGTACCATCTTTGGTTAAGGTCTGACTCTTGTTTTCCTTTGCATCTGTAGCTTTTGATACAAGTAGTAGGCAAACATTGAAGCCAAGTTCTATATGTTTGTCCTCCATAGGTCTCCAGGTCAAAATTGCTACGTCTGTACTTATAAGATTACGTACCCCAACAGAAAATCAATTCATTTCATTGGGGGTAATTTTTATTGGAAGGAATACGTTTCAGACATGCTCTACAGAAGGCAGGATAGGAGAGAGTGGAAGTTACTAAGCTTACAGCTAATCTCCCTCCCCATGCCACTGACTGTGCTTTCTCTTTTGATTGGGTCATCTTTAGTGCTCTAATTTTGGGGCACTAAATTCTAAAGCAGTCACTTCTGTCATGGGGCTCTACAGTCCCAGATTAGGCACGTGATGGAGCAGCTAAAAGGCTGCATGATTTTAGAACTTGCTCAATATGTCAGGTTTCGGGGTGTTTTCCCTTGGAAGTTATTTAGTAACTATGATTTTCCGTAGTCAGCTTACTGCCCCATTGATTGGTTTGTCGAGTCTCTAACCCATAAACCTAGACCTAGGCCGTACTAGGACTTTTAGCATTTTGAACCATTTATAATCACATTGCATTACTCACTGAATTGCTCATTTCCACAATTTTTTTTGCCTGTTCCTATAGGTTCTATCTGTTCTAAAGTTCGACAAGAGTAAGCAAGTGCCTGAAGATTATTCCAGGTTCTTCCGAGAAGCAGTTGCAGTATTCCAACATGCTAAAATGTAAGGGAATAATACCTTGCAATGTATAACATTACAGAAGAAGTGTACTTTAGGAGATATACTTTTGCCCCTTTTTTTTTCTTTTTTTTTGTTGTGTACTAATGTTTGTCTTATTCTCTCCACAGCTATGATAAAAGTAAGAAAAGGCTTGATCATATGAAAGAACTCCCAGGGCAATTGTTGGAGGCACTAGGAGAGGATGTTGATTTCTTGGGACCGTATCCTCCCCAATAAGCTCTCTACTCTTTATGTATGTGAATATGACTGAAACACATAATATAGGAGCGGGGAAGGAGACGGATATCGCCTAGGTGCTTAAGCACCATATGCCATAATCTTAGGGCTGGTATATCTGACATGTTTTTGGCAAGTAGGATGGAGTTACTTGCAGTCTAGCATTGTTTGCAACCTCAAACAAACACATCACTGGATCCTTCAAATAACTTAACATTGTTCTGGAGTGTTCACATGTGCTCAATTTGCCTAGGGACACTTCTTCAGACATATTTCTCGGTCACTGCTAGTCTTTCCATTTGCATCGTTATGCTATACTCTCATTTTCTCAGTGTAGTATGGTAAGACTAGTTTGGCCCAAGTCCCACATACTAGCATATCTTATAGCATTAGTTATATTTTCTCCTTCTGTTGATCAATGGGTCAGTTTAGAACTTTATTTGGAGAACAGGTATTTGCTTTTCCTTGACAAAGCATGAAACTAATCAGAGACATCCCTGCATCATTAGCAACGGCAATTGCTGAAGGTAACTTAGATCCTTCTACCATGGAAGCTTATGAGTGCTCACAGAGATACAAATGCCGACAAAGTATTGCTGGCACTCAACGTTTTGAACAATCAGAGGTGACTGTTCCAGCATATGTCGTAGAAGGAAACACTTTTGGTAAGTGAATTTTTTAACACAACAAGAAAATTGGATTATTTGAATTCTCATAGAATTGCTTGATACGAAGCATTGAGTGGCTTCAATTACTGGGAGCAGGAACAGAAACAGGTAAGGCTCGGACATCAAAGAGCACGAATTACTCATCAAAATCAGTTACGGCGTTTGAAGTTAATGCGGACCAGGAAAATCTCCCAGGGAGCTGCTTTACAGTCTATTCATCTAAAAACACAAGAGGGGCGAGTATATCAGGTAAATATTGTGTTGAATCTCATAAATATTCTAAGTGCCTACTGAATTTAAAGGAGTCAATGTGGTAACCCTGTTTGCTTTTCAGAAGCAAGTAAAGTGATGATAGAGAGGCCGGTTTTGAAGGAAAGAAATTTATCAGATGAAGCTTCAGCTCTTGCATTATTAGCTTCTCCTTTGGAGGTTATTGACATTGACAATCTCACTGTTTCCGAGGACCTTCCTCTGAACACACTAGACAACAATCCTTTCAGGAAAAGGAAGTGTTTTTCAGAGGACAGCGAAACCCCTGCTACACCAATGTCAGAAGTGACTGAGTGTGACCAACCAGAATTGAAATGCCAAACTATTAATTCCCAAGAAAGCGTGAACTCTAAGCGTAAGACGTTTGGTGACAAAAGAGAGGACCGTAGTTGTCTGAAAAAGCCAAAGACGAGCAAGTGCAAAAGCTCTGAAAATAGGATCAGGAATGGTAGTATATTGAACTTCTTTGGTCGTCTTTAGCATCCAGTGGTTCCTGTTTGTACTTGTTTTTGCCTTCGTACTCATAGTTCAGAGCGAGCTCATTTTGTATCTTAAACACGGTAGGCAACAGTTCTAACTGTGTCACTGTGATGACACAAGGCTGGAGAATGAGCCCAAATGCTCAACTATTTCAGAAAAAATACTTGCCCAATCAACAGTTGAAGACCTCCAGTGTTAAAGCTCGAATGGACTTTAGAGAGAATATAAGAGGATCACAAGACAGCAAAAGTGAATAAAAGAGCGTATTACATCAGCAGGTATGCAGGGAACATAGTAACAGATTAATTGCTAAACAATTAACAACCTAGTGTAAACTTCTTGCAAGAGTCTCAATCAGAATGAACAGGTATATTCACATGTGTAAACTTTTTATTTTTTGAGGGAATCAAATGTGTTAACTAAGGTCTGGCTCGTTAGTAATTTTACACATGGATCTTCCACTATTCCATCAAAGCATCTCAAGTAATGGATATATAGCCTTGATACACAATTTTTAGTTACGGCAAGTCTTCATATGCTGCTAAACTTCAAAGTGTAAAAGAACACTTGTAATAACAATGCAAGCAATGCTATCCGTTAAGAAAATATTAATAATTGAACAATGTTATTATACACATGGACCTTTGACCCATAAATCAAACTTTTTTTTTTGGCCCTCCAGGGTGTGCTTTAATGGTTAAACAATTAAATTTTATGCATTAGATTGAGCTTATTTGATCTGCCTATCGCATGCAAAAGTGTTTAATCTGGATGCATGGCTTGTAGGAGCATGTCAGAGTTACTGTTGACCATTATCAGTCCTTCGTGGAAGTAGCTTAAAATCTAGTAAAATTCCATTCTAAAACCAAATGCCAATAGAAAGAGTAACCCAACATCTTATAAACTAGTATTCAATCTTCTATATCTTCAATGTGATATATTTCCAACAACTCGCATGTGGGTCGTTGTCATTCCAATACATTATACCTTGTTAGTCTATCTATTTTCAAGCAATGATGCTAGTGGCCTAAGGTCTCTATATATGCAATTTACAAAAGTTGGTTAAATTTCGAGATTTCTTTTTTGATGCTTAAAAAAGTAGGATTTAACCAAATTTAAACTACAAAAATGATCAAAAACTTGAAAAGACCTCAGAACAGGAATATGAATTGAAATTCATGTGAGACTTGCTTTCGTTCCTTGGAAGTTTCCTTGACGTTAAAGATTAGTTTCGCCAATCACTTATTTAATCGATTCGATGGTTTTCGCATCAACATGGTAGGAGAGACGCATCATTCACATACATTATACATAGAATGTCTAATGGTTTTGCCACCTTAAGTACTGAGTAGGGACAAAGTCACGAAGATATTGTTAAGACTTTTAAGAGAGTATGATGACAGTACAGTGGCATCACTGATTGCTTTAAGCTTGCGAACGAGCCAAAAATTAACATTACTAAGTACGGACCACCAAAGGCCAAAATTTTTTTTAGTCCCAATACTTTCCTTTGCAAACACCACTCATTGCTCCAACACCCTGTAAAATCCCACACCCAATCTTTATTCCCATTTGTTTTCCACTTGCTAACTCACTCCCACTAACAAGTAACAACACACTCCCAACATCCAACATCCACTTTCACACTCAACCCTGATAAAGAAATGTCCCACCACCACCCTCCTCCATCACTTGCCATTATCCTCTTTTTCTCTCTCCTGCCCGCACTTGACTACGCCCTGCCCGTCCTTCCCAACCCCACACAGTCCTTCAACCCGAACTCATCTCGGCCCATCACCATTCCTTCCTTCCCGGAACAATCCGCACTCGCGGGTTGCCCTGTCCACCTGCCCGATGAGCTCTTCCCAGCTGTCAAGGCGCATTGCACTGCCCACCCCGGTCAGCAGCTCAGCCGAAGCAAATGCTGCCCGGTGTTAGCTGCTTGGCTCTACTCCGCGTACTCGGACACTGCCCTGGGCACGGGCAGCACTGAGTACAGGACGACGTCGTACGAGATGCCGCTTCTGCCTGACGACTCGGAAACCTGTGTTGATGGGTTAGAGAATATGATGAGAGAGAAAGGACTCAACTTGGTGAAACCAAACCAGACATGTAATGCTGTCTACTGTTACTGTGAAATACGACTTCATCCATTAACCTGTCCTCAAGCTTTTCGGGTTTCGGAGCAGGGGAATTTGGTTGGAGATAAACGAGTTTCCGTGTTGGAGAAAGATTGTTTGAGCAGTAGTCCACATAATGGAACCCGAAATCGCCTCGCTCGCTGTTCCAAATGCTTGCATTCTCTTTACTCGGTACTAATCTCTCTCTCTACCTCCTCGCTCTTCATTTTGTAGATTATAGGGTACGCCTCCCTCTTATTCCAGGTATTGGGACAAGACAATGATGATAATTATGAGTAGTGTTTCCGTATTAGTAGTCTTCGTGTGTTGTTTTGGTACAATTGCTGATTCCCATGGTAATTTTCACATTTCGATGTCAGTTAAGTTTTAGCAAACATAAGTAATACGTTCCGTTAGTAAAACCAAAAACGATACCATACACACCCTTATTAAACGTTTACAATCGGAATACAGAAAAAGAAGGCTGATTCGGAGTTATTGATGTTATTATTTGGTCATTCTGGCAAGTCTTGTGGTAATGTTTGGGATTCTTAGGTATATGATGCTTTGTCAAACAAAAATGGAACCTTAAATTGAGTATTGATTTGGACTTGCTCTCACATTATGTTCTCATAATTTTCTAATTTAGCAGCAAAGACCCGTCCAAGATTCCATTAGTATAGTGTGGCTAAAGACTAATCATTATTACCACAAACCATCTTAGGCACCGCAGTGCTAATACATTACTAAAATCTTTCTAATCATTTCTTTTGTTAAATTATTGACAAATCATGATTTTAATAGATTAAAAATAGTGGCCCTTTGTCCATTCCTAGTTAATGAATAGAGTTGAAGGTTCCATCACATGAGTCGTCACATGTTTTCGCCAATATTATTGTACAAGGTACATTGGATATTAGATCATCGTTATTTTTTTGTTTGATTCTGCTGTTTAAATGTTTCTTCCTCTAGAAGTATAGCATTGCTAATGCCCTTGAAACGTTTTGAGTTCGGTATTAGGCAAGGACAACAAAAGAAGTTGTGAACCCGTCTTTCCTATCACCTGTGGTGGAAAAAAAAAAAAAACTGAAAATCACACTGTGTTGCGGGTCTTTTGTTATCCGAGTCTTGGTAGACTTTCTTGTTAATTTAATTTCTCTTTTGTGTCCTTCAACTGAGTGCTAAGACTATCAGGCTTGGTTTGAGCCGCAGATTCCATTGGTCTTAATATGACCTGTTAACTTGTAAGAAAGTGAGTTCAGGTTTTGAGCATACAGCAGGAATATAAGGTTTATTTTCTATGTTCACCTTCTAATACAGCTGAAAAAGAATGGGATTGGAATCAGCAATGCAACAGAAGCAGAAGGCAGGACGCGTAAGATGCGAGGTAGAGACTGCGAATTGATGGGATTAACTTGGCTTCTAAACAAAAATAGAGATGCATACATGCCAACTGTAACTGCAGTGATGAGAGCCCTGATGCAGAATTCAGATGATTCTGATCCACAATCTTGCAGCCTGAGCAGTGACGGGTTGCCCCTCGCTGTGGATTCCACTGAAATCAATGATCAGTCGTCATCAGTAGCCCTTCAATACTCCCCCTACCTGTATCTGTCCTCATTAGTACTGTTAATTATGTACCCGAATGTGTTAGCCTACTACTTCTAGGTTGTTTTCACCTGGTTTTACTATAAAATTTATCCGAATTGAGTTGGCTGTAGTGAAAATGTAATTTTTGTGTGATTAAAAGAAATTAGTCCAAGAATCATTATGATTTGCGTTACTTAGCGTTTAGATGAAGATATGGGTTTCTGATAAATGCAGTTGGGGCCCTGGCAGCTATGAATATTGACTACTTCTCGTGATTTCATATCGTCATTATTTTTGGGAGCTTGATTGCATGAGTGCGAGTGGTGTTGAATGACACAATTGACAGCAGTGGGCTGTGTTTAGCAGACTCTGCTGGGTAGCACAAATGCTTCGTGAAACCATCAAAATCCCACAACCTGAACGATCCTTGGCTTGTGAATCATACTTCGCTACTGTTCCATTTTGAAGTAATCAAGATGAATCGGTATACGACTCCCTCTCGGGCGAGGCTCAAATACTCGACATTCAAGCTAAAGCCGACTAAAATTTGAAATTATCACTCACACAAAGGGAAAATTTGCCAGCTAGCACCTTTTAAATTTGCTATTTTAACAGCTAGCACATTTTATGTTCATTTTTGCCAAATGACTCTTAACACAGCACCAAAACTGGTATTTCCGGCCAAATTGTGTTGACTCCGGCATTGACTATAGTGTCTCCCACCCGATTCTTTTTTTTTTGTTCATTTCTTTCTTTACCCCCCCTGGGGATTTCCCCCGATTTTTACTATTCTCACCTTATATGTACGCATATTTTGTGGTTCTCTCTCCCTTTTTGGTTATATGCTAGTACAGGATTAGCTTTTGGTAGATTTTCAAACCTTAATGAACTCAACTAAAACTTAATTAGTAGGTTTATATTTCTTGATTAGCTTAAAAGGTGCTATATGGCAAATTTTTCCGCACAAAGTGTGAAGAAAGTTTAACATTATGGCTCCAGCCCGGCCAAGGCTTTCAGATGCTCTCCAGCACAAGCTTCCTGAGCTCAAACAAACCTCCATTAACATCCCAAAGCGATGACTAGATTATAAAGTGAACTGGTATAGACGAATTCCGCCGATGAGTTGGTTACAGTATGTATGCTTTCATAAATTCTCAAAACAAATATGACAATTAAAGAAACACATCTCCAGAACAAGATATAAGTAAATTGGAGAGCATTTTCCTATTTTTGTCTATAATAATATTACAAGAAATAAAGGTAAAAAGGAAAAACAATCCTAACTGTTCAATTTCTTCCTGAAAAGACAGAAGGAGGCCAAAAAGGAACCAGGGAAAAAGATATTAAGTCAGCAAACATCTTTTTGCACGAAGGTTTCATCAGGACGATGACAGACCTGAAAGTACAATGGTACATCTAACTCGGAATCAGGCATGGAGGGCTGCAACTTTTTGAGCAACTCCATCGACCGCCTCCTCATTAACCTCAGCAATTGATTCTTCCTGTGGAAACTTGACAAGAAGAAACAAATAATGAACAACTACGGACAAACGTTATGCATCAGGCATATAGGAAGTAAAGGTTTGAGAGAAGATAAAAAGTTTAAGAGACGAAGAAAAATGAGATCTAGAAAACCAAAAAAAAAAAAAAAAACGAGTCATATTAAGTCCTCCACATGGATAGAGTCTCACAACACCGCCCTATATAACACCATGCTATTCAAGCCCTATGATGATCATATCACTTCTAATTACCCTCATCCAAGTCACATTGGGTCTTCCCTGACCCCTAACGATGTTATCACTTCACTCTTCTGAGTGTCTTGAAAATTAACATTCCTTGGTAACCATAAACCAGGGAAATCCATACCTCAGGGTCTGAGTATGAGTGTCTTGAAAATTAACAACTTAAGTATGAGTTCAAGGTACCATACCTCAGGGTCTCTTTTGGATTGGACGCCGATACACTTAGAACCACTAATGCTAGCACTCTTCAGCAAGCTGCGAGCACTATAATTTGGTTTGCTTTGCCCATTTTGGGAAGCATCAAATTCTAAGCCATCAGCATTTGATCTCGGAGGGCTTTCAAGAGCAGTCCGGGCAACTGCTCGATTTTCAATATCATTGTTTTCATTTGCATCTTCTTTAGGTGCAGGGACTCTCTCTCTGGAAACACAAAGAGGAAACTTAAGCGGACGAAAGACAGTAAATCTGGTTAGATGCTAAAATATGCATTTTTGCCATTTGCATGTATCATTTTTCTTTCTGTCTGAATTTTTGCTTTGGAGGTTGGGGGGGGGGGGAGGGGGGAATGTTGTGACAACTGATAACTCCAATTACCTAGGCAGTGAAGCATGCTGTCTCTGGAGAGGTGTGCTTTTTTCACCTTTACCCAAGTGCTCCTCAAGATGGGCAAACTGTCTCTTGAATCGATCAACACCACTGATTTAACAAAACGATTGTCAGGATTTCAGAAAATAAATATTACAGCAACATTAACGACGCAAAGTTTCAATAAGTGCGTGGCATGAAAACCGTCAGCGTCCAACCTTAAGAGTATTTAAATAGACTGAAAAGATGCAGATGTGCACAATGAAAACCAGAGAAAAGATGCTAAGGAAATCAGCCCCATTTGAATAGAGGAAGGGGAAAGATTCAAGATGCTTCTTACAAAAAGACAGAGTAAGGGAGAAGTTTTGGGAGCGATGGAACTATGGAGCGATGGAAATAAAGGCGTTGTTGAGAGGTCCACGGTCCACCTGAAGTATCAGCTTTGGAGTATTAACTTCTGAGTATTTCTTTATGTCCAAGAGGGGGGAATTTCTTCCAGTAACATCAGAAAGTCTTCAACCAAATTCCAAGCTGATTTTTTTTCTTTTCTTTTTGGCAGAGGTCCAAACTGTAGTATTAGCTTCTGAGAATTTCTTCATATCCAAGAGGGGGGATATGAACTTCCAGTAACAACAGAAAGTCTCAACCAAATTCCAAGCTGATTTTTTTTTTTTTTTGACAGAGGTCCAAACTGAAGTACTAGCTTCTGAGTATTTCTTCAAGTCCAGGAGAGGAAAAGTCCAAACTGACTCAGTATTAGCTGATTTGTCTTCCAAATCTTTCTAAACTTTCGAAGTTTTTATTCACAGGTGAGGAAACAGGCTTCTTCCAATTTCCTTCCCACTCTCTCTCTCTCTCTACCCTCTACATAAGTTTTCCAAACAATCAATTGTTGGATCACTCTCCCCCATCTCCCACCGTTCCCCTTTCCTGCATAAGAGTATTTGCTCTGCTTTTTGTCTCCTCTGCCCTACCTCTATTTCCCCTCAATTCCCTCTCCTCCCATTCCCTCCTAGTACAGTGTAGCTACAGGCTTTGGGGGGCGGGGGGGGAGGGGGTTAATTCCATAGACTAAGAAACTTTCAAGTTTTTCCAACAACGTAAATAGAACACGCGTAGACGACTATACAGTTAAAAACCTGAAAACATGTTCTGGCTAATCAAATGTGATGTTTAAGAAAACACACAGTGACTAAATATAAGGAGATATGCAGCCAACACATACTTAGGTAGTTGATGGGGCATATAAATGACACGACCAGAAATCCATGGACTATCACTAGATATAGAAATAATGGAATAACCAGAACATCAGTAAACATTTTCAAGAATTCTCCAAAAACTCTTCAACATTAATCTTACGATAGGCCAATCAAATAGATTTGACCATCTGAAAGTACTTGAAGACAAACAACAACAACAACAACCACAACCAAGCCTTATTCTTAAAATGATTTGGGGTCAGCTAACATGAATCATCGTAAGTAACCGTCTCGAGGGTGTCGTACAAATCAAAGATTACTGTGAATAATTTAGAAAAACAATAAAACACGTATAAAAGGATTTTTTTTTTTTTAAAAAAAAAAAAAAAAAGTTATCTTAGGAAAGGAAAACATAGATTCAAAAAAGTTGTAAAATGAGTGGAAACCATATGAACTTTAAACAAATAATAGAAAGAAGAGGTTTGAGAGAAGATAAAAAGGGTAGGAGACGAATGAAAAGGGATTAGAAAACCAAACAAAGAAATAAAAAAGAATCATATTGCGTTCTCCACATGTATCAAGTCTCTCCACACCTCCCTATCCACTATCCACCACGATACTCTCTTCAAGCCCTAAGATGCTCATATCACTTCTAACCACCATACTTGAAGACAAACAACAATGAAAAAAAGAAAGCCTACCTAGGATACATAAAACTAGTCTGATCCCCGCCGCGGAGATATTCCTGAAGCATCTGGGGATGGTACTCCAAGATCTGTTTACTTCATTAAAATATTTGGTGGTTAGAATCTTATTAAACCCAAAACTGCTCACATAAAAAAGTTGCAGATCATACCTCTCTATATATAAGCTCTCTAACATCATCTTTCATGAGTTTTCTTCTCTCGAATTCGAACTCAAGTTTGGAAATAGGTGTGGTGATAGGTTCACGGTCCACATTTGCCAATCCATGAAAGTAGGGATCAGCCAATCCCTAAAGAAACAGTTGCAAAATTATCATGGTAAAAAAATTGGAAGATTAAGTGACACAAAGACCATATGCTCGAAATCATAACCTGGAAATTTAAAGCCTACCTCTTCCGCAGTTGGACGGTCTTTAGGATCAAATGCAAGAAGACGCTCTAAGAGGCGAAGAGCCAATGGATCTACCTTGGGAAATTTTTGGGAAAACGGAATTGGCTGTTTCTTCCTCATACTACTTAGATACCTTCGGGCCTTTTCATTCCTTATCTATCCATATCAACGAAAGAAACCATTAGAATATTGAAATATAAATTGGCCTTGTCGATTAGCTTCAGCTACCAAGAGACAGTAACAATTTATCGACACAATATCGGCAAATAAATATATAGACAAGTCAGGCTATTTGTAATAAAGCTTATACATATACCTGACCGAACATCAAATATTTCTTCCTGCCTATTACAGGTTTGGTCAACATTAACTTTTTTTGTAATATATTGATTAATTTATATGCTTATGCAAAAACAGTAGTTCTCCACAAACAAGTCTATTACAGTGAATCACATGTACAGTCACTGATAAATGGCAGCTGACAACTAGTGTGACGTTTGAAAGATAATGAAGAAGTCACAAAAAGTGCACTGACCCTAGAGATGCCTTCAGGGGACGGAGTGCCAAGAAGATCTGTCATGAGGTCCAATTGATGCACCACGTTCTTCCCAGGGAACAATGGCTTTCCAGTGAGCATTTCAGCAAATATACATCCTATGCTCCATATATCAATTGCGGGTGTGTACTGCAATGGTGAGATTGTATGAGTGAAACTACCTTTGCCCAGCATAGAATGAGAAGATAGAACAAATCACTGGCAACTGATAACACAGATTAGGGTAATGCACATTTGCACACATAGCAGATCAGATATACAGAGGAGCCAGACAGCCAGTAACAATTGAACAAAATCCTGATATCTCTCAGAATACGAAGGTCATTTAATAGAAGTTCATAACCATCTTCACACAACAACAGTGTACAAACTTCCAGAGAAAAAAAAAACTCGTTATCCTTTTGTGCAATGTAAGTTGGTTAACCTTTTTCTTTTCAGCTTTGTTTTAATCATGGCAGCTGGCTTTTAATCATTTCCAATAGAGCAACGGTATTCAAATAGGATGAAATACAGCAAATGAATCGCTAAACTACACTACTTTATACAATGAAGTACAATGGGTCGATGCGATTCTCGACAATTTTCCCAACAGGTTCTAGTGAACTCCCAGACTATATGGAAAGAAATCCCTACCTTGCCATAGGCATAGGGGTTTGAGGTACTGGGCTATGTTGTAATATCACACAATAGCTGTCCAACAGCAAGCACTCAGCACTCCTTTATACCAATGCAAGGCATTCTTATAGGGGTTGAGAAATCTTTGACTGGACACCTAGCCCCCAGAAGAGGGGAAAACGATAGGGGTAATGATTTCTCCCTCCCAAGTTGAACAAATGTAAGCTTGCACAAGTAAACATCAAACGCCACTGTAACATGTAGTGTGGTTATGCCAGCCATGCCCATGGCTATTGATGGCTCAAGGGTCTAGGTTGAACAGACATATTCTTCAAAAGAAAAGGCGCATTCAGAAGCAAATTGAGTAGGAAAACAAATATTTTGCATGTGAATTGCAAACATTAGATGGAGGCAATAGTGGAGGACAAACTTCAAAGACAAGTGGGTAATAACAACCCAACTATTCAGAAGCTTGTCAGCTTGCACGGTTATCTTTTCTTTGAGAGAAAAAATTTATGACCTGGTAATAAAACGAACTAACAAATACAGTTTGTAAAAACATAAACACATTGCATAAACCTGGAAAAAGATTGTTAAATAGAGAAACAATATTGTCTACAAGAATGGGATGTTTCACAAAAAAAAGAAAAAAAAAGAAAAGAAAAAAGAATGGAATGTCTATGGAAAGGGCACAACAACAACAACAACAACAACAACAACAACCAAGCCTTATTCCCAAAATGATTTGGGGTCGGCTAACATGAATCGTCGTCTAGTAACCGTCTTGTGTACGCCATGAAATTTCAAAACATTGTTAACCTTTTCGGAGTATTTAAACACTTTTAAAGGAAGTTTTATAAAGTCGTCAAAATAAACTAAAAAGGTTTAAAAAAACAAAAAATTGAAAAACATATGAACTTGGAACACAAGGTAAAAAGTTTTGGCAAAAGAGTTAGGGAAACCAAACAAAGAAATCAAAGGAGTCAGATTAAGTCCTCCGCATGTATAGAGTCTCTCCACATCCCCCTATCAACACCATACTCTCTTCAAGCCCTAGGATCAGTACATTACTGTAAAGAATGACTAAAGTTCACCGAGAGAAAGGTGACTCAAGATTACTATTATGTTCCACACTTTAAAGATGCAAAATCTTTAAGAAACTTTATTAGCTTACAGTAAGACCATATCTGTATAATGATTGGTATGTGCCACTTCCCCCAAAAACAACCAGAGATAACAATACATGACACATTGTAGATAATATGCTACTTTCAGCAGAAAGTGGTCAAATTCAAATAGAGCGGGAAAGCTACATTGACTAGGAGTTTGTAGCACTGAAGGAAACGACCTGCATTGCTGCACCAGCTGCTTTACCTAATGAACAACAGGTCAGGACAGTCATGTCATGAAATTTTCCGAAGACTATAGGACCACTACCAGGAGAGTACGTAAGAACAGCTAATTCCAGCACAACTATCGTGTAATTAACTATTTGCTACTCATTTAATCAGATATCCTTGTCTTGTTAGCTAATAAAGGAGTACATTTTAAGCTAAATCATTTCAGAGTCATGAACCAATATACACTCTACCTCTTTCTCTCATATCCTATTATCTCTTCAAACACTTATATGCTAGAAGTCTTTGAATCCCTTGCTTAAGTTCTTAATTATATCTAAATCAAGAAGTCACAGCTTGTTAAAAATCTATTCTTGTTGGGTGAGAGGACTCCACCATATAATATGCAAATACTAAGAGAGAAATAGTGTTGTTCCCCCCTTGTAGTCGTATAATGGATAAAAAAAGAGTATAGACAGCCATACCTTCGAGAAAAAGGAGCCACAGAGCTCTGGAGCACGGTACCATCTAGTTGCAACATAGTCCTGTACATATAATGCAAACAATATCAGCAAAAGATTGCAAAAATCCCATATAAGAAAAATAATTTAAAGCAATTTCTCATTCACATACTGTCCAAAATATCGCAGAAGGAGCATCATTAAATGACACACGAGCAAGGCCAAAATCGCAGATTTTTAGTTTGCAGTCCGCATTAGCTAGAATGTTCTTGGGCTTTAAATCTCTATGAAAAACATTTGCTGCAGAATACAAACAAATATGTTAGCTCCCATCATCAATTCTTCTAATTGCCTAGCTAAATGTTGGATCCTTGGAACAGGTTAATGAGCTAACCTGTATGGATATATTTTAGGCCACGTAGAAGCTGATACAAGAAAAATTGATAATGTTCAGGAGTTAGGTCATCATTTGCCTTTATTACTTGATGCAGATCAGATTCCATCAGTTCGAAAACTACATATATATCCTTAAATTCCCTCCTTGACGGGGGAAGCATAATGTGCTTTATTTCTACAATGTCTGGATGACGAAGTAGCCGTAGCAGCTTGATTTCTCGTAGTATCCTGGTGGCATCAGAAACGTGCTCAAATACATCGTTTATCTTCTTAATAGCTACCTTCTCTCCTGTATGGGTATCTACTGCTGAACCAACAACACCATAACTTCCTTTCCCGATTATCTCCTGAACCTGGTATCGACTTGCTTCTCCATACTCTGTGAAGAATTCACTCTCCAACACACTCTAAAGATAAATAAACAGAACATACATCAGAAAAATGCACTTGGGGAAGATATGATCACACGAGAAAGAAGGATGCTTCAATTAATAATCTAATCTATCTAGATGTGAGTGCTGCTGCAACTAGTACAAGAATGCAAAATGCGACAAAGGCATAGAACCTACTCCTGAAACATGGGAAAAATCGTCCTTTCCCCCACCTCAAAGCATGGCATTCAACACATATGACACACTTAATGCCTCATTAGCGCACATAAACTCGACAACATGAACACTACGCACAGGGCTGCAACATTAGATGTTATTAAAAAAGAAAAGAAAAAAAATTGACATTAATAATCCAGAATTCATATTTTCTTATAATATTAATCTAAATCTCAATGGAGCCAAAGACTACTTATTCTTTGGTTTTTGGGATATAAAGGAATAAAGCAAAATGACTCATAAAACTGTTTGTGCTTCTTATTTTGTGAAGTAATTCGACGCAATTTTCATTTTGGGTCATCCGTGCGCAGCCTCTCTATGTTTGAATAGGGGTAAGGCTTGCGTGCATCCGACCCCCCTTACCCCCCTATGGCGGGAGCCTTTAAGGCACTGGGGTTAAAGATGTTGTTATTAATTTAAATCCCGATTCCCAATTTCGGAAACCCGTTCCAATGATTTCAATGGTTGTCCGTATCCGTTTAAATTCAACATAAGCTTCCAATCCCTCAAAAAACACAATCCAAGGAACAAAGTCAATGTGCTATAAACAAAATCAACATTTCCAAATAACATCCAGCCAAACAAAGATCCAGATAGCTACAACAGAGCACAAAAGAAGCATTCCTTGGCGTAATGGTTAAGACACTACATTCGGTGGCATCTACATTGTACTGGCATTTGCGCCTCATTACAGACCAATAAAACATAACACAAACATGAAATTGACAAAGATGAAGGACTACCAAAAAAACATTAAGAGAAGAGAATGAACCTTCTTTTGAGGATCCATGGGAGGGAAACGAGCGCGTTTAGGAACCTTGATTGAACACAACCCAGAAAGATCAAAGTCAGTTTCGATAACAAAGTCGTCTTCTTCTTCTTCTTCTTGTCGTTGTTGTTTGTGTTTGTGTTGTTGAGAATAATTGTCTTGTGCGACAAATGCGGGGATCACAGACACTTGTCCCTCCCGATTTTTGCTGCAAATGCTGCTGCTACTACTAGAAGAGTAATTGTTGTTGTTGTTGTTGGAATTATTTGGATCATCTAATTTGCTATTATTATTAGTATTATTGTTGATGTTTCGACGCTGAAACCATCGACGAACCCCATCCACGAGAGTGCCACTCCCCATATAACAATTTAAGACCTTTCCCCTCCCACCCCTACCCCCAAAATTAAAATAAAATTCAACCCTCTTTTTTATTATTTTTTTAATCTAATCTAATGTTGCGATTATTCCCATCCAACCACCAATTCTCTCTCCTCTCTCCTCTCTCCTCTCTCTAGGATGGGATGAGATGTGGAGGGTTGAAATGAGCGAAGTGGTCGGAGATGAAGGAAGAGATGGAAGGCTGTTTGAGAGATGGTAGGGAAGAAAGAGAGAGAATCAGGAGAAATATTCGCCGCGTTGCGCTGGGAATTGGTCTTAAATTCTTCCAAAATTCATGTTTTTAAGGGCAGGAAATTATATTTTAAAAATATATCTGCCCAACTTTCTTTCCTGTTTCGAGTTGCGTATAATCATTCCTTTTCTTTCTTCCCGGGTTTGGTTTCGAATGCTGGTCTGGACGTGGAAGACTCAACTTCTCTTCTGAATTCTGATTACTATCTCCTTCTCATTCAGAGATCTGTTGAACATATTGTTTGGTTGGATTGGATTTGGATTTGGATCAGATCACTATCGAGCAGGTTAATTTTAGGTCAAGCATTTCGGACTTCTTCAAAATTGATTGATTTCGCGGCAGTTTCGAATCTGGTCACTTTAGTTCAAGTCGATCGAATTCGGTCCTATAATGTTAAGTTTAAAATGAGTGATCGTTATTGTTCAAGTCGGGTTAATATAGATCGGGCCAAGCTCGGTCGGGGTCAGTCACAAGTTATGTTCGGGTCATTTTATGTTCGGAGGTGAACATTTTGGGTTAAGTGCCATATTCTAGTTGTTAAATTTTCTTAAATCTGGTCCAATTGGATGCTTATAGGTTGGGTTATTCAAGTTGAATGTTTGGGTTTAAGTCAGTTGCCAGGTCTGTCATCCATTCAACCTCTGTTTTCGTCTTCTAAAAACTACTCTCTCGGTCTTCCATAATCACTCCATAACCGATGGACAAATCACAATAACGATCACTCTTTTCAAAATTAAACACTATAGGACCCTTTACTAAAGAAAACTTTATGCTAAACTACACCAAAAGCAGATAAAAAGTAGAGCCTCGAAAATCTAACTAATCAATCCAGATTTTGGGGACAAACCTCAAACAAGTTCTGCCCAAAATTTATAAATAAAATAAGCAAATTTGTGCAAGGGTAAAGTTTGAGTACAAAGCAAATTTGAGGGCGAAAGTTTTTAGGAGGGAGACAGAGATTTTGAGGAGAGTGAAAGTTGGGTCCATAAGAATGAAATGGGGAAAAAATAGTTGGAGACCCTGATAGGGGAGGGGGGGTTGTTATTTGATCCATCAGACAAAGGAATGGGGTGAATGAAAAGAAACAGTTTGGCTAATTCTTATACCGTATATATGGGGGTATATGCAGTTTTTGTACCCCATGGCATTCTAAAGAGCAATCGATAAAAAAAATGATGAGCCCCCGCTAATATTTTGATGAGCAAACACAAAATATATTAAACATTCATAGTATAATTTAAATACATAAAGAGTCATTCAATAATATTGAAAAGTGCGTTTCCTCAATTTACATGTCAATGGTCAAGAACAAAAATCATTACTCATCAAATCTGCATTATTGTTTGTTCATCAACTCTATTAATTCGAAGGGGTACAAAATTACAATATACCTCCAGAAGTACAATATAATTTTCTAAGTTCGGATGGGCCTAATGTAAGGGATTTATTAATATAATTGGAGGAATATGTGATGTTAATGAAGTAACTAGTACAATATATTTGCTATTAAAAAAACTTATGTCGAAGACAATATGTTAAATGTATCACTAAAACTTACAGCATTTGGGCGCAGCGTGTTTAAAGAAAGATGGGGGAGGGGGTAGTAGTTTGGAGGCTCCTCTAAGTCTGGGGATCACAATATATATTATTTATGACAAATAATTTGACGAGGCAGTCACATCATAAGAAATAGTGAGACGAAACCAATAACACTTGATCTGTATTCATCAAATAACGAAAGCCAACTCCCCACGTCTCGTTTTACCTCTATTATTAATTCTACGTTTTTTCTCTCTATTGCATATAGTGGCTGAGCTAGAGAGGGCACGTACCCCTTAGTTAGTTCTGCAACTGCTAGTATATGTATTGATGGCTCACACAAATGAGGACACACGATTCATGGGTTTGTTAAATTGTATTGGCACATAACATACAATTTCGATCACCCTTCAAACTATAGCATGCATTTCTTGGCTTTATTTTTCATTTTATAAGTGGTTAGTACTCCGTATATAAGATGGAAAAGAAAATAACTATACCAAGATTCGAATCCTTAACCTTGTGAATTGGGGACCCCTTTAGCCCTCAACAAAGTATTTGTTGAATAAACCACAAACTATATACATCTTCGTGATCTTCTATTTCACAATTTTTTCGTTGTCAACCAAAATTTTGGACGATCCTTAGCACCTACGCTTGTAAGAGTCGGGATTGTGGTCCACAGAACTACATCCACTTGAGGAGTTGCTCAGCTCCCATCCAAACCTCTTTGCCAGCGTGATAGGGAAGGAGTCCTTGTATATAACACCTCGGTGGACCTTGTTTGGTTGATTGCTTGTTGTATATAGGAATTTTAGAATCTTTTCTTTCTAGTTAGGGAAATGAAAGCACCAAATGTGATAGCTAAATCTTGTGTTAACGTATGAAGTAATTATGTGAAAAATTGTGATATGGAAAAACTAATAACATTACATCCAAATTAAGAAAAAGATGTACGCAATAGGACCAAAAAAAAAACCAAAAAAAAAAAAACACAAGAGAGGTTCCAAACACCAAGAGTCTAGAAGGGGATTAGTCTTCCATGAAAATAATTACCAAAAGATTTGAGATGAAAAACATAATAAAAATACTAATTCTCCTTGAGTTTTTCTCTCTAAAATGAAAACTAGATCAAAAATAATATGAAAAGTGATAATTACTAGAGAATGGTTACATGTCTATTTTATTAAAGATAAGTACAAAAACACTAGAAAACAAATTAAAGTAGATATTTGCCAAAAGAAACCGCCACAAGCCTCAAGGAAAGTTCCCGGAAGGCGACTTTCTCGACTCGATGAGGAGAATCCTCGAGTCGAGCGTGGCATTCTCGACTCGAGGAAAAGCGTCTCGAGTCGAGATTTTCGAACCACTCGACTCGAGACAGAGGCGTCTCGAGTCGAGACTATATATGCTTCTCGACCTCTTCTCTCCTCTTCACGGGTCGAGGTGGTGCGTCAATCCCGATGCAAAGCCAAGCTATCTTCTCCGCATGACTCGTCACAACTCCAAGCTCGGTCTTCTATTCTCGTCCAAGGGTCGCGAAAGGTATTGAGCAACCAAAATCCCGTAATACCATCGTATAAGCTACAAAATACTCTGAATGGTGTGTCCACGAATCGCGATAAAACCTTGCTAAAAAACACCCTAAGACGCCTAAAACATGCGGGTTAACACTCTACAATTACACCACATCACCAGGGCACGATGGTTTCTCACCTGGGTTCTTCTTACAGTCTTGGGACTTAATAAAGAAGGACATTACTAAAGCTGTCCAGCATTTCTTCAACACTGGGAAGATGGAAAAGCAAGCAAACACCACTGTCATCACAGCTATCCCAAAAAAGCTGAATGCCAATACTGTGATGGACTTCAGGCCCATAGCTTGTTGCACAACCATATTCAAGTTGATAAGCAAAATCCTTGCATAAAGGATTCAAGAAGTGCTCCCTGAGCTGATAGGAGATGAACAAACTGCTTTTGTTAAAAAAAAGATGCATATTTGATAACATCTTGGTCTCTCAAGCTCTCATAAAGGGATATAGCAGGAAAAATGTCTCCCCAAGATGTCTTATGAAGGTAGATATCAAGAAGGCCTTTGACTCAGTGAGTTGGAACTTTGTAGAGGAGATGCTGAAAGCCTTAAGTTTTCCCTCCCAATTCATAAAATGGATAATGGGATGCATTTCAAGCACTTGGTTTACTTTTTAAAAATAAATGGCGCAAATCAGGGTTTTTTCAAAGGGGAGTGTGGCATTAGACAAGGTGACTCATTATCCCCATACTTATTTGTGCTAAGTACGGAGATTTTCTCAAGATACATGAGAGTCATTCATCAGAGGAAGATGTTCTCCTATCATCCTAAATGTTCTAGGATCAAACTAACACATATGATATTTGCTGATGACCTTATGTTGTTCACAAGAGGAGATACACCTTTAGTTGCAGCAGCCACATAATGCCTAGATATCTTTGCAGCAATCTCAGGCCTAGCTGCAAATGCAGCCAAGACAAAGATTTATTTTGGGGGAGTGAAAAATGCTGTTAAAGATCAAATCCTAGGTATGAGGGTAGCTTTCCTTTCAGGTACCAACATATGTTACGCTTAATCTAATTACAAAGTTGGATCAAGCCCATGAGTGGCGCTCCAACATATCAGCCTAATTGTCCTATTATGAAAAAAGAGTTGGTATATATCGTTTATCTGCATCATCACCCACAAAAATGAACTTGAACAATTCATGAAAGATCGGAGATAGTATAACATATTTCTAACACACATAAAATCTATCAGGCCGATTATCTATAACAAGAAAACCATACAAAAAATCTGCAAGATTCATTGAAAAAAAAAAACAAAAGTGAGAATTCAGGCGTGAATGGTACGACTGTAGAGTAGGAAGAAAAATAATATGCAGAATAGGTGAATGAGATTACTGGAAATCCCATCATTGATGAAAAAAAAAACATGTCAACGTGATATGGTTGTGCTAAAGCTTTAAGGACTTTCCTAATCAAGAACGCATTAGGCCATATAAACTCGTATAGGACAGCAAAACTATGAACATATATTCAAGCATTTATAAGAAATTTGAGCACAAATTTGTCAAATGAATAGCTGCAATGTAAAGATAACAATGCCACTTAAATTAGAACTTATACAATAGTATTTCTAAAGGAAATTCCTAGGACACAAGCACTACAATGACAAGTAAGGTTAACGTCACAACACCTTTTGACTTGTCTTTGTTTTTTCTGTTCTTCTCTATCTATTTACTCCCACTTATCATCATTTTTCTTCTTGTACACCTTATCTTCCTTTATGATGTATGTGGTTCACTATCACTATGATATCCAAACCACAAAGTTTTTGATTGAGGGAGGGCATTTGAACCAACTTCAAATGTACCACAATCAACAAAAATTCACATGGTACTAAACATCAATATAAGAATCAATACATAAAACAAACACCGAACCAGGTTGAAAAATCAATCAACACTTAACAAATGAATTTCAAGTAAAAACAAGTTTTCAGAAACTATATTAGGCAGAGTTTCAACTATAGAAAGTAGATGAACAATAGATCTCTTCACCACAACCAATTTTGCAAAACAATAACTAATCATAGAATTACTGGTACTCAATAAGTTTTTCTATGATTAGTACCAATTGTGGGGATTTTAAGCCATCAAAAACCCAGTAATCTAATGTGACCAAACAATAAACATCTACACATCAATTAAAATACAAGTCTCAATCAACACTTAATCTCAAATCTTAAAAAAAAAAAAAAGAATCACATCCAACATTCGAATCACAAATTCTACAAAAAAACAGATTGAAACCAAAAGGAAATCTTACAACCAGAATGATGGCGTTTGATTTCTGAAGCGTCTCGATGGGTGTCACTGGCTTGCGCTTCAAACACCTCCCAGACCTTCAAACAACGAAAACCCAGAAGAAAAAAAAAACAATATAATTACAAATCACAAATTTATACAAATTAAACGAAGAAACCCAGAAAATAATAATCAAAACCCTAGAAACATTCACAAATGAAACGAAAACTCAAGAAGAGAAGCTAATACCTTAGGCGACGGCAACCCTGCGGTGATTGATCGGATCCGAAATTGAAATCGAGACCTGGTTCTTCTTATTCTAATTGTTGTTGTTCTTTGATTTCATCGTGAGAGCATAAACGGGAAAGACTGGAAGAGATAAGTTTAGGGATTCGGGATGTGAGAGAATAAGATAGAAAAACGAGGATTGACGGAAAATTGAGATCCGGGCTCGGGTGGAGATGAAGCTGGAGTGAGTGACAAAGATCAGATTGGTCTAAGAGGCATGGAGAGAGAGAGAGAGAGAGGAGATGGGAACATTATTGAAAGAACGAGAGAAGGTAGGAAGGAAAAGAAAATATCTAACCTAAACAAAATACTGTAAAGAGAGTCTCAATTAGATACGGATTTATGATTTCGTCTCTAAATTTAGAGACGGATAATAATAGACCGTCTCTATTTAGAGATGAATTGTAAATCTGTCTCAAATTTGAGACGGCTTAATAAGGTTTATCTCTAATTAGAGACGTAACTACAAAAGCCGTCTCTGATGAACATTTGAGACGAAATATGATGTTTTCGTCTCTAACTTAGAGACGGAATTACAAAATCCGTCTTTAAATGAAGAATTTCTTGTAGTGCAAGCCAACACCTCTTTTATATTGAGCCCACCCTCCTTCTTTTGAGAACAAAGTCCATCCCAGCTCATATACACCATTTTCCTTTGACCAGTTTCAATGCTCCACAAAAAATCCTTGCATAATCTTCGAATTTGGTTAACTATTCCTTTTGGCAGTAGCAAACTAGCACACCAAAAATTCTCAAGACCAAAAATCACAGAGTTGATGAGATGTACCTTTCCTACATGGGAAAGCATTACAGATGACCAATTCTGCACAGATTGCTTTACTTTGTTGATCAGAGTGTTGTACATCTCCTTCTTCAATCTAGCTGAATCCAAAGAGATCCCTAGGTATCTGAAGGGAAAAGATCCTTCAGTAAACCCAGAAATAACTAGCATTTGTTGTTTGACTTCATTCCTCACTCCACCAAAATAGACTTCTGTCTTAGAGTGATTAGCTTCCAATCCTGAAATATCAGCAAATAAGTCCAAACAATCCAGAACAGCTTGCATTGAGGGCACATCTCCCCTAATGAAAATCATCAGGTCATCTGCAAAGGTTAAGTGAGTAAGATTTATCCTCGAGCACTTGGGATGAAAACTGAATTGTCTCTTGCTTGGCATAGCTCTAAGGTACCTTGACAATATCTCCATACTCAGCACAAATAGATAAGGAGACAGGAGATCCCCTTGCCTAATCCCACATTTTCCAGGAAAGAAACCCTCATAGTTTCCATTTATTTTCAAAGAGAACCAAGTATTTGAGATACAGTTCATAATCCAAGCGATGAACTTCTCAAGAAACTTTAATGCTTGTAGGATTGATCTTATGAAGCTCCAACTCACCGAGTCAAAAGCTTTCCTAATATCAACTTTGACTAAGCACCTTGGAGATATATTCCTTTGGTTATATCCTTTCACAATGGTTTGGCATACAACCACATTATCAAAAATATTTCTGCTCTTGACAAAGGCTGCCTGCTCCTGCCCTACCAGACTAGTCATTACTTCCTGCAGCCTATTTGCAATGATCTTGGTGATTGTTTTATAAACCACAGAGCAACATGAAATAGGCCTGAAATCAGCAACACTAATAGGGTGGGATTTCTTTGGAATCAAAGTGACCAAACTGGTGTTGGCTTTCTTTGACATCTTGTTGGTCCTGAAATATTCCCATATGGCATTACAGAAATCTTACTCAATCACCTCCCAAGCATCCTTAAAGAACCCATCTGCAAACCCATCTTGCCCAGGGGACTTATTAGAGTCCATACTAAAAAGGGCATCTTTGATTTCCTTCTTTGAGATGTTCTGAATGAGAGTATCTGCTTGCTGTTGATAAAGGCATGCTCCATTTCGAACAAAATCAGAATCCAGAGCCTTGACATGCTTCTCCTTACCAATCAGCTCCATATAGTATGCTATAAATGCTTTAGAAATAGTATCAGGAGTTTCATGGATTATACCATTTGTATCAGAAATCTTACCAATCATATTTCGGTGTTGCCTTTCTTTGATCCTTGAGAAAAAAATAGTTAGTGCTGCAATCTGAGTTATTGATGTGAGTCACCTTTGCTCTTTGCCCCAACATACTTAACTCAGCCATTTTGAGCTCACAATATCTCTCTTTAGCTTCCTCCACTGCCTTCACTTTTTCCATGTCAGTCATACTCTTGCTAAGATCCTTCTGCCGCTCCTGTAACTCCTTTTTACTATCTACCACCCTCTGAGTAAAGTTTGAAAAGTCATCCTTGTGCATCTTTGAGAGGGCTATTTTTGTGTGCTTGAGTTTCTGAAAGAGGTTGGCCATCTTGGTACCCTGACTGTCTTGCATCCAAGCATCCTTGACTATATGAGTGAATGAAGGATGCCTTGCCCAACAGTTCAGATACCTAAAATTCTTCCTGATTTGTGGAGGGGGAAGAATGGTTACAACACAAGGGGAGTGATCAGATAGCCCTGATGGAAGAAAATCTGCCATTGAGCCAGGAAATTTGATTAACCAGTCATTATTAATCAAAGCTCTATCAAGTTTTGTCCAGGTTCTTCTATCCCCATCTTGGTTCTTGGTTATTGGTACCACTTTGTGGATAAGCCATAGCCCTTAAGATAGTGCACCTTAGTAAAGACCCATGTGATACAATAAAGCCTCACTAAGGGCAGCCCTTGGATGGAAGGGGACTAAAGGGTCACGGTTTCCCCTCTTTTAGTATAAATACCCCCTTTATGACCCATCAAAAACAGGTTCTGAGACAATTCTGACATTCTTTATTCTCTGATTATTCTCCTTGATTTACGCATAAAAGGCAACTCTTATCCTTATTTGCCACCCCTTCTCAAGCCGTCATACTGACTTGAGCGTCGGATGGGCGACGCCTGGTGAAAACCGGGCTCCCTTTGTGCAGGTATTTGGCGAGGCCTTCCCGAGCAACTGTACTTCGAAGAACTCACTCCAACAAGTGGCGCCGTCTGTGGGGACAGTTCGTAAGGAAAAACCGTTCGAGAATACCAAAAACGCTTCGTGATAAGATGGCCCCGAGAGGAAGACCCGCGCGATCCAAGGGGGGTGCTGCGAGCAAAAACCCCATTCTCGGACCCGTTGACCCGAATCCCTCGCGCCCCGAAAACCCCGGTGAGGGTTCGTCGAGGGCGTTCGAGGTCGAGCGGTCCGCACCAAAAGGGGGAGCGCAGCCCATCCCCGAAGAGAATCCCGAGGATCAGGTGGCTCTCGAGGAGGAATATGAAGATTATGAGGAGGAGAGTGAGTCGCTTCCCCGAGATGTGGCCTTGATGAAAGAGCTCGCCGAGGCGCGGGCGAGGCTTGAGATACAGGCCGATCTGCAGCGCCAGATGAGCGAGAGGATGGCCGAGTTGGAGATTTGAGGTTCCTAAGCTAAGACGCCAGCTGTCGAGACAGCCCCCACCAAGAGCAAGCATAAGCAAAGTCCTCGAAAGACGCCCTCGCAGCGAACAGCGGCGGCCATCCAAAGAATTAAGGCGATTTATGATAAGCACAACCCACCTGAGTTAAGGGAGACCATCAATGCTCTGAAGAGGAAGAGGGAAGAGAGAGAGGCGACTCAGGCCTCACAGAGAAAGCACTCGGAGATCGGTGCGAAGGATAAGGTTAAAGGCATCTTGGTTGAGGAAGAGCCTACCAGGGGACGATCTAAGTCTCGCAGAAGCCGACCCCGAAGCGGAAGGAGATCACGTTCCCCGCGACAGACGTCCATACCATCCCCTTCTCGAGCGTCTAAGCCTTCCAGAAGCGCGACTCGTGAGATCAGCTCGGACTCAGCGGACGATGACTCAGAGTCTACTTCGGAAAGCGAGCCTAGCTCGAGACACCACTCTCAGCGCTCACACTGAACCAGGAGGACCTTCACTTCCGAGTTACCTTTTGCTAGGTGGATTCTCGAAACTGAAAGGATCCCCGGGGTGAAGAAGCCCAAAATGAGAGAATACGATGGAGTTGATGACCCCTTTGACCACTTATCATCTTACATGCAGAACATTGGATACATGACTGAGGACGAGGCGACGGTAGGTTGTTCCCGACCACGCTGACGGGAATCACTCAACGGTGGTTCGACAAATTGCCACCAGGAAGCATCCGTTCGTGGTCCGGGTTGAAGAAGAAGTTCACTGGACACTTCGTCACCAGCAAAACGAGGAAGAAAACGTCAATGCATTTGACAGCTGTGAAGCAAGGAGACAAGGAGTCCCTTGACGACTATATTCAGAGGTTCCGCTCGACTGCCACGCACATTGCCAACCTGACCAACGAGATGGGGGTGAGCGCATTGGTGCAAGGGATGGCCGAAGGGAAGTGTAAGTACGAGCTGGCGAAGCGTGAGGCTAAGACGCTCGAGCAAGCGTACAAACGAGCCGGTGCCCACATTAACGTCTCCCTGGTGAACAAGGCAGGACACAATGAAGCCTCAACTTCTCAAGTCAGACCCCAGGATCGCCTCGGACCCCCTGTTCTCAACAAGAAGCCATACAGGTTTAACACTTCGCTCAGGACTGTGTTCATGGCGATCAAGGAGACGGACCTGTTGAGGCCTCCCCGACCCATGACACAGGACGATCGGAGGAACATGAGCGCATTCGGTGAATATCATATGGAGAACGATCATGGTACTGCGAGCTGTAAAGACCTCGAGGAGGTGCTTGAGAAGTTAGCTGATAATGGACTACTGAACCGGTACTTGAAGCGTCTGAGAGGGCAGAGGGACCGGTACCGACAAAACAACAACCAAAGGGGCCCTCGTGGTGGCGGCCAGGCAGGAAATGGGGCCAGGGCTCGAAGCCCTGGAATGATCAACACCATATCAGGAGGCCTCGCGAGTGGAGGACCGAGTCATTGAGGTCGAAAGACCAACATGAGGCTTTTTGTCAACTCGGTTGCGACGGCGCTCCCCGAGATCACAATTCCCACAATGGTGATACATCAATCAGACATTAAGAACGTTCGAACGCCTCATGACGATCCAGTTGTGATCACCATGCAGGTGGCCAACAAACAAGTGAGAAGATCTTTGGTTGACACGGGCTCGTCTGTGGATATAATGACATTTGAGTGCCTCCAACAACTGAAGTATACGTCAAAGGACATCATGCCGCTTCGCGAGCCGATAGTAGCCTTCGGAGAGCAAACGATCTTGTGCGCATATAACACTGTTATTGGAAGACCATTGTTGAATGATATTGTAGGGCTAGTTTTTCCCTTGGCTCTGCTGATGTTGTACGTCACAGATGATGGCAGAGCCGCGATTATCCGAGCAGACCAAAAGGTCGCTCGCGAATGCTATCACGCTGGACTCAGGCCTCCCATGGTGAACCCTAGCGAAGCACCAACCGAGGAGTCACCCTCGAAGAAGAGAAAGAAGGAAGCAAACCAGACGAAGGCCGCGGCTGAAACTTTTTGTTTGGAAACTATTGATACCAGGCATGGCCTCGAAGGACCCACCCAACCCTTCGAGGAAACTGAAAAAATTGCTCTAGAAGAGGACAGAGCCGACCGAACGGTTCGAGTGGGCAAGGCCCTCGAACCAGAGGTTAAGGCCCCTCTAATAGCATTGCTGAGTCAAAATAAGGATATGTTCGTGTTCGCTGTCGAGGAAATGCCGGGGCTTGACCCCTCGGTCATTACTCATAAGCTGAACGCTGATCCCTCAAAGAAGCCCGTTCATCAAAAGCAACGATACTTTGGAACGGAACGGGCCCAAGCCATCAAAGAAGAGGTCGACCGACTACTCGGAGCTCGATATATCGAGAAATGCACGTACCCGGTTTGGCTGTCTAATGTGGTGTTAGTAAAGAAGTCGAACGGGTCGTGGAGAATGTGCGTCGACTTCACCAATTTGAACAAAGCTTGTCCAAAGGACAGTCAGCCACTACCTCGAATGGATCGGTTGGTAGACTCCACTTCGGGGCACGAGCTGATGAGCTTTATGGATGCATATGACGGGTACCACCAGGTCCCGATGGATGAAGAGGATCAACCGAAAACTGCTTTTATCACACCATTGGGAGTGTATATGTATCGGGTGATGCCGTTCGGCTTGAAGAAGGCCGGGGCCACGTTCGAGAGGCTGGTGAACCAATTGTTCAAGGAGCAAATTGGGAGGAACATGGAGGCATACGTTGACGACTTGATCGTCAAAAGTGTTCGAGCCGGCGACCACCAAAAAGATCTGAGAGAAACCTTTGAAACGTTGAGGAAATATGGGATGAAGCTGAACCCGAAGAAGTGTGCATTCAGGGTGACGACTGGAAAATGCCTCGCGTTCCTTGTGAGCCAAAGGGTGATCTATGCGAACCCAGAAAAAATCAAAGCTATCTTGGACATGCTTTCTCCCAAGAACGTTAAGAATGTGCAAAGGTTAACGCGGTGCGTGGCCGCCCTTGGACGCTTCATTGCGAAGTCGGCCGACCGATGCCTCCCTTTTTTCGCCGCTCTCAAGAAGATGAAATTTTTTGAATGGGACGAGCAGGCAGAGAAGTCATTCCAAGAGCTGAAGCAATACCTAGTCAACATCCCAAAGATATATGTGCCTCGAGAGAAGGAGGATTTATACCTGTACTTGTCAACGAATGAACAAGCGGTCGGAGCCGTCCTGGAAGTCGAGCGAGAGAAGGTCCAGATCCCTGTGTATTACGTGAGCCACCCCCTCGCAGGGGCTGAGCTGCGATACCCTCCGCTCGAAAAGCTCGCTGTGGCATTGCTTATCTCGAGCCGACGCCTCCGACCATATTTTCAAAGTCACAAGATTGTTGTGCGAACCAATTACCCTTTGGAAAAAATACTGAACAACTTGAATGGAAACGGAAGACTGCCTCGATGGGCTTGTGAGCTGAAAAGCCATTGCATCGAGTACGAGCCGAGACGCCGCCTCGCGGGGCAGGCCTGGTCCAACTTCGTAGTCGAGGCAGCCTTCAACGAGCCAGAGGGGCCGATGAAAGAACATTGGACGCTGTATGTCGATGGTTCGTCCAACTTCGCTGGAAGCGGAGCATGCATGATCGTCATTCTCCCTGGAGGGGAGAGGATGGAGTATGCGCTCCGCTTCGGTTTTGAGGCAACCAACAACGAGGCTGAATATGAAGTCCTTGTCGCAGGGATTCATATGTGCCTGGCGGCGGGAGCCACAGATGTAAAAGCATCTTCTGACTCAGCCATAGTCGTGAACCAAATTAATGACAAATGGTAGGCAATTGTCGTGGGTTGCACCAAATTAAATCAGTACTTATCCTAAAACTATGTAGTAGGCAAGCAAGTTCGTATCCACAGGGAATCAGTTGATGTTAATGTATGTAACGCCGATTGGGTAACCAATTGAGGAGGGGGTTTGATTGAGTTTTAGTAACTTAAGCAATTGTAAACGCAATAAAAACAAATGTTGAATTCAATTGATGACAAGTCTTGGCTTTATACTTCAATCCACTACAATTTATTAATTGATCCTAGAAAGTTGCTTATCTATCAATGTGAGCACGTTGTTGTGAAATCAAGATTTCTATTTTTCTTTCCTAGCTATTTAGAACGAATCAGCGTATCTAAACAACCCTATCTATCAATCAATCTAAATCACGCGTCTAGATCTATTCAATAGAAGCAATAAGATCTAAGAATATCAACAACAATAATCAATAAGAACGCACGCGGTTCAAATCAGATAATAAATCAATTATCCCTTAATCTATCCAACGTTGAATCAGCAATCGATTAAACAGACAAAGATGCTACTATTCCAAGCAGTTAAATCATAAAACCCTAAACTAGTAGTACTCCTAGCAAGAACAAATATGAGATATAAGAATTAAAACTAGAGAATTGAAATTACTCACAATTGAATCGATAAGAACGATCTCACAATATGACGATCAATTGCAGCTTCAATCCGTAATAAACCAAGTTAGGAGATTAGTTCTCCATAAATCTCCAATTACAAGCCGTCAATAAATTCTGAATGCAAAAGTTATGAAATAAAACGTAACCTAAGTGTTTTATATATCCTCTAATAGAAATACGGAAAATAAAAGAATTACGGAAAGTTTGATTCCGTCGAAAACCGCGGACCGCCGAACCAAAGGCGCGGTCCGCGCCTGTAACAACCCTAAATTTTCGCTAAAATAAAAATCGGAAAATAAAGAGTCGTTACGCCGCGATTGACTATCGAGTCAATCGGTAGGCTTAAAAATCAATAAACTAACATAAATAACTAGCTAATTAAATATACAACAGCGGAAGACTTTCTAGTCGAACTACAGTTTTCAAAACCATAGCCAAATTACAACCTATTCGAAATGAGACTCAATAAATGCCTTTGAAAACCCCAACATGCACGACTTCGTAAGCAATCATCGACATCATCAAGACCTGTCACCTATGCCATCGAAGAATGACATAGGCCCCTGAATAAGGTAGGGACAAACCAGAAAACAGAACGTCAGCACAGGATGAGTAAGAAATATTAAACATAAGAAGAACAAATAAGATACGCGCCTTGAGGCGCGTAGCTAAATAGAACAGGTTGACGATATAAGTAAGGAGTATCAAAAACAGTAGACCGAGATACCGAATGAGCATTGCCGCTCAATAAATATACATATACAGTTTGATAACGAATGAGCATCGCCGCTCAATATACAGATTAATATCGAATGAGCATCGCCGCTCAATATACAGCTTATTTATTCATACTTTTCGGCCAGGGTCCTACCCCACAGCCCCACTTAACGAACTTTGTTCGAGCTAGAGTTGTAAATATCGCCCCTAATAATCCCGAGTGTGCACACCCCTCGCAAGACAGGGCGGTAGGACGAGTTCCCATCTAGGAGGAAGACTATTAGGAAGTCGGTAGCTAATCCGACCTACTGTACCTTGATCAGAGGTATATGAAACGACGATCGGCCGAGCCGAATCCATCGTACTCTAGGTGGTGACATTTCATTTTCTTTCATCCGTTTTATATACATTATTTGAAAGTGTATTATTTGATAATCCAAATTGAATCGTTCTTAATTGATATACAAACGAAACAGAAAATGAGCTAAAGCAAAACAACAAAAGCCACTCGGCCTTGGCCGAGTGGTGCGTGTGGTCAATAGGCCGAGAGGCCGAGGTCGGGCACGAGGCTGCTGAGGGCTGCCCGTGGGGCATCGAGGTCATGAGGCCGGAGACAAGCATCAAATGAAATCGGAAGCACGCACATAAAATTAGAAAGGCATGAGTGATGAAAGCGATAATAGAAAATGAGCGCATGAATTAAACATAGGCTTGAAGAACATTTGCAATAGTGAGCCAAATAATGAGATTATTAGTTGATGGAATTGTGATCATTGTTCTTACCTTACTTACAATTAGTATGTGGGTTATCAACTAGAATGGGAGCTCCTCAAACACACACCCTATACACAATTAGTAAACAACAATCACTCAACCATTCTATCAATCGATACTTGATCGAAAATGAAATACACTCACACATACTTCCACACATGATTAAAAGCACTTAATCACAAAATTGGAGCAGCTTTACCATAAGCTCTTAAACATCACATTTCAATCCCCAAACGATCTCCAAACTACACCAAATTCGCACAACACCTTCCCAATTATACCAACAACAATAATCCACCATTGAATCACCAAAACAACAACATAACCATCCGAATTAGGCAAAAATCAGAAGTGGGCAGAATACATATTCATAAATCAAAACACCATAAAATGTTCCCAAATTAAAACCATAGTTTACCCAACTCATAATAAACCTCCCCTCCAAAATTCAAATAATTCCATACACAAAATCACAAATCAACGAGAACCCTTTTTAACAAAATCCCAATTTCGAAAATCACAACCCACGAATTATTATTATCACAATCACGATTATAACCTTAAAACAACAATCTAATTAACCCCACTCGTGTTCTAGACCAACAATTGAACACAATTTCGAAAACTCAATTAATTCAATTGTAGAAAGATTTAAGGGACTTACTACTCTTGATTGTAATCAAGAGAGAGAGGACGGTAGAGGGTGACAGTGAGGGTGGCTGAGCGACGGCGACTGGGGCGTGCGACTGGTGGCGCACGATGGGTTCGCGGGTGTTGGGCAACGCTTCTCCTCTTCTTCTTCTTCTTCTTCTCTTTCCCTCTTTTCTTTCCCTTCTTTTTCTTTCTTCTGCTGCGTGAGTTTCATGTGCCTTTTCTTCTCTTTTTTTGTTTTGTTTTTATATTAGGGTGAGGGAGGGTTAGTAAGGGCAAATAGGTAATTTTATGAGTTAGTTTCCCAATTAGAAAAGCGTCTCTAAACGGAAAGTATACCCTATGTTTCCAAATAAATAGAATTTAATATTCTCAAAATGAATTTCTCCCGATATCCTAGACAATTCAAATGATCCAAAAATATGGGGTGTTACAGTCTTCGCCCCTTAAAACAAAGATTCGTCCCGAATCTTTAAACCCATCCTCCAAAAGTTCGCTCTCAACTAGTAACACTGATCATAGGATAAAAAAGGGTCTGAAATGATAGTGTATTCGAAAACATGCTCAAGGCATGGATGAAAGTTTCAATGAGAATCGGGATGAATTGTGAGAGAGCGCATAATATAAAATGATAAGAACCAATTCACTTTCAAGCAACGGGAACAGAGCACACATAAAACATAATACATAAAGAACACGAAAATCAGCGGGGAAGAGCAAGGCGCGCGCGGCCTCACCTCCCCCTTAAAATAAAGGTTCGTCCCGAACCGAAAGTACTCTTGTAAATATGTTAACTCTTCTGATAATCAGCCGATGCCACTTTTCATACCCATTTTTCACCTTGGTGTCACCTCCCTAGGTATTTGTTTTTTATATATACGAGCTTTCCTTGTTTCTTTCTCATCCCTTGATCGACTATGTTCATGATCATTTCCTCATAAACTGAAGTCCCAGCGAAATCGTGCTTTTCAACTTCCTATAGGATTGTCGTTGGTAGACATGGAATATATTACCAAAATAGATTCTTTCTAGAAGCCGACCGCCAACTCAAACTTGTACCCATCTACGAATCCTTATAATAATTCATACCAACAGAGGAAATTTTTTTTTTGGTCTGAGGTATCCTGTCCTTTTAAATCTCATCATTTCTATTTTCCATACCAAACTTTGTTAGTGCGTTTCCATCCAGGGTTGGTGATTTATATCCCAACTAGTTTTTGCGCCCGTGAAATCACGGTTTTATTTTTTGTTTCCTTTCAAACGAAAATTGTACACGATATCTCTATGACTCACTTTATGTGATCTATCATTGCGTCACATTCACCAAAAGTTTAGGTTTTGACCTAAGTGGCTAAGAAAGCACCCGACTTATAAGATGAACTCGTAACTCGTAAGTAAGTTTATTCTTTCTAAATTGTTGTTATCTTACATCCACCTCTTGAAATTGTATGAGTAAGAAGGGATCAAAGTTTAAAAAAAATAGAATAAGGTACATAATTTAATTTGAACACAAATTTACATGATGATGTCTATGCTTCAAAGTATTTAAAAAAAATTATTGTTGCAAACAATAATTCGAAAGTAACGAACACTCATTATCTACATATCACAATGGACAAAATCATGATTTGAGTAACTTTGTTTGAATTTGTAGTTTGAGTTTAAAATTAGTAAAACCGCAATTGTCTATTCGGTCAATTGCAAGATCAAAAGAATTGGGGACTAAAACGATCAACTTTCATTATAGAATGAGTTTTACTACAATATAGCTATTTGGAACAATTCTTATATTAATTTGTAACTAACAATAATTTGGGAGGTGTGCATGCATATGCAATACATAAAATGAAATAATAATTAAAACATACAATCACTAAAAGGTGTCAATATCCCTTTAAATAGTTGTAAGAGACAATTATCTACACCACCATTTTTGTATCACATATCCTAACTTAATTTCTCCCTTTCGACATAGCATACATGTATGACATGCAATTTTTTTCTTACTTCAAACAAAGAACTAAAGTTTATATAACATGTTGATCTAACATGTAATTGACAAACAAGGCAAAGGGAAAGTCAGAAGACACAATATTCAATACCAATATTAATATGATTATTAATATATTGAATAATGAAATTTATGACAAATAAATTTAAAGAAGTCGAAGTGTTCTCTAAACGTTCGAAGAGACAGTTCAAGAGGTGTTTTCACTTGATTTAATATGAGAGTTACACGTAAGGTGATGACATGGATATAAGCTCACGTGATATTTGTAAAATAATTTTGTTAGCCTATTAAAATTATTGTTATTATTATTATTAGCTTTCGTCCCAGTGCAACAAACGAAAACATTCAAACATTTCAAAAACCATTTAGAAACTTGCCAACAATAATTGCTAACCTTTTCTCATATATTAGTCATCTACTATTGCATATTTCCTCTCTCCCGCTCCCATCAACCTCACAAACACTCTATCCCCATGCTAAAAAAATCTTTTAAGAAGAACCTAGAATATTTCACCCCATTTCTGACACTTGTAACCTGCTATCGCAGCCCGAGACCTGTTCCCTTTTCCACTCCCCCAAAGATGTCATCCCAACCATTAGTCTTATCAATTGCACAACATGTGCCCAATTCATTCTACATAGATTTTCCAATAAATTCTATCGACTTTGAAATCTAACATTGTTGAGGTTGTATGTACTCCTTAGATAATAAGTTGCACCATTTGTGTATTATTTAAATGAACTAAAACTTTCAGAAAGCTGACATTGTTTTTACTATTCCATTCCTCTAACCCATCGCATCTTAATTTCATTTCACATTTTAATAAATTGGCTTGTAAATAAAAAGAAAATCAAAATATTTTCTCGTTTTTCATTAAGAATGTTTTTTTAACCCCGCAGTGATGCAATGTTTATATTATTTGTCAAAGATATAACTAATGCATGTGGTTTTTGAAAGATAATGACGAAGTACAACTTTTGCTCATTACATAGGACAAAATCTTGAGTTGATTAAAGTAAAATGAATCTTATGTTCGTGTGTGTATTATATTGAAATGACAATTGCCTAATCAATTGCAAGATCAAGATATTGTTGACCAAATTACATTAATATTTTATTACAACATAACATTTTCGAATATTTACAGTATAAATTTAAACAAACAAAAATTTGAAAGTACAAATTATGTAGACAATATAAAACCTAAATAATTTCCTGAACTATTCAATAAGATTCCGTATCATGTTTTTTAAATGAGAATATCACTTAACTAATGAAGGAATTGAGTCTAACATGTGCCTTATGGGCACACGTTAGAAAAACCTATAATACATCTTAGTTACTAATAGAGCATAATATTTCTCAATATTGTTGTATGATAAAATTATCCACACCACTATCTTATCTTATTTCTAGTTTAGTATATCTTTCAACATGGTAGGCATGCACGCCTACTTTTCTTATTAAAATCAAACAAAAAACCAAGGTATATATAGTACATTGAACTGAATTGTAACTGACAAACTTGGCAAACGAATAGCCATGATGTTTAATAATAAGTGACTAATTATGATATTTATGAAAATTAATTTAGAAGAGACTAAGTGTGTGTATACCTCTAAGAAGGCAGCTAAAATTTTTTTAATTCATTTCATCAAATCCAAGAGTGACACGTAAACTAATGATGTGGGAATAAATTAGTGACAACTAAGTTCAATCTCTCTTGTGATGACACGTAGGATTAGCGAAATTTTTTTGTTAGCCTATTAATATTATTATATAGATATGCCAGTTAGTATCAAGACCGCCTCAAAACTTGCATCTAAAATCTCAACTCAACAATAATTGGAACTGGCATAGTCATGTTTTTCAGCTGGCCAAATTGTATCGTATTATTCCATGTATCCTTCACATTCTTGTTCCACAAAATGAATTGAGAGCATCCCTACATTGTGAGCTATTCATATCATCATCCTCCTAATGTCGTAGAGAGCTCATAAAACATGTTGTAACCCTTCTAAGCTCAATTTTCATCTCCATAATCGTCGACCCTAAGTGATGTCTTATCCCCAGCACGCTACTATCGTCATCTTGTAATCTTTTGATCGTGCCAATTAGTCTCCTTGTTTCTAGTCAGGACTCCACTCAGACTTCTACCCTTGCCAGATGTATCCAGGGGCTTCAGAATATTTATATATCTTAGCCATTCACAATGGTTCAACTACTCCATAAGTTGTCAATCATAACTTTTAAGTCTCTTTCTTAACACCAACTTGTCGCCTCATGATACTCTTTCAAGTTTCAATAATCACGTTGAATGTCTCATTTGTGACCTTTTAATTACACACCTAGCATAGCCTTTTGGGTTGACCTTGACATTAATATCTCCAAGTTAATGACTATAGTCATCAGTCTGACCTCAAGTAGGGGATTCTCCTCATACTCATTGGATTTCCCGAAAATGCACGTTCTAGGGTGGACACTCTCCCTGGTGCCAACGTGAGCCCCCAACCAAGCCAAGTGTGGCTATTTAGAAAGGATGAGTTGGAGTAACAAAACACTCATACATATAAGTTTTCAGATAGCACGTAGTCTCAAACAAATGACATCAATTAGAATAGATTAGTAGGGGCATTGTCCCCTTTTCTAAAACAATTACAAGACACAGATTCTAAATGCAAAGAAAATGAAGTAAGGAAAATCACAGAAATCCTCAACTATGAAGTGTCGTTTCCATGATCGTAGTCACATCTAACTTGAAATTTTTTAAAACCTCGCAACTCTTGCATAAATATGTATTGACTTTCGTCCCATCAGAATTTGGTTCATCTCGAGAGTTCCTTTAAATTTTTGGGTGGCTCTAGTTTCATAAATTGCATATCAAATTATCGTCACCTAACCCCAAAATAACAAAACAATCGTACGCATGTCATCCTCAATAAGATTTTTTTTTTTTTAACAATTCCAAAGTCAAATTCTCGTTTTCTTAACATCACTTGGAATCCGCGTCGATGGCAGTTGAATGACGCAATGTTGAGTATACAAGAACCTACAACGCGTATGCTGAACTCCCTCATAAACTCACCATTACTAGTCCCTTCTTCAACTTTTCACTTTCCCTTAAAATATTCATTATTCTAGATTTAATAGGTGGAGCAAAGTTAGATGGAATAGTGTCGGTTGTTTCTACAGGGATAACCATAGATTCGTCTTTTTTTTTTTTCCAAATCATCTTATTTGACAGAATACCACGAGTAGAGTATTATGGTTCGGAAATGAGTGGGTAAATGATTGTCCCCTAAGTTTGTGGTTTACCAGCATCTCCCATACACAAATCAAATGGCATGTTCTACCTCATGTCTCATCTATAAGGGCAAATCCTCGATAACGATAAGCATTTAAAGCTCAAATACCATCATACTATCATCATCAACCCATCCTTAATATAAACCCAAATAGTTTCATTTTGTTACGATTAAACCTCCATTCCACTTAAGCTCTCCCGAAGTCGCATTCAAAATGATGCAATAAAACTTAGAATTCTTACATACAACAATAGATCATACATTCATACTAGTATCAAAAGACAATCTCCAAAGTGAGTTGATCTAAAATATTCACTCTTATAACTCCTAAAGTCAGTCCAAGAACTCCAGGGTGTAATAAAAGAGACAAGTAGCATGTAGCTAATAGCATGCGAATGTATGCACCCGATTCGCCCCCTTTTAAAACTTTTCAAATTCGTTTTGAAAACTTTTTGTAGACTCGACGAATCAGAACCTATTGCTCTGATACCAACTGTAACAACCCTAAATTTTCGCTAAAATAAAAATCGGAAAATAAAGAGTCGTTACACCGCAATTGACTATCGAGTCAATCGCTAGGCTTAAAAATCTAACATAAATAACTAGCTAATTAAATATACAACAGCTGAAGACTTTCTAGTCGAACTACAGTTTTCAAAACCATAGCCAAATTACAACCTATTCGAAATGAGACTCAATAAATGCCTTTGAAAACCCCAACATGCACGACTTCGTAAGCAATCATCGACATCATCAAGACCTGTCAACTATGCCATCGAAGAATGACATAGGCCCCAGAATAAGGTAGGGACAAACCAGAAAACAGAACGTCAGCACAGGATGAGTAAGAAATATTAAACATAAGAAGAACAAATAAGATACGCGCCTTGAGGCGCGTAGCTAAATAGAACAGATTGACGATATAAGAAAGGAGTATCAACAACAGTAGACCGAGATACCGAATGAGCATTGCCGCTCAATAAATATACATATACAGTTTGATAACGAATGAGCATCGCCGCTCAATATACAGATTAATATCGAATGAGCATCGCCGCTCAATATACAGCTTATTTATTCATACTTTTCGGCCAGGGTCCTACCCCACAGCCCCACTTAACGAACTTTGTTCGAGCTAGAGTTTTAAATATCGCCCCTAATAATCCCGAGTGTGCACACCCCTCGCAAGACAGGCTGGTAGGACGAGTTCCCATCTAGGAGGAAGACTATTAGGAAGTCGGTAGCTAATCCGACCTACTGTACCTTGATCAGAGGTATATCAAACGACGATCGGCCGAGCCGAATCCATCATACTCTAGGTGGTGACATTTCACTTTCTTTCATGCGTTTTATATACATTATTTGAAAGTGTATTATTTGATAATCCAAATTGAATCGATCTTAATTGATATACAAACGAAACAGAAAATGAGCTAAAGCAAAACAACAAAAGCCGCTCGGCCAAGAGGCCAAGTGGTGCGTGTGGTCAATAGGCCGAGAGGCCGACGTCGGGCACGAGGCTGCCGAGGGCTGCCCGTCGGGCATCGAGGTCATGAGGCCGGAGACAAGCATCAAATGAAATCGGAAGCACGCTCATAAAATTAGAAAGGCATGAGTGATGAAAGCGATAATAGAAAATGAGCGCATGAATTAAACATAGGCTTGAAAAACATTTGCAATAGTGAGCCAAACAATGAGATTATTAGTTGATGGAATTGTGATCATTGTTCTTACCTTACTTACGATTAGTATGTGGGTGATCAACTAGAATGGGAGCTCCTCAAACACACACCCTATACACAATTAGTAAACAACAATCACTCAACCAGTCTATCAATCGATACTTGATCGATAATGAAATACACTCACACATACTTCCACACATGATTAAAAGCACTTAATCACAAAATAGGGGCAGCTTTACCATAAGCTCTTAAACATCACATTTCAATCCCCAAACGATCTCCAAACTACACCAAATTCGCACAACACCTTCCCAATTATACCAACAACAATAATCCACCATTGAATCACCAAAACAACAACATAACCATCCGAATTAGGCAAAAATTAGAAGTGGGCAGAATACATATTCATAAATCAAAACACCATAAAATGTTCCCAAATTAAAACCATAGTTTACCCAACTCATAATAAACCTCCCCTCCAAAATTCAAGTAATTCCATACACAAAATCAATTACAAATCAACGAGAACCCTTATTAACGAAATCCCAATTTCGAAAATCACAACCCACGAATTATAATTATCACAATCACGATTATAACCTTAAAACAACAATCTAATTAACCCCACTCGTGTTCTAGACCAACAATTGAACACAATTTCGAAAACTCAATTAATTCAATTGTAGAAAGGTTTAAGGGACTTACTACTCTTGATTGTAATCAAGAGAGAGAGGACGGTAGAGGGTGACAGTGAGGGTGGCTGAGCGACGACGTCTGGGGCGTGCGACTGGTGGCGCACGATGGGTTCGCGGGTGTTGCGTAGCGCTTCTCCTCTTCTTCTTCTTCTTCTCTTTCCCTCTTTTCTTTCCCTTCTTTTTCTTTCTTCTGCTGCGTGAGTTTCATGTGCTTTTTCTTCTCTTTTTGTTTTTGTTTTGTTTTTATATTAGGGTGAGGGAGGGTTAGTAAGGGCAAATAGGTAATTTTATGAGCTAGTTTCCCAATTAGAAAAGCGTCTCTAAACGGAAAGTATACCCTATGTTTCCAAATAAATAGAATTTAATATTCTCAAAATGAATTTCTCCCGATATCCTAGACAATTCAAATGATCCAAAAATATGGGGTGTTACAGCGCCACACACCGCCGCGGTCCGCGCAAAACGCGTCTGCCTCGCCTTCACTTCCCTTCGCGAGTGATTCCGCGGAGCTCACTTTCTCTTCCGCGGTGCGCCTTGCTCCTAGTGCAACGGATCTTCAAATTGGCCTTCATCATCGGAATTGCATAATCTAACAATCGGCTCTAAATTGCCATTTTCTCACACAAGTTACATAAATCCATCCCGTGAGAATAATAACATAAAAATCAATATTACAACCCGAAATAGCATTAAAAACAAGCCAAAAAGCGTGTCAAACACGAGCATATCAAATTCCCCCATGCTTAGACCTTTACTCGTCCTCGAGTATCTCAAACAACCACCAAAATGTCTCCAAGGTCTTTTAACAAGCAGCACGGGAAGAATAAGATTCATACCTATCTCCTCTAGTCCGTATTTGGTCTTCGTCTACCAAGTTAGGGGCCGTCACGGATGTAACCTCGACGCAACGGTCCCAAACTATCTTATACTTCACAAATCAAAACCACAAAGAAACCAAATGGCAAAGGGACCTAAAAATGCCCTAAGTGTCCCTAAGCCGCTCACACACAACTCCCTCGTGAGCCTAAGTCCGGAATAACACCATCGGATCAAAGACTACCTCGAATAGCTACCAACTTCCCCAAAACAACCAAGGAAATCGAGGTTTTCTATCCTATCACCATACTATATAATCCAACCGAACCTCCTTATACCAGCCAAGAGAAACCTACCCAGACACGACCTTCAATACACCCTTCTTATTGCAACATCGGTACAGTAGCACACTCCACTCATTTTGCCTAGGCGCCCTTTCGGGTTTTCACCTAGCCTCTCGTTAACTTTTCCATGCTTACCGGCTTACTTTCTTCTCTCGTGTCTTTTCCTTACTTTCTTTTCCGCTCCTCTGTCTTTTCTGGCTTTCTTCTCTCTTTTTTTTCCTCTTTTTTCGTTTTTCATTTTTTTTTCATTTTTTTTTCATTTTTTTTTATGAATCGAAAAGAAATACACCATGATACATATATTACAAAACAATAGCTAATCTCCCCCATGCTTAAGCGACACATTGTCCCTAATGTGTACTAAAATCAACAAATGAAAACAGCGGGGAAGAGTTAGCAAACCTGACAGAGACGCTCAAGAACTGGAGGGCCCCGCTGGGTCCTCCTCAGAAATGTGGAAGTGCTGCATCATGCGCCTCATCATACTCTCCTGACGAGCAAAACCCGCACGCATATCAGTGTGGAGAGAATCCAGACGACCCTCCATCAAACCCATCCGCTCCTGGGCAGCCAACCACTGAGCCTCCGTAGGATAAAAGGGAGAAGCTCCTCCATCAACATGTTGTGGCACATCTCTAACTCTAGGAGCAGCTCTCCTATGACCTCGTACCGCAGCCCTTGCGGCACCTCCATCATCACCAACATCCTCATCAAAGTCTACCGCTCTACCATACCCATCATCATGAAAAATCTCACTAACAAAGAAATCACGAGCATTATCACCTAAGGGTAAGGGTGAATTGGGAGGTCTAGGTAATGGTAAAGCTAGCTCGAGCTCGTCACCATACTTCCACAGCCAACAACCGTTACGCGGATCCACACTACGCAAACAATGACACTCCACCAACTTACGGAATGTAAATGTCCACTCCTGGCACATCACCAACTGCGTAGTGTCAACATCCCAATGGGTCTGGGGAATGATGTTGAGGGAACGTGCAATCAAGGATATCATCCCCCCCATAGGAATGTCACTGGCACCCTTCTCCCGAGTCTTTTCACAAGCTCTCAAAAACAAAGACAACCAATCGGGAATACCCGACCGAGACAGAGGAAACATACTCAAATAGTGCAAATCCGCCTTCTTTAGCTTAGTACCTTCACCTTGCCCTAAGAACGCTTGGGAAAGAAATCTAGCTAATAAGCGGATAAGCGGGTGACCTATCCAAGTGGTCTTCATACCACTAATGTCATGCACACACAAATCTCTCCAAAATTGGGCCAAACTAAAATCATTGAACTCCACAAACTCACCATCTGGAGGTGCAATACCAAGTGCCGCCCTCAAGTGTTCATATGAGACACAGAAAATCTCATCATTGAGTGTAAAATTCACCGAGGGCTCCCCTTGCCTATTATTAGTCAATTTAAAGGTGGATAAAAATTCTAAAGTCCAACTTTTCACCGTACCCACCTCCTTACCATACAAATCTCCCAAACCCATCTTAGCCATGAGTTGTTGCATAGACTCATCTAAATCCAATTGCCTAAGGGTAGCCACGTCAAAGAAGTAGGTGGTCTTAATATTACGCCCATTCAATGTCATCCAAGTCTTTTTCTCACTACCTGTAAGGTGCGTAAGACCCCTGTATGGGCGAGTGGCGCGATCAACAATGGGTGCGGGAGTGGAAGAACTAGCCCCGGCAGCACCACGTTGTCTTTTGTGAACCATGGTGGCAAACACTACAAACAACAATCAAATGCACCACACAACAAGAGCAACAACAACCCCTAATCAACAAACACCAATTTTAACACCTACCAAGGTGTCTATAACAATGGCAATCAACAATCCCCAATTAACAATACACCCAATGAATACCACATAACAATCAACAATAGCTCCAACAATCAACAACAACACTCAGAATCCACAACAACCACAACAATACTTCTATTGATTATCAACAACACACCAAATAATAATAAAAAGAAATTAGTGAAATTCGGAATTATACCTCCTAGTAGCAATTAAGCCTCCAAAATTCACTTTAAGCACCAAGTGATTGATGAAAACGAGCACCCACTTCAATTACACACCAAAACCGTCACCCCCAACCTTCCAATTGCACCAATTTGCTTCAAATTCGAAAACCCCCAAATTTCTAGGGTTTATGTAATATTGGTGGTTTGGGTTAATTATTGAGGGTGAAAGAGGGAAAAGAAGATGAGTATGATGTTGTGGTGAGATGGGTAAGATGGGGTGTGAGTGTGAGGGAAGGAATGAAGATGGAGAAGGTGGGAGAATAATGGAGGAAGAGGTTTTTTTTTTTCTGAGTTTTGGGTCGGGAGGAAGTGAAGTGAGAGAAAGAGGCGAGAAGAAGCAGAAGAATAAAACTCACCTTTCGCGCCCAGGCGCGGGCCGCGGCTATGAATCCGCGGACCCTCGCGCGGTCCGCGCTTTCGCCTCTGCTTCTAGCTTCTTTTTCTCGTCTTTTGGCGTTTGTTTCTTCCGCGGTCCGCTCGTCCTCGCACACGGACCGCCCCCCACGAGATTGTACTCTTGCTTTTTTTTTTTTTTTTTTTTTCACCTAACACACAAAAACAAAAACACATAAAACCGAACAAAACAAAAATCCAACATTACAAAAATGAATGAACAAAGCTTGGGTTGCCTCCCAAGAAGCGCTTTTGTTTAACGTCGTTCGCTCGACGCATTTTCATCACGTAGCTCAAGTCCCGTAAACCGGGTCTTCAAGCTCCATAGACTCCACGGTTTGTACCTCAAATCCCTCATAATAGGGCTTTAACCTCTGACCATTTACCTTGAAAAGCTTTTCCGAATCAAGACTTCGGATTTCCACCGCCCCATGAGGAAAAACTTGAGTCACTACGAAAGGACCCATCCAGCGGGATCGCAATTTCCAAGGAAACAACCGAAGGCGAGATTGAAATAGGAGGACTTTGTCACCAACCTTAAAGTCCTTCCGAATGATCATCTTGTCATGTCATGCCTTGGTTCTCTCCTTATACAACGCAGCGTTCTCATAAGACTCTAGTCGAATCTCCTCTAACTCATGTAGCTGCAACATCCTATGCTCCCCCGCGGCATCCATATCCATGTTAAAAGCCTTCACCGCCCAATAAGCCTTGTGCTCAATCTCCACAAGAAGATGACATGGCTTACCAAACACAAGCCGGAACGGTGACATACCAATGGGAGTCTTATAAGCCGTACGATATGCCCACAATGCATCAGGTAACCGCAGACTCCAATCCTTACGGTTGGGATTCACCGTCTTCTGTAGGATGGACTTAATCTCTCTGTTGGACACCTCAGCTTGTCCGTTTGTCTGTGGGTGATATGAAGCGGAAATCTTGTGGGTAACACCGTACTTCTTCACCAAAGCCTGGACTGTACGATTGCAAAATGGGTGCCCTTATCGCTAATCAAAGCCCGGGGCATGCCGAACCTAGAAAAGAGGATTCACCGTCTTCTGTAGGATGGACTTAATCTCTCTGTTGGACACCTCAGCTTGTCCGTTTGTCTGTGGGTGATATGAAGTGGAAATCTTGTGGGTAACACCGTACTTCTTCACCAAAGCCTGGACTGTACGATTGCAAAATGGGTGCCCTTATCGCTAATCAAAGCCCGGGGCATGCCGAACCTAGAAAAGATGTTATGCTTAAGAAAATCTGCAACCACCTTAGAATTCTCAGTCCTAGTGGGGATAGCCTCTACCCACTTGGAAACATAATCAACAGCAAGAAGAATATATAAATGACCATGGGAACTCGGGAGCGGTCCCATAAAATCAATGCCCCACACATCAAATATCTCACAATATAACAAAGGGGTTTGGGGCATCTCATTCCGCTGAGAAATGTTACCTACTCATTGACAGTTGTCACAGGCCTTACAAAATGCTTACGCATCTCGAAATATGCTGGGCCAATAAAAACCGCAATCAAGTACCTTCCGTGCCGTCCTCTTGGCACCAAAATGTCCTCCACATGCTTGGGAGTGACAAAACTCCAGGATAGCAATGAACTCGGTGTCAGGAATACACCGACCAATCACTTGATCAGAACAATGCTTCCACAAATAGGGCTCATCCCACACATAGTATTTCGCATCACTGCGAACCTTGTCCTTCTAAGATTTGCTAAAACCTGGAGGAAACTTGTAAGAGACAAGAAAATTAACAATATGAGCATACCAAGGTTTAACGGCCCTTAAGGCAAACAATGCCTCATCAGGAAATTTCCCTTGGACCGGTTCTTGAGTGTGGGGCTTGTCCTCCTCATGAACCAGGCGGCTAAGATGGTCAGCTACCAACTTCTCCGCTCCTTTCTAGTCCTTAACCTCAATATCCAACTCACTCAAGAGAAGAATCCATCGAATCAAACGTGGCTTGGCTTCTTTCTTCGTCATCAGATAACGAGAGCTGCATGGTCAGTATAAACAACAATTTTTGTACCAATCAAATAAGATCGAAATTTCTCAAGAGCAAATACCACAGCCAACATCTTCTTCTCAGTAGTGGAGTAGTTGCACTGAGCTTCATTCAGGGTCATAGAGGCATAGTGAGTAACATGAGATGCCTTGCTTACCTTTTGACCCAAAACAGCACCTACCGCATAATCACTCGCATCACACATGATCTCGAAAGGGAGAGACCAGTCCGGAGCCTGAATGATAGGGGCAGTGGTCAGCCGAGCTTTCAGCTCATCAAATGCGCGCTTGCACTGGTCATCAAACACAAAATCAACCTCCTTTTGCATCAACTTGCACAAAGGAGCTGCTATCTTCGAAAAATCCTTGATGAACCTGCGATAAAATCCTGCATGGCCAAGAAAAGATCGCACAACACGCACATTAGAGGGGTAGGGGAGAGACTCAATGGTGTCAATCTTCGCCTTATCCACCTTAATCCCCTTAGAGGAGATGACATGACCCAATACTATACCTTGGGTGACCATAAAATGGCACTTTTCACTATTCAACACGAGGTCACTGTCAATACATCGCTGCAAAACAAGAGACAAGTTATGCAAGCAATTATCAAAGGAGTTGCCATGAACGGTAAAGTCGTCCATAAAAACTTCCATGAACTTCTCTACATACTCCAAAAACAAGCTCATCATACACCTTTGGAAGGTGGCAGGGGCATTACATAACCCAAAAGGCATGCGATGATACGCATAGGTGCCAAATGGGCATGTAAAGGTAGTCTTAGGTTGATCTTCCGGCGCAATGGGTACCTGAAAATAACCTGAATAACCATCTAGAAAACAGTAAAACGCCTTCCCTGCAAGTCTCTCTAACATCTGGTCAATAAATGGCAAAGGAAAGTGATCCTTTTTCGTTACCGCATTCAGCCTACGGTAATCAATACAAACTCTCCACCCATTTTGCACTCGGGTGGGGACCAACTCTTTTGCGGATTTCTAATCACAGTGACACCAGATTTTTTAGGAACCACCTGTGTAGGACTCACCCGCTGGCTGTAGGGCACAGAGTAGATCATACCCACTTGCAACAACTTTTGGATCTCTTTCTTCACCACCTCCATCATAGGTGGATTCAATCTGCGCTGGGGTTGTCTCACAGGCTTAGCATCATCCTCTAACAAAATTCTATGCATGCAGGTGGTAGGGTTCAAGCCTCGAATGTCAGCGATAGTCCACCCAATGGCTAACTTATGCTGACGAAGAACCTCCACCAATCGCTCGTCTTGCTCCTCAGTGAGCTTACTAGAGATGAACACAGGTAATGTGTCTCCCTCACCAAGGAACACATACTTCAAATGCTCAGGTAGCGGCTTAAGTTCAAATGTAGGTGCATGCCCAACAGAGGGGACAGGCCTCTCAATGGGCATAATTAGCTCAGGAACGTTAGCCTCAAAAACATCAGCAGGAATGGTCTCAAGTGCAGCCAAATCAGCAACCACTTCCTGCAAGTTAGTAGAGATAGCAAAATCCAAACTATCATCCACTAAGCTATTGTCAATGGCAGCTTGCAGCTCATCGCTGCCATCAACTTCAAACACTTCCTGCACTAAAGGGTCAACAATATCGATAGAGCAAAGAGAATGATCTTCCACCGGGTATTTCATAGCATCATAGATATTAAATTCTACCACAGTTTTATCAAACTCCATTGTTAATTTCCCACTTGCTACATCTATCTTAGTACTAGCAGTTTTCATGAACGGATGCCCCAACAGAATAGGAGCGGCATGCAAATCATTCTCCATATCAAGCACATAAAAATCAGCAGGAAACACCAACTTGTCAACCATAACTAACACATCTTCCTCTACTCCCTTAGGATAAGCATTAGATCTATCAGCTAATTGTATCACTACCTCAGTTTCATACAAAGGACCAAGCTCCAACGATTTGTAAACAGAATAGGGAAGCACATTAATTGAAGCTCCTAAGTCTAGCATGGCCCTAACAAAAGTAGTGTTACCTAAAGTGCAAGGAATAGTGAATATACCTGGGTCACTACACTTTTTAGGTAGTCTACGTTGAAAGACAGCAGAAACTTGCTCACTCACCTTGATCTTTTGCTTACCTTTCAATTTCTGCGTCCTCTTAATTGTCAACATCTCCTTTAGCAACTTCGCCCCCTTAGGCAAACTCTTCACCCAACTTAAAAGTGGAATATTCACTTGACATTTGCTGAATGTCTCGTAAATATCCTTATCGTTTTCATAACGTCGGGTGTCCTTCAGTGCCTCTGGGAAAGGTGGGTTAGGCTCATGTGGGACCACGGGATGATCACTGGAAGGAATAACATCTGGTGTCAGCTCGGAATCAGAAGACGAATCAGCCACGCCTTCGTCAGACACCCGCGGACCGCGGCTATTCTCGCGCGGACCGCCGTTTTCTGGGCGCGGTCCGCCGTTTTGCTTATGCTTCTCGTCTTCGTCTTCTCCCGTTTCACTCAACTTCTTTTGTTTCGAAGTTTTCTCTTCCCCTTGTAATTTCTTGCCACTTTCCAATGTAATGGCATTAGCTTGAGGCTTTTGGGGCACAACAACTTGGGAAGAAAACTTGTCGGATTTTTGCGCCTCTAATCGACTTATAGACCCGGCCATTTGTCCAATTTGACCCTCAATGTTGTGGATAGTAGTCTTAGTCTATTGTTGGAATTGAACCATGTTGTTTTGCATCTGAACCACATTCTTAGTAAGAGACCTCAACATTTCTTCGGTGGACATAGTTGATTCGGGATTCTGAGCTGGTGGACCTTGATACGGTTGTTTAGGTGGGAACTTAGAACCTTGAAAATTCGTATTCCTATTGTCTTGTGCACCCCCATATCTAAAATTCGGATGATCCCTCCATCCTTCATTGTAAGTTGGGGAATAGGGGTCATACTTCCGCTGCGGAGGTCGTGAGAAACCAGCTGCATTGACTTCTTCCACATCATCTTGCAAGGTCGGGCACGAATCAGTAGGATTCCCCACCTCAGAACATATACCACAAGCCTTAACCTGCTGCTGGGGTCGAGAAGAAATAACATAATCTTTCATCAACGACGCTAACTCCTGAACTGTCTGCTTTAGATCATCATTAGAACTAGAGCCAGCAGCATTCACTGTCTTCTTCACAACAACACCCCTCTCAGTCAAAGGCCTAGAATTCTCGGCCAAATCAGCGATTAGTGCTCTAGCTTGACTCGGGGTCTTGTTCACGATACCACCACCACTAGTACCGTTCACATACTTACGATCAACTCCAGTCAACCCATTATAGAAAAATAGGATGAGGTCTTGTTCCGTATAACCGTGATAGGGGCAACTAGCACACAATTGCTCAAATCGCTCCCAATAATCATACAAGCACTCATCATATCTTTGCTGCACATTGCTTATCTCCTTCTTCATTTGAGATGACTTTGAAGCTGGGAAATACTTTGAGAGAAAGCACTTCTTCAACCCCGAGAACTCCGTAATACTACCTGGTGGAAGGTAATACATTCAATATTTAGCCTTCCCTTTCAGAGAAAAGGGAAAAGCTCGCAGAAACAGCTGATTCTCGGACACCCCAGGTGGCTTCACCCCCATACAAACAATGTGGAATTCACTCAAGTGCCGTATCGGATCTTCACCTGGTTCACCATAGAAATTGGGTAACTGGTGAATCAGGCCAGACTTAATCTCAATCTTCTGATCAGCAGTAGTCACAGGAAAAGTAATGCATAGCGGCTGCTGATCAACATTAGGAGCAGTGAGCTCCTTTAGTGTACGGGTTTCAGGTGGAGGCAGCGGCATGATGATCCTTTCCTCTTGAACCTCGATTGGAAATGAAAGTTCTTTGAAGTTGTCACGGATTTCCTTGCGCAACCTGAAAATGAATCTCTCTAGCTCTGGATTATATTCCAAGACTTCGTGGTTAGAGGAACGGGTGTTAACCATAAACCAACTACACGAAGAAGAGACACAAAAATCAACGCCAACACACAAAAACAATTAAAACGCCGATTCCCCGGCAGCGGCGCCAAAATTTGGTAAGCAATTGTCGTGGGTTGCACCAAGTTAAATCAGTACTTATCCTAAAACTATGTAGTAGGCAAGCAAGTTCGCATCCACAGGGAATCAGTTGATGTTAATGTATGTAACGACGATTGGGTAACCAATTGAGGGGGGGGTTTGATTGAGTTTTAGTAACTTAAGCAATTGTAAACGCAATAAAAGCAAATTTTGCATTCAATTGATCACAAGTCTTGGCTTTATACTTCAATCCACTACAATTTATCAATTGATCCTAGAAAGCCGCTTATCTATCAATGTGAGCACGTTGTTGCAAAATCAAGATTTCTATTCTTCTTTCCTAGTTATTTAGAACGAATCAGCGTATCTAAACAACCCTATCTATCAATCAATCTAAATCACGCGTCTAGATCTATTCAATAGAAGCAATAAGATCTAAGAATATCAACAACAATAATCAATAAGAACGCACGCGGTTCAAATCAGATAATAAATCAATTCTCCCTTAATTATCCAACGTTGAATCAGCAATCGATTAAACAGACAAAGATGCTACTATTCCAAGCAGTTAAATCATAAAAGCCTTAAACTAGTAGTACTGCTAGCAAGAACAAATATGAGATATAAGAATTAAAAACTAGAGAATTGAAATTACTCACAATTGATTCGATAAGAACGATCTCACAATATGACGATAAATTGCAGCTTTAATCCGTAATAAACCAAGTTAGGAGATTAGTTCTCCATAAATCTCCAATTACAAGCCGTCAATAAATTCTGAATGCAAAAGTTATGAAATAAAACGTAACCTAAGTGTTTTATATATCCTCTAATAGAAATACGGAAAATAAAAGAATTACGGAAAGTTTGATTCCATCGAAAACCGCGGACCGCCGAGCCAAAGGCGCGGTCCGCGCCACACACCGCCGCGGTCCGCACAAAACGCTTCTGCCTCGCCTTCATTTCCCTTCGCGAGTGATTCCGCGGAGCTCACTTCCTCTTCCGTGGTGCGCCTTGCTCATACTGCAACAGATCTTCAAATTGGCCTTCATAGTCGGAATTGCATAATCTAACCATCGGCTCTAAATAGCCATTTTCTCACACAACTTGCATAAATCGATCCCGTGAGAATAATATAAAAATCAATATTACAACCCGAAATAGCATTAAAAACAAGCCAAAAAGCGTGTCAAACACGAGCATATCAACAAATTTGAAGCCAAGGAGCACATGGCTGAATACAGGTACAAGGTTCGAAGCCTCACTAAAAAGCTCACACATTTCCAAATTGAGCAGATCCCTCGGTCAGAAAATCAGCAAGCAGACCTTTGGCTCGACTGGCCAGCTCCTCTGTCAATGATAGCCCAAGGGTAGTCAAGTGGGAGCTGCTGCCGTTCCGAAGCTGATACGAGTACGAATGCGTGCGGAAGCTAACTGCAGTACAGAACAGGAATCTGTACTCTGGTCAAGACGAACATGACTGATCACTGGTTTGTGCGTTAGAACAGAACTGGAATCTGCTTATCTGAAAACTCGTGGGTACAGGACTGGTTGCTGGTCTGTGCCGTTTTGAGTTTAGAGAACAAAAAATAAAGATATGGACGAATGAATCTCAGCCCTTAGAGACCCAACCGAACTAAGCCAATCCCTAAACAGTACGGTCGTTTAGTTTTAGCCTTTGACCTCTAGTACCTCTAGTCGATCAACGATAGAACCAGTGCCTTCCGTTCCCTGTCTTGAGTTCAATTACCTTTAGAACTTAAAACGAATGCAAAGGGGTGAGAAAACCTTTCTCAGACTCTTTTATTGCTTTTCTTTAATTCAACGATACACTTGATACCTAAAAGAAACGTCCTAGACTTTGTTTAAATAGTAAACATAAGCTCTAGAATCTACCTTAAACTAATCCTAATACAATATGGTAACTAAGACTCCTAAGGAAATAAGAACTCTACTTATCCCTTAATTTTATTCCAACAACAATAAGGTAAATAATATTATCTAATAATATGGAAAGTGATCTCGCATCACCCAGATTCGAATATGGGAAATACTCCAACGCTTAGATTAAAACGAGTATCTGCGTACAGACTAGACATCTGTTCTGTGTCGTCGCGATACAGACTAGCCATCTGTTCAGTGCGAGTTTCAACAACCTGATCAGGCGTACTTGCATCATCCTCGCCCTCTTGAAAAGATTCGTCCTCGAATCCAATAGGATGAAGTCAACCCAACATTGAACACATTAACTCTCTTGCCACCCAACCACCCTCTGATCCTTCCTCTAGGTTTTGATTCAAACCTCCTCTTCATCTTTATAGTAGCCTTGTCCACACCTTTTGAAGAAAAGTCTTTCATGATATGCCTTAGACTCTCATGCTCTCCAATATCCATTGTTAAAGACTTGTGTGTGTTTTGCTCAAACATGTCTTCAATTTCTAGGAAGTGAATCTTTTGAGATTGCAACGTATTATCAATAGTAGATGTATATGCACTTGAACTTGCCTTGTTGCGACCTTGACTTACCTTATCTTCTTCATGAACTTGGATGCATAAATCTGAATTTTTAACTTGATTGTCTTCTATGGTAGACTCAAAAGACTCTATTTTGTCAGCCTCTTCAATCTCAATCGAAGTTTCTTCCCCGCAAGTCCAAGATACGACCTTTGGAGACTCTTTTTCAACCTCTTGAGACAAACAAGATACTAACTTCCTTAATGAGTTCTCAACTATAAGCTCAAATTCTGATTTCATTTGATCGCAAAAAGATTGAAACCAATCCTTGTAGCTATTAATAAGGACAAGTTTCTTCCTACCTCTCATAACAACATAGGCATCTTTTGCTACATCATAATAAGCATCACGTTCACACGCCCATTGTCCCCCCAGTAGCAAGTGTATGTCTTTCATGGGGACAACATCACAAACTACGCAATCGGTATTGGACTTGATGTAAGAAAAAGGAACTACGACTTGTTTCGTTACCTCAAACAAAGCACCAGTCCGAGGGGATTCCAGCAAGTAGGGATAGGGGTGCACATCAGTATTCAATTCCAACTTCTTCATCAAACGAGCCGAAACTAGATTTGGAAAATTCAGATCAATAGCATAATCAATATACTTGCCATCACCTACTAAACACTTAGATGAAAACTTGTAGTCGATCTCCATGGTTGTAACGTTAAAGTAGTCTTCCAAGATCGTGAATGATTGAGGAAATCAAGAGCCGAAGCTCTGATACCACTAATGATACGAGTACGAATGCGTGCGGAAGCTAACTGCAGTACAGAACAGGAATCTGTACTCTGGTCAGGACGAACAAGACTGATCTCTGGTCTGTGCGTTAGAACAGAACTGGAATCTGCTTATCTGAAAACTCGTGGGTACAGGACTGGTTGCTGGTCTGTGCCGTTTTGAGTTTAGAGAACGAAAAATAAAGATATGGACGAATGAATCTCAGCCCTTAGAGACCCAATCGAACTAAGCCAACCCCTAAACAGTACTGTCGTTTAGTTTTAGCCTTTGACCTCTAGTACCTCTAGCCGATCAACGATAGAACGAGTGCCTTCCGTTCCCTGTCTTGAGTTCAATTACCTTTAGAACTTAAAACGAATGCAAAGGGGTGAGAAAACCTTTCTCAGACTCTTTTGTTACTTTTCTTTAATTCAACGATACACTTGATACCTAAAAGAAACGTCCTAGACTTTGTTTAAATAGTAAACATAAGCTCTAGAATCTACCTTAAACTAATCCTAATACAATATGGTAACTAAGACTCCTAAGGAAATAAGAACTCTACTTATCCCTTAATTTTATTCCAACAACAATAAGGTAAATAATATTATCTAATAATATGGAAAGTGATCTCGCATCACCCAGATTCGAATATGGGAAATACTCCAACGCCTAGATTGAAACGAGTATCTGCGTACGGACTAGACATCTGTTCTATGTCGTCGCGATATAGACTAGCCATCTGTTCTGTGCGAGTTTCAACAACCTGATCAGGCGTACTTGCATCAGAACCATTGATAAAAAAACGCGCATCTTGGTCCTCGATCGGAGCCCTGAATGGATGAGGCCATTGATTGCATATCTGAAGGATGGAGAGCTCCCGAGCGACCCGAAGCAAGCCAAGAAAGTAGAGAAGAGGGCGGAATGGTTCACCTTGGTCGACGGCGAGCTATATAAGAAAGGGTATTCACAGCCATTTCTGAAATGCGTCGACCCGGCGGAAGGAAATTACATTTTGAAGGAAATCCACTTTGGAGAGTGTAGGGGACATATAGGGGCTCAAGCATCTGCTTCGAAGGCTTTTGAGAGCCGGTTTCTTCTGGCCGACAATGCAAGCTGATGCGGCCGAACTAATTAAGCACTGCGACAAGTGCCAACGGTTCGGGCCGATCAGTAAGAGGTCTGCCACCCAACTTAAGCCAATCTCCACTCCTCTACCGTTTGCAAGATGGGGTTTGGACATTCTCGGGCCGTTCCCAAAGAGCTTCTCGCGCAAAAAGTTCATAATAGTGGCCGTCGACTACTTCACCAAGTGGGTCGAGGCCGAACCATTAGAGAGGATCACTGACCGAGACATGACCAACTTCATCTGGAGGAACATTCTTACCAAGTTCGGAGTCCCTCGAATGTTCACATTCGACAACGGGACCCAATTTGACAGCAACTACTTCAAAGGATATAGTGCTCAATATGGTGTTGAGACTTGCTACACGTCGGTAGCCTACCCTCAAGCGAACGGACAGGTCGAGTCTTCAAACAAGATAATCTTGCATGGGTTGCGAACCATGGTGGAAGGAGCGAAGGGGAAATGGGTCGAGGAGCTGCCAGGAATCCTACGGGCCCTTCGAACAACAACGAAGTGAGCCACAGGAGAGACCCCTTTCCAACTCGTGTATGGTTCGGATGCTGTCTTACCGATCGAATGTGAGGCCAAATCTGTTCGTATAAGTACCTACGAGCCCGAGGAGAACGAAGCCCGAGCCCGAGTGTCGTGGAAATGCGCTTCTGAAAGCTGAAAAGCAAAAGCAGCAGATGGCCAAAGCATTCAATCGAATGGTTCGCCCAAGGAAGTTGTAAGTGGGGGACATGGTACTCCGAAACGCCAAGGCAACCGGGACGAAGCTCCGAGGAGGAAAATTGAAGGAAAAATGGAAAGGGCCATATTTGGTGGTCGAACAAGTAAAGGAAGGAACTTTCCGACTCAGCACCCTGGAAGGTGAGATGGTGAAGAGGCCGTGGAACCTCTACAACCTCAAAAAATACTATGCCTAGTTATAACCCAGTCAGTTAAAGTCTTGTTTTTGTTATCCCAATAATGTAATGCTCTTGCAGCCAGTTTGTGGCCACGATCTGTAGTATGTAATCTTTTCAATTTTAAGCAATGAAAGGTCGAGGGCCATGATGTTATGCAATACTTAATAGTGTCAACCCCAACCCTCCCCCTCCTTAAATCGACAAAGAAGTCGACAAATCAACATTCTTCGAAGAAAAGGAACCGAGTGCAATCTAGGGAAGCCACTCAAAGCGTATAAAATACGCGAGACAAGAGCGCAGTCACCCGCATGGGAAGTCACTCGAAGGGTACAATGGTACACCTTAAGCCCCTCTACGCGAGGCGAGCCGAGTGCAATCGCCCATGCGGGGAGTGGCTCGAGGTATTTCGCCGAAGACAAGAGTCTATAAATTGCCCTACCAAGGTCCAAGGCGTTGTTATAAATAACAATCGCTCGGAGTGGGTTAGAAGTTGCCCCACCTTGGTAGCGACACGCTTTCCCAGCTAGGGCTCGCGTCGAATAAAAAGTTCAGCTAAGAACAAATTCACCTACGAAGAATGAAATCCCGTAGCTCCCTAAACTTCAACTTGGGAAAGGAGGCCAGTGGGAAGCCTCCCCTCGAATGGCTCCATCAACAGATGGGCTTCGACCAAGTATTTAATGGAACCCCTCGATAGTATACCACAACCCATTGTAAAACCGAGGCACCCCAAACAATAGTTCGCCATCGAAAGGACACTGGATCGGAACCCCTGCTTTGTAAGTTATCCACGCGAGGAGCCGAATAACTTCATGACTAAAGGCAGCGAGCCCTTTACACCGAAACACTATTCGCTTCGAGGGCGAGACCACACATGGATGACCGGAAAAATCAAGACAAACAAGTTATGCACGTAACGGCTAGAGCACTCGATGGCGCACCACATCAATTAAAATAAAAAGGCCGGAGCCAAACCAACGACCAAAATTGTTTACAACGACCAAAAACCCTCGAAGGGGCGGCCAACGAACAGAAACGTAAAAAATTGTACGGTTACATAGCAACAAGCCAAATTATAATCATTTGTCAGAAGTGTTAAGTGCAGGATCTTCTGCAGGCTGAGTAAAGTCGAACGCCTCAGGCAGGTCGAACAGCTCATTTCTCGCCGCTGCCTCCTCCGCCGCTTCGAGCGCCTCCATGTCATCCTCGACCTCTCCCTCTTCAGGGGCTTCACCAGACTCGGCCTGGTTGTGTTTATCCAGTTCAGCATGGAAGGCAGACTCAAACTGCTCTTCTCCCAGCTCGAAGTCGGCTCGGCCCTCATTGCACTTCGCGAGAGCTAGCCACCGTAGTCGAAGACCCAACTCGATGGCAGCTTGTTTGGCAGCAGCCTTGGCAAGGTCGTTCAGGTAGGCATAGCCATCCGAAGCGAGGAAGGTCGAAACCGCCAAGCAAGCGCGCTTTGCCCAGAAGGTCGCATGGCTCGAAGCATTGACCAGTTTGAGACTTAACTGGTCAGCATCGGCCTTAGCCCTCGCGAGCTCAGCAGTGAGCGAAGAAGCTTTCGCGTCCGCCCCAGACATGGCAGCAACCGCCTTCTCGTTTTGCGCGTGACAGTCAGCGACGTTCTGTTTCGCCTCCACCAGCTCTGGCTCGAGCGCCTCCTTAGCCGTCTCGACCTCTTTCAGCCTTGACTCAGCAGCCCGACACTTCTCTTTCCAGACCCCTCCTTCGGCCTGCTCCGCATCACGTATCTCACCCTAACATACCAGCGCAGCGACCTACGAGAGAAGCGTTGAATCAAACGACATTAAAGGGAAATGAAGCGTTAAGGAGAAACGAAGGGATACAGACATACCTAGAGCATTTGAGCCACCGCCTGTCGAGCCCAATCATTGGAGCAAGGCATCTCGCGAGCCAGATCATACAGCACCGCGGCCGCCTTCGAAGTGTTTGGAACGGGAGGCATGGCCATGGCCTGGAGCTGTTCGACTGCACGATCGAACGACGGTTAGAAAAAACTCAACTCAGACAACAGGCGAGAAGCTATGTTGAAAAGGCTACCTGTCGGAAAAGTCGAAGCATCAACATCCAACCTCTTAGCAGCCGACGTCTCACCCTCCACGAGCGGCCTCTTCTCGCGACGTCGTTGGTTGAGAGTCTGAAAGCGAGTCGTTACCTTCAGAAATCAATACGAAAGCAAGTATCAACAATAAAGTTTTGGGAGCGGCCGGCTCAGACCGAATCGTGATCCCCGAAGCCCTTGGCCTCGACATGGATCCTGACACTGGTCTGGCCGGCACATGCATGCTCACAGTAGTGGCTTGTTGGGGAGCCCCCGAAACCCACTGTGAAGGACGAGTCCAAGCCGATCCCGAAGGAGGGGGACGAGCTACCTCCTGCTGAGCGGCCTACACTCGCTCGAGTCCCACCTCCCTGAGGAGATGGTCGAGCTACCTCCTGCTGAGCCGCGTCGCGACGGACGCTCGAGCTCTCTTTCCTTGCTCGCTGGGCCATAAGTCGGCTAAGGTTCGGCATCGTCTTGTGCCACTCGTGGAGTTGAGCCCTCGCCGCAGACTGAAGGACACCTGAAAAAACAAGTAATGATCAGCCAAAGTTAAACATACAAAAGAAACAATGCGAGACACGTCCCGAGACGTACTTCGCTCCTCCTCGGTCTCAGGAGGAATTAGGCCCGAGTACATAAGCCACAGTGGCTCATTCAGCAAGTTCATGGGAGGGACCCATGTCCCCTCCTCCGGTTCGGGATTATGCGGTTGGAGGAAGTAGTCCACACAACGATCTTTCAGGTTGTTAAGCCTGGTCAGAGAATCGTGAATTTGTCGAGTGCCGGTAGATCGGAGTAACACCTTAAGGTGATCGCCCAACCGCGAGCCGTCATTCGTAGTTAACCAATAGAACATGATTTTCCACTCCGGCCCTCGCCCAGGCTTCGGAGGATGAGTCACTATGAGTACGTCGCGGTTTTGCCTCGAACGGCAAATTTTTTAAACCCCCACTAATCGCTCGAAGCGTTGTGAAGGTAGCGGAAGAGGTTGACGGACAGCGGTATCCGAGTCGCTCGACACCGTCATGATAAAACCAATAAGGGTGATATGAGCGTTGGCGGTAAGATCGGAGGGACAAATACCATAATGGTTAAGGAGCCTCGTCACAAAATTGCATAAGGATACCCGAAACCCATATGCGAACGCCTGCCCGTAAACTCCGAGACAATTCTCCGGAGGGTTCGAGCAGAGGGATCCCGCGGCCGGGACAACTAGGTCGAGCGGGTCGTAGATCTGGTTAACCCAACACTTGACAAAGCATCAAATCTATTTTTCAGCATTGTGGGAACAATAAGCTCAACTAATCTAGATTTCCTAGGATTTGGCTCTCTTATCTTCTGGAACCCCAATTCATCAACAATCTCAGGAGATATTGGGTTATCATGCTCATGCTCCTCCACTATTGTTTGTTCTTGAACTATTTCCTGCTCTTGAATAGTTTCCTGCTCATTAGTCTGTGCCTGAGTTTCTCCTACCACAGGCTTTTCCACAGGTCTATAAACTTTTTCCACCTCCTTTTGCCTGAGCTTTTGCCTTGTGCATCTTTCACGATTGAATTTCATGGCCTAGCTTTTTACATCCCTGGCAGTAATACGGCACCCACTCATATTCAACTCTCTGCTCTCTCAAACCAGAGTAAGGAGTGCGCAAGGTAATGTGTTCATGCAATTTCTGAGACACATCAACCTCAATTAAGACTCTAGCAAAAGAGAGCCTATCTTTATGTGTGGTTGTATAATCCGCAAATATAGGCTTCCCAATTTTACTAGAGATCTTACTGAGAGCTTTCTCTGTCCAATACCAAGGATCCAAATCTTGGAAAAGAACCCAGACTGGAATAAGAGAAACAGAATCAATTTCCTGGGTAAAGGTAGGAGGCCATGGCTTAAGAATGCGAGAATTGCTCCCCACCTTCCATGGTCCAGCCTTTAGAACAACATTCATATCTACCTTTGTGTGGAATCTAAAGATAAACCACCCCGTTTTGAAGTACTGCACATCCGGAGATGCTAAATCTTTCCAATGCTTACTCACAAATCCCTTCATCTCCTTCAATTGCGGTTTTGCACCCAGAACATTTCCAACTAGTGTACAATTCCACCTATCAATTTCATCTTTAATATCATCCTCCTCAATGACAATTTCATCATCATTGCTCACATCTTTATTCAGGTGCAGACTCATCCCAATTTTTGGCTTGCTACTCACTACACTACTCCATGTTTTAGCAGTATCATGCTTCTCAGGCTCAGGTTTGTCATTTCCAATTGAATTAATCTTATCATTTTTAGCAGCAGTGATGACAAAATTTCATAAGTAACAATTTTAATCTTACAAGCAATATTTTTTTTTAAATTACGAAAGTAACTATTTTTAATTTCAAAAGTAACGTATTTTTTAATTTCAAGTTTTACTATTCGAAAGTAACGGTTTATAGTTAACATTAGGTTAAATTTATTAAATTAGAATTAAATTAAATCACATTAAATTGACCAAAAAAAAATAATTTTTTTCATTTTCTCTCCCCTTCCCTCCCTTTACATGCAATTCAAACCACTACGCACGCCGCCCTTTGCACTTAGCCACCACTCCAGCATCACCATTGACCTCACTCCCCCTCCGGCGAACAAATTCCGTCAACCTCCCCGCCCCGAAACCCCACGTCCTCCTCCCTCAACGGCTCTTCGATCTCCCCACCTTCCTCCATTGTCACTTCCCTCCATTTTCGCCCTCCAACCTCCTTTGCCACCACTTACCTGACCTCGCCGGAAAATAAACGGCGCTCTCCATCCCTCCTCCGTTGCCTCCCATCAAGGGGGGAAAGAGAGATGATGGGAGAGAGAAAAATGTGGGAAGAGATAAAAATGGAGGTGGTGGGAAGCGAAGTGGCGGCGCGGGGGTAGGGGAATGGGCTCACCGGAGGCCGGCGATCTGTGGTGGGGTCTCCGAATGGTGGATGATGACAACGTGCAGTGGTGGCTCGGGTGTCGGGTGGTGGTCGGGTATTGAGGGTGGGGGAAAGGAGGAGAGAGAAAGTGAGATTATTGGGGGTTTTTTTTTTTTAATTTGGGAGGGGGAAGGTCTATTTTGTTGACATTTCATTTCATTTCATTAATTGGTCACATATTATGAGACGGTCTCACCATAGAATAACTTTTCTTTCTTCTCTTGATTTACCTTATCTCTACTTTTTAAAATTTTTTAATTCTTGTTATTTTTTCCTTTTTTTTGTTGGTAAAATGTAATATTATCATTAAAAGAACAAAACCAAGTACTTAAAAGTTAGCTCCCACTCATTAGTCGAGAGTCACCAATTAGAGATCAACAAAAAAATTACATAAGATCTCTCTTCTTAGGCCAATTACAGCCCTTCACGAGTATGCTGTTTCTAACCTTAATTTCCTCAAGAACATTCTTTACAATGTTTCAGGGTATCATAAGTACCATGTCCATTATGCGTCAATTTTTGGCTTTTCAAATGTGACTAGTTTGCATGTCCGGCCCGCGCCCCAGCTTTATATCTATATTGTTATACTCATTTTATGAAATTGTCAGTTTATCTTTGTTATAATATTATTAGCAACACTTTTTTTTTCCCATAAATTAGCTCACCACCATAATCACCATAAATTATGTTATTTTTCATAAATTAGCTAATAATTCTATACATGTATTATGTAATTACTTAGTGCTATCCAATTAATGAATGCCAAGTGTCTTTCTAGGAAAAACTTGGCTTCAAGTTTTAACTAGTTTACTACCCGGGTTATGCCCAAATTTTTTTTATGATTTTATTTCTTTGTAAACAAATTATTTTATCAAAAAAATTATCAATTAAAAAACTTTCACTTTCAATATTGATGATGTGATTCCAATTCAAATAAGTAATAAGGAAAGTATAAAATAATAAGGTAAAGATGAAATCAATTAATAGTAAATATTGAGTTTTTATAATAAAAAGTATTGTGAATTTTTTTTTATATGGAAAACGTCACTCGCTCATATATAATTATGGATGGAATGTCCATCTATACACGTTACCATAAAAGACATTTTTTTTAAGTGGAACTTTAAGAGACATGGCGGATGGCCTAACTGAAGCCGGTGAACGTGGTGGTTGCCTCTAACACAGCTTAATATATAGTATAAGATATATCAAGTTTCATACTAAGGCTCTTGCTATCTGACTTCTCAGCCTTGTGCCTACTCTCTTTATTATTTTCTCTCTTAATTTCTCAATCCTTCCCCTCGTCTCCACCAGCACACCAACTTCTCTTTGATATTCGCGACAATGAAGCAGAGGAAAAACTCGAAACAACCAAAGTCTCGTCAAGTGAAATAGTTTCTTCTTGTATTATTGTTCTTTGAAATTGTTACATTGTAAACACACAATCTTAATCGAAGATGACACATAATGATATCCTAAAATGAATTTCATAATTCCCACAAATCACTATATAAAACGTTACTTGAAGAGAATACATAATAATGTTAGATCAAACAAATTTGTAGACTTTAAGATTTGCGGTTTAATAATCGTAATGTTGAACACTACAGGGGTATTAACATGCTACCTGATGGCACTACAATTTATTAGAAAATTGAACATTGTCTATCATTGTATAGTCATCATGTTAACATGTATATACTGTAACAGTCTTCAAAAACAAATGTTGTTTTTAATATTCTAAATACCTCAAGTTTACAAAATGATATCCTAATTAATGATATCAATGATATCCTAAAGTGAATTTAATAATTTCCACAAATCACTACATAAAGGGTGATCCTAGGAGCCTACGCATAGACACATGAAAAATTGTCTACATTTTAATCAATAAATTTCAAGTGTAGTAAAATCAAGATGGTACATAGTAAAAAAAATATCATGATTTACAATAAATGTATGGCATCGGTAGTTGCGGGGCTCGCAAAAAATTGGGTTTGGGTTTGCACGGTTATTGAACTAACCTAGGTTTGATGGTAGAAACTCAGAGTCGCCACCCTGTCTTTACCCCGACAAGGAAGGGTTTCGAAACAAGTTTAAAAAAATACAAGTTCGAAAACAAATGAAAGAATTTTAAGGAAAACCTTTCGAAAACCAAAAATGACTCCATGCGGCCTAAAGAAAAATTCCAATTTATTGCTTATTTACAAATTTTGGAAAACTGGTCTGCGAAACAAGAGAAAAAGGGTTAGGGGCCTTAGTTAAGGGGTGCGAACATTTGGAACACGTCTCCCCTTCCGTCATTAGGACGAGCACTTACTAATACATCATTTTCTTCTAAAGATTCACGGTGTAGTGGTTACGTTAAGATCAATATAAACAAGTAGAAATAGAAAATCACATATATTCACATTGTCATTCACATGCAGAAGTTTGGAAAAAGAATTTACAAAAGATTTCCTGAGTCTTTTTGTGCGGACTTGGGGGGTTTGAGCACCAAAGTTGCCCTACGTACCTTTCATTGTGGGATTGGAATCCACTCGAGGATCAAAACCCAACGTAGTTCTGACGGGCAGCCCCATGACAACGACCTTTTGCATTGGGGGGTAGCCGCTAATATCCGCGAGGGTGGATGGATGGATACACATGGTATATATCAACCCATTGGGGAAATGATCGGGTTGATTCCACTGGGGATATCACCCATGTGGGGGTAGAAATGAGTTTTACTTCGCTTGGAAGGGGTAGAGAGACGTTTCACCCAAAGTCGTACTATTGAGAGACTTTATAGCTGACTCACATAAGAGTCAAGTCGATCCACGGTAGAATAGAGCAAGGTATATTCCGCTTGCATCTATGTGTCTCTTCATCGAGACGGCGATCACCATTGATCACCATGCCTCCTGAACCAGGCATGCCTCCTGAACGAGGTCTTAAAGTGGATGACTCGACCTCTCTAATGCGAGTTTAAAGATTAGACCTCTCAATACTTTGACTAGGGTTGAATTGACTCTCGCGGAGAGATTTGATGGAATGAATATGGTTAGGTGTTTGGGCTCGGTAGAATTGGCCGTATCGTTAGAGCTGCTCGTATTGGCCCTACAACATTATAAGGAAAATAAATCGCCGATTCGGTCATGTTCGATCAAGAAGTGTTTCACTGGGGCGTTGGTGGAATAGTTGGTAGAGGTGAATATAGATCGACATCATGATCGCGCATAAGCGAATTGGCAATCCATGCCTAGTGTTGGGGTAGGGCCCCGTCCAAAGTCCATACAAAGAACGGGGAAATAAAACTTTACATGCAAAACACATCAAGAAAAGTTTATTCACTTCTATGTAAAAAAAGGTTTTGAAAAAGAAATGGAGATTCTTGAAAAAGAGAGAAAACGACTTTAATTAGAAAAACTAAGAAAATGACGTTTAAGAATGAATAAGAAAACATTTTTAGGGGTTTTTTGTTTTATTAATTACATTATTTACAAAGGGGGTCAATTTTAGTCCTTATTGACTTTAATCAACTCGGGTTGATTTCGGTTGACTTGCACCTATTTGCAATTTTGAGTCGATTTCGGGAAGAGTCGGATTGACTTGGGTTGACGTTGGTATACTTGTTTGACTTTGGTCGACTCTAGTAGATTTGTTTGATTTTAGTAGACTTGGTTGTATTTTGATTGGTTTTAGACCATGGTTGACTTTCATTGACTTGACCTCGGTTGACTTGACTTAGGTTGACTTGAATTCAATTGAGTTGACTTAGGTTGACTTGTCTTAGTTTGACTTGACTTAAGTTGACTTGACTTCAATTCACCTAGACTTCCTTCTAAGTGTTTTAGAGTCATCAAAAGAGTGGTTGACTAATTAGACTCTCTATTAAGTCTAATTATAAGTAAAATGGTGGTTTAAATAGACTCCTAATTAAGTCTAATTTGTTTTTAACATTTTGACATCTCAATGAGGTGGAATAATTCGACTCCCAATTAAGTTTGATCATTTAGTTAATTAAGTCAATAAATTTGGGGGAGAAACTTATCATTTATGACCCCAAAAGACAGAAAATTGGTGGAAATTGAATGGTTTGGAAGATCAAATGAAATCTTGTTTTTATGGGTTGAGGGTGAGTTTATGAACATCTTAGGATCGCTCATGAATTTTTTCATGATCCCAAGAGTTCATTTACTCACAAAACAAATTTAAGGTCGAAAACTGGATTTCTGAGCAAAACAGAGTATGTTTTCAAAACATCATAGCTGTTGATAGGGACATGACTAATTTTTCACCCTTAGCTTTCTAGAAACTTGGGAGTCTTCTCTTCAACTCTCATGAAGAATATATACCCAGAAAAAGTTATTTTCAATGTCAAAAAACGCGTTGAAATCAGTTGGTTGGAGTTGGGACCAGTTTTGAGAAGTTGCATTAGAAAAAATGTAATAAATATTCTGCTTGAGTTTGGATCTAAAATTTTACAGGAATGCTTTTAAGACTCCAAATAATCTATATTTATAAGATCAAGGTTTTAGGCAAAAGAATGTTTTTATAAACATTTTACAAGTTGTACTTAAAAACAGTTTGAAACAAGTAAAAAACCGGGTTAGAGTCTTGGATCGTTTTGTACATGGAAAATGTGGTAAATTTTTTTGTAAAATACCAAATCACCTCAAGAAGTTAAAAAAGCAGTAGTACACAAGAACGACACAAAAAGAGGCGCTCCTCTCCTTAAACTCTCGCAACTAGTGTTCCCCTCAATAAAGAGAACAGCCACAAAAGGCCCTAGAGGCAAGCTTACGAATTCGTATGGCTCAATAAACCGATACTTCATCGTTACCGACCAAGGCTTGACAACAAAAAAGTTAGTAATGTATTGGAGAGGAAAAAAAATGAATTGAAATTACAATAAAAGGAGAAAGGTTCGAAGATCAATGTTTGTAGATCCTCCAATGCTAGGGTATTAAGTCCTCTAAATTGATTTTAATCTAAATGAGGTTGATTGATTTTACTTACTTAGGAGCTAAGGTGATCCTAATGCTACACAATTATTAGTAGAGATTTAGTTTTATGGTGGAGTTTTTATGTGAGAAATAAATGAGGGAATGATCAAAATGTAGGAGTAAATGCAAGAGAGCAAATGCTCTTCTGTTGTGTGTGAAGAGCCGGCCCTCTCACTCTCTCTCTCTTTTTTTTTTTTGCTTTGCTTTGTGTTGTGAGTTGATGAGCATTTAGTGTGGTGTGTGTGTGTATGTGTGTGTTTGCTCAAGTATTAAGGGAAGATAAATGAGTGAAGGAGAGTGAATGAGTGATACATATCTCATCAATTTGATAAAAAAAAAATGAACAACACACTTGCTCTCCAAGCATGCTTGGCGGGCTCTCTCTTGGTCTCCCACTTACTCTTTTTTTTTGTCATTTTGCTCTTGTAGTGAAGGAGGAGAATCATGAGTCATTAAGCAAAATTTAAAGGGAAAATAGAAATAGTTAGCAACTTTGTTAGCACATTGTTAGTGTAACTATAGGTGACATGAGCATGACATATGTAACATAATGTCATTGCTTATGTGGTTGAGTAGTACAAAATTGAAATCGAGTTTAGCTCGTTTCGAGCAAATTTACCTTGGTTTGCGCGAAAATAAAAACCGGGTTAATTAAATCAATGAATTAATGAAATTAAAACTAAAAATGATAAAAATCAATAGTATTTACACAATTTTCGAAATTTATATAAATAATAGAAAAAATGGCGAAATTGAAATTGTTGAAAAATCGTTTTATTTGCAAATAAACGAATAAAAATGGGAGAATAGAAATGAATGAAATGAAATTGAATTAGAAAATAGAAATAGAATTAAAAAATAGAAGTAGATTAATAAAAATGAAAATAAAAAAGGGGGTGAGACAAAATTTGGTGTCTACAGTTTGCCCCTTGTTGGTCGAGTTTTGCAAAAATGAAGACCAACGTTATGAAAAGACGCAAAATTTTGGATCCCGATTCACAACCCTGCTGCTGTTCGGGGGAAAAAAGACTTTATCGTCTAAATTTAAAAATATCTTTTAAATTTTAAAACGCGGCTCGTCGGCGTTTATTTGGTCGAGGTAGATTGGTCGTATGCGACTGAGTTGTCATCTTTTGAGGTGAAAACAGTTTTTTGTTTTTTAGTTTTCAAAAATGCGGCTTAATGCCGTCTATTTTTTGGTTGAGGTCGAGGTTGAGTTTTCAAGTCGAGTTTGAGGTTGATGTCGAGGTTGAGGTTGAGGTTGAGATAGATTTACGACCTTATTGTCGTGGTTTGACCTTTGAGTCGAGATTAATGTTGATTGTTGATAAAATATAAAATATCAATGCTAACCTAAAACGTAGTAAAAGGGAAGGAAGGTTCGTATCCACAAAAAAACGTCAATTACCAATGTAAGTCAAGTAACAAATGGGGGGTTTAAGATTGTAATTGATCAAGTAATCAAAACACAAAAGAGTAATTTGTAGACAAATGGAGGAAAAGATATCGGACAATTAATATCCACTATCGTTCACCTAATTGATCCTAGTTATCAACTAATCCTAATTCGTTGAGCACTTAGTTGTAGAAATATAATTTCTAATCGTTTCTTAATTGTAACTAAGAGGAGAGATCAGCTCTACCTAATAGTCCTAATCAGTGGATAACAAAGACGTGTGCCTAAATTCAATCCAGCGAAAGCATGAAGCAATTAAACGATATCAACTAAGATTAACAAGATCTAGACACACGCGGTTTCGATCTTCAATTAATATGTTTATTCTCCCCTAAATCTAATCACGATGATCAGCATGCAACTAGACCTAGTTTCTACTAATCGATTCAACAATCAAACAATTAGTCCTTTAATTGGGAATCGAGCAATATGATAGATCTACGGCTAATTAATTTGCAACCTAATCAAGCAATAAATCCAATCAATAATAACAATGATAGCAAGAGAATAAACAATACTCAAACGAATAAAGGAATTAGAATCAAACTCACAATTGTCGGTGAATAATAGCTTCGATTAATAAATCCGAGAAATAGGTCTTTAGCCTTGCATAGTCTTGAAAATAATACAACTTAGGTCTTGAAAACTGAATGCCTAATAATAAACGAAGTCTAGATATTTATACTAAACTATTACAATACGGAATAAGGAAATCCGCAAAAACGCCGACACAGCAGCGAGACGACTCGTCCAGGTCTGGGACGAGTCGTCTGGCTTCGGGACGACTCGTCCAACCTGGGACGAGTCGTTTTAATTCAATTCTGCTTCTAATCTTTGGACGACTCGTCTGGGACTCGGGACGACTCGTCCTCCAGAGAGACGAGTCGTCTTTAGCCTTCTAATTCGGTCGCCAGAGTGGTTCTGGCGCGTTTTCCAAACGGTCATAACTTTTTCGTTACTTGGCATGTGAGGACATGTGACCACTTCCTGGAAAGCTACAATCATGAAATCTAATATGCCGTTGGTATCACTGCAAGTTTCTAAACCGTTTGAGAGTTATTAAGCTTCAAAGTTGAACTTCCGTAAATGGACTGAAATCCCTTCCAAACTTGTCCAAAACTTGGCATCTCGCTGCTTGGATCATCTTTCATCGCCTCATTGTTGTTCCACACAATTTCACATCAATCTTGAGGCCATAAATACATACAAAAACCACTAATTCTTATATTAAAGCACAAATACACGAATGATAGAATTAGCTAATAAATTGATCCAAAATCAAACATTTGCATGCATCAAAACCCATCTTTTACCATTACTAAGTGGTGTGTATCATCAGTGTATATATGGTCGGATTCGCTGCAGATGGGAGTAACTTTCATTTTCTAGCATAGGTCGCCCTTTCGGGTTTTCAACCTAGCTCCTCCTTTTCTCCTTTTTATCTCTCTTCTTTTTTTTTTTTTTTTTTTTTTTGTTACTTCGGGTGTGACTTATCATGTCGGTGGAGGGCTTGATTGTCGCTTGATCGAGATAACCTTATCTTGTCTCGAATGTTTGCATAAGGATTTTCCTTGTTCGATCTTCGTCTTGCGGAGCGTTTATCATAGAGCTGAGCTACAAACCTAACAGGGTTGTTTGTGTCGGGTATTGGTTTTCAACAAGGGTTGTAAAGGATAAGGTTAGATAAGATGAGGGTTGAAGTTAGAAGAGGTGGAGGTTGAAGAGGGTAGAATTTGAAACGGTGGATTTGGAATAGGTGGAGCTCGAAGGGTAGCGTTAGAAAAGGTGGAGGTCGGAGAAGGTAGAGTTGGAAATGGTCGAAGGTTGAGATAGGTATGGTTATGGGTCGAGGTCGGGGATAGATTACTTGGAGGTGGAGACGATGGTTAATTATAATGTTTATTTTGAAGTTTGGGATAACAAAGGATTGTTAGGTTGAAAAGGTGGAGTTAGCGTGGCTTATTGGTCAAGTAAGCTTTATGTACTTACAAATTAAATGGGATGCAATGAGATGGTAGTGCATGAATTTCAATCCAAAGCATGTGTTTTATGTATGATAATGATTTGATCAAAGCATACTTTGAACACATGAGTCCAAAATGATCCTAGAATGATGCATGAAGACTCAACACAAGATTAGCCTATATGCAAATCAGAATGCACAAGATTGGTTAGATCGCAAGGTAGCCAAGTTGAGGTCGAAGTTGATGCGGTTTGACTGCAGGCAAGCCCGTTTTCACCCGAACCAATTTTTTTTTTTTTTTTTTGAGTCTCTATGTTTTTTCAGGACCCTAACTTTTGCATAAGCCATCTCTCATTTTTTTTGCTCACCTTTTTTTTCGGCTTATCGGGGCGTTTAGCCGGGTCTGTATAGACCTTTTCGGCTCTAGGGAACTTTTATTGCTAGATATGTGTGTTCACGAGATTCAAAAATTTCTCGCGAACCTTTGACCGGACCCACTGAAGGGTTGCCTACATATTCCGTCATTGGAAATAAGGTCATGCGTAGTTCGGTCCCCTGTTAGCCCAAAATTCTGGTAGATTTTGTGGTCATCCATTTGATCAATTACAAACTTATTTATCATACATGAGTTGAATTATTACATCAAGGATCTATTTCCTAAACATAATATTTCTTTAGTAGATCAAGCTTGGTGTAGTGGACGAATTCATTCCCATCCAACCATAAGCCTTACTGCTCCTCCAGGTGTGATCGTCTTCACCAAGAACGGACCGGACCAGTTTGGTCTGAACTTTCCTCTTATGTCGTGCAGTGGTGCACGGTTCTTCTTCAAGACCAAATCCCCCTCTTGGATTGTTCGATCTCGAATTCTCTTGTTGAATGCTCGAGCAATGCGTCTTTGGTACGCGTGTATGTGGTTGAGTGCTCGGAGACGTTTTTCATCAGCAAATGCTAACTCGTCATATCGAGTTTGCAACCACAAGTTTTCTGGGAGTTCGCTTTTAGCTATGATTCTTAGTGACTGAATCTCGGTTTCGATTGGTAAGACTGGGTCCATGCCATATACCAAAGAATAAGGCGTTTGGTAGGCAATTGTCATGGGTTGCACTAAATTATATCAATACTTATCCTAAAACTATGTAATAGGGCAAGCAAGTTCGTATCCACAGGGAATCAGTTAATGCTTATGTATGTAACGTCGATTGGGTAACCAATTGGGGGGTTTTGATTGAGTATTGGTAACTTAAGCAAACGTAAAAACAATTAAAACAAAGATTGAATTCAATTAATGGCAAGTCTTGGCTTTATACTTCAATCCACTACAATTTATCAATTGATCCTAGAAAGTCGCTTATCTATCATTGTGAGCACGTTGTTGCAAAATCAAGATTTCTATTCTTCTTTCCTAGCTATTTAGAACGAATCAGCGTATCCAAATAACCCTATCTATCAATCAATCTAAATCACGCGTCTAGATCTATTCAATAGATGCAATTAGGTCTAAGAATATCAACAACAACAACCGACAAGAACACACGCGGTCCTAATCAAGTAATAAATCAATTCTCCCTTTAATCTATCTAACGTTGAATCCGCAAGCGATTAAATAGACAAGATTGCTACTATTCCAAGCAGTTAAATCATAAAAGCCCTAAACTAGTAGTACTCCCAGGAAGAACAAATATGAGATATAAGAATTAAAACTAGATAATTGAAATTACTCACAATTGAATCGATAAGAACGATCTCACAATATGACGATAAATTGCAGCTTCAATCCGTAATAAACCAAGTTAGGAGATTAGTTCTCCATAAATCTCCAATTACAAGCCGTCAATAAATTTTGAATGCAAAGTTATGAAATAAAAACATAACCTAAGTGTTTTATATATCCTCTAATAGAAATACGGAAAATAAAAGAATTACGGAAAGTTTGATTCCGTCGAAAACCGCGGACGGCCGAGCCAAAGGCGCGGTCCGCGCCACACACCGCCGCGGTCCGCGCAAAAGGCGTTTGCCTCGCGTTCAATTCCCTTCGCGAGTGATTCCTCGGAGCTCACTTCCTCTTCCGCGGTGCGCCTTGCTCCTACTGCAACGGATCTTCAAATTGGCCTTTATCATCGGAATTGCATAATCTAACAATCGGCTCTAAATAGCCATTTTCTCCACAAGTTACATAAATCGATCCCGTGAGAATAATAACATAAAAATCAATATTACAACCCGAAATAGCATTAAAAACAAACCAAAAAGCGTGTCAAACACGAGCATATCAGCGTTGTGCCAGTTGGAGTGCGAATGGATGTCATATATCCCCATAGCACGTAAGGTAGTTTCTCATGCCAATATCGGGCTTTTTCAGTCGTCTTACAAATGATGGTCTTGATTGTCTTAATTGCTGCTTCCACAACACTCGTTCGTTTGGGGACGGTATGGAGAAGATTGATGATGCTTGATCTTGTACTTGGCCAAAGTTTCTTTCATGTGGCCCTCGAACTGCGAGCCATTATCAGAAATGATCTCGTACGACAACCCATATCGGTAGACGATATTGTGCATGACAAACTTGGAAACTTCTCTTGCCCCCAGTTTTGAGAAGGAAGCGGCCTCAATCCATTTTGAGAAATAGTCGATTGCAACCAAAATGTATTGGTGGCCATTTGATGCATGTGGATGGATCTGCCCGATGATGTCGAGAAGGGCCATGGTAACGTCATATTGTGCAAAGACACTGGTGGCATGTGGTTGAGATTCGAGAAAATCTGACCCTTCTTACAAGTGCGAACAAAGTGGTAGCAATCACTTTGCATTGTCATCCAATAGTAGCCGGCGCGAACAATATTCTTTGGAAGCATTCCTCCATTCATATGAGGGCCACATTCCCCAGTGTGGACTCGCTCCATAATCCTTTTCTTTTCTGACCTACTTACACAAAGCTAAGGGACTCCATCCAATCCCTTGTGGTACAATTTCCCCCCCATGACAGCGAATTGAGAGGCGAGCCTTCTAATAGCTAATTGATCCTTTCTTGAGCTTTCGCGCGGATAAGTTTGATTTTCGACGTATCTTTGGATATCCGCGTACCAGGGCTCATTCTCTTCTTCTTCGGTTATGGCGGCGATGAAGTCGTCGAACCCAATTGCAAGACTCTACCTTTCTTCGAGCACTATCGATTGAACTTTGATTCTGGCCTCCCAAGTGAGGTTCACGGCTAGATTCGCCAGAGCATCGGTGAAACAATTTCGTTCACGTAGGAGATGTTTGAAATCGATGTCCTCGAAGATAGGAATTAATCGTTGGAGGCACTCAGTGTACAGTTGGAGTCTTTCTTCTCTGACTTTGCAAGCTCCAATTGTTTGAGATATGATCAAGTTAGAGTCACCATAGACTGTCAAGTGTTTTGCCCCTGCCGCGAGGGCAACTTTGACACCGTACACACACGCCTCATATTCTGCAGTGTTGTTTGTGGTGGGGAAGTCAAGTTTGACTGCAAAGGGTATGTGAAGGCCGTCCGGGTCTACCAACAAGATTCCCGCCCTATTGCCCCTTCGGTTGGAAGCTCCGTCGAAGTACATTTTCCATTTCGGCACTTCAATGGTGTGAATATGTTCGTCTGGGAAGGAATCATCGTACTCATCTCCCAAAATGGGCCGTTCTGCTAGAGCTTCTGAGATTGCCCCTCATTTCATAGATTTCTGGCTCATGCATTGGATGTTAAATTCGGACATGATGACATGCCACCTAGCAAGCCTATCAATGAGTATCAGCTTGTCAAAGAGATGTTTGATCGGATTGAGCCTCGAAACCAAATATGTCGTGTGAGCTTGGAGGTAGTGCCTCAATTTCTTCGTACCATATACCAAGGAGATGCAAGTTCTTTCCAAAGGAGAGTATCTAGTTTCATACTCAAGGAATTTCTTACTCAGGTAGTAGATGGCTACCTCATTCTTGGACCCTTCTTGGTATTGTGCCAACAATGCCCCCATGACAGTTTCAGTTACTATTAGGTACAAGATTAGTGGTTTCGTCTGGTCTAAGCGGCATTAGAACTGGCGGATTGGCAAGATACTCCTTCACTTAAGTCGAACGCTTTTTGGCATTTGTCATTCCATTTCTTGGAGATTCTTTTTTCCTCACCAATTTGAAGATAGCATTTGGTCGTAAGTTGGGATATGAATCGGCTGATGTATTCGATCCGACCTAAAAAACCTCTGATTTCTTTTTCTGTCTTCGGTGGTGGTAGTTCGATGATTGCTTTTGTTTTCTCGGAATCCACTTTGATCCCATCTTGGCTCACGACAAAACCAAGCAGCTTTCCTGAGGTTACTCCAAACACACATTTTTGCGGGTTCAGTCTCAAGTTGTACTGATCAGATCGTGCAAAATAGTCGTCGCAGCCCTTTGGTAGGTGGCGCCGGCGTTCTTCAGCCCAAACGGCATGACTCAATAGCAGTAGGTACCCCACAAGGTGATGAATGAGGTTTTGTTCATATCCTCTTCTGCCATGAGAATTTGGTTGTATCCGGAGAATCCGTCCATGAATGAAAACATAGCGTGGCCGGCAGTGTTGTCAACCAAAACATCAATATGCGGTAGTGGAAAGCAATTCTTTGGGGATGCTGCATTGAGATCTCTGTAGTCGATGCATACCCGAACGTTTCCTCCTTTCTTTGGTACAACCACAACGTTGGCGAGCCAATCAGGATGTTTGATGGCTTTGATGAAATTTGCCTTGAGCCGCTTCTCGATCTCTTCCTTGACTTTGAGGCTTATCTCTGGCTTCATTCGGCGAAGTCGTTGCTGCTTTGGTTTGCACTCTGGCAGTAGCGGAATTCGGTGCACAGCGATTTGTTGATCAACCCCTGGCATATCAGTGTAGGACCATGCAAAGACATATATGTACTCTTTTTACAATGCGATGAATGCAAGACTCTCTTGTGGGGACATGGATGAGCCTATTTTGACGTCTCTAACGTCATCATGTGACCCTATATTTACAATGATGGGCTCCTCTATTGGAGTCATGCATGATTCGGGAACATCTATGGACTCGGTGTCAGAAGATGCGTCATGATCAGATGCAATGTCATTTATGCAAACATACTCGGATATTGATTTATACACAATGTTTTCATCATTAGAAATGTCAGATTGGGTAGAAAGGGACGAATGGTGGGATGAGGAACTGTCAGTTTCACAAAAGAGTTAGCAGGGGAGCCAAGGCTTGGTTGGACGGTAGGTTTGGGGGCGAAGTTTCCTATGGGATAGCCTAGCTCGGTAGCTTCGCAATTGGTTTGGTGCTCCAAACTTCTCTCCTTTTGCACGTGGTCTCCTGCCACTTTGATTAAGGTAGTGGGGTCGTTATCTACCTCATCATTCAGCTCAGACTCGAATAAGCGCCTCATCGCTTTGCCACACATGGTTTCCACCCAATCTCGGCTTTTTCCGGCTTGTTGGTCTTTCACAAACCAACTCCTAATCAAATCCTCATTGGACGCCTCAGCGAAGAATATCTCGAGTCCCGGAAGCCTTTCTCGCTTCTTCACATCAAACTAGGGTTCAAGAAATTCAAAGTAGGGTTCGCTCTCTCCTTGCTGCATGAAATGGCCATTGAGGGTTAGGGGCGGCGTTTTGGCTTTTGTGGTGGTTGAGGTTTCATCACTTGGTTTGTATCCAAGGCCGTGTTTGTTCTGTTTGTTGGTGACCTCAATTGGGCATTTGATTCCCTCGCCTTGTCTCCCGAGGCCACTTCTAGAGGTGTAGCCTATTTTATCCATCATGTGAAGAGTTTAGGGTTGGAAGGTAGGAATTGGTGGTGGATTCTCGCGCTCATGGCGGGTTTGGGATTTCTTGTTTCTTTTGGCGGTGTTGGTGATTTTGTGAGAGTCGAGGTGGATTAGGATTGGCTACTTTCAACCACAAATCAAAGGAGCTTTTTTGGAAGATTGCCCCTAAAAATAAAGAATAAAGAATGAAATCAATATTTACACAAAAGTGTTGAATGAACAAGACTCAAAACTCGTCTGTTTCACTATGCGCGTTTTATTTTCGAAAACAATTTTCTTGTATTGTTCGGTTGGATTGGTTAGTGTTTGTTATGCACAAGTTTGAATTCTCCCATTCGAGATTTTGTCATTTCATTTCCTAATCGGAATTTGATTATATACAAAAATGTATAAGAGAAAAGGATAGAATTATCTCCCTGTCGAGGCGAAAGTCAGGTACATCCCTGCAAAATAGACAATCCCTTCAATAGACTTAGTTTGGGCCGAACCCTTAGTTGGGTTGCCTACATATCTCCATGTGTGAATGAACTTTGGAAGTTCGTTCTTGTTTGTGGTGTTGAACTGCATGTGAATTGGAGAATCAGGCCCAATGTAGTTCTTGTGAGTACGAGAGAAATTTTTTTTTTTTATTTTATTTTACAAGATTTTATCCGCGGCCACATCCACTAGTAGGACGTCTACGTAACCCCAAACTATATATTGCAAAGAGTGCAAAATGGGTCAGATGTTGTAGGAACACTGACTTGGGGACTCAGGCGTTGCGTAGCTCTTTTTCGATCTACGTTATTCCTAATTAACTAGGTGGTGCTAAGCTGGATGTCGATGAAGCTTCAAGGGTCGATGACCTTAGAGTCAATCAGGTCTTGGATCTTGTGGCAAAGTTCTTCGCAGCCATCAGTGTCGTGGCCACAAGTCTGGAAGTAACAGCAGATGGTGGTGCAACTCGTCTCCCTACAATAAGGAAGTGCAGGTGGTAACTGAGGAGTTAGGAGGTCGGCTCGGACCAATTGGCTGAACAGATGCGCCCGGGAGTGGCGAAGGACATAGGACCAACGCTTGGGACGAGGAGTGGCACAAGAGATCATCACGTGTTTCCCTACTTTGGACAAGGCAGGTGCCCTCTCAAGTTTGGCCACATCTAAACAATAGCCTCAATACTCCATATCTTCCAATGTCTTGAAAGTCTCACTACCCATCTCAACGAAATAAGCTTGGTTCAATCTGGAAGCTATCATCAACATGCATTCTCTCAGCAATGGCACACTATAAGTCTTCCGGTATTGAGCTCGCCCACGAGCGCAGTAGCTAGTGAATAGTTCATCGATTCCCTGCCGGATCCCCCTCAACTGCAATCTTGCCGGATCTATGTTTTGTTGGAATTCGGCCCACTTTATGAACGCGTTGCGAAGTACATGTCATGTGCTTTTAAGGACGATAGGCAGCTCATAAAACCATTTCAGTGCGGCACCTTCTAGGGCTTTGGTCAAACAAAGGAGCATAGGTGTCTTCATGGATTCTCTTGATCCTCATCTTTTGAGCGAATCTGAGGAGATGAATATGCGGATCACCCTGACCGGCAAATTTGTTGAAAACTGGAATGATATAACCAATAGGCATACAGAAGTGGGGAAACGGGTTTAGATGCATAGCTCGAGGAGGTCCTCTCGGCACCATTGACACGTAGATTGTCGTTAAATCTAGTCAAATTACCACTAAATCAAGCTAACTAAGGTAGATAGAGTGAGTGGGTTATCGAACACGAAGAAGAGGGGGAAGTCTAATATGCGAATACTAATGCAGGAAAAAAAATAAACAAAAGAAATACAAAGAATAAATGGGGGAGTTTTTGGTTTGAAAGTTGAGTAAATACGAAATAAACAATTTATGAAATTAACTAAAGCGACCCTCGGTGATAATCAATTCAAACACCCTAATATAGTAATTTTTACCTCTCTCTAATTATGTCATTCATAGATAATCTCGGTTTTCACCAATTAATCCTCTTTTGTGGGGAATTTGAGCAACCGCTACCAAATTCCCCTCCTTTAAGTTCTAAATTGCCTAGTGACCACTCAAACAATTCAAAACCAAAGGCATGAAGAGCATGGATTAATAAAAGATTAACAACAACCCAAATTAGTATCTAATTAGCCGCAACCGCGACACTAATCAAATCTAATCTATTAGTTGCCTAATTAATTCCCCAATCACAAGTTAGTCATAACCATACACTAAACATGTGAAAGTTGCTTCCTTTAGGGTCAATAATCAATAACCATCAATTAAAAACCAAGCATATGAAGTACCCAATTCAATCCAATTAACCAATTAGATAAAACAAGGATAAGTCATGCATTAGAGAACAAAGAATTAATTACTATGAAATTAAAGGCAAAATAGAGAGAAGAAAATCTTACTAATACATAGGATGAGAAAATTTGATTAGACCAAGGATCTAGAAGGTGATTAGCCTTCCATATTAATTATTACAATAATATTTGAGATGAAATTCATAATAAAAAGATAAATTCTTCTTGAATTTCTCTCTCTAAAATGAAAACTAGATGAAAAGTGATATGTTGATAATCTCTAAGGAGGGGTTACAAGCCCTTTTTATTAAGGATAAGCACCAAACACTAGAAGACAAAATTGATATTTAGGCACAAATAAACCGTCAAAAGTCTCAAGGAAGCTTCCCGGAAGCTCCCTTTCTCGACTCGAGGAGAGGGGTCCTCGAGTCGAGGATCTTGTCCTTCAAAATGCTCGTCCTGTTAACTCTCCTTGACTCGAGGCATGAAATCCTCGAGTCGAGATAACCATCCCCTAGTCGAGATTAGTGATCCTCGAGTCGAGAGACTGTGCGCAGGGCAGTTTTCAAACGGGCATAACTCTAACCTCCGAACTTCATTTTGTGCTCATAATATATCGTTGGAAAGCTAAGAAGATGAACTTTCCCCTCCAATTGGAATTTCCGCAAAATATCTTTTGGTGAGAGAGTTATAACCCAATGAAGTTGGAGGTGATGGTGTGTGGTTCTCGAAGTGTGGTCAAACGATCTTCTCCTCGAATATTGCTCCAACTTGTAGCTTGATCCCCTAGTATTGTCCGAGACTCACTAAAACGGGTCTAAGGCCACCAAATACTCGTAAAACCAACGAATAATCTCTTAAAGTACTTCGAGTGGTGTGGTCTACGAATCACGATAAAACCAACGTTAAACACCTCAAAAACCCGACTTTAACCACAACGAAATAGCGCACATCAAATTCCCGCATGCTTAGACCTTAGTCATCCTGGAACCACCAAAATTTCTCCAAGGCCTTTATAACAGTTAGCACGGGCGGAAGATGATCAAATCCTATCTCCTCTACTCCAATCGAATGTTTCCTCTTGCTAGTTAGGGGCCGTCACGGATGTAACCTCAACGCAACGGTCCCAAACTATCTTATACTTCACAAATAAAAACCACAATCAAAGCCAAATGGCAAAGGGACCTAAAATGTCCTAAATGTCCCTAAGCCGCTCACACACAACTCCCTCGTGAGCCTAGGTCCGGAATAACACCACTGGATCGAAGACTACCTCGAATAGCCACCAACATCCCCAAAACCACCAAGGAAATCGAGGTTTTCTATCCTATCACAATACTATTTAATCGAACCGAACCTCCTTATACCAGCCAAGAGAAACCTACCTAGACACGACCTTCAATACACCCTTCCTATGCAACACCGGTACAGAACAGTAGAACACTCCACTCATTTTGCCTAGGCGCCCTTTCGGGTTTTCACCTAGCCTCTCGTTAAATTTTCCAACTCACCGGCTTACTTTCTTCTCTCGTGTCTTTTCCTTACTTTATTTTCCGCTGCTCTCTCTTTTCTGGCTTTCTTCTCTCTTCTTTTTTTCTCTTTTTCATTTTTCGTTTTTTTTCGTTTTTTTTTTGGAAGCAATAAAATTACAAAGTAGATACAACATACAATATACAATGAGGATCCACTCCCCCATGCTTGAACTGAACATTGTCCTCAATGTGAAACACAACAACAGAAATAGGACAACAATGAAATGGGGAAGGAAAAATCTCATAAAGATGCAACGGTAGACCAAAAAGGATGCACTCCACCCATAGGAATCGAAACATGCTCTCCAACAATAACTAACCAGCATTCTCCTCAACCTTTTGAAAGCAGTGGGCTCATAGAGAAAGAAACACAGGGTGTAGAGCCACTCTCAACTCACATCGTATCCCAAACACCCTCAAGGAAAAGTCGCCACCAATCAACCACACTCTCCTCACAAACCATCCATCCCCCTCACAGAATAAGGCACGTAACAAGACAACTACCTCCTCACCATTATCAAATAGCACAAACCCACCTTTTAAATACACCAAAAGTTATAATGTGGTCCAAATTTGAGGGAAAGGGTTAAAACTTGGCTATGAACAACAAGCAAAAGTGGTAAAGCGTGGGTAGGAAACAAAGAGAGATGGTCCAAGAAACATGGTGAAGAAAAATTGTGGTGGATAAGAAAGGTGAGAAGTATGAGAAGGGAGAGAGATAAGGGAAAAGAAATGCATACCTTGTAGTCGAACACCGAGCATCCTCCCTTTTTTGTTTTTTTTTCAAAATTTTTGTAATTTTTGTAATTTTTTTGTTTTTGGCAAACCTACACAAAGCAAACATAAAAAAAGGAAAGGAATAAAAATTCAAACACACAAAAATAAAAATAAAATGAAACTACTTGGGTTGCCTCCCAAGAAGCGCTGTTGTTTAACGTCGTTTGCTCGACGCAGTTGCCAACTTCCATGCTCAAGAAGCTCTCAAAGCTCTCAAGTGAAAAACCTGCAAAAAGTCTCTCGACAAGCATACATAGCAAAATAATACATATATATTAGCAATAATAGCAGTCAATGATCTTGTCAACTTGTCAACCAATCGAGAATAGTTACTGTATAAGGGTAGCATATTAACCCAACTAATCACATGTGGATCCTTCTCAAAAACTTCTCGATGTGGCTTAAGATTTGGTTCAATTCGAGGAATGCTATCAAAAAACAATTTCATACTAATAATGGGTTCATTAGTCAAACAAGGGTCAGATGGTTGAGGAGATATTCGATCTAAGATCATTGAAGGTTTATGGACAAAAAAAAGAGACTCATCCATAGATATTAGAGCTCGCTCCTCATTCGGTGGAATATAAACCGCAATAACTTTATCGTCCTCATCTTCTTTTACATCATCCTTTGACCCATCCTCTAAAAGCTCATCAACATCCCTCAAAGAAACAAACATCTCACTCTCGTGGGAAAGAACACTAGGCTCAATAACTCTTATAGGTTCATCATTAACGAGAAAATTTTTATTGGGCTCATTAAATTCATCATTCCTCATCAAACAAGGGGGTGGAACATTCAACTCTACCTCTAAACATTGGAAAGCCATGAAATTAAAGAAATCCCAACACTCATCAACTGACATGTCTGAAATTCTCCCATTACTCATATTGTGCCAACTTCCATGTTTTATGGTTGATACCTTTTATGACATCAGTAGCATAAATCATAATCAGAGTAAAAATGACCACGAGCGCCAAGATAGTCAACGCAAATTTTTAATCTAGAGAAGAACTCATGAAAAGGTTCATTATCTAATTGACTAAGCTTGAAAATAGCCATAGAGCATCACAATCAAGAGAAACAAACAATAAATCAAACGCTCAACACACAAAAGACAAATAACACCAATTCCCCGGCAGCGGCGCCAAAATTTGGTAGTCAATTGTCGTGGGTTGTACCAAATTAATTCAATACTTATCCTAAAACTATGTAGTAGGGCAAGCAAGTTCGTATCCACAGGGAATTAGTTAATGTCTGAGTATGTAACGTCGATTGGGTAACCAATTGGGGGGGGGGGTTTGATTGAGTATTGGTAAGTTAAGCAAATGTAAAAGCAATTAAAACAAAGATTGAAGTTAATTAAAGAGAAGTCTTGGTTTATGTTTCAATCCACCAACAATTATCAATTGATCATCGATATTCACCTAATTCAATCCTGTGAGCAAATCGTTGCGAAATCGAAATTCCTATTCCTCCTTTAGTAATTAACTCAAACGAATTAGCGTATCAAAGTTAATTCTAACTATTAATCAACCTAGAACACGCGCCTAGATATATTTCAATAGAAGCAATATGATCTAGAAGAATTTCAACGAAGATAATCAATTCAAACACACGCGGCTTAAATCGAATATAAATCAATTCTCTCTACAACAATCTAACGTTGAATCAGCAATCAATTAGAAAGATGCAGTTGCTACGAATTGAGCGATAGAAACATACAAGTACTATACTAGTAGCGCTCCTAGCAAGAACAAGTATAAATCATGCAATATTAGGGCAAGAGAATTGAAATTACTCACAAAGAAATTGAATAGATGATAATCTCACAATCTGACGATAATTGACGGCTTCAATTCACAATAACCAAGATGGAGGAATTAGTTCTCCATAGAGTTCTTCAATAATCCCAAAATAAGTCTTCAATTGCTAAGTTATGAAAATAAACGTAAAAAATAGGTTTAACAGTCTCCCGAATAGAAATAAAGAACATAAACTAAATACGGAAAATATCCGTCGCAGTGGGCCGCGGACCGCCCTGGGAAACCAGCGGACCGCACCTGGATTTCCGCGGACCGCGGCCAGCTCTCTGGTCCCGTCTTCAAACTCGCATAACTTCTTCGTTACTTATCTGGTGGAGGCGTGTAACCACCTTTTGGAAAGGTAAAATCATGAACTTTCATCTCCAATTGGTTCCAAAGCTAAATTCCAAATATTTTGAGAGATAGGAAGCTCCAAAGTTTGTCTTGCATAACCGGATCGAATTTCGGCATTCTTGAGATTTCAAATGGTCATAATAACCACTAATTGTTGTATCAAACACAAATCACACCAAATAACATAATTAGCAGTCAAATGATACAAAAACCAACGTTAAACACCTCAAAAACCCGACTTTAACCACAACGAAATAGCGCACATCAGTTCCTCGCTCTCAGGGTACTCATCATCTTCCATTGGTTCACTTTCACTTGAGTCGACACTGAGTACATTGATTAAAAACCCATCTAAACAATGAGCCAATTCCTCATTCAGATTGAGAACAGTTTTACTTGCCACATCAGTGTCCATGAATCACGTGCCTCCCTCTAGGGTGACAACTCCAGCTTCAGTCATGAACTTGATCTTTCGATGCAGGGTAGACGGAATGGCTTCATAGCGTGGATCCACGGCCGTCCTAATAACAAGTTGAAACATGCCGGAATGTCGATCACCATGAAGTTCACTTTTCGTGCCATGGGTCCGAACTCTTAATCTTGGGACACAATCCCTAAAACTTCCCTTTTAGCATTGTCGAACCCTCTAACCCTTTCTTTGGACGGCTTTAAGTGATCATTTGAGTACCCAAGTTTTTGGAGGACTCTCAGGGGACACACATTTGCGCCTGAACCATTATCGACAAGAACCATGGGCACCACTTTGCTGTTGCATTCGACCGTGAGGTGCAAGGCGTTATTATGAGGGACATCATCAGGTAGATCATCGTCACTAAACACAATGGCGGTAGACACAGGGTGAACAAGGGCGAACACCTCATCCGGGGATATGGAAGGTGAGACGGCTACTTCATTCAATAATTTCAAGACCGCGGCCCTATGAGGTTGTGAATGCATTAGTAACTGCCATAAGGAGACATTTGAGTTCACCTCTTTCATCCTTTTGATGGCGTCCATGGCCTCACTTTCATCTGCGGGAAGCTCTTTTCCCTTTTCTTTTCTTTTCAAAGCTTCTAAGGGACTTTTCTCCTCGAGGTGCGATGGTTTGAAGTGTCTTCCGGTTCGCGTGAGGTGGGCAACCACAGAGTCCTCCTCATCACTGAGGTCCTCCAAACAGTCTGGGCCTACAATTGTGGAATTAAAACCTTCAGTCGAGCTCTTCACGCTCACTACAAGAAAGTGGATTTTTAGCCACAAGTTTTGGCAACAACTTTAAAGTCGTGGCTAAAATTCGTTTTTGGCCACGCCACATTGTTGCCAATAATTTCATTTTAGTTTCCCCCCAAAAACAGGATCAGCGTGGGGCATTTTGGAAATTTCATTTTTTGGCCACAAGGGCTTCTCGTTGCTAAAAAAAATTGTAGGTTTCGCCACAACCCCGAATTGTTGCAAAAACACACACGGGTTTTTAGCCACAAGATGTTGTCGTTGTAGTAAAAGAACCCGTATTTAGCCACAAATATGTTGTTGCGAAAAATTTGATGCCTTTGACCAAATAATTAAAAATAATGTAACTTTACCCTTATCCCTCATTTTCTCCGCCATTTCCCCCTTTCAACCAAAGAACAAAGTTTCTACCCACTTCTCCTCCTTTCTCGCTCTTCCCACTCGTGCGTCCTCCTCTTCGTCCATTACGATTCCTCCTTCGTCAGCCGTCATGAGCAATGCGTCGTTGCCGGAGCTGCTCTTCATATGTGCGAATCCCCTCAAGCCGCGGTCTTTGCATTGTTGGTTACATCTCCAAATTGATTTCAAATCTCCTTGAGGTGTAATTACTAATTTGAATTCCTAAAGCTGTTTAACAATAATGGTGGAATTTTTTTCATACTCCTAATTTGGTTATGTTCAATGTTCAAAGCCCTAATTCTAATCTAGAATTTGGGTGTAAATTCTTGGTATGTTGATATCTTGTTTTGGGTAATCATATATAATGGTACTTATTATTTGAATTAGGTTTAAGAAATATTAGAACTATCAATTCCTCATTTGCTCTAGATTTTCATTAGGTTTAAGAAATATTTTTCCGATTTTCCCTGCTTTTTAATTTAGAGATTCTATCCTCATGAAATTCCAATTTTTGATAGTGTGTTGGTGTCTACATGTAAAGTTTTAGCCACTTCCAGTGATAATGATGTTTTATCCCAAAATCTTGAATCCTTTTACATTATTAGTTCCTTGAGTTTAATGCTTAGATTTCTAGTTTCTCCCCTTTCTCTCTCTTTGTATCTTTTTGTTGTTGGTGGGCTTGGTTTAATTTTCATAAATTTGTGTTACTCATATTGATGTCTTTGGTAGTACATTTTGGTCGTCGTGTTTGGTATATTGTTGGCAGTTGGCGTGTTAAGACGTGTCTGAGTTGCACATCCTTCACTTCGTGTATGTCTCCATGGCCGACATTTTTTGTTCTTTCAATCCATTTTATACTGTTGCGTGGTCGTGGCATGTGGTAGCAAGTGGTGGGTGCCTGGTCTATAGAATTTCAGAACATTCACTAAACTGGTCACCCAAAATATATGTCGTTCACTAAACTGTAGATTTCAGTAATGTCGGTGATGCGAGTTCTTAAATTTTAGTGTCTGATTCATTCTTACCTTGGTAGTGTAATAAGCTCACCGTGAGCATACATTTTTCTGTCCATGGGTTGGTATTGATTTGCTCGCAATCATGAATGAACTTGCAATTTGTAAATCTGAACTTGTTCCTAAGTGGGGTAATGTATGCCAATCTTCCACATTCTAGCCAATCTTCTGATTATTGGTTGGGGTTATTTACTGAAGTAGTTTTGCTCTTAAACTTCCGCTGTAAAAGAATAGTGGTGATGTTATCATGTATAATGCTTCCAATACAGATATGACGATCGATGCGACGATGCTTTACTGGAGAACATTTGAGACATGCCTTTCTTATTGCTGCAAAGTGATGAATATTTTGTTGGCTATTCATCTTCGCCCATAATGGTAGGAATGCCCTCTTCATAGAGCTTTAGTATGCTGATCAGAACGTGTGTTTTGCGATTATGTTCTTATTTTCTCATATAAAGAGATTTCGAATGTTGATTGTCTTGCTGCATATATATTAATTTGTTTGCATGATTTGAATAAAAGCTTGCCTAGTGCTTGATCAAGTGCTTGATCAACAAATAAGGGTATATACTCATTTTTTTGGTATGAACGACATATTATTATGTTAATTTTTTTTTTGTCTAAGATTCTCCAGCTAGGTATATATTTTCATGGTTCATTAGTAACTATTTTTAAAAAAAATCTCTATACGCAATGGAAACTTGATACATTTCCGCATTTTTACTAAGTTCGTTGACACATTTGAAGCTGTAATACTTGTGTGGCACCTTATTACACAATATGTCTTTTGAATTTGCACGTACGCAGACTAGTATGAGGTGAGCGAAACAAACTTCTAGCGGTCTTTAACAATTGTCCTGCTCTACATGCATGTGCATTTTGTTATGCCTTTTGTCAGATGACACTATTGTGCTTGAACTTCTTAAATTTCTAATTCATAGTCTGATCTAATGCACTTTATATCAATTTGAAATTGTGTCCCAACATGAACAATGTAAGCAATAATGACCTTTAATAATTTTCACTGATAATGTTCATGTATGTATGATTTTGCAGGATTTGACTAAGTTACACCTGAATTTGAAGTTGTTTTCCAGGTACTTTGTTTTAGCTGATTACCTATGGTTATACCTCTGAGGTAAATTTCTAATCTTTAACATTGTCAAGTGTCTTTTAGATAGTTAGAATAGTGGTTGTGATTTTGTTATTGTTCGTGGTTTGTGATATGTGATGGATTTGGTGGTAGTGGTGATTGATTATTAGAGCAAAAAATGTGGATTCATGTTGACATAATTCAGCTTAGGTGGCCACAGTAAATGAAACTCTGTCAAAATATTCTTAGAAATTAGTTTTGTTGGTTCGTACGAGTAGTTCTACTTGTAGTTATTGGTGGTTAGGACTGATTTAGCTGGTGGTTGTATAGATAATGCTAGCGGCTTTTGCGTTGGCCAGAAGTAATATGTAGTTATGTTGTAGATGAAGGGATTTTATGAGGTCTTGATATGCGGCAAAGACTGTGTGCTAACGAGTAGATTTTAGATGCTTTTAGGGGTGTTTGAGCTTGTTCTTAGCATGATTCGTGAGCCATATGATGATGTTGTGAGTGGAGGTTAATTGGTGGTTTTACGATTTGGTTGTGGCTCCAACGCCCGACGTGCAGACTTAGCACGACCCCTAAGAAGCCCTTGGAGCTAGCACGAGGAAAAGGAGGAAACAGAGCTCCTCGGACCGAGAAACACCTATCTCGGTCCGAGGAAGAGATTTCTTGGGCCGAGACAATTCTGCCTCGGTCCGAGACGACTGGCTCTCGGGCCGAAAGGACTCTTCCTCGGTCCGAGATTGGCGCCTTTGGGGAATGTTCGTTTGCTTTTTGAGCGGTTGCTTTTTTTTATTGGATTCTTTTGCTTTTGTCTTGTAGTATCTTTTGTAGTTATGTTTAATAAAAGGGGCATGTAACCCCTCCATAGGGATTAACACCATTATCACCCTTCATATTATTTTTCATCTAGTTTTCATTTTAGAGAGAGAAACTCAAGGAGAATTAGTATTTTCATTATGAATTTCTTGTCAAATATTATTGTAATAATTAGTATGGAAGGCTAGTCACCTTCTAGACTCTTGGTGTAATCAAATTCTCTCATCCTATGTATTAGTAAGATTTTCTTCTCTCTAATTTGCCTTTAATTTCATGGTAATTAATTCCTTGTTCTTCAATTGCTTGATTTACCCTTATTTTCTCTAATTGGTTGATTGGATTGAATTGGGTATTTCTTATGCTTGGTTTTTAATTGATGGTTATTGATTATTGACCCTAAAGGAAGCAACTTTCACATGTTTAGTGTATGGTTATGACTAACTTGTGATTGGGGAATTAATTAGGCAACTAATAGATTAGATTTGATTAGTGTCGCGGTTGCGGCTAATTAGATGCTAATTTGGGTTGTTTTTAATCTTTTATTAATCCATGCTCTTCATGCCTTTGGTTTTGAATTGTTTGAGTGGGCACTAGGCAATTTAGGACTTAAAGGAGGGGAATTTGGTAGCGGTTGCTCAAATTCCCCACAAAAGAGGATTAAATGGTGAAAACCGAGATTATCTATGAATGGTATAATTAGAGAGAGTTAAAAATTACTATATTAGGGTGTTTGAATAGATTATCAGCGAGAGTCTCTTTAGTTAATTTGATAAATCGTTTATTTCTTAATTACTCATCTTTCAAACCAAAAAAACCCCCCATTTATTGTTTTTATTTCTTTTGATTATTTATTTTCCGCATAGAATTCGCATATTAGACTTCCCCCTCTTCCTCGTGTTCGATAACCCACTTATTCTATCTACCTTAGTTAGTTTTGTGGTAATTTGACTAGATTTAACGACAATCTACGTGTCAAATTTGGCGCCGTTGCCGGGAATTATGAAGAGGTCAATGTCGTGGATGGTTTTCAAGGGAATTCTACAAGAAGATATGACCCATATTCAAACTCATACAATCCGAGTTGGAAAGATCATTCTAACTTGAGGTATGGCAACAATCAAGAACTTAACCGTGGCTACAATCAAGAGAGTAACCGGTTCCAAGGCCAAGGAAGTGGAACCTACTACTCTCAAGGGCCTAGGGACGGGAACTACAATCAAGGGGGTCATGGCAACTTCAATCAAGGTCAGGGGGGTGGAAATAACTTTCAAAATGCTCGTTTCCAAGCTAAACCACCTCTCTCCGGCCAACAATCTCAAGGTGGTTCCTCATCTTCAATGTCCACGGAAGAGATGATCAAGGCATTGACCCTCAATGTGACGAATATGCAAGCTTCTATGGTTCAAAATCAACAAGACACGAAGGCAAGTATTCAAAATCTTGAAGGTCAAATGAGCCAACTATCTAATGCGGTGAATCGGCTCGAATCAAGAGGTTCCACCAAATTCCTATCCCAAACCGAGACGAATCCCAAGAAAAATGTGTGTTTCGTGAGTCTACGGAGCGGTAGGAAGCCACATCAGCCGGATGATCGAGGAAAGGATGAAGCTTGGGTCGAGGATGTGGAAGATGAGAGCAACAATATGTCGGGAAATGAATTCCCTCGGCTCGAGGAGCATCCAGCTCGGGTCGAGGGTGGTAGGAGTGCAAGGCACTCTACTGGAGGGTCCACCCAAGTCGGGAATATGGTACCTAGATTGGGGGAAGAAATTAGAGATTTTGTTGGGTATGGAGAAGACCAGCTCGAGAAAAGACCAACACAAGCCGAGGAGGACATCCCTCGGGCCGAGAGAAGACCGAGGAGCACTTCTCTCGGCCCGAGGAGCTTATACGGGGAAAAAGGCATCCTGTTGACTTTTCTCTGTCCGAGAGACACCTATCTCGGACCGAGTATAACCTGTCTCGGTCCGAGACTATTTCCTCTCGGTCCGAGGTGAATATACCTGGAAAACAGAATTCTATTGCATTCTCTCGGACCGAGGAGGAAGTGTCTCGGGCCGAGAACGACCCCCCTCGGACCGAGGATGATCCTTCTCGGACCGAGACATCTGTTTTTCATAAAGTTTTGCTCGGTTCTTCTATGTTACATGATGATGATGTGGAGGCGGACGTACCATTTCCCGAGGCTCTTTAGAATACTCGGAAGCTCAAGAAAAACAATACGGAGATGTACGCCCTCTTCCAAGATTCTAAGGTAAATATACCTTTTCTTAACTTTGTTAAATGTATGCCTAAGGTTGGAAAATTTGAGAAAGACATGTTAACACCCAAACGCACACCTAGGCAAAAGTTGAAACAAAAAGGTAAGATGAGTGAACATGTCTCGGGTGTTTTTCAACGTCGATTACCAAAAAAAATGTCGAGACCCCGGGATGTTTACAATTCCATGCTCTTTAGGTGGAAGGAAGTTTAGTCGTGCCATGTTGGATCTAGGTGCAAGTATCAATGTGATGCCCTTTTCGGTTTTTGAATCTTTGAAACTTGGTGAATTGGATGAAACTGATATTGTGGTACAATTGGCCGATAGATCTAATGTTTACCCGAGAGGTGTGGTCGAAGATGTTTTTGTGGAAGTCGACTCTTTGGTTTTTCCTGCCAATTTTTATGTCATTGATATGGATCATGATCTACATGCGGCACCTATACTTTTAGGTAGGCCATTCTTAAAAACGGCTAAAACCAAGATTGATGTTACTAGCGGTTCTCTAACCATGGAATTCGAAGGAAAGCGTGTGAAATTTAATGTTTTTGATTCCATGAAATATCCTATGGATGTGCATTCAATCTCATGCATTGATGTTATAGATCCGATTGTGCAACGTGTTTTTAACTCCAAGTGTGATGAACATGACGATATGCTGTGCATTGGTGATATGGATAGGATAGAGTGTAGTAGTTGTATGCCTATGCCCACTAACTTGCAGGAGTCATTACACGAGATCGATCATCATCCATGGAAAAACCGGCATGCCAAGCAAATTCCGTTGGACGTATCCCTTGAGAGACCTAAACCTTCAATTGAAGAGGCACCGGAGGTCGAGCTTAAGGAACTCCCAAAAACCTTGAAATATGTCTTCTTGGGAAAACGTGAGACCCTCCCGGTAATCATTTCAAGCTTATTGAAGTGTGAACAAGAGGATAAGTTGATCGAGGTTTTGCAAAAGTATAAAGAAGCCATCGGATGGAGCATAGCCGATATTCATGGGCTTTCGCCCTCCATATGCATGCACAAGATTAACTAGGAGGAGGGGGCGAAACTCGTGAGACAACCTCAACGACGTCTCAATCCTCCAATGTTGGAAGTGGTCAAGAAGAAGGTCATCAAGCTCTGGCAAATGGGAATCATTTTCCCCATCTCCGATAGTGAGTGGGTGAGCCCAACTCAAGTAGTCGCCAAGAAAGGAGGGGTGACGGTGGTGGAGAATAATCAAGGAGAGAAGGTGCCGACACGACTTTAATCCGGATGGAGGGTTTGCATTGACTACCGACGGTTGAATGCCGTAACAAGAAAAGACCATTTTCCATTGCCCTTCATCGATCAAATGCTAGAGAGGCTAGCCGGGCATAGATATTATAGCTTCTTGGATGGTTATTCGGGTTATCTTCAAGTTCCTATTGAGCCCGAAGATCAAGAGAAAACGACTTTCACTTGCCCTTTTGGAACGTTTGCGTATAGGAGAATGCCATTCGAGCTTTGCAATGCCCCGGCCACCTTTCAAAGGGCAATGATGAGTATCTTTTTGGAGCATATAGAGGAGTTCGTTAAGGTGTTCATGGACGACTTTACGGTGCATGGGGATGATTTTGGGCAAGCTCTAGACCACCTTGAATAGGTGTTGAGTCAATGCGTTGAATCTAACCTAATTCTCAATTCGGAGAAATGTCAGTTTTTGGTAGAGAGTGGGGTAGTGTTGGGTCATGTGATCTCGGAAAAGGGGATTGAAGTGGATCGTGCCAAAGTGGATGTTATTTCTACACTACCTTACCCGACGAGTGTGAAAGAGGTGAGATCATTTTTAGGACATGCGGGTTTCTATCGCCGTTTTATCAAGGATTTTTCTCAGATTTCCTCACCCATGTGTGCTCTCCTCCAAAAAGAAGTGGAATTTGATTTTTCCGACACATGTAAAGCCTCTTTTGATGAGTTGAAAGCCCGGCTTGTGTCCGCTCCGGTTATTCAACCTCCAAGATGGACCGCCCCCTTTGAAATTATGTGTGACGCAAGTGACTTTGCGGTCGGAGCCGTCTTAGGTCAAAAGGAGGGGAGGGCAAGCCACGTGATCCACTATGCATCCGTAATGCTAAATGATGCTCAAAAGAACTATACAACTACGGAGAAAGAAATGTTGGCCGTAGTTTCTGCATTGGAGAAATTTCGACAATACCTTTTGGGCACCAAGGTGGTGTTATATAGTGATCACGCGGCCATACGGTATTTGATGAACAAAAAGGAGGCTAAACCGAGACTTATCCGATGGGTCTTGCTCTTCAGTGAGTTTGATGTGGAGATTCGGGATAAAAAGGGTGCGGAGAATGGGGTTGCCGATCATTTTAGCCGAATTATGCATGACAAGGGCTCACCTTATAAGTATGACAAGATTGAAGAGAAATTTCCAGATGAGATCCTCTATTCCATCAATGCAAAGAAAATCACGCAACCTTGGTATGCCAATATCGTTAACTTTTTGGCATCCAACAAATTTCCCCCGAATTTCAACAAGGCTCAAAGAGATAAATTGAGGAGTGACGCACGTTTCTACATGAGGGATGACCCGTACTTATGGAAGCATGGTTCGGATGACGTCATAAGAAGATGCGTGCCCAATGAAGAGGTAACTTTCGTCCTTGTTTTTTGTCATTCACATGCTGTTGGTGGTCACTTTGGGTCCAAAAGAACCGCTCAAAAGGTTCTTGATAGCGGGTTTTATTGGCCCACCCTTTTTCGAGATTCGTATAACTTTTGTCAATCTTGTGACAAATGTCAAAGGGTGGGAAATAACTCCCGTAGGAATGATGTTAGAACCTAAGGTGGTTTAGACACTCTAAACAACACTTAATAACTCTATTAAGTTGAACTTTAGGTGGGGATCGATTTGCATGTAGTTAAAAACAACTAAAAAACCGAGTTTAAAGATCGTATACCTTGTTTTGGCTCTAGGTTGTGCTCTCCTTTACTAAGGAGTGTCTTGAGTTGCTTAACAAGGATGATCCTCCTTCCAAACTTTGATTCTTGAACTCTTTTAATCTCCCACGGCACGTACCAAAGGATTCACGAGAAAACCGAGTTATTATGTACTAGTAATAACTCAGTTTACCCCAAAAACAAAATAGCCCTAATCCCTAACAATTAGGATCAATTAGGGTGAAGTATTTTTGTGTTTAGATGTGTTTTTGAGCTACATGCAAAGCTCAAAAAACTTGGTGGCTATGGTGAAATAGTTGGCTCTTTTTAGAGAGGAAGAAGATGATGATTCTTTCCTCAATTTTTTGGGTTTTTTATTTTTGTGTTGAAAATGATTAGTCCTCTAAGTCTAAACATGGATTAGACTATATATAGTGGTGGGTTAAATTAGTAAATCAAATTCACTAATTTGCCCCCACTAACATTAACCAACCTTTAAGGTATAACAAGGTTAATTTAGTCATTTCATAACTTAACTAATTAAGTTACAATTAACTATTATATATTGATATAATAATTATATCTAATCATATTTTAGCTAATAATTACAACTCTTGTAATTAATTCTAGCTAAATTTGTCACGACTGACAAATCACAACAATACCCGTATAATTACTAATCTCAAATTTAGTAACTTATACACTGATAAAATTTCTATTTTATCAGTGGTTTATTTATTATCAATTATCTTATAATCAATAATATAATAAACTCTACAGCCTGATACTAAACACATTGTCAGTTAACTATTAACTGGCTAACAGGAGTTCATCACGTTATCCTATATAGGTATGACCGATAGGGATCAGTCGATCTCCGCCATCTTACGACGACAATAACGTCAAACCCTAAACGGCCAATCGTTATTGATTTACGTTGATCAACTGATAAGTTCATCTTATAAACCGATCCCTGTTTATTCCATAATTGAGATTTATTAATCAACGCACTATTGTCGGAGGACACTAGTCCAACAAATGAGATGCCTCAAACTCCCATTATATTTTGTGAAATTTTCGATGTTTGGAGCATTGATTCCATGGGACCTTTTCCCAATTCCCACGGCCACTACTACATTTTATTAGCCATGGACTATGTCTCCAAGTGGGTGGAGGCAAAGGCCACGAGGACTGACGATTCTCGTGTAGTGGTGGAATTTCTTAGATCACGAATATTCTCAAGATTCGGCATCCCCGAGGCATTGATTAGTGACAAGGGGACTCACTTTTGCAATAGAACGGTTAGCGCCTTGCTCCAGAAGTTTTATGTGGTCCACAGGGTGTCAACCCCTTATCACCCACAAACCAATGGGCTAGCTGTAACAACCCTAAATTTTGACTGAACTATAAATAGAAATAATTTAGAATTGTCACGCCGCAATTGACTACCAAGTCAATTGCTAGGCTAGAAATTCGATTACAATAAACCAACGAAAGATAAAATAGCGAAAGTCTTTAAATGTCGAACTACAATTCTCAAAACGGAATTCAAAATTACATAACCAAATGAAATAGTCCAATAGACGATTAAGAAACCCCAGCATGTTAACGTCCCTCAAGCAAGAATCCAAACTCAACAAGACCTGTCAACTATGCCATCAAAGGATGACATAGGCCCCAAAACATGGTAGGGAACGAACCAGAATAAAGAACGTCAGCATACAGGCTGAGTAAGAAGCACAAAACACAAGCGAACAAAAGATACGCGCCTTGAGGCGCGTAGCTAACAATTAATAAACAAGCGTTATAATAGAAAATCGTTACAACGATAATACAGCGCGATAATCCCCATGTCGCTACAAGATCCGACGGTCTTGCTACATACGTTTAATCAAGGCTGGGCTCCTACCCCAAAGCCACCACAATCTCGAACCAGCGCGAGCGAGAGGAGTACAAACACGCCCCTAACAACTTAAAGTGTGCACACCCTTCGCTAGGGATCCAGTAGGATGCGTACCCCTAGGAGGAAAGTCTATTAGGAGGTCGGTAGCTAACCCGACCTTAAACTACCTTGATCAGAGGTATAGAGGTGACCGATCCTAGTCGCGTCACCTTACTCTAAGTTTTCATCGTCATACAATATCATTATCATAAACATTAGTGTACACAATCATACGCGCGTAAACAATACATTATACAGTCGTTAATATAACATAAATCATACAAATCACATCAAAATCACAAAGGAGCAATAACGACGCACACGCTCGGCCGAGAGGCCGAGCTGGGCGAAATCAAGAGGCCGAAGAGCCGGTTCTTTGTACCGAAAGGCGGGAGCGCTGCAAGCTTAATTCAAATGACATTGATACAAAAACAGTAGGGCAACGATAGGGATAATATGTAAGCAACGGTCATTGGAAACAAGGTTAGTATCAAGATGAGATAAACTTTGGAGTTTAGATTTCGTGGTTGGGATTGTAACCAACGTTCTTACCTTACTAGCGAAATCACAAGATCAACTCAAGACTTAGAACGGTACTTCCTCGAATACACAACCTAAAATCAATCAACAAAACACTAATTACTAACCATCACTCTACTAGTGCAAACAAGGCAACTCTACCTTAGATTTCTATGCTCAAACGATCTCCAAACGACACCAAATTCGCACAACACTTTCCCAATCATACCAATAACATAATCCCATCAACAAATCATCAAAACATCCGTAACAATACTCAAATTAGGGTAAAATCAGATCTAGACAGAATGTATTTTTCACGTTAAAAACATCTTAGAACATCCCTAAATCAAAACCACATGTTTAACCAGTCATAATAATCAACCCCTCCAAAGACTACACAATTCTAATCATAACATCATCATTAAATCATTATAAACTCAATCACAATAACCCTAATTCACAAACCCAATATTTCATGCCCATAAAAACAATTAATTACAACTATAAACCCAAACATAAATAATCACCATCAAATTCATGCGTAAACTTCAATTAACATGAATATACAAAAAGCCCTAATCTGAAAATTATGAGAATTGGGTAAAGAAACATAAAACTCTCTATGTAAAGTCGAGAGAGAGGGCAAGAGGTGAGTGGCGGTGTGCGGCGGCGGCCAAGGGCGGCGCTCGGCGGTGGTCGGCTGCCTCGGGAAGGGCCGCGCTCTTTCTCCTTCTTCTTCTCTTCTCTCGGCTTCTCCTTCTCTCGGCTTCTCCTTCTCTCTTCTCTTCACGATTCTTTAATTTTTTTTTTGTGTTTGTTAAAAGTGACGTGAGAAAGAGGAAGGGAGGGTTTGGGTCTTATTTTATTTTTTTGTAGAAAGTAGTATGGGTTTAGTAAGTGTATTTTGGTAATTTTACCAAATCGTTGCCCAATTAGGAAAGTGTCTCCAAACGAAAAGTATACCCTAACTTCCAAAATAGATTTTCATATCCTTAAAATGGAATTCTCCCAATACTTTACACAATTCAAGTAATCCAAAAATATGGGGTGTTACAATCTTCCCCCCTTAAACGAAGATTCGTCTCGAATCTTAAAACCCATCCTTTTAAAAGACAAGCTCTTAACTAGTAACATTGATCACAGGGTAAACTGAGTATTTGGTAGGATAGCATAAGGTCATAAGAACTTCCTCGAGGGAGAACAAGAAAAAGGGTATTAGAAAGAGAATTTAAAAATAGTAACAATTCACAAAGAAGAAGAATCGGCAAACATATGAATCAAAACACGTAGATCACAGCAAACAAGCATTTACAAACAAAGCGCGCAAGGCTCTCATCCCCCTTAAAATGAAGGTTCATCCCGAACCGAATATACCTTAAGTAAACAGATGAGGGTAGTTATCACGCATAACCGACTCCACTTCCCAGGTTGCTTCCTCAACGTTGTTATTACACCACAAAACTTTCACCATGTGCGTCTCAGCTCGTCGAGTTTTACGCACCTTATTGTCCAAAATTTTCAATGGTGCCTCTTCATAAGTCATGGTCTCATCTAACTCGATGGTTTCTGGGTTGAGTACATGTGACAGGTCCCTAACGTATCGTCTGAGTTGGGAAACGTGAAACACATTGTGAACCTTTTCGAGATTTGCTGGCAAGTCTAACTTATAAGCGACTTCACCAACTCGCTTGGTCACCTTGTAGGGTCCGATGAACTTAGGACTCAGCTTCCCTTTCTTCCCGAACCTCATTACACCTCTGGTAGGTGACACTCGGAGTAGTACCATGTCGCCCTCATTAAACTCTACCTGACTGCGAGTCTTATCTGCATAGCTCTTTTGTCTGTCCTGCGCAGCCTTGAGTCTCTCCTGAATTAGTTTGACTTGGTCGGTCAGTTCTTGGATGTAATCTAGACCCAAAACCATCGTTTCACTGATGTCATTCCAACAGATTGGACTCCTGCACTTCCTACCGTATAGTGCCTCATATGGGGCCATCTTGATTGAGGCTTGGTAACTGTTGTTGTAGGAGAATTCTATCAAATCCAGCTTGTCCTCCCAGCCACCTTGGTACTGTAAAGCACAAGCTCTTAGCATATCTTCCAAGGTCTGATTTGTCCTCTCTGTCTGACCATCCGTTGCAGGGTGGAATGCGGTACTCATTAAAAGTTTTGTTCCTAAGGCTTCTTGTAGTTTCTTCCAGAACCGAGAGACAAAACGTGCATCGCGGTCGGAGACGATCTCCTTTGGAGTACCATGAAGTCTCAGTACATGATGTATATAAGCATCGGCTAACTGTTTCTTTTTCCACGTGTCCTTCATTGGTATAAAATGTGCACATTTCGTCAATCTGTCCACTATCACCCAAATCATATTGTTGCTCTTAGGCGTCCTAGGTAATCCAGCAACGAAGTCCATGGATATGGAATTCCATTTCCATTCTGGTACTGGTAAGGGTTGTAATTTACCTTGAGGTCTCTTGTGTTCGCTCTTAACCTTTTGGCAAACTTAACACCTAGCCACGAAATCAGCCACATCCTTTTTCATTCCTGCCACCAGAACACTTTCCTCAAATCCTGGTACATCTTGTTCCCACCTGGATGTACCGAGTATTTGCTTGCATGAGCCTCAGATAGGATTATATCCCTCAATGTGGCGATGTTAGGTAAGCGGACTCGATCCTGAAATCGAATTATCCCATCTTCACCTCTTTTGAACAATTCTGGCTCCTTTGCTACTTTATCCGTTACTAGCTTGTCAGTCTTCTGTAACTCCTTAATCTCCTCAAAGATGTCATTCTCAATCGATTTTGTCCCCGTGGTTACTCCTGGTTCTGTCAACTGAACCCTGAAATTGAGAAACTCATTTCTTAATCTTTGTCTTTGAACAACCAATTGTACTGAATGTAGAGACTTCCTGCTCAGTACATCAGCTACAACATTTGCTTTCCCTTCGTGATACTGTATCTCCATGTCGTAGTCTTTGATCAACTCTAACCATCTCGTTTGTCGCATGTTTAACTCTTTCTGGGTGAAAATGTACTTTAAACTCTTATGGTCAGAGAAAATCTTGAATGTAACTCCAAACAGGTAGTGTCTCCACAGTTTCAGTGCAAATATCACAGCTGCTAGCTCCAAATCGTGGGTCGGGTAGTTTTCCTCATAACTCTTGAGCTGCCTAGACGCATAGGCGATTAGTCTCCTGTTCTGCATTAGGACACAACCCAAACCATTCTTTGAAGCATCAGTGTACACCTCGTACGGTATTTTCTCGTCAGGTAGTGCTAAGACTGGGGCCGTTGTTAACCGCTCCTTTAGAACCTGAAAGGCTTTCTCGCAAGTCTCATCCCATTTATACTTGTTGGTTTTCTTCATCATGGTCGTCATTGGTTTAGCAATCTTTGAGAAATCCTTCACAAATCTCCTGTAATAGCCTGCAAGTCCCAAAAAGCTCCTAATTTCTGTTACATTCTTAGGGATCGGTCAATCCTTTACCGCCTTGATCTTAGCTGGGTCTACAGCAACTCCGTCCTTGGATATCACGTGTCCCAAAAATGCTACCTTATCCAACCAGAACTCGCACTTCGAGAATTTACAGTATAGTTGTTTTTTCTCTCAAAATCTCCAGTACGATCCTCAGGTGGTTCTTATGTTCCTCTTCAGTCTTGGAGTAAATTAGAACATCATCAATAAATACCACCACAAATTTATCCAAGTAAGGTCTGAAAGTGCGATTCATGAGGTCCATGAACACCGCTGGTGCGTTGGTCAACCCAAAGGGCATCACTGTGAACTCATAGTGCCCATATCTAGTTGAAAAAGCTGTCTTTGGTACGTCCTCATCAGCCACTTTCATTTGGTAGTATCCAGACCTTAAATCGATCTTCGAAAACACACTAGCACCTTTCAGTTGGTCAAACAGGTCATCAATCCTGGGTAAGGGGTATCTGTTTTTTATCGTCACATTGTTCAACTCCATGTAGTCGATACACAATCTCATCGACCCATCCTTCTTTCTGACAAATAATACAGGTGCTCCCCAAGGTGAAACACTCGGTCGCACATAACCTTTTTCCACCAACTCGTCAAGTTGCTTCTTCAATTCCTGCATCTCTACCCGTGCCATTCGGTAGGGTGATTTAGCAATAGGGCCTGTTCCTGCGACCAAGTCAATCTTGAACTCAACCTCCCTTCTAGGTGGCATTCCGGGAATTTCCTCAGGGAATACATCAGGGTATTCGTTTACTACCTCGACGTCGCCTATCTCGGGGTACTCTACTCGGGTGTCTCGTACATGACACAAGAATAGGGGTTCATTCTTAGCTAGATGCTTCTTCAGATTCATGGCAGACACAAATTTTATCCTTGGTCTTTTCGGGAGTACACGATAGGTCACATGAGCATTTTTTTGTCCTCTAAGTGGAATCTTTCATATCCAACAGTCTATTCTCGCCTTATATCTACCCATCCAATCCATTCCCAATATTACATCAAAATTGGTTAGGGGAAAAGCGATCAAATCAGATTTGAACTCATGACCACAAATTACTACAGGCACGTCTTTAAACTGACTCTTACATGCAACACTAGACCCATTAGGCATTGAAAACTCGAAGTCTATTGCTGAACTATCACTAAGTCCACATTTCCCCACAACCTTATCTGCAATAAACGAGTGGGACGCACCACTATCAAACAAAACATTTGCAATTATTGAGTTAACATGAAATTTACCTGATACGACATCGGCGTTTTCAGCCTCTTCTGGATTCATGACATACAGTTGCCCCGTAGCTTTCTTGGCTGGGGTGGCCACACTGGCCGAACCTGCCTGCTTAACTGGAGCTGCATAAGTTGTTCCCTTGGTTGGCACCGGATTTCTGTAAGTGTTATTCGAACCCGCATAACCACTCTGAGCTCTGAAGTTCTGAAACCTATTCGGGGCTACAGACCCTCCTGCAGACGTCGCTGGTGGGTAACCCCGCTTCTTAGAGTAGCAGTCGACGGCTTTATGCCCCGGTTTACCACAATGAAAGCAAGTGATCGGCTCGCCCGTGCAGGTCTTTCCTCTATGGTAAAGCTGGCATTTCGTGCATGGATTGTTCTGAACTGTACCCATACTTTGCGTTCTGTTTGTAGGGTAGTTCTTATATCTGATTTTCCAGCCCCCGTAGACTGTGCCTTCCCTTTGAAGTTCCTAAAGTTCCCTTTTGTATTGGGTATGTTTATCAAATCGAAAGGAGTCTCCTTTCTTTTCCCTCCGATTTCCATGCTCATAGTCTCCATGTTCTGCTCTGCCGTCGTGGCTCTCTCATAACATCCTTTACAATGTGGAATCGTTCAGAGGCCCATCCCTTAACGCTCCAAAGTAGTTTCTTCCTAAAGCTAGTAGCTCTAGAAGACTCTGTTGGGGTTACACTCTCAGCAAATCTATTCAAGTCTTCAAACTTTTCATAAAAATCCTTCACAGACATCCCCTCAATCTGTTGAAGTGCCTCGAATTCAGCCACCTTCTGTTCCTTCAAATGCTCCGGGAAGAACCCTCCTTCTAAGATATGTTTGAAGACTCGCCAATCCCTAAATCTCTCAACAACAGTGCCGTCAGCCATCTTTTCTGGTACTGGTTTGAAGAACTCCTCTTGGATTTTCATCCACCACCTCCCAGCTACCTCCTTTAGGTAAAATGCAGCAAATTTTACCTTCAAGTTGTCAGGAACACCGACAGCTGAGAAGATCCTCTCCATATCCTCCACCCAGTCTAGTAGGATGCTCGGTTCTCCTCTCCCAGTGAAGTTGTCAGGCCGTTGTCTTCTGCACGGCGTCTGACATCTTAGCCAACAGCATATCGTCATCTCCACCTCCATTACCAATACCATTCCATTTGCTGTCCTTTGCAGCATTGTTGGCAGCAGTATTTGCAGCCGCATTTGCAGCAGCATTTGCAGCATTATTCTGTGTCATTTGCTGCATAGCCTCAACCATCACCTGTTGTTGTTGTGCTATTTGTGCCAGAATAGCTGTCAGATCAGGACCATTGTTTCGCACCATTATCTATAAGGTAAAAACGATTGAATCAGTTGTGACCAATTCCATCTCATACTTAACCGAGTACTAAATAGCATAAATCAATAAATATCAAGCAAGGCACAAATCAGACGCTTAGTCAGCGAATTAAGACAAGGAAACAGCTCAGAAGTGTAAATACATCGTAATCAGCATCCGACTATTCGTCTCGTTCGAGTTTAACTTTTCGGAACCTTTCGTTTTGTTTTTTTTTTTCGGGAACACGAATCCTGTTACTGTAGCACGAGTCGTGCCAGGGTCAGCAGCATCGGACGGATGAAAAATTTCAGGCATATCAACAAAACACGCACATTAAGCCTCAGATAGCAATCAATTTCACCAATCTTAGTAAATAAACGAACATTGTAAGAGCATTGGGGTATTGTCCCCAATCTAAAGTACTTAAATAATGTATGCTTGACCAAGGTATAACATAATACTTAACATTAGAGTTTAATAAGAACAACACAACCAACGACTAAATAGAAACTAGGCCTTATGCCTTTTATTTAAGAGCTCCCATTTACTCTCTATGTATCACTACTCGGGTCGGAATCCTCATCATTAGGGACCTCCCCTCCATCATCTGTATCTGAGTTGCTTGTCTTCTGGCTCGACTCCTCACTCGAGCTAATTGTAATTATCTCAGTGTCATTAGGTCCAACAGCGTCTTCATCCTCATCGCTCGTGGGAACTTCCTCAGGTTCCTCTTCCATGTCCACTGGTGCATTGTCTCCAATAGGCGAGGATGGGGGACTAAGAGTTTGGTGATGTTCCTCAACTTTAATTTCTTCTGACTTAACTGGCTAGGTGACCCATGCTCTCGTAGCTGGACCTTCTTCCCTTTCATCATATAGGCTTTGTGAGGTTCCGGGGTAGGGTGACTGTTACCAAGGTTCGAGGGTACAAGTGGTATGTAGATTGGGTGATCCTCAGGTATCTGCATAGGGCTATGGGATATCTCATACTCCCACTCCAGAATTACCTCCAACCTATCCAGATCTATCGGTCTGCCCGATCTGTCCCTTAAGTAGTTAGGATTCCCTGTGAGACATGCATAATAGGCATTCTTTTCTAGTCTAGCTCGAACCTCCTCTCAGCGGGGGTGTGCTTACCAACAGCCCCGGGCTGCCTTTTTAATCCTTGTTTTGAACAAACAATTTCTCTCCCCTTTACTTCAGAACTGTTATACCTATATCTGATATTGTGCAACCTAGTCCCAAAACCCTTAGTACAAGCATAGTCATTATATAACTTATGAGCTTTGTTCATAGAGGGGGCACTCTTCCCTAACAACACAGATTCCGATACTTCTGGTACAACAACTTTCGGATCCCCTAAAAATGATAAAAAAAAAAAAAAAAATCATTTCAGAACATACATCAACCATCCCAGGACAAAAAAGCACAAAAATCATCCTAAAACAAAAGTTAACCATCCTAGAACAAAAAGTTAACCATTTCAGAATATAAAACATTCATTTTATGACAAAACCCAACCATCACAGGACAAAAAGTAATCATTCCAGAACAAACACACAATTTTTAAACAAACCCAACAATCCCACAACAGAAATCATTCATCCTAAGACAAATAAAAATCACATCCGCATGATCAAATATACGAATATCAATGTCGAACCTGCTAGCAATTCTGAAACTTTGCCCTCCATTTTTTGACAAAATTCCTTGTCCGCCATATCCGCAAGTTCGTCTGCCAAATCCACAAGTTCATCATCGATATCCACTACCTCTTCTTCTTTAATTTTGGCGAAGATATCTTCTTCGTTCGCCATCGTCATCGATCACAAAATTCAGCTGTGAAACTTACGCATTAAGTTTCGCAATATTCGGACAGAGGAGAGAGAAAAATGGGCCACGTAGTCCAATACGTTGTTTTTGTGTTTTGTTATTCATGGGCCGCATTCATGATTTTGTTGTTTTCGTTGTTTTTATTATTACTGGGCCGCGTTTTTACAGCACATGAGTTTATTTTGGACAGTACGGTAGTATTTGCCCATTAACGGGTCTTCACGACAAAGGCAACGCAGCCACCAAATTGGCATATACAATTTGCCAGACACCAATTTGGGTTTTGGAAAGTTCACTCACCAATTTGACACATAACTCAGACGAAAAGTACCATGGACTGCAAAGACGATGAATCAAAACCTCTTGCCTCAAAATTTCAATTTCTCATGATACAAAATCGTATGCGTTTGTAGGAGTAAAAATAATTAGTTCTATCCATTCTAAGATTAAGCGCATTGGTGTGTCTCCAGTATAGTCATTTTTTTTCTTGGCTCTATTTTCACGTGTTTTCTGCGACTTTATACTCGCCTAAATGTCAATTTGCGTGAGTCTTACTTAATTTGTGCGCAGAACATGATAATATGTAAGTATTTCCCGAGATCGAAGTCTGCGCCTTTGTTTTTCACTTTGCAGGATTCACTGTGGCGGACTCGAACGTCTTGGAAAACCCCTTGAAGCCGAGAACTTCATGCACGAGCCTTGGGCGAAGTTTTGGGCACAAGATAAAGAAATGGAGCACATTACAGAACCAAGGGACAAAGTTGGGGCGAAAGAAATCAAAACAAGACTCAAGGGCATTAGGGGAATAACAAGACTCAAGGGCATAAGAGTTAAGATATTCCGCACAAGGGTCAACTTCCAACAACCATAACTCTCGTTCTAAAAACGTCGTGAAGGTAACTGAAACTGGAGATGAAAGTTTTTTTTTCTTAGCTTTCCAACGATATATTACAAGCTCACTTTGGCAAAGAGAAGAGAAAGCTACGGCCTTTCGAAGTTAGCTGCACAGACAACTTGCAACTGACCGCGCCGATGACACCCAGGCGCCAGTTCATCGCACCCAGGCCTTTCAAGTTGTTAGGAATAGCTTCCATAACTCCATCATAAAGAGTTTCCTCCAAACGAAGAACAATCTGTTATAACCACTTTAACAGCCTTTATTTCTCCAGTACACCGCACTCAGATTCTTGCTCACATCAAAAGATCAAACACTAGTTATACTGTCTACTCAGCATTCGTGGAATATCAAATATAAGCTGAAAAAATCATAAACTTGAAACCCTGCAAACTCAACCAAGTCAGACAGTACCCTCTTTTTTTTCATTTTTCATTTTTCTATTTATTGTCAAAAGCGAATAGCCGAATACCCCTTCAATTGATTTAGAACCCTTGTTACACTCACTGGCACACACAAGCTCAATCAATCAACACAGTTCGCTATATGCATATGCATCAACCGCCAATACTATTATTGATGTTCTCTAGTGAGATAACAGAACTGGATATGGAGTTTTCAGTAGACTGTGAATGAGAGAAAAGGATATACAAGACCCATAAATGGACGCATACCAAGTAAACCAAGGACCACGACTTCGCTGCTGGATTCCTTGCTAAAAACACATCACCAGCATGAAAAACTACATCCAACTGGCGTACTAGTGATCCCAGGTGCTGCTTCCCAGATTGAATTTTATCTTCTAGCATTCGTAACTTAGGACTGCTTGATCCACATGTCTCTTCTAGATCTTCCCTTGAACTACCAGACATATAACCCCCATCTGTTAAGGACTTATTTTCATCCAGTAACCTCAAAACAGCCTGAAAAAAGTTGCTTAAAACTATAAGACCAATCTTACGAGAGGAGTCATAAAATGTATTACAAAATTCTGGAAGAATAGAAAACCTCGTTTCTGAACAATAGTGTCGCCTTTTCTGAAGAAAGTGTTTCAACCTGGAAAATATGAAAGGGGTTAACGTTGATCAGAGCTGTGAAGCGAAGCACACTGTTTCTTCAAACAAACTTCTATGTTTGGAAATGGCGAAAGTGGCGATTTGCCCCCTACACTTTCACCAATCGTGCAATCGAACACCCTAACTTCTAATTGAGCAATTTACCACCTTAACCTTTTAATTCGTGCAATTTGACACCTATCTCTATTTTTCAACTATTTTGTGTAATATAAACATTTTCCTAAATTCATAAAATTTACATAAAAACATTTGAGCATATTATACAGTAGCTTATACCATAGTTTATACACAAATATGATTTGTATTACACATCTACTTTTACCACATGTTGTCTTCAACTATTCCCTATGACCCTTAACTTATGAAAACAACGCCCAGATATTCACCCAAATATATACTCCAAGCTTCTCTCTCCTCTTGAAAATCTATCCATGACCGAGAGCGAACAATTGAAGACAAACAGGTTGATTGTCTACAACAAGTTTTAGCAAGAATAAATGGAGCACCGTCAAATTGAAGACGAACTTCTCGGATCGATTTGGTTTCCTCAATGATCAGGGAGTCAATTGGCTTGGAGTTATTATGGTGGATCAAATTCAAGCTACATATGCAGTTTATAACTTAAGGGGTTTTATCAAAGAGTTGAAGGAATTAAGGAAACGTGGAGCAAATCAAATTGGGGTTTAAGTTGGAATTATTTATGATGAAGGTACAAATGACGACTTGGAGAACTTTACCAGACAAATGAATTTAGGGTTCCTCTTTTATTATTTGTATTTCACAAGAGATATGTAATGTATTTTCACTGTATAAGCTACGGCATAATATACTAAGATGTTTTTTTGTTTGTTTTTATAATTTATGTGAATTTAGGAAAATATTTATATTACACAAAATAGTTGAAAAATAGAGGTAGGTGTCAAATTGCGCAAATGAAAAGGTTAAGGTGGTAAATTGCTCAATTAGAAGTTAGGGTGTTCGATTGCACGATTGGTAAAAGTGTAGGGGGCAAATCGCCACTTTCGCCGTTTGGAAATAATTATTTAAGAAACAAAACCCCTTTTCTTTTTCAAGAGGGCTTACATGTGAAGACATAAAAGCTAGGGATAAAGATGCAAAGGATGGACAAACTAAAAGACATATGTTGCACCATGGCACTTGCACGGTTGCGCCTCATTACACCTCAGACGGGTCTCGTGGACACAGTTTGCCTCCACACCATACACAGACAGCTCAGTGCGCCTTGAGCCTAGGCGCGCTATTTTAAAACCAAAGTAGCATGTGGTGAGTGTCTGATGCGTTGGGATGTCTGATCAAGTAATGCTCCCCCTCACATTTTGCAGTTAAATACTGCGAGGAACCCCCACCACAAAATAAGGTTGCATACATCCAGCCATGTTTTGATGGGATAATGTCAATGTCATTGGTTTCAACTTTTAACCTCTCTCATTATATTCATACCAAAAACACGAGGACAACTAGGAATAACAATGGTAATTAAGACTTCCTGTTCACTACCCATACTCGGATGTGAGTATCCATCAGACCTCTGCTCCAAGTATATGGGGGCAATATAGAACTGATTCTAGAAAGTTCGAGGTTTTGAGAAGTATATCTCAGAAGAGAATGAAGACGATTTCTTTGGAGATGGTAATCAATAGTTACCACATCTTTGTAAATGGGTAAGACAACATTTCTTAAATATTACTCGTACGAGTATACTGACTATATTCAAAGAACAAATCAACAACACATTTTTTAAGGTCAAAATCTATCAACATTTATAGTGGGAGCATGCATTCTTTCATGTATAACCCTTGTAACCTTATGCCTAGAACTGCAAAAAGATTTTCCCAATGACCCTGATCAAAGACACAACTTGCAAACTGCGACTGACTACTCCCTCCGTTCCTTATAGTTCTTTACACTTTCTCCTTGGCACAGGAACCGAGGAAGGGAGAAAAGTGGGTCATCAAACCCATGTTGGCAGAAATTAGAGGACAGAGAGTGTAGTTAATCCATCCACATTCTTCTTTCTCTCCTCCCTCACCACCTTGACCCACCACTCTGCCACCAGCGATCACTCACCGGCGACATGATCTGCCCGCTAACTCATTATTGCGGCATTGCCGCCCCCCTGTCTCACTCCTCCACTCTCGAAATTTCATTAGTCCTCACCAACCTCCTTGCCTTCGATCTCATCGCCGCCTCCGTTGCCGTTGATCTCCTCGCCATTGGAGTCACTCATCCATGATCTACTAACTCGCCCCTCATCTCTCTCCCACTCACGGCCCACCTATTTTCTTCTCACAATCTCTCTCCTCTCTCTCTCTGCTGCCAATCTCTCCCCGACAGTTGACTTGTTGCTGCGGTTGAGGGCATCCGGTAGGTCAACGTCCTCAAGGAGCGACAACTAACCCGGTCACGGTGGGTCGTCGTCCTCTGGTGGTTATGGTGGTGGATCAAAACTATGAAAAATGGCTTATTAGTATTAAGTAGGGTTATTGGGTACTAAGTGTAAAGGTTAGTGGGTAATTAGTTGGGGTAAAATTGGTTAGAAAAAAATGTAAGAGTGAGATGGTCAAAACACAAAAGTTAAGTGTAAAGAATCAAAGGAAACAAGAATTTTAAGGCTGAGTGTAAATAATCACGTGGAACGGAGGGAGTATGTAAAATACAGTTGACAAAATATTTCAGTTGGTCAATATTTTACCACCATTCTTAAGTCTTAATATTATATTCAAAATAGCCATAATACTGTGTACTAAATAATCCGATATCCATTAATTAAGATAAACATGCTACATGCCGCTTACCAGTTTTCAATTTTTAAACCTCAGCCCTTAGCGCAATGCAGCCCTAGAAACCTATTATCCAATAACTTCTAACTTAAAACCAACCTTTATGGTCACAATATACTTGCTCTCAAAAGATGTGAGACAAACACAGGCAATGAGAGCCTGTAATGACAAGGCACAAGGCAGGAGGTGAAGGCGGGCGCAGAGAGGCGCATAGCTTTAGCAAACTACACTCTGTTTTTAAATTAATATTTCATGAAATAATCATCCATTTTCTTGTCTTCAAGGAGTGTGAACATGTAAAGTAAAAAAAAAATATATAGACATTGCATAGACGCACGGCACACTGCATTATGCCAGTAGCAGCTGGACAAAATGCGCCTCAGAACCTGAAGACTATTTTCTAGGGTGCACCTCAGGCAGGTATCACTGGCAGCTCAGTTAAAACTGCACCCAGGAGCGCTTTTAAAACTAAGGCAGGATATGATTGGTTGTAACTTGTAAGTGGATCAGAAACTCGTATCACAAACAACTGGTCAATATCCACATTTACTCCCAAAGACTTTAAACATCAATGCAAAAATAAACACTCGCAGGAGCGATTGGAATTATTTACCTGCGCTTGTTTCTGAATCAGATGATCTGTCATTTGAGAAAGCCTGCGTTTTAGTTGAACTTCAACTTCAGTGGGTCTTTCAATTTCCTTCACTATCACGTCTATGTCCTCTGACAACTTTGTCGCCTGAGACAGAATTGTCAAATAGGTATTAGAAGTCTCATAATCTATTCACAACACAGCATTTCAATTTTGCTTAGGAAGGGTGAGGAATATGGTGGCCCTAGCTATATGATGTTGTATATGGAAGGAACAAAGCCATAGAGTTCCTCCCAGGACTCTAGCTATATGATCTTGCATTTTAAGGAGTCTCTAATCTTTGTAAATAAAATGGTTTATGATAGCCTGAGGGCTTTAATTCATGTTTCGCTCCTTTAAACAAGTGGGAGTAAGAACCTTTTCTTACTCTATTTTACTTTTAATTGCCAAAGAAATAACAAGTTGGCAGTACACACGATGACAGCGATTCAAGTACTAATTCTCAATAAATTCTGTGTTACCAGCAGCAGAAAGCTTCCAGTATCATGTTTTTTCTGAAATCAAATCTAACATGAAAACCCTTGGTGGTCAAGATCAAATTCGTTTTTTGGATCATCTTATGGAATTATTGAACCTTTCAAAGGCATGGGCATAGTGGGCAAAAGACCAATGCAGATTCACAAAAATCAAAAAACTCAAAGGAGAGAAGCTACTAAACTCACTTTCTCTTGCAGTAGCGCAACTTTTTCTGTTATGAAAGTATATTCACACTCCAGCATCTCCCACTCCAGCGCAAGGCCCTTGGAAGGCATCAGCTGCAAAAGCAACAAAAATCACTAATTCCTTGAAACAGTTCAAGTAGACCAATAAAATGATTTGACAACCTCTCCAACAAAGCTGAAAGCACTTTCCTATCACACCTATCTAATGCTGTGAGTTCAAACTTACACGGGCCTGAGAATTCCTCATTTGATGAGTGCTACAGATATGTCTCTTCAGCTCTGACGAAGCACAAAAACAACCACAAATCCTTAGTCCCAAACGAATTTGGAGATTGGAAACATGAAACAAATCAAAAATAGTAAGAATGGGATGACTTCTGAAATGGGTTCTTTCTCATAAGGTCTAAAGGAACTGCTCAAGAAAAAAACTGGCTTCTACAGTTACCTAGCAAACACCGTATAAGGAAAGCAAGACAAGGGGTCAGGCATATATCGGACAGAGGAGAGAATGAATTGGAAAGCGCCACAGTCCACATGTAGGCACCACAGCGCAGAGAATGAAATATTCATTTAGAATATCCAAAAACACGATCAATTTGAGACCTTGATGAATATTGTTTGTTGTAGCATAAATAGATAAAGTCTCAAGGCATTTCAGGGTGCTAATGAAAGAAAAGCGCCCAAAAATACAATAAAAAGATATCAGCTAAGTGCTTATATGTTTGCTGGAATTATAGCTTACTAGTTTGCATGCCCGGTCCGTGCCCGGGCAACTTGTTTATATTGTTTATACTTGTCTTATAAAGATATAGCTAGGTTTATTTTAATTTGTTATGATATTATTAGAGATGATATTTTACATGATTTTTTTCTTTCATTTTTTGTCACTCATCATATTATATGATTATTTATTTTTATAAGTCATCGTATTTTTATTTCCTTTCCACTATAACGTCACCCAATAGTATCACTTCATTTTCATTTCATATCCCGTCACCCGCTATATTCCACTATCACGTCACCCGTTATACTATTTTCATTTTCATTCCACTATCTTGTCACCGGTTATGTCAGATTATATTTCAATTTATCACCATAAATTAGCTTTATCTTAATGAGCTAACTTATCACCATAAATTATAATGATTTCCATAATTTACCTAATAATTACCATAACTAGCTTTTTGCCCCGTGAAATCACGAGATCTTTTTAATTTATTTGTAGAATTTTTATAACATGTTAGCTAGCTATACCAAAAATCAAAATAAAATTGTCTATCATGTTACGGAAAATAAACATACCAAGATGATCATATTTGGAACTAAAATAATGATAATAGGACTATAGGAGTTCAAGTACAATAAGCATAAACATAACAGATAAGAGGAAAGCGTTTTATCGTTTTTAATTTATTTGTAGAGTTGTCGGAACATGTTAGCTATAGCTTAAATGAAAATGAAATTGTCAATCATAATATCGGAAATAAACAGGACCAATTAAAGATGATATCTCAGGCGGAGGAAAAAAAAAAAAACATTTCTCATCTCATTGTATATAACTATTTGGAATTACAATATCGATTTGCAACATACCATCATATTTTGATGGGTTTTTTGCCAAGCACCACCTTTTAAGTTTCCGATTTTGACAGACACCACCTTTTAGTTCAAAAATCCCAAACACCACCTTTTAAGACTATTTTCTTTGACAAACAGCACCAAAATAAAGTCCGACCACATTTTTGGTTGACTCCGGCATTGACTCACTCTCCGATTATTTTCCGTTGCTTTTTTCTTCTTCTCTTAAGCTCGATAATCCCCCCGCCCCCTTATTAATTATTTCACTCTACTCCTTTTTCCCTATCATATTAAGAATCTCTTTTATTTCTCCCCTCACCTCTAATGGAGTTTTGGATTCGACAATTGTAAGCAACATGCACCCTAATCATTGTAAAAGTTATGAACAACACCATTTTATCCTTTTTTCCAATTTTCAAACTTTAATTTCGCTCAATTTCACCTTTAATTCATCGACTTCATCTAACAATGGGTCAATAGCACAATTATGTACTCTTCAATTCTCTTCCTCTTATCAATAAGAGAATGGATCATATCTCTTTGCTATTCAATCCAATCATGTCCCTAACACACGCAAAAAGGCAAATCAAAGCTAAAATTCTATCTAGTCAAATGAAGAGAAAGCATATGAGACTAAGGATGATACTAAAGCAAGAAATCTAAGCAATGGTTGAGTAGAGAGAGTAAGGATGAAGAAGAGTGAAAGAATATCGGGCTTAAAAGAAGAAAGAAGAAAAGATAGGGTGAGTCAACGCCGGAGTCAAGAGAAAATGTGACCGGAATTGTTTTTGGTGGTGTCTGTCAAAGAAAATAGTCTTAAAAGGTGGTGTTTGGGATATTTGAACTTAAAAGGTGGTGTCTGTCAAAATCGGAAACTTAAAAGGTGGTGTCTGGCAAAAAACCCTATTTTGATGGTAAAACTGAAACTTTGGAGAGACGAACTACAATGAATACATATAACTAAAAAAATCTTTTGATAAACTCAATGTATATTAGGAAATGATATTATTTTTCACACCAAAACAAATGATAGCCTAACGTATATATACTAATTCGAAGTAGATGTAACTGACACAATTAGCAAACGAAAGGCCAAGAGTCATCAGGTTTAATGTCGTTATTAAGATGAATAATGGTGTGATTAATAATGATGAATTTACGGGATTTTAATAAGATTAATGCATAAGAAGTTGAAGTGATTCATAACATCAAAGTGAGCAATTTAGAAGATTAAATTTACACCGCATTAATAAGTCCCCTGACGAAGGTGTGACACATGGCTAGTGCAATATAGAGCTCACACGTAGACGATGAGGTGGATTTAATTTTTTGCAAATACTCTAATATTACGCCACGCCATCCGTGATGTTAGGCTATTAAAGGTATAGTATAGATAGATAGACATATAATTTCAATTAATAAGTGTCAAGTGTCCTCATAGGAAAGACTTGGTTTCGGGTTTAAATGTGTAGTATTAGATTAGATGACTAGGACCTCACTGTTGAGATATGCGTGACTTTGTCTATAAATCCATAATTTCCTAGGAATGATGATTCTAGAATTTTCATTTACTAGGTACCTAGAATATGCTTTTTAATTAATCCTAAAAATTTAAAGGGTTGCATGTGTACTACAAAACGAAAATCAGATAAACTCAGAAACTTTTCCTCCTCAAAAGACATTCTCTCAACCCTTTTACCTTCTAAACTAAAACTAATTCAACATTTGAAATCAGAGCCATTACGTACCTTGACGGGAAACAGAACCACAAAAAAACTACACCAATCTCTTGAAGTATGGCTTCAAGTTCGAGTGTTTCTCTCCCTGTAGTCTCAAACTTTGCAAGAGAAAACTATGACTATTGGTACGTCAAAATGAAGTTGTTTATCAAATTTTGTGATTTCTAGAAGAATGTGGAGACGGCTTTTCAGCTAAGAGTAGGACGAGCAGAATATTCCGCTGTGCAAGTACCAGAACTGAAGACAAATGAAATGGAGGATGCAAGGACTCATAACACCAAAAATTATAAGGACCTCCGCCGCAAAAGAGGCCTACAACATTCTCCAACAGGAGTATCATGGGAAAGAGAAGGTGAGACTCATCCGTCTTACAAATTGAGACGAGATTTTGCAAACATCAAATTGACTGAAGAAGAGAGCGGGAAAGAGTACTCTTTCACTTTCACCGAACTGGTAAATCAAATGTAGACTTATGGAGAATCTAATGATGAGGAAAGTTTCAATACTATCCACCCTTAACAAAAGTTGCAATACTACTACTTCTGTAATAGAACAATTCAAAGACAGGAGTAAGATAAGAACAACTGAATTATTTGGCTTATTGCTGGAACATGAAAAAAAGTTTATCAAGGATGATGAAATCAAACAAAGGGTGCCTTTCAATCAAGGCACCCATCAAGTCAAACAAGTGTTAAGGCCAAATTTTTGGAGAATAACAATGAGCAGGCCCATAACGGCTCAAAGGAGAAAGTTCGAACACAAGGCAGAAAGTTTCATACTTGCGGCACTTGTGGCAAAAGGAATCATATGGACAGAGAATGCTAGTTTAGAAGGAAACCACAATACAGATTTTGCAAAATGTGGTCATATTGAGAAGAAATGTAGAGCAAAAAAGGGCCAGCAAGAGGAAAGAAGCCAGCAAGCAGAACATGCTGAAGATCACTTCTTTTACGTACGCCAACAAGGAGATTCAAGGACTTGTCCAACCAAACATCTAAAGATACCAAATTAAGCATTCTAAATAACTCGGACATGGATTAAACCCTAATGTCAAAGTAGAAATCTTAGCGCAAAACTTTCTTATCCCTGCTTTAAGTAAAGCTTCATCACTCCTCCATCATGAAGTATCTTAATCACCTTTGTACATTGTTTTTCAGGAGTTGCCTGCTAACATCCTCGAGATGTGGATCATATTCAAATGAGCCCTTAAAGAGAAGCCTAGCTTAACTAAGTAGCCTCTAAAATTATATCAGCCAGGAATCAAGCACGAATCTAGTTAATCTCTTCGATTTCTCACATCTGTCCAGCCTTAAGATGGGAATATGAATAATTTCCATCATACATATGGAAGGTCGACAAAATCACAACACAAAAACATAACACCTGCAAACTAATGTTCCTCCTTCAATCTATTGCATATGCAGAGGGAGTGGCCCATCTGGTCACAACGGAGAGAGAGACTGATAATCGTGTTGATCCTCATAAGTGTCTCTTTATGGAACAAAGATAAACAAATGTCCTATGAGTGCCCACAAAAAGTTTTGGAGACATATGGTCAATAAGTATTTCAATTCCATTTTTCTTCTTTGTCAATCCATGTGATAATCTCGTAGCAACTTTTCACGTATTCTCTTACTCGAAATTAAACCCACTTTGCCCTAAACAACAAAATTATTCCTATGGCGAGGTAAGGGAGGTAGGGTGTATGCGGCATTACCATGCCCTAACCAAAAATCAATGTACTAAACTTTTGCCCTTTGATACGAAATACGGTGTTACAGACAGTCCCACAAGTTCAACTCATCATTATAAACACATCACATAGACGCACATTATAAGTTTTATAACAAAATGGTCTAGTTTATAAACTTTAGACTACTTGGGGAGCATTAATCCATGAAAGAAGAAGTTGTAATAAGAACATTAGTTTCTATAACCAAATGCATATTATGACTCCTAAAACAAAGATAAAAGAGTGAAAACACGACAATAGGTCCACAAGCATTGACATATCATATGTTCTATCACCTTCAAGTAAATAACAATGGAGTAGATGATAAGAAAACATGGATCGAAGTACGGGATGCAATCAACTCCCACAGGAAAAAACTACAAAAGAAGTGTCGTTACTTCATTCTGCCAGCAATGCCCAAACTAGCTCATGATTACAATAATACACACGACGACATACACATACACATGCATCAAATATTAAAAAAATAATGTTGCGCCATACTCTGGCAGAAACAGCCTGAGTTGCAACAACTGCTGATACAAATTGTGGCACATGAAGCAAATCCTCCACACAATATGACAGTGAAGATCATTTACATATAAACAATGAGAAACACATAAGGCATAGAAGAAAGAGCTGACTTAATGCTAATATGAAAAAGTTACGCAGAACAGGGTTGAGTCAAAGGCACCAGAACAAGCTGAGACTTGACACTTATAGATACCTTCATGGGCGAGTTCCTTTGCATCAACTAGTCGCCGAAGTTCAGCTACATTATTAACCTGTACCAAGCAACATGAAACTAGAATAAATAGACGCCAAAAGGGCAGCAACAAACTATTTGCACAACTATAGTCCATTTCCTACCTAACATTAATGCAAGCAACATGCTTAATATGAACGTGAACTGACGCACAAATAAATCGTTTGAAAATCTTGGTATTTATTGGGCCTCACATAAAGGGAGGAAACAGAGACGCAAAGAGATGGTCGTGTGACAGAAAAGCTAGATAGTGAGATTTGGTTTCATTTTTCTTTCATAAATCTATTACTGAGAGATTTCTATTTCCAAATGGGTACAAAGACTTGCTAATCGTTGGTGTTGGACTACAACGGAATAAAGCAAAATGGCTCCTAAAACTCGATACGCTTCTTGTAGCATAAAGTGGCTGTGCGTTGGTGCAATTCTCGACTCAATTATTATGGGTCATCCATAAGTGGTCTCTCTGTCTTCAACATAAGGGTAAGGCTTGCATACAGCCGACCCCACCCTCACCCCTTACCTTGTCACAGATGGGACTTTTGAGGCATTGAGGAAATGTTGTTGTTGTATTATACTATTGAGAGATTTTCATACAGTTAGCGTGACAAGAATGCCGTATCTTATAGTATTAGAGTAGTTTTAATTAAGAAGCGTACAACAACAAAGATCATCCTCTCCAAAATGAGACCCACTCTGTCTGGAAGAGTTAACAGAGACAAGTTATAGATAGACAAGGTGTACTTCAACAAGATGTGTGGATTCTCAATCTCCTAACATATTTGTGTCTTCCAACCAGATTTTAGATTTTAAAGTTGCACCAGATGGGAGGTCAAGATATGTCGAGTGAAGACAAGTCAAACTAAAGCAAAGAACTCAGCCAAAGAGTACTTTGGACGTTGAACTCAGCAACACCCTTTTGTATTTGTAAGTTAATCTTGATGCATAGCTTCCAACACCAACTACTTAAGGAACCCAAAGTTTTCTAATCCTATTTATAGAAAACCATGTCCCACTACTAAACCAACCATTACTAACAGAAAAACCCATTTATTAGAGCAACACTAACAGCTGATCGTCTGTTACAATAAGTTGTTGAAGAAGAAAAAAAAAAACCATCAGGGACCCCAAAGTATTTTAATCCAGTTATAGAAACCATATCCCACTATTAAACCAACCATTACGAACAGAAAAATCCATTCATTAGAACAACACTAATAGTTGAAGGACTAACAAAAAAAAAATTAGAGCTAAACAAAAAATGCGACTTCAGATTAACTAGCCGAAAGCTCTTAAATACTGCAAAGAGACTGCTGATTTCCTTTTACTAAAACATACGGAGGCAAATTAAGCCTATCCTACTAATCTAATGTAATACTATATATTAAAACCTGAAACCAAGTCTTTCTTAAGAGGACAATTGACATTCATTAATTGGATAACACTAAGTAATAATTTATAATGATTATGGTGGTAAGCTAATTTATGGAAAATAATAGTGTTGCTATAATATTATAACAAAGATAAATTGATAATTTTATAAAAATGAGTATAACAATATAGATATACAGCTCGGGCAAGGGCCGAGCATGCTAACTAGTATATATATATATATATATATATATATATATATATATATATATATATATAGATTTAGGTTCCGGTAGGAACTTCAAGTATATAGGAACTTTAACAACCAATCTCGGCCCTTAATTTATCTAAATCAAGTGGTCCAGAAAAATAAGAATATAAAGAAAAGGAAAAAAAACAAAATTAAAAAAAAAAACTGAACCAGCCAACCTTCCTTCTTCTTCTCTCTCCTCATCTTTCCCATTCCCACGCCACCCCACCGCCAAACCACCTCTGCCGCTGCCGTCCACGACGCCGACCACCACCATTTCCCCTAAAACCACCGCCAATCGATCGGCGTTCATCCGGCGAGCCGACTGCGCACCGATTTCGCGTTTTTTCCCCTCCACGACTCTTCTTGATTGGATCAAAGTTCACCATTTCATGAACATTGAAATCGGTATTTTTCAGAAATTCATCAAGTAACGAGTTTGATGAACATATAGCTTAATTTGATTAACATATAGCTATAATTTGATGAACATATAGAAAAAATATGATGAACATATATTAATTAAACCAAAATCTAAAATTGGTTGTGTTGAGAGGTGGTGTGTGTTCATCAACATTTAGTGTTCATCAATTATAATTAAATGTTCATCAAATCGGTGCTTAATGTTCATCAAATTGATGCTTAATGTTCATCAAATCCATGTTTAATGTTCATCAAAATAAAGTCAAGTGTTCATCAAAATTTAACTACATTTTTTTTATCAAAAATTAAAAAAAATAAAAAAATAAAAAAAAAATAATCTCATTGTGTTCAGCCTGTTCGCCGACAACTATGGTGAGGTGGCGGTGACGTTGGTGGGGTCGGCGGTGATGATTGAGGGCGGGGGACGATTTCTGGATTTCAAAGTTATTCTCGTTCAATTATATATGAATGAACATAATTTCATGAGTTTGAGTATATCCGGGGAAAGTTTTAGAGGAGTGAGAAATGGTGAAGCTGTAATGGGCGCAAATGTTGGCGTAGCCAGCGATGGGGTGGTGGTGGCCGGAGCAGTAGAGAAGGTGGTGGTCGGGAAAGGGGAAGGAAGGGTGATAGTTGGGGTTGGAGAAAATATAACACGGGAGGAGGGAGAAAATCAAGAGGGGGGCGAGAAGTAACTAGGGACTGTTAGATTATCTTTTATCCTATGGTTGTAAATGGTTCCTAGAGTTCCTATATAACTAAGGTTCCTACCCTATATATATGTATATAAAGGAATTAGATAAAGTAAAAAGTGCTCTTAAAGTCAGAAAAATCTGGACCACTCATTTTGATAACTCTCATAACTTCAGTTTTTCAGTAACTCCAGTAACTCTGACACGTAACTCCAATAACTTCGTAACTTTAACTTAACACCATCGTAACTTCAACTTAACTTTAGTAACTTTGGTAACTTTAGCTTAACTCTAATAACTTTAACTTAACTTCAACAACTAAAAAGACGTATTTTAATATAACTTCAACAACTATAATAACTCCGGTAACTATAACACGTAACTATAATAACTTCATTAACTAAAACACGTAACTATAATAACTCTAAGTAAGAAAATTTCATAATTCTAATAAAAATAAATTTTAAAAAATCACAAATAAAAAAAAATTCTCTCCTCCCATACACACTCACCACCACCACGCATGAACCACCACCTCCCACCACCGGCCACGTCCACCTGCACCAACCACCACCCCGATCCAGCCGACGACCACCACCACACTCGTCGTTCTTTCGCCAGTTCAGCGGTGGTGGTCCTTTCCACGGCTGAGCACGCCCTCGCTCCGATCGACTCACTCTCTCTCCAAACTTCTCTTCAACCACCCTAATTTTCGCCCTCCCCGATGCTTCACCGTCCCTCGCACAGGCCGCCACCCTTTCCCCGTCGTTCGTCGCCTCTACGCGGAGCCCGACGCCCCTCCAGCCGTAGTTTTCGCCACTCCCTCGAATTTCAACGTGGAAAAAGGATATATTAGGGGAGAACGAAGCAGTGGCGTCGTCTTGGAGTGGCGGAGGGAAGGCCGCGGGAGTGAGGCGCTCACGATGGATGGGTGGGAGCCATGAAGGTGGTGGTAGGGGACGGCGGTGGGCGGAGCTGGGTGGTCGGGAAGCTGCGCGGGGGGGGAGTTGGGGAGGAGAGAGAAAAATGATGGGGTGTGGGGTTTATTTTTGTTTTTATGTTTTTTGTTTTTGTTTTTTTGGTTTAATCTCATCCCTTGATTTGGGTTGGATGAGTGGCTCAGATTGTTTCTTCTTTGTGACTTTAAATTAGTTTCTTACCGGATGTGACCCCTATATATATCATATATTTTATAATTACCGGTACAATTCACAGCCTCTAAGGCCGTCCACATCAGCGGTGACATCAGCGACACGTCATAGCTGATGTCATTAGCCACTATTTACGGTAATAAAATCACTCCAAATAACAGTAATTACCTTAATTACCGTTTTTTTTATCCCGCAAAAATCTATTAAAAATTTAAATTTTCCATAATTAATTTAACAATATTTTTGATTGAGCTAACTTCCTTAATTAAATGGTAATCTAAATATTTAAATATGTGATATCAAATCTTTACCAAATAAATCGCTACGTAGAAAGTGAAAATTCTGAAAGTTTAGGAAATAAAATTTATACAAGAAATGTACGCACTTTTCAGCATCTACCTAGAGAAATAAAAAAAAATTTAAAAATTAGCATGATTAGCAGAAATGTAGGAAAGTAAAATTGATTTGAAGGAAATAGTCAAATAACAAATGTATACGTGCTTGGTTCTCCCATAAATATTGGTTGATATTTAGTAATATTCTAAAATTTAGGAAATAAATTATTTTAGTATATCATATGCATTTTAACCAAATAAGAAGCATTTTATATGTACAGTCCTTTCATTTAACGCAACTAATTCTATTTTGCACTATATTTTTGCTCCAAAATCAGCCGCCCGTACCCTAAGCAATTGCTATATTTACCATAGATTGCCTATTCTAATGATATAATCGTAATTCCTCAATTATTCTTGATTTCGGCATAATAATCAAATTAGCAATAGTTTACGCCATTTATTTTTTACTGTATTTTTTCATTGCTCTAATTTCTCTGTTCAATGACATTGCAGGTAGAAATGAAATATAGAGTCATTAATTCCATAGTGTAAGAAGTAAAGGGACAGTTCATTTCTTTTCGTTTAATTCAATTGTTTTAATGTTTTATTGCGTTTTTATGCGGCAAAACATTGACCTTTTTTTTTTTTGTGGTTGTGCAGTGTGATAAAACAATCAAGGTCATGGAGTAGTATTAATGCATTAGTTGAACTTTGAAGACAATTAAGATTATATTCAATTGCACGAAACTAGCAACAACCTTACGTACCCATGATTTGGTAGCCATTGTGAAACAGGTGGTTAGATTTAGTCATTTTACAATAGCTACCATGACTTGGTAGCCATTATAACTACTAACATAAGCAGAGTAGTAATCATGAATAATGAGACTACCAGTGAGGTGTTAGACGAAGTTTTCACAATCGCGGGGTGACTGTTTGGTATACACACCTCTTAGACTTTCAATTAGTGTCATTCAATTTGTCTTAAATTTGGTCCCTTTTTTTTTGAAGAAAGTTATAATTGCAAAGTATTCAACATTCATCCTCAATTTGGTGGGATTTCTATCCTGTAGTTGTGGTTTTTACGTTTAGCCCTTTGAGGCTTTGATAGTATGGGTAATAATAATTGGTTTGAGAATATCACTCTTGGACATGTATTATTCAAGTTCTATACTTTGACTTTACAAATCAATTTTCGTTCGATGGTTAGTGATCAAAAGCTTGACATCTTTAATCTCTTCTACATGCTCCAAATTTAGTATTTTTGAAACTTAGTGATTTTTTAAGGAATCAAACGTAAGCAAAATTTAATTGATTTGATTGTTTTAGTAACAATTTTTCATTTAAAAAAAATATATTTATTTGCTTTCTATGATACCATTGTTTTCGCAATGTCCTACGGATGATATAGATTTGATAATGAGCTCTACTTTTACCTTCATTTCTAGATTTATATTTTAGATATTTTATATTGTATCAAATTCGGCAACCTCTATTATCATTACCATTAAAGCAAACTTTCATGAGAAATTGAAAGTCTCACCCGTGATCATATTCTTACCTTATTACTGTTATATATGTTTTCTAAATTAAGTGATCGAAAAAATTCATTAGTGCATCTTATTACTAATCAACTATGGTATTTAAAATCTTGAACTCATGCTAAATTCAGTAAAGTGGTCACTGTATTATGCACGCGAATTGACTACATCAAGATGGTGGTAGTCGGTCGCAAATCTAAGTCGGTTTGCTGAAGGTGTTTCGGAATTGAATCAGCAATGAGCTGATGATGTTGGTAAGGAAAAGATTTGTGATGATTGCTTTTGTTGGTGGCAATAGATGATGGAGACTAAAACGAAAATCAGGAAATGGCAGAGAGGAAGCTAAGGTTTCTCACTTCGAGAGTAATTTATATATGTAATAGTTTAGTAGCAATTTGGATCGATATTATGCAATATTTCTATATACCTTATTTTCTAGGCTAAGCAAATTCTGACAATGAACTCAACGGCCGGGTTATAGTACAAAAGATTTCAGTACACCTATTTGAAACAATTCCATTGGACCTTAATTGATTTCTACTCGAATTCATATGAGCATAACAACTGCAAACTTCTTGCTCCCGGGTTTCTCGCCGGTAAGGCTAAAAATTTATGATTTATGCGGCTTGAGTCTCCCTTAGGCATTAGAGATCAAGGATCGGGTGGTTTAACATTTATGCGGTTTGAGTCTCCCTTAGGCATCATCATAATTTTCGATCACATAAGGTGTACCTCATGTATATTATTTGCTTATATCGGTTAATGCCGACTTAATTTGGGTCAATTGTTACCTAAAACAAATAGTATGGATAGTCCGAGATATGCGCGTCAACGACGTTTCTGGTCGACACGGGTCATGAGTCAGAAAATATTAATTTATATTCTTTTGGGCCTAATCTTTCGTAGAGTTTTCCTAAGATAGCTCAAAATAAGTCAACGAGCCAAGTTGGATTAGATCTAGAAATGTGTTGGTGGAACCTATTTCTGGTCATACGGGTCTCTGGTAAAACAATTATCGGCCTTGATCCTTAAAAAAGCTGGTAGGGTCGGGTCGGCTTACGTGCTCATAAAAAAACTGAAATTCTCCATTTAAATTAATAATATATTTAATCAGCATATTTTCACAATTTTGCATGGGTGATGAATCATGACCCAAAAAAAACATGCCAAATCAGACCATTAGACAACCTAATTTGTGAATCTTATGCTAAGTTTATATTCTTCTAAAACATTTTAGTTTCAATTTCATGTTATAGTTGTCTTATTAGATCAAAATAGGTTAACCGTGGGGTGTGTGTGTTTGGTTCAACCTTGGCTCAGAATTATGCGTGTCAAAAGTCTTAAAATGGGTTGAAGTCTCAAAATTATGTTTCATTAGTCATTACTCATAAAAACAGGTTCATGACCCCAATAAGTGGGTTACGGGTCATAAATGTCTCATTAGTCTCGATCAAAGTTAATTTTCGTTTACGATGTAGGTTGAAAAGATACAGAAAAATTGATTTTATATTGAGCGAGATGTTTAAAAATAGAGTTTTAAAAATTGCACGGGTCAGTAAACTAGTATATATGTAATCCTGAACCCACTCAATTCCCACGCTGACACGTGGCATATAATAATATTATTATATTGTAAATAAAGTTTATCCAAAATAGGATATGGTAAGTAGATACTATATGGTAAAATTATTATAATAAAATAACATTATTAATCCCTTAATTTATGAAAAATAGTTATGCAATATAGCAATTACTTGATTTATGACAATTTAATCAAATATCCCACGGGTGTTTCAAAATGGGACTTTGGCTTTTGAAAGGTGACTTTTCCTCTAATTACATTACAAGTATCCCACGGGTGTTCGAAATGGGATTTTAGGTTTTGAAAGGTGACTTTTCGTGTAATTACATTACGAATATCCTACGGGTGTTCTAAATGAGAATATAGATTTTGAAAGGTAACTTTCCATCTAATTACATGACAAATATCCCACGGGGGTTCAAAACGGAATTTTAGATTTTGAAATGTAACTTTCTATCTAATTACATTAATAAAATCCCACGGGTGTTCAAAAGATGATTTTAGGTTTTTAAGGGTGATTCCGTCTAATTACATTACAAATCCCACGAGTGTTTGAAATGAGATTTTAGGTTTTAAATAAAAATTTTGTTTACATAATTGTAACATTTAAACATAAGTTGCCCGGGCATTGCACGGGCCATCAAACTAGCTCTACTTCTACTTCTTGTGATTTTCAAATACCCTTCTCATTGCTCCTTTGTCTCTAGTTGCACTTCACAAACAAGGAAAACAAGAAAGGGGTTATTAAAACTTCTATCTAGAAAGTAGATTTTATATGTAAATACTAAACACACTGTCATGCCTCCACAAGGCACGCACCCTAATCGACTATGTGAGCCTTTCAAAGTTCAGCCCCTCTCTTTTACTACCATGTTAGGGTCCCGTCCTTTTGTTTATCTTATAATTTTACTTTTGGTTTTTCGTAAAGCTTATTTTGAAACTTTTTTAAAATTCATCCGTTTCCAGATAGAGTTCTCACTATTTTCAGCTTTTTATTGCTCACATAAAATGGTTTCATAAGATGAGTCCTATTAACCGAACCCAAATCATTTTGGAACTAAGGATACGTTGCTTTTGTTGCTGTTTCTATCTACACCCCACCATTTGTATGTAGATGTTAGCTCGTGCCTGATGTGTCTCTAGTAAATTCCTCAATACATCACCAAAAATTAGATAGACAAACCACTAAACGGCAGCCTCTAGACACAAAATCTAGTGTAAAGATGAAGTGTAAGAGAGCACATAGAGCCCTTGATCATATTCATACCTCCAATTCAAGATTCCACTGTGCAGCAGCGAGAGATTTAGCAAGCTCAGCATTAGCAGTCTGCAAAATTTACAAGCATCAATCACAGAAGTTAAGTGAAAGCAGCAATGTTTAAGCAAATGAATAGAAGGCATCAATGCTTGACTGAAGATTAAGACGAGCTTGCAGATATGCAACAGCAGTAGTAGACTGTAGACAGTGGACCAACACATGAATTAAAAATGATCTGTAGACTGTAGAGAAACAAATTTGGAATGACCGTATGAAAAGAGTCTTTACGTCGCTAAATACATATGATCCCAGTAGGCCTTGCTTTGTCATTCCAAATCCAGTCTAATGCTCATGCCTTGAAATATGATTGACTAAGGGTGGTAATACATATGAAGACATGCTTTTTGGTAAAACAGTTTTCTATCTCCCTGGACTGATATTTGTACTAGCATGTCTAAAACTAAAGCTACCTGTCTCGTAGACACTTAAACTGCTGCATTTTTAATGACCTGTATCAGAGAAGAGACATCTAGACGACAGGAAACCCACATGAATAAGCCTAACACCTACTGTATAATGGAACGAGGTTAGTTGTACAGCACTACAACCTGGGAAAGAGATCACTGGCTGAAACATTGTCGGATCTTACTGTGACCAGACAAAAGAGAGGAAAGAGATGGACCTAGAACTGAAGATAGGGGAGGGGCAGAATAGGCATCTACTTTATGGTACCTCGAATTTAGCCAATCGTGCCAGAACTTCCATCCTAGTATGGTTATGTTTCTGCTTCTCTAGATCAGCAGCTTCCATTGTTTCCATCATCATTGATTGAAGCTCTGAAGCCTGAGATCAGTGCAATTTACCAAAACATTAGCAAGCACAGCAACGACCAAGCATTAGTCCCAAAATGATTTGGGGTCAGCTAATATAAATCGTCATTTAGAATTGCCATATGTAAGAAATTTACAGATATATCAGCAAGACATATAAATAGTGAACAGTCGTTTATAGGTAATCACTTCGTTTTCGGAGACATGACCAGAGCAACGAAATAATTTTTATTCTATTTTGCACTTCCAGAATTCCCTGGCAGTAGAGAGTTTGGAGAATGTGGATATAGACAAATACATGACAGGACCATGCTAAAGCAGATGATGCCAAATGAAATGGTTGAAGTTTCCCACGTCCCTTTCCGTATGACTACCAGAAAGCTTGGTCTTGACACCGCCATCGAGGTTACCCTCTTTTATAGCCTGGAAGTACAGTTTCCTTAACCTTATAGCAACTTGGTGATCCAGAACTTCTGGATTTTAGAGGACAGTAGTCAAAGGCATTGCTTCGCCACTCATTCGTCCAGCAGGCCGAAAGATGTAAGCATAGAGAATTATGATGGGCGGTCAGAATGTTCTGAGACTTGGGCTTACCCGCCAGCTCCTTGATTAAAGAGTACCTCAAATATCAGCTATGAGGGACACAAGTATTTCAAATCTTGCGAAGCTGAACTGCCCATAAGAACCCACTTCCCGGGTCCCATCAGTTCCAAAGTACGACTTTCTCGTGTATTTTGGCATGTTAGAAACCCCCACTTTCTCTTTAGTGCTGGCACAAACTGTGCTACTCTTTACAGGGCATCAGCATAAGATATCTTCATTTGTAAGTCTTTTGTAGAGTATCAATTACGTTGACCTATTGTTCATTAATTAGACGATTAACGGACCTTAATCTAAACACCAAGAAAGATCATCTTGTCAACACATTCCCTTCCCTGTATCTTCTCCACAAGCTTATTCAACGAGTTTCTCGCAGCCAGGGTATGGATTTTGCCATTTGTACAGCTCTGATATAGTTCCTATGACCACTTCAGCAATTGCATAATCTAACTTCACAAAACATTTCTCTAAGGCCTCCTATTTTTGAGACTTACGGGTGCAAACCTTTCCCTGAGACCAATGGGGGGTAAAAATCTGCAAATATTGTACTTGCAGCTAAAATGCAACTCGGGATTTAAGCAAACTTGTCAATAAGCAAGAGAAATATAGCTACTTTTTAATCAAGGATGACCAGCCTTCTTTTCCCTGTGGTCTCACAAGGTTCTCCTGAGCCATCTAGTACTCAGCAGCCAGAAGAAGCTAAAGTTCTAGCAACTTTTATTACCTTTGCTTCATACACTTTTGTTCATGAGTAAGTCTTGTGTGAGACCATCTTTTTTATATAAATAGTGACCTCTTTTACATTTCTAGTAACCATTATACTTCTTTTAGTAATTGCTTTAATCTAATATAAGATTATAATGCCCCATATAAAATAAGTCAATGTGTTACTCTAAAAATTATGGCTAATTTTATATATCGTGACCGTTTTAAATCACGAATAATGTGGTTAAAATGTAATCTAACAAGATGACTAAAAGCAATATAATGATCACAATAAGTGTTAAACTGTTTACTTTTTAACCAAATAAAGTGGTCTCACAATAGCTTATTGTGAGACACTGAGACCGTCTCATATGAGACTTTGCCTTTGTTCATTTTTCCTTCCCTTTACGCGCACCTGATAGGTAACTTGTGCTAGGCCTTGAGTTCAACAGAGACCCTTTTTACTATCTATAAATTTAGAGTTTTAAATAAAAATGAAACATGTGTTGAACTTTCATTTATTTTAGAGACATTGAAGCTGTATCTTATATACAAGCTTCATATCCTATACTTATTCGAATGTAGTATCAAATACAGTGGTGTCAAACCCAGAGGAGCGGGTTTGGTTCCTGATTGGAATGCCCAGACCAGACATGAAACATTTCAATATCTTCAGGAAGTTTACATCTGATCCTTCGCAAATAAACATTTAACTGCAGAAAATTATTTTTTTAAACTCAGACAAGTAGACAGCCATAACATGACATAGGGCTATTATAGCAGAAGTTGCAAAAACATCAGTGACATAGTCATACAGATTAGTTGCCATTTTTTCTAAGCAACTTTTAATCCATTTCTGATACCACTGAGGCACTGACTCTCAGTTAGCAGGGGTTCTGCCGAACTTCTTGCATGTTGACAATTTGCAAGAAGAACCAAAGCTGTTCAACAACAGTTGAGAACTGGAATGCATAAAATTAGAAGAGGAATGAAGGGCACAGGGGCATACAAAACAGAAAAGGCATCAAACATAAGCATTAGACAAAGACAAAACAAGTAGAATAGGTTCAACAAGATAATTAGTTTAACCTCTTGCGCTGCCTGCTTTGCCCGCTCCTCGAGTATCTTCTCCAGGCTTTGTTTCTCTCCCTCCAACTGAGCCACAACATTCTCCTGTTGTTTTATAGCCTCCGATGCTTTCAGAGCAGCTCTTGCAGCCAGAATTTGCCGTCTTCTCTGTATCCTCTCCTCCCGTTCTCTTTCAACCTCTGAGTTAGACGTGGAACTCGACTCTGAACCAGAATCTGAATCAGAGTCCAACTCAGGATCACGAGAATCACGGCAAGCAACATCTCCATTGGGGTTATTCATTATTAAAGTTTCATTCCCCACCTTTTCATTATCAACAGCACTTTCTTTTCCATCACTTGAAACCTTAACAGATACATTCTCATTAGTTCCATCAATTGCGCCAGGGTCATCTCCCACTTTAACTACACTCTTCTGACCCGCCCCAATGTCATTGCGGTCATGGTCCCTTGTTCCTTTACCTTCCTCACCTATTTTGTCACCGCGTCCAAACCCTGAGACACTCGAAGTGGAACCCAATTTTCCCCCAGCTCCAACAGTGGTATTCGCCTTGCCACCATTGTCATCCCCTCGCTTTCTCCCTCTTTCTAGGGGGTTAACATTCGTTCCCGCCCTTAACCCACCTCTCCTCGCGCCACGCGTCCCAGCAGCCACTCTACTCGATTGAGCCACAGGTTGACTGGGGGAGCTGAGAAGCTCAGTCCAATCACCATCGTTAATAGTAGACGGTGACTTGGAATCTGAGTCCCGTTTTTGCTTACTACCACTATAACCACTCCTAATTACATTGCCAGCAACATCATTACCTGAATAATCACTGCTCAATTTGCCAAAATTATCATTATTATTACTCGCCGCCGCTTTCTTCTTCAATTGATCCTTCAACGACACGCTGCTACTCAACTTGGGCGTCGCTGAAAGATCGAGTTCATCCGATGGTTTCCCTTCCCCATGCCGGAGCGACTCCGCCGCTTGTTGGTCAATCTGGACATGAATACATTGATTAAATGTTGACAGATTTTACATTTCATTTCATCTTATAATAGATAATTAAACTCGATTGTAATATATAATGAGGCGAGAGAACAGAGAGACGACCTGTTGAAGGAGATTTTCCGCGACTTTGAGCTTTGAGGAGATCCAACTAGCCATGTTTCTGGAAAAACGCTCATATGCGGTGCATTTTGGGACGAAGTGTAATCGCCGGCGTTGTAGAGATCTTACACCCGGAATGTAATTTCTGATTTGACGAGTATTTTCCACCGTATCCTTGAACACAAAGTCTCGTAGAAGACGGTCCATTTATTGAAATACCATTATACTGTGTTACAAAATGATTATTTTTACATTGATTGTAACCATGATAATACTAGTTTTAGTGATCGTATTAATCTACTATAATAAATTACATTATCAATGCTTTTGGAAGATCAAATCATATAAAATTAATTAGCTATAATCTATAAAGTAACCCCTTTGCAGATCTTGGATTAAGTGTCTAAAGTTTTTAACTAACACGGTTACTAAAAGTAGTATAATGGCAACTAATTGTATAAACGGGGTCACGATATAAATAACATAATTGGTCTCTCAATAAATTATTAAAAGACGGTCTTCCACAAGACCTACTGATCCTTAAAATATCCGAGTTTTTCTGTTATACTCCTTACTCGGATTAAAGGTCGTGCGTCGTATATGGAACGATTAATTCAAATAATGCTCCAAAAATAAAAAATTATCAAAATGGGGCTGGGAAAAAACTACTCCCTCCGTCGCCAACTCAAACGACAAAATTAATAAAGTAAGTTGAGTGGGTAATATTAGGAAAAATGAGCGGAGAGAATGTGAGGATTAATAAAGGTATGAGAGGTAATGTGAGAGAAAGATGTAATAATTTAATAAAAGAAGGAGAGAGAAATATGTCCCAAAATAGATGGGGTGTTTGAGGTGGGACGTCCCGAAATGAAAAATGGGGCGTTTGAGATGGGATAGAGGGAATATTTGCCAAAACTAGTTATTTAACCCGTGCAATATTGAGGCGAGAGTGGTGGAATCACATCAGCGGTACATGGGTCTCTCGGGAGTCGTGGGTCGCAATCGACGAATTACCTTTAATGTCATCAAATCGAGGGTGTGGAAAAAAGTTACAAGGGTGGAAGAGGAGTTTAGTGTCCTTTGCAGGTAAAGAAATCCTAATCAAGGTTGTTGCCCAAGTGATTCCTACCTACCATATGGGATTGTCTAAGCTTCCCAGTAGTCTTTGTCGCGAGTTAAATTCTATGATTGCTCGATTTTGGTGGGGTGCTCGTGAGGGGGAAAGGAAAATACATTGGGTGGCGTGGGAGAAGTTGTGCTCATCCAAAATGGAGGGTGGGATGGGGTTTCGTCATATCGAGGCCTTTAATGATGCGATGTTGATGAAGCAGGCGTGGCGGATCTTGCAAAATTCGGATTCTCTAGCATGCGCTTTACTGAAAGCTCGCTAAGCTATTTCCCGAATAGTTCTTTCCTTGAAGCAAGTCTGGGTAGTCATCCGAGCTATGCTTGGCAAAGCATAACTGGGGTCAGAGGTATGTTGGAGGAGGGGTGTCGATGGCTGATTGGGGATGCGAGTGCGATTCATGTGTGGAAGGATAGTTGGACGCTGAAGGTCCCACTTTTAAGTTGGTTTCGCCGTGGAGGGGGAGGTGAGGGTGGCATATTGGATTCATAGGGATTTAAGGATGTGGAGGGAGAGTGTGGTACACAGTTGTCTGTTAGATTTTGAAGCCAACAAAGTGTTGAATATCCCTCTATCTTCGAATGGGGGGTGTGACTAATTTGGCATTTCAGTAAAGATGGGGAGTATAGTGTAAGGACGGGATATCAATTTGCGAGGCATAGACTCCATTTGGAGAGAGGGGGAGTGGGGTGTAGCTCCGGATCGGAACAGAGAGCGAAGGATGGTGGAGAAGGTTGTGGAAGATGGCGGTGCCGCCTAAAGTGAAAGTCTTTGTGTGAAGACTGTGTAGGGGTGCACTTCCCACGAGGATGAACATCCAACATCGTATTGAGGAAGCAGATTTAACGTGCCTGAGATGCCAAGTTGATGTGGATAGTGAGACGCATGCTCTGGCTTTATGCCCGAAGGCAAGGGAGGTGTGGGCAGAGTTCGGGGAGGAGGTGAAGGAGTGGGAGGGGTGTCAAAATGGTCGAGAGATTGCAGAGAGTTGGTGGGGTAAGGGTGAAAGAAGTCGGAGACTGCTCCGTATTATGGTGATAGGGTGTAAATGTGGTGTGTTAATTCAGTTGATTTAGGTGCCTTAGTGTCTGTTTGAGCATGGTTTTATCGTGATTCGTAGACCACACCACTCGAATTATTTTTGGAGATTATTCGTTGGTTTTACGAGTTTTTGGTAGCCTTAGACTCTTTTGGTGAGTCACGGACAATACTAGGGGATCAAGCTACGAGTTGGAGCAAGATTCGAGTAGAAGATCGTTTGACCACACTCCGAGAACCACACACCATCACCTCCAACTTCATTGGATCATAACTCCCTAACCATAAGATATTTTGCAGAAATTCCAATTGGAGAGGAAAGTTCATTGTGTTGGCTTTCCAACTATATATTATGAGCTCAAAATGTCGAAGGTGAGAGTTATGCTCGTTCGAAGATTGCCCTGCGCACAGTCCCTCGACTCGAGGAGCAGATACCTCGACTCGAGGGAAACAATCTCGACTCGAGGATTACTTCCCTCGAGTCGAGGAGCGTTGACAGGACAGGTATATTGAAGAGCAAGATTCTCGACTCGAGAGTGGGTATCCTCGAGTCGAGAATTTCCTCGCTCGACTCGAGGTTCTCGACTCGAGGAGGGTGTTCAATTGCTTGATTTACCCTTATTTTCTCTAATTGGTTGATTGGATTGAATTGGGTATTTCTTATGCTTGGTTTTTAATTGATGGTCATTTGATTATTAACCCTAAAGGAAGCAACTTTCACATTTTTAGTGTATGGTCAGACTAACTTGTGATTGGGGAATTAATTAGGCAACTAATAGACTAGATTTGATTAGTGTCACAGTTGCGGCTAATTAGATACTAATTTGGGTTGTTGTTAATCTTTTATTAATCATTGCTCTTCATACCTTTGGTTTTGATTTGTTTGAGTGGTCACTAGACAAATTAGGATTAAAATGAGGGGAATTTGGTCGCGGTTGCTCAAGTTCCCTATAAAAGAGGATTAATTGGTAAAAACCAAGATTATCTATGAATTGGTGTTATTAGAGAGGAGTAAAATTACTATATTAGGGTGTTAGATGAGATTATCATCAAGGGTCGCCTTAGTAATCTTGATAAATCGTTTATTTCTTGTTTAATCGTCTTTCAAACCAAAAACCCCCCATTTATTGTTTTCTTATTTCTTTTATTTCTATTTTTCCACACTAGAATTGCATATTAGGACTTCCCTCTTTCTTGTGGATACGATACCCACTTACCCTAGCTAATTTAGTAGGAATAGTGGTAATTTGACTAATAATAACGACTTATTTGCTTGTCATATGGTGGCATGGTTGATTTGGTTTGCACGGAATGAAGAGACTCATGGAGGGACAATAATTGAGGCGAGCCGCATCGTGGCAAGGGCTCGCAGCTATTTTGAGTCATACGGAGAGGCGAATGTAAAGGGGGCTCCGAGGGGCGGAAGTGATGGGAGTAGATGTCGTGGCGAGAAATGGAGACCACCCGATTCGGGGATTACAAAGATTAATTCGGATGGGGCGGTGCTTGGTGATGTCGGTTCAGGTATGGGGATGCTAATTAGGGATCATCAAGGGACGGTGTGTAGCGTTGGGTGTAAACAGGTGAGAGCATGATGGGAACCTGATGTCATAAAGGCAAGGGCGGCGGAGTTCGGGCTACATATAGCTTGGCAGCGGGGCTTGGAGAATGTTGTTCTTGAGTCGGATTCGCTACGATTAGTTAATGCACTTAACCGTAGGCGGTTTGACTCGACTTATTTTGGTTTAGCAGTTTTAGACGTTTTTTATTTGTCTCGTAGGTTTTCTCTTGTAAGTTTAGTCACGTGCGTCGTAGTGGGAATAAGGCAGCACATGAGGCTGCACATATGTGTCCGGTTGAGTATTCGGCTCGAGTTTGGGTCGATAGTGGTCCCGAGTCTGTATTAGATATAGATGCTACAGATTTGTAGCAGCAACCATGGAATGATAATTTTGGTACGTTCAAAAACAAAAAAAAATATTGCACGAGATGTTATACTAAAAGTTTACGTCTACCTGATTTTAAAATTCAGTTTACTGATTACTTTTAAGACTTCCATATATAAGGTAGAAAATCAAATTTACAACGACTATAACCATAATTTATAATAAGTTTAACACGTTGAAGTATACGTGGTAATAACAAGCGTGTAAAGCTCAAACAACACATTTTGGTCAGACCAAAATTAGAACAACGTAGTGTTACCTATGCGAACTATCCGATTGTTTGTGTCAAGATCACTACAAACTATCAAATCGATTCCTACGACGTTTGCCCGTGCAAAATTGCACAAGCTGTTATGTGTTTATTAGGTCATGTTGAGGTTACTTACCCTGTAAACCATACTCAGTGTTACCCGTGCACAATCACTACTAGAAAAAGGCGCATAGACATTGGTGTTTTAAAGGCATAGACGTCGATTTCTCGGTAGATGTTAATGTGGCTGACGTCTATTTGAGAGGAATAGACATCAGCTTTAAGTCTGACATCTATTATTTTTTATAGACATCAGACTTTTTCAATAAAGCTGATGTCTATTCACTCTAATAGACATCAGATCTTTTGGGAAATCGGACGTCTATTACTCGCTTAGACGTGAGTCTTGCTACACCACCGATGTCTATTCTCCCCAAAAATATCAAAAAAAAAACTACTCAACGTCGTTATATACGCATGACGGCGTGAATATAAGATTAATACTAGGGAGCATTTATCAAACGACAATAACTTTTGCACTTAATTAATTGTTGGATCCTAAAGATGTGAAGTTTGATTCAAATTACAAGATCTAGAATGAATTTACATCTGGAATTATACAACAAAAATTACAATTATTGAAATTAAAAAAAATACAAATTAGTATAAATCTTGGCAAATCAGGGGTATGCGTGGTGCCAGATTGAAGAAGTCAAGAGAGAATTGAATCCTCGCTTTGACTACCATCACCACCATTTTCTTGATCTTCACCCGCCGCCTCCTCATCCACTACCTTCTCATCTACTTCCTCGTCCTCATCATCGCCATCATTCTGATCATTCTCTTCAGACTTTTCACTTAAATATGGTATCTTGGGCTTAGGTGGTGGAGCAAAACTGGTAGTAGATCGCCGTCGAGAGCTGACTACGTTATTACTCAAATCTACGCCTTCAAGATCTTTTGCTCTCTCCATCTTCTTCTTGACTTCCTTGATTTCTGATTAAAACCAAGATAAAAAAAAAAAGAGACAATATCACACTGTCAGGCATGTCTTCTTTTTATGATTTAGCCAGCATTTCTCCACAGAATAAAATGGAACACAAAGAGTCAACAAACACACAAATATGGTACCTCGGAAAGAAGATATAGGTTGAAACTTGAAACAACAAGGATGAGTTTTCAAAGACTATGAGTGAAAAATGATCAAGATACCAAACTGAAAATACAGATTGTGAAATCTTGGATTCCAAATCTAGAGATCCTGCAAAGAAAAAAACTGAAAAAAAACCTTCCAAATCTCAAACTGTATATGAGATTTTAATTACAAAAAACTAAAAGCAACACACAAATCTCGTGTTCCAAGTCAGGTTTACCAAACACTCTAATTACATGCACAATGTTAATACGGAAAAAAAAATAGAATTACCTTCAAAATGGTTATATTTTTCTCTTGTAATTTTGATCTTGTTGGTGGTTGTATTTTCAAATCTGTAAGTTTCAATCCCAAATGAGGAAAACGCAGATTTAAAAGGCAACAAGTGGAGAAAAATTGAATTACCCAAACTGAAGTCTAGGGTTTTTGAAAGTAGAAAAAGGGAGATGTTCATGTTACAAGAGATGAGAGGGAGATAAGGAAACTTGTGATTTGGGGGAAAAAAAGAGTTAGGGTAAAACAAATGAGAGGAAAATGAAGAAGCAGTCATGAAGGAGGCGGCTGAGAGTTGGAGGACTAACAAGAGAGCAAAAAATTAGGATGTTAGCATTTTATTAGGTCACGAGTGCTCCACATTGAATTAAAAAAAAATTAGTCGGAATACATATACATCAGTTTCCACAAACTATGATGTCTATTTGCCAACAAAAGACATCAGTTTTGTGAAAAAGTCTGATGTCTATTATCACACATCTGTTTAATTAATAAAACTGATGTCTATTATTTGGCCATAATTTAAAACTGCCACCGATTCCCTATACACATCAATTTTCCAATAGTGTGATGTGTATTTATAGATGTCTATTCTCCTTTTTGTAGTAGTGACGGTCATATAAGAATTGCAATTAGGTCATGTTGAGATTACTTACTGATGTGGTGTGTTTGGTGTGCGTTAAGAGAGCCGATTTAGTCATACTTAGAAGTCTTGCGGAGCGGTTTTATAGTGATTCTATTGTCCTGATGTTATCGGTTTAGTTGGAGCTATATTGCGGGATTTTAGAAGATTTTTAGGATTCGGAGACCAATGATGACGAATCAACGATTGAGTGGCCGAGCCATCGACGATCAAGCGGCCGATCGACATTTGAAGATCATGCACATCAACATTCCTCGACTCGGGAGTAAGGCCATTCGAGTCGAGGAAGGAAGCAAAAGGAGGAGGAAATTCAAGTTCCTCGACTCGAGATGAGGAAGCCTCGAGTCGAGGATTTCCTCGCTCGACTCGAGGAACTCCTCGAGTCGAGGATTTCTTCGCTCGACTCGAGGATCCCTCTCCTCGAGTCGATAAAGGGAGCTTTCGGGAAGCTTCCTTGATACTTTTGACGGTTTATTTTGTGCCTAAATATCTATTTTGTCTTCTAGTGTTTTGTACTTAGATTAAATAAAGGGGCATGAACCCCTCAATAATACTAATCACTTTTCATTATATTATTGCATCTTGTTCTTATTTTAGAGAGTGAAACTCAAGGAGAATTAGTATTTTTATAATGATTTCAATTTCAAATATTGTTGTAATAATTAGTATGAGAGGCTAATCCCCCTCCTAGACTCTTGGTGTAATCAAATTCTTCATCCTATGTATTAGTAAGTACTTCTCTCTCTAATTTGCCTTTAATTTCATTATAACTAATTCCTTGTTGTCCAATTGCTTGATTTACCTTTGTTTTTTGTAATTGAATTGGGTATTTCTTATGCTTGGTTGATAATTGGTGGTCATTGATTACTAACCCTAAAGGAAGCTACTTTCACATGATTAGTGTCGCGGTTGCGGCTAATTAGATATTAATTTGGGTTGTTCTTAATCTTTTATTAGTTTCTACTCTTCATGCCTTTGGTTGTGATTTGTTTGAGTGGTCACTAGACAATTTAGGACTAAAAGAAGGGGAATTTGGTAGTGGTTGCTCAAATTCCCCATAAAAGAGGATTAATTGGTTAAAACCGAGATTATTAATGAATTGGTAATATTAGAGAGAGGTAAAACTTACTGTAGTAGGGTGTTAGATAATATTATCACCGAGAGTCGCTTTAATTAAATTGATATTTCGTTTATTTCACTTTTAACCAACTTCTAAATCAAAAACCCCCATTTCATTGTTTATTTTCTTTGTTTATTTCATTCTCGCATTAGAATTGCATTGTAGATGTCCCCCTCTTCCTTGTGTTCGATACCCACTTACCCTATCTACTTTAGGTAGTGTTTTGTGGTAATTTGATAGAATTTAACGACAATCTTCGTATCAAATTTGGCGCCGTTGCCGGGGAGGAGGTGTTTTTAGTCTTTTTGCTATTTTTGTGGGGTTTTTGTACGTATTTGTTTTTGTAATTTTTGTAATTTTCTAAGTGTGTCTGAGGCTTGTTCTTATTTGTTTCCTTCGGTGTTTGAGCCACTTGCCTATGGTCCAAACCCGTGCTACTAATCCCAATTTGAGTGAGTTTCACATAAATTTAGAACTTGAACGATGGAGCAAGAGCATCGTTTACTTGAGGAGGAAGAGAATATATTCGCTGATTTTGGGTTGTTTAGAGAGGAAGGATCTTAGACTTCGACCTCTTCCGAGTTCTTCGAATCTCCGCCTAGAGGCATGAGTATAAGGCAGTTGACTGCACCGGATTTCTCACAACAACCCTCTTGCATTGTCTTCTCTGATAATGAAGCTACTTCTAGAATCGAGATCAAAGGAGCTCTGCTACACCATCTACCCACCTTCTACGGTCTTAGCACGTAGGATGCTAACGAATACATTATGGGGGTTCACATGGTTTGCAACAATATGAAGCCGGCCGAGGTTGATTTAGATACTTTTTTCCTCAAGGTATTTCCGTTTTCCTTGAAGGTTCGTGCCTTGAATTGGCTATACACTCTCCCACTCAATAGCATCACATCTTGGGAGTTGTTGAAGAAGGTCTTTATTCTCAAGTACTTCCCCAACACAAAGGCTTCCGCCTTGAAGAAGGAGATATCCACGATTGAGCAAAGGGGAGAGTCGCTCGCATCTTATTGGGACCGCTTTCGAGAGTTAGTAGCTAGTTGCCCCTACCATGGCTACAAATAGCAAAATTTAATCTTGTTCTTTTACCACGGCCTCGATGATCAAGACTATAGGCACGTGGTAGCTTCTAGCAATGGGGGCTTGGATAAAATGACCCTTGCCGAGGCTTGGGATTTGCTTGAGGAGCTAGCAACAAATAAACTCAAGGGACCAAGAATCCAAGAGGTGCGTGAGGAAAGTCAATATGGTAGAGACTTCTTCCAAGTATTCCCAAGTGAGAGAGTTGACGATAATGGTGAAGGAAATCCTACGCAATCAATCAAGGAACTCACCACCTAGAGAGTATGAGGAGGTCAATGCCGTGGGAGGTTTTAAAGGAAATACAAGGAGATATGACTCATACTATAACTCATACAATTCGGGTTGGAAAGATCATCCTAATTTGCGTTATGGCAACAATGAGGGAAACCGTGGCTACAATCAAGAGGGTAACCGGTTCCAAGGTCAAGGACAAGGTAGCAATTCAAATTTTAATTCTCAAGGACCTAGGTACGAGAATTATCAAGGAGGCCATGGTAATTTCAATCAACAAGGCTAAGGGGGTGGAAACAACTTTCAAAAAGGCCGTTTCCAAGCCAAACCACCTCTTTCCGGCCAACAATACCAAGGTGGTTCCTCGTCTTCAATGTCAGCCGAGGAAATGATCAAGGCTTTGACCCAAAACGTCACAAATATGCAAGTCGCCATGGTTCAAACCAACAAGAGACGAAGGCAAGAATCCAAAATCTTGAAGGTCAAATGAGCCAACTATCAAGTGCGGTGAATCGACTAGAATCAAGAGGTTCCACCAAGCTCCCATCTCAAACGGAGGTCAACCCGAAGAAGAATGTGAGTTTCGTGATTCTACGAAGTGGTAGGAAGCCACATGAGCCGGATGATCGAGGAAATGATGAAGTTTGGGGTGAGGATGGGAATGATGAAAGCAACAATGTTCAGGAAATGAGCAACCTCGACTCGAGGAGCATCCAACTCGAGTCGAGGGAAATAGGAGTCGAGAACACTCTACTGGAGGAAATGCTTGTCCCGAGTCGAGGGTGTCATTGCCTCGACTCGAGGAAATAGGAAGCATAAACAATAGGCTTGCTCAGAAGCCTCGACTCGAGAAGGAAGTGCCTCGAGTGGAGGAGGAAGCTCCTCGAGTCGAGGATTTGAGTAATGAAAACAATTACACTGATCTTTCCCCTCGAGTAGAGGTGCCTTCTCCCCGAGTTGAGGAATCAGCCCCAAAAAACTATAACACTGTTCATATCCCTCGACTCGAGAAGGTTTGTCCTCGAGTCGAGGATTGTTCTTCTCGACTCGAAGAGGGAGTCCCCCTAGTCGAGGATTCCTCTTTTGGGGCCGGTTTGCTTGGTTCTTCTTCTGTAGTACAAGATGGGGATAATGAGGTTGATGTTCCGTTTCCCAAGGCACTAAAGGATGACCGGAAGTACGCCCGCAACTCCGACATGTACGCTCTCGTCCAAGATTGTAAGGTAAACATCTCGTTTCTCAAGTTTGTTAAGAGTTTTCCTAAGGTGGCAAAATTTGTTAAAGACGTAGTCACGCCTAGACGAGCACCTAAGAAGCGAGCATGCGTCGGCGGTGGTATTCCAACGTCGATTGCCTAAGAAGTGTAGGGACACCAGAATGTTTTCTATACCTTGTACTCTAGGGGGTGCTAAGTTTAACAAGGCCATGTTAGATCTCAGTGCTAGTATAAATGTTTTGCCTTATTCCGTGTTTGAATGGCTAAAACTAGGGGAATTGCATGATACGGATATCATAGTTCAACTAGCTGATATATCGAATGTGTATCCTAAGGGCATAATTGAAGATGTTTTTGTTGAAGTGGATAAACTTGTTTTCCCGGCCGATTTTTATGTTATCGACATGGAACTGTTAGTGTAACACCCCCAAATTTCCTTTCCTTTTTAAAAACATTTTATTGAGTACCAGAACACAAATAAGGAAATTTAGAGGTGTCACTCCACACTCGAGTCAAAGACCCGAATGCAAGGAGATTTCAGAAGCCAAACTATAAAACGTCTAATGGTCTAAAATAGTTTATTACATCCAATACTTAAAACATCTATTATAACTAATTAGACATGAATTAGAGTAATAGAACGATTTAGAATCAATGATTATTAAAGAGGACGAAAAAACAGGGGAGGCTAGGCGATAAAGGGTGTTACCCGCGATAATGAAAGGAGGAGAAAGAGGCGACGTGGTGGTCAGCGAGGAGCAGCGACGACAAGGTCTGAAGTGGCGTGGAGAAGACGGGCGAAGTGAAGAAGGCACGGAGGAGAGCAGGAGGTCGTGCTCTGTTTTTATAGGAAGGGGGTGGGGGTGTTTTGCGTGAGGCAGGAGAGAGAAAAGGGTGAGTTTTGTTTTTATTTTTCTTTTCTCTTTCCTTATTTCTGATTTTCTTTTGTATTGAGTTGGTATATGGTTTTGGGTTTGGTTCAACATGTATTGGGTTAGTGTTGGTCTTGTAGTTAGGATTGACCCAGTTTAGAAAATAAAACCCAAATAGCAAATTCGATTTTTGAAATCATTTACGAACCCATTTTCGAAAACGACTCACAACACAACATTAAATTCATCTTTCGCTAAATTACAGGTACTAAAATATTATTATAAAATATATTGAATTTTCGGGATATTACAGTTGGAGTAGGTGTCCTCCGACAATAATGCGTTGACTAGTTAAATCTAATTAGGAATAAACCTGGGATATATTTAATATACTTAGTCAGTTGATTAACGTAAATCGATAACGGTTGACTGGCTTGAGTTTGACGTTATTGTCATTTGACGAGGGTAAATCGGTAATCAACTAATCCCTCTCGGTCACACCGATAAAGATAGTTTCTCCAACGGATATTATATTTGTATTTACAATATAATATAAACCCTAATATAATCAGTTAACGAGTTAACTGATTATATCGGATAGTGTTTTTTGAGTTCGGAGGTCAAGTCGAATAAATTATGGTTTTTGTGTAAATTGTTAAAATTGACAATAGCTATTTGAATTACAAAGAGTTGTAATTTTAGCTTAAAGTGATGTAACTAATAATTATTATATAGTGATATAATAATTAACTAACACTTAAAGAAATAAGTGTACAAATTATACCCAAATTGTAACATAAGATGTTAAGGGTATATTTAGTAAGGGCAAAATAGTCATTTTGCCACAACTACTATATATAATGTGTTTTATGTCAAAGAAACATAACACATTATTTTAAACACACAACCAAATTTTAGAGAGAGAAGTGAGTTGTAAAACCTCTATTTTTCTCTAAAAATTAGCCATTTCCTCTTCCTTTAAGATCAAGTTTTCTTCATTTCATGTCAATGAAGACTTGATCAAAAAACGTATCTAAGCCTAGTATATCATTAGCTAATTTATTGGCTAATTATATATATACGGTTTTAAGATTAAAATCTCATAAAACTAGACCATTTTGTGAGATTTTTGGAGAGCTTCTTTGGTGGATCAAGGGAGGAGTGTAACACTACGGAATATGTAAAGTGGATTATGGAATTGGTTTGTCCCACATTGGGAAATTAACTCTCATATGATCAGTTTATAATAGATTCCTACCATTATACTACCAACAAGACATTCATCTTTTAGAGCTCACGAGAGGATATTCGGGCCTAATGGGTGACTTCCCATCTTATTGGGTTGTGTTGCGACGGACGGTGGTTCGGGCTATTACAGATGGTATCAGAGCAACCCTGCGACCGCGTGCTGAGTGTTGGGGTTAGGCCCAGGTCAGCCGTCTAGCGGGGGAGATCTTGGACCTGTGTTGATGTTAGTATGGAATGACCGAGGCGCGACGGGGACGTCGCGTTCTCTAAGTTGGAGAGTTTGTAACACTACGGAATATGTAAAGTAGATTATGAAGTTGGTTTGTCCCACATTGGGAAACTAAGGCTCATATGATCAGTTTATAATAGAGTTCTACCATCATACTACCAACAAGGCTTTCACCTTTTAGAGCTCACGAGAGGATATTCGGGCCTAATGGGTGACTTCTTATCTTATTGGTTTGTCTTGCGATGGACGGTGGTTCGGGCTATTACAAGGAGGTTTCCTAACTTGGAAACTAAAGATTAAGGAGGAGGATCCCCATTATTTTTCAGCTCAAGATCCTTCAATTGATGGAAGGTCAAAATTCCTCTTGATTAAGGTATAAAAACATGTTTTATTACCTTATTTATGCTTTAATCTTACATGCAACTAAAGATTTTTAGCTAAAATTAATTAGGAGTAATTAATTAATAATTAGAGGAGTCTAATTAGAGGCTAAATAACTCTCATGTGGTATCAGAGCATCGGTTTAAGTTGCATGTTAATTTTAAGCTTTAATTAGGTTAATTAGTAACTTAATTAATTTTTGATGATAATAATTGGTTTTGTTATACAAACTAAAGTTGCTTGTGGTCTTTAGGACATGTGGATGCTCCAACCGAAATTATGGAATTTTGGGAATTTATTTGCTAATTTTGCTTATTTTTGGTGTTTTTACAAGATTTATGCTATTTTCTAATTAATTGGTAATTAGACTAACATGCATGTTGATTTTGTTAATTTAAGAAATTTATAATTTTTCCAAAATTATAATGAGTATAATTTCCAGAAATTATTTCATAATTTTATTGGCCATTTGTTATTAGTTAGTAACAATATAAATGGTGGAAAATTGATTTCTTAAGAGAAAATGACCAAAATAATTTTGAATTTTTTTTTCCTTAATTAGCTACTGGTTGTAAGATTAAATCACATAATGAAATAATTTTTAAATTTTTTCATAATTTGTTATGATTTATTTAGATATTTTCGGGTTTATTATGTGATTTTTGGACAAATAGTTAGCAAATATAATCAAATTAAACTAATAAAATTCAATTTTAGTGGAGACTAAATATTGAAAAAATAATTAGTTGGTGGTTTGTTTAAACTTAAAAGGTGTGTTGATTATTGATTCTAATAAGTTAGAATCATAAATTCCTATATTTACCGGGTTGCTTATACTGTAAAGTTGAAAATATGTTTTTTCGGTCTTATTTGCATGATTCTAAGTATAGTATGGCCATAGAGTACTATAGTATTGAGACTGTACCGAAATGTAAGGACGGTATCCGATTGGTTTGTATTAATTGCGATGTCGTATCGCCGGTTTGTAATAATATTTAATTTCCTTATTTTTCAAAATGTATAATAAGATAGTCCATATGTACATTTGTTTATATTGAAGACCGGCGCTTTTTCCGAAGCCAATGGCTAGCGAGTCGAGATCGAATTGAAGACGGAGCCTTTGAAACTTTTGAAGCCTACTTTAGGTTCTAGTCTTATGGTCATACTAGGAGTTGGATTTATTTGATGCATGCTTGGTTTAATTTTTTCACAATTAAAACCAAACATAAATCTCATATGGTCATATCTGTTATCCGCGACTCGCTAGAATTAGTTCACTTAAAAGCGATAGATAAAATATGACAACATCTCTCGCTAAAAGTAAATTCGAGATTTAGTCCTTCCACAATTCACGCCTATGCAATCCTTGTTCATTAGGGACACGCTCGCCCTAGCGAGGTGTTTCCTTTTTACCTTGGGGGAGTAGGTTAAAAAAAATACTAGTAGTCATTATGAGTGAATTTTGGTTTAATCTCGACGTGACTTGCAATACAAATCTTGCAATCCGGGACTAAAGGATTGATTTAGTTGAAATCGATCAACCGAGAGTTCTAAGTGTAGAATCAGTCAAGAGTTGGTTCACCGAAATTACATAAATTTAGGATGAATCGCCCTCCGCGTGCCTAAGTTTATACAAGATCGGATCTCGGAATCATTTATAGAATTTAGAGAGATCATTATATAAATTCCTAAATTCACAAATTAATTGATTTAATGTGAATTTGACGATGACTGTAATCGATTGTTTTTCCCACGTTGTAGTTTAAATATAAAAATGGCTCAAACGCCCAACTCAGTAATATCCAAACACTCCTGCCTTCGTAATTTTATGGAAAAGAATGAGTTAAAGGAGGATGGAAGCAATTTTACTGATTGGGAGTTAAACCTGCGATTAGCCCTTCAATCTGATAGAAAATAACATACGAACCCCCGATTCCCGCTCCAGGCCCCGACGCCACCCCTGAAATGAAACAAATGTATCAAGAGTACGCGCATAAATCTGACCAGATTAAGAATGTATTGATTTTTGCTATGCACCCGCGTTTATAAAAACGCATGATTGGTTTCAGTGCGTATCATATATTCGCTCGGCTAGTGACTAGTTTCTCGCAAAAGCCTCGAATACTTCAATACGAAGCAACTTCGAGTTTCTTTGAGACTAAGCTCTCGAAGGGCCAACTAGTTGGTCCTCACACGTTCTCAAATTTAACGAGAATGTCGAAACTCTTGAGAAGTTAGGTTGGCCAATTTCTGAAGATTTTGCGTTATACCATCTGCTTAATTCTTTGCCTGCAATATTCGGCCTTTTAGGACGAATTACAACATGAATGATTTAAAGAAAAATCTTCATGAATTGCATGCCATGCTTGTGCAATATGAGAGGGATATGGTGTCTAGTGGGAGTGGGAATAGAGATGTTTTATCCATAGCGGTAAAACAAAAGGGCCGGGGAAGTTCAAAAAGGGTGGAAGAAAGGGTAAGAAACCCGCGCGTGGCAAAGGAAAAAGAAAAAAATGCTTCGGGCAACAATTCAACTGCTAAGAGAGGCGCGACTCCTGAACAGAAATGCTTCCAATGTGGAAATTTCGGCCATTAAAAGCGAAATTGACCAAAGTACCTGGAGGAGAAGAAGTCCAAACCAGGTATATATATATACATGATAGACATTAATTATGCAAGTACCACGTCCTGGGTATTAGATACTGGATGTGGATCTCACCTTTGTAATAATTTACAAGGGTTGACAAAGGTACGTGGGCTGGCAAAAGTTGAAGTTGACCTCCGTGTCGGGAATGGAGCTAAAGGAGTCGCCGTATCAGTAGGAACATATATTCTGTCACTTGCCTCAAAGCTAGAGTTTTATCTAAATAACTGCTATTTTGTACCAACTCTAAGTAAGAATATAATTTTGGTTTCTGTTTTAGACGCTGAAGGTTTTTATTTTTCAATACGAAACAACAGTTGTACCTTCTCGTTTAATAATATGGTGTACGGAACAGCCAAATCTATAAACGATATTTACGTTTTAGATTTGACAAATGAGGTCTATCATGTAGCAAACAAAAAGCTCAAAATAGGAGATCCTGATCAATCCTACCTTTGGCACTGTCGTTTAGGGCGTATAAACGAAAAACACATTGAGACACTCGTAGCCAATGGAGTTCTCAAACCATTTGGTCTTGGTAGATTTTACCAATAGAAAAGTTAACCAAGCATCTTCTCTGCACTCTGATTTCGTTCCCAGCTTTCAACCACTGTATGTTGTACGGTTTTGGATGGGTTTTAGTAGTCAGTTTCAGCTTTTCTACCATTTCCTTAGAAGCCACATTTGCACAGCTTCCCCCATCAATTATAAACTTACAGACCTTCCCTTTGACAGTTCCCCTGGTATGGAATAAATTCTCCCTTTGGGGGTTTTCATTAGGAGACATAGAAAAACCCAATACTTTCCTGAAAACCAACATTTCACCCTCATCTGCTACTACCTCAGTAATCTTTTCAACAACATCTGTATCTAACCCCATCACCTCCCTAACTTCTTCAGACTCATACTACAGATCTACACAATCTGTTAGTGCCACCACCCTCTTATTAGAACACTCAGAAGCATAGTGTCCAATCCCATGACACTTGAAGCATTTGACTATCCTCACAGTTGGTGTGAAAGGTTCTTTGTGGGGAATAGTTTTTGTAGTTGTCTCTCTATTGTAGGAACTCGTAGGTTTGTTCCATGTATTCCTATGGAAATTCCTAACAAACTCCACCCTTCTTTTGTTCTTACTTTGAGTTTCAACCTTATGAGCTAAGGCACACACATCTTGAAATGTTTGGTAGCTTTGCAATTCTACAGAGTTGGCTATGTGCATGTTGAGACCATTAATAAACCTGGTTATGGTGAGCTCCTCAGGTTCAGTCATATCACATTTGATCATTAACAATTCAAATTCCCTAGCGTATTCTTCTACAGTCTTAACACCCTGTTTTAGTTGAATCAGATTCTCATAACAATTTAACTTGTAAGTTGAAGGTAAAAATCTCCTTTTCAGTTTTCTCTTCATTTTCTCCCATGTTCTCACCTTTTCTTTCCCCTCTCTTAACCTTAACCTCTTAAGATTCTCCCACCAGTGCGAAGCATATCTTCTAAGTTTAAGGGCAACTATTCTCACTTTCTTTTCCTCAGGGAAATCTCTCATATCAAATATCCTCTCAACAGTGTGTAACCAGTCTACAAAATCTTCTGGGTCTAATTTACCCTCAAATTCATGAATGTCAAGCTTTATATCAGATTCGTACCTGGTATTATATGGAGGTTTCTCTGGTTTATCAGGAACTTCCTCTGATGCACCTGTTGCAGAGCTTGAACCCTGAACTTCCTTCAACTTCTGATTCTCTTGCAGGAATTGTGAATTCTGCATGCTCAGAAACTCCAACTGCATCTCCATCTCTTGATACTTCTCACCCAAAGACTGAGAGGAGCCTTCATTGTCAGGCATGACACTAGCTTACAATAACAAAGGCCTAACCTTGGCTCTGATACCACTTGATGCAAGCTAAGTCAGGTGAACTAGGTTTTGGATTAATTATACAATCAATCAGAAGAATTATGTGAGGTTTTAAAATCAGATTTTAGCTGAGTTTGACATTTGCAGAAATTGATTTGTGTTAACTAGGAGAGAACCCATATGATCAATCCCTGAGGCAGAGATCGAAATGAGTTTACTCCTTAGCTAGACTTTTACTAAGCTAAACAATAACCCTGTACAAGAGAAGAATCGATTGATAGAGCACACTCATAAAAATAGACACAGAAAGTCACAAAAGCTAGAGCTCTCTCGACACTCAAGCTGATAAATTCAGATTTCAGGAAACAAAGTAAAAACTTTGTGAAAGTTGTTGTAATTCAAGTTGTTTTTCCGATAATTTACAAAGAGACTATTATATAGCCTCATATGGTAAGAAGTTTCCAGCTCCTGCTACCATATTACAAAAACAAAGAAAAAGGCAGTACAAATCCCATGGATAGGATCAAAAGGGGCTGCTGCAGCATGCTATGGTTTGGCTGCCGTTTTTGTGCTCCAATCAGGAGCTTCCGTCGACATTAAGCAACCCTAAGACTACTTACTTTCCTATTTGTCTCAAGAAGTCTCTAATAATCGATATTAGAGGTTTCCTTAGGAGTAAATAAGGACACACTTCAAAAACTTACAATTATTACAATTTTCACCACTTGCTCGAGCTGATTATTCTTTGCATGCTGGTGTGACTTCTGGACTAAGTTACCTAAGGTGAAAATGTCCTAAACACACTTATTTACAACACAAAAAATTACCAAGTGAAAATAAGTTACTTCCCTTTAGCAACTTGGTTCGAAATCAGGCTTAGCACCTTATTTTGGACTGCTGGCAGAGGTTTAAGATTAATTTGCAAAAATTCTCGAATTAGTATCATAATCTGGTTTGAGGATTGTTTGGTGTTTTCATCACTTTACTCCCACTAAATTTCATATATAAACAAGGTTCCTCGACACTTGGCTCAAACGTTGTAGTTTAAAATTCGAAAATGGCTCAAACGTCCAATTCAGTAATATCCAACGACTCTTGACTTCGTAATTTTATGGAAAAGAATGAACTAAAGGAGGATGGAAGCAATTTTGCTGATTGGGAGATAAACCTGCGATTAGCCCTTTAATCTGAAACGTTTCCTATACGAACCCCCGAATCCCGTTCCAGGTCCAACCGTCACCTCTGAAATGATACAAATGTATGAAGAGTACGAGCATGAATTTGACCAGATTAAGAATGTATTGATTTTTGCTATGCACCCGTGTTTACAGAAACGCATGATTGATTTTAGTGTGTATCAAAGATTTGCTCGGCTCACGACTAGTTTCTCGCAAAAGCCGCGAATACTTCAATACGAAGCAGCTTCGAGTTTCTTTGAGACTAAGCTCTCAAAGGGCCAACATGTTAGTCCTCAAGTTCTCAAATTTATTGAGAATGTTGAAACTCTTGAGAAGTTAGGTTGCCAAAATTTTGAAGATTTTGCGGTATACTGTCTCTTTAAATCTTTGCCTGCAACATTCGGTCCTTTTAGGACGAATTACAACATGAATGATTTAAAGAAAAATCTTTATGAATTGCATGCCATGCTTGTACAACATGAGAGAGATATGGTGTCTAGTGGGAGTGGGAACATAGATGTTTTAACAATATCGGTAAAACAAAAGGGGAGGTTTAAAAAGGGTGCAGGAAAGGGTAAGAAGCCCCCGCGTGGCAAAGGAAAAGCTACTTCGGGCAACAACTCTATTGCTAAGAGAGGCGCGACTCCTGAACAGAAATGCTTCCATTGTGGAAATTTCGGCCATTGGAAGCGAAATTGACCAAAGTAACTCAAGGAGAAGAAATCGATACCAGGTATATATGATAGACATTAATTATGCAAGTACCACGTCCTGGTTATTAGATACTAGATGTGGATCTCACCTTTGTAATCACTTGCAGGGGATGACGAAGGCACGTCGGCTAGCAAAAGGTGAAGTTGACCTCCGTGTCGGGAATGGAGCTAAAGTAGCCGCCGTATTAGTAGGAACGTATATTCTGTCACTTGCCTCAGGGTTAGAGTTGTATTTAAATAACTGCTATTTTGTACCAACTCTAAGTAAGAATATAATTTCGGTTTCAGTTTAAGACGCTAAAGGTTTTGATTTTTCAATACGAAACAACAATTGTACCTTCTCGTATGATATGGTGTACGGAACAACAAAATCTATAAACGGTATTTACGTTTTAGATTTGACAAATAAGTTCTATCATGTTGCAGATAAAAAGCTCTGATACCACATGAAAGTTTTAGACTTGACAAATACGTTTTAGACTCCTGTAATTAGTACTTAATTACTCTTAATGAAGTTTAGCTAAGAATCTTTAGTTGCATGTAGCATTAATACGGTAATAAAACATGTTTTTATACCTTAATCAAGAGGATTTTTGACCTTCCTTCAAATGAAGGATCTTGAGCTGAAAATTAATGGGGATCATCCTCCTTAATCTTGACTTTCCAAGTTAGGAAACCTCATCCCTTGATCCACCAATGAAGTTCTCCAAAAATCTCACAAAATGGTCTAGTTTTATGAGATTTTAACAATAAAACCTTATATATAATTTGCCAGCAATTTAGCTAATGATATACTAAGGCTTAGATAAGTGTTTTGATTAAGTTTTCATTGACATGCAATGAAAAAAAATTGATCTTAAAGGAGTTGGAAGTAGGCTGATTTTTTAAGACAAATTAGAGGGTTTTCTCTCAATTCTCTCTCTAAAATAAAATGTGTTTCTGTAAAAATGATGTATATCATGTGTTTGACCATTAAACACATTATATATAGAGGCGGTGAAAAAATGACTATTTTGCCCTTACTAATTATACCCCTAAACATCATATGTTACAATTTGGTATAATTTGTACGCTTATTTCTTTAAGTGTTAGTTAATTATTATATCACTATTTAATAATTACTAATTACATCATTTTAGCTAAAATTACAACTATTTGTAATTTAGCTAGCCAATTGTCAATATTGGCAATTCACACAAAAATCATAATTTATTCGACTTGACTTCCGAACTCATTAAACATTATCTGATGTAATCAGTTAACTCTTTAACTGAATCCTTAATATTTACATTATATTTTAATAAATACAAATATAATATCCTTTGGAGAAACTATCTTTATCGGCGTGACCGAGAGAGATCAGTTGATTACCTCCGTCAAACGACAATAACGTCAAACTCTAGCCAGCCAACCGTTATCGATATACGCTAATCAACTGACTTAGTATATTTAATATATCACAGGTTTGTTACTAATTAGATTTAATTAGTCAATGCATTATTGTCGGAGGACACCAACTCCAACAAATAGAACAACCCATAAGTTCTTTAGAAAATTGTAACACCAAAACCACATATTACACCATCAATAATAATGATTCCCTAATTCACAAATTCATCCAGTTCAATCATACTCTCACAACCATCGAATGACAGTTATTAAAACTATAATCCCATCAAGTAAATCAACAGTTAAACTTATGAATCAGCAGTATAAAAACTAGGGCATACTAGGGAATATGGGGAGAAGAATAAAATGCTTGTAACACTTTGTAATACCCCATATTTATAAGTTTCTAAGATAATTAAGTGCTCATTTGAGTGATTGAAAGGATTAATAGTGCTACTCATGGAAACAAAGTGGACTTTCTTTTTTGGAAGCCCATTTGATAAGAACTCCGCAGTTAAGCGTGCTTGATTGGTAGTAGTTTCAAGATGGGTGACCTCCTGGGAAGTTTCGCAGGGTGCGCACAAGTGAGGTCAAAGTGCGTCGGAATGACCCGTGTTGGTCTATGGGGTCAGTAGAAGCCTGGCAAGCTGTCATTAGTGACTACTTCCGGTGAAGGTGATGAGTCGGGGTGTTACACACTATAAATTAAATGGGAAAGGAATGGGAACCAAGACAACGATAAGGGCGGCGAACAGGTGGGCCGCGACAGCCGTGAAGGAGATAGACCTAGAGGGAGGCCCAGTGTGAGAGAGAAAAGAGAGAGAAAAAGAAAAGAGGCCCCCGCTTTTTTTTGTATGCGTAATTGAGAGAAACGGAGCCTGGGTTTGGGCTTTGCTTGAGTGAAGACGGTGGCTCCAAACCCGATCCAAAATAGGTAAGGGTAGATTAGTAATTCCTTAAATAGAATTGCCAAATTCGGAAAGTAGAATAAAATAGGAAATAATCATTAAAATTCCAATTTTCAAAAAATTTAGGTATAACCCACAAAATTGTATTAACCCAACCCGTCATAGGCCGCAACACAATCCAATAGGATGGAAAGTCATCTGTCGGCTTGTAAATATTTGCTTGGGTTTTAAAAGTTGAAGACCTTGTTGGTAATATGATGATAAGAATCTGTAATAAACATATCATCAGAGCCTTAATGTTTCAATATGAGGTAAACCAATTTTTATAATAACTTTCTATAATCATGTTGTGTTACAAACTCCCCCACTTAAAAAACGCACGTACTCATTGCACCTGAACCATACCAATAGGAACACATGTTGAACATTTGTTCCGCTAGATGGCCGGTCGGGCCTTGGCCCAGCTCCCAGCACGATGGTCCCAGAGTTGCTTTTATATCATTTCTAATAACCCTAATTATTTCAAAAAAAAAAGTAGCACCGTATTAATTTCAATTGGGGGGTGTTAAAGGTGCACCAAGGCGATGGAGTGCTGAACTTGCTAGGACCATTCATCTCACCTATCTAAACAACAATTTTTTTGGTAGGGGACGTGGGTTGTTTACGTATATGTGAATACTAGTGTGGAGGTTTGTAGGTATGTCGGTTCCCTTTTGGTTAGTGTTTAGTATCTTGTCACCCTTGTGCTTGTTTGTATAATTAGCGTTATACAAGCATTTAATAATTTTCACAATAAACGTAATTGACCCGTTTGTAGTAAAGTAACTTGTGTAGTTTGAACGATGACTTTTGAAATTTATAAGTCATGTTTCCAAATTATGTTTGGTAATCTTGTTATTTTCTTTTGATTATAATGTTTGACGAGCCTTGAGCAGGTTAAACATGATTAAAGCTCCTTGAACTAGTTTAATACGTACGATGGTAAGAGACTTAGATACCTCCAGCTACACTTAACATATACGGATGAGCATCATAAATTTGGTTCACTACACAACACTTGCAAAGGCAGTTTAATAACCTCATTATATTCATATCAAATGAATAATCGAAACCATATTTTAACTAAGTTGCCTAAATCATACAGTGGGTATAATTAAAATACATTTTCAATATAAACAATTTGACTTATAAATAAATCTCTAATAGGAGTTGAACTCATATTCCGTGCCCAATAATTTCTTATAAGCCCTTACAACCGGGCAGATCTATCCATTGTAGTTGAAGTTCAACTTCTCCGCATTCAACATTTTTTAATCTTAGGCAAAGATTTTGAAGGACTCTAGCATCTGTCCATATTATACGACTTTCTTCTGCCAAACAGTTTTGCCTACATGGTTGGACTCTTGAGATCAGGGTACCACTCGGAAGACTATCCAAATTCATCTTTAAAGCATCTATAAATGGTTTTATGTCAAATTCTGCTTCACCCATTTTATCATCTTTGCTGAACATGTCATGGTCATAAACTGTCTGCAACACACATGAAAAAGTAGTCAATTACAATGATCATATAAGACTTCAAGAGAAAACCATAACTACAATTTAAATTTAATTAAATGTTCGTCTCACTCCTGGAAATTTAAGGGCGACTTATGATATTTTTATATTAATAGATTTATTTTCTCATTTCATTAGCAATAAAACCTTTACCTTGCGGGCTTAACTACAGATATATGAGCGACCAAATGGTGACTGATGAGTTTGTATATTGGCCTGTCTTTCTTATTACTTTATATGCCTCATCTCCTAGTGTTGACACTAATCCAATGCATGGTTTCATGTGTACGTATGTCCTTATTCGAAATTTTATGGTCATCGTTTTGTGTGGAAAACGTGATTCTATTCAAGTATTTCCCAAGATTCTATTCAAGTATTTCCCAATGATGATGATTTGCATGTCTTGAAATACCCACAAAGCCATAGTTGTAATACCTTGGCTCATCACCTGAAGCGGAAGTAGTCACCTCTGGGCTGTGTACTGACCCCACAGACCAACACGGATCCTTGCGTCATAGTTTAACCTTACTCGTTCTCACCCTAGGAAACTTCCCAAGAGGTCACCCATCCTTAAACCACTCACTAGCAAGCACGCTTAACTGTGGACTTCTTATCAAATGGGATAAATAAAAGGAAAGTCGACTTTGTTAATAGACTAGCACTATCAATTCTTTTAAGGAACTCATATGATCCAAATGTCTTAGAAACCTCTTCTGGAATCTGGGATATTACATTGGTAGTATTCCCAAAACGCGAGGAGTGAGGTTTGCATGGACAAAATCGAATAAACTAAAACGGAGCTTGAAAGACGAGCCAGACACCCTCATTAAAGAGTAGCGCTTAAGCTCACACCATCAGGTGAGGAACGACGCGAGGGAAGCTAGACGTGATACATTACCCACGTGAGAGTCATAGGATGCCTCGCCTGACCCACCAAATCATGGTTAGGCGCGGTGGATGCAGGGCGAGGCGCGACGAAATGTGTAGATCGTTTTAGCCGCCTTTTTGTTCGATTTTACGGCCCATGTGCCCTTTTTCGTCCCATTTTCAGCTACCCTAATGTGCCCCACCTATATATACCTCAACCTCATATGATGTAAATTTGAAGATCCCACTTTTTTCGTTCTTACACAATCTTAGAGGGTTGGCAGTATTCTTCACCTAGAAACTTCTTTATTTATCAATCATCATTGAAGGTTTTTTAATAATCTTTTTATCTTTGTTATTGTTTCACCATCAATTATTAGGGTATTTTTTACATTCTCTTCTTATAGATTTTCAATATTTATAAAATCTATTGTAGATCCTTTATTTCATTCTTGTATGAATCATGCCTATTTATGCTATTTTATCATTTTTCTTGTTAATCTTGTTACTTTATGTATCAGTAGTATTCATGCTAGTGGGATGGGGTTTTGAGTAGAGTGAGGGTCTTTTGCTGTTTCGGAACTTGATACCTGTTTATTGTCCTTTTACATGGTTGTGATAGCATAATTTCTCAACTTGATCACTTGGGTAGTCATCTCCAATAACCAAAGCGACATTGAGAAACCCGAGTTTCGGTTTAGACGCATGTGGTTAAGAAATAGTGAACTAGTTGTTTGAAAGAGAATGAGGAACTATAGAGTAGGGCTAAGATTAATTGCTTGAAAGAGAATGAGGAAGCTATATAGTAGACCTAAGATTAATTGCTTGAAATATATCTATCATTTTGCGTGCCCTCGTTGGACATGTATCGTGTTGTTATGTTTTAGACATCATCAACAAATGTTAAAAGGCCGGACTTTATACATGACTCCCATTATTCCCACTAGTTGTTTAATATGACATTTTCGTTGCCAATTTTTGGATCTTTATTCTAGTTGTTACTCTTGCTTGGCTAATTTAATATTAGTTTAATCTCACCAACCTGATTATAGACTTGATGTGCATTAAAACGAAAGATGAAGGGTGTGTGTTTGACAGTGGCCTTTCGAGTGTTGGACCCTTAGATATACTACACTCGATTGAGTGTGTCTTTTCCTATAAATAGTATTTTTGCAGCGATGGTAGGTTAGAGTATTATAAGCGTGTAAGTGACCTCTAACTTATTAGGGTGTGTTGCAATGGTGGTAGGTTAGAGTACTATAAGGGCTACTCAAAAATCTGTCTGACTTCGTGTTTGGTACAAACTAGTAGTCTAGCATGGGAGATTCGGTAGAACCAGTACCTCATATTCAGAGGCGGAACTTAGTTATTTTGGGCTTCGACCAGCCCCCTTGTGTTTTGAGATTTATACTATATGTTGACGTATAACATCATTAATTTTTTTTTTGCTCGAGCGGTTGTGTATAGAATAGTCCTAAGTCCTAACCTTGGCCCTGCTATTCAATACGCTTCCTTCTTTTTCTACCCAAGCTCCGCCAATGCATGGATTTATTTCCCTGTGTGAGTTTTTAATACACAAATAAATGATTTCACGCATCGAATAAATAAGAAGTTTACAAAATTTCTATTTAGTATATATCACTTTGATACATGCTCCACCTTTCAAGGCTTAAGTAGGGAAGTTATCCAAATGGTGACTTCCCATCTATTGAGTCGTACAACGACGATGGTGGAATGTATTAACTTAATGATGTGTGGTGAATGGCATGTGCTAAAGTGAGGAATTTAGGCGTTTTAGGGGCTGTACGAGCGTGTTCTTAGTGTAGATTGTGAGTCATGTCTTCATGAGTTGATTAGAGCTTATTAGATGGTATTTCGATGTTTTTGTGGCTCAAGCCCCTGGTACCAACCTTTAACTCAAGCCCCGAGAAGACCCGAAGAAACAAGTCGAGGAGAAGGAGGAAAATGACCTCCTCGGACTGAGAATCACTTGTCTCGGCCCGAGGAGAAGTCGTCTCGGTCCGAGAAAAATTCATCTTGGTCAGAGACGTGGTGCTCTCTGTCCGAGTCTCAGACCAAGGAAGACGACTTCTGCGATGTTTCCTATGGGCTTTTTGACAGTTTTTCTTGGATCCTTTTGCTTTTATCTCGTAGTGTTTTTGTACTTATGCTATATAAAGGGGCATGAACCCCTCAATAAAACTTATCACTTCTCATATTATTTATCATCTTAATTTCGTTCTAGAGAGAGTTTTAGAAAGAAATTATTCAAAAACTAGTAATTTAAATCATGGATTTTAATCCAAAAATTATTGTAATAATTCTTATGGAAGGCTAATCCCCTTCTAAACTCTGGGTGTAATCAAAATCTTTCACCCCATGTATTAATAAGATTTTCTTCTCTCTAATTTGCCTTTAAATTCATGGTAATTAATTCTTTGTTTTTCAATGCATCATTTATCCTTGTTTTCTCTAATTGGTTAATTAGATTGATTCGGGTATTTTATGTTCTTGGTTTATTCATTGGTGGTTTTGATTGATGACATAAAGGAAGCAACTTTCACATGATTAGACTAATTTGTGATTGGGGAATTAATTAGGCAACTAATAGTTTAGACTTGATTAGTGTCGCGGTTGAGACTAATTAGATACTAATTTGAGTTATTCTTAATCTTTTGTTATGCTTGCTTTTCATGCCTTTTAGGTTTGATTTGTTTGAGTGGTCACTAGACAAATTAGGACTAAAAGGAGGGTAATATGGTAGCGGTTGCTCAAATTCCCCACACAAGCGGATTAATTGGTTTAAAGTCGAGATTAATATTGAATTAGTTTAATTAGAGAGAGTATAAATTTGCTATATTAGGGTGTTAGAGTAGATCATCATCGAGGGTCGCTTCAATCCTTTTGGTAAATCGTTAATTTAGCAATTTCCTCATTAGTTAACACTTAACACGACAAGTATTAATATGTGGCTATTTCGTATTCATGAGCAGCTCTAAGTGTTAAAAACGGTCGAAGAACAACTTCTTATCGAAACGTGATCCTACATGTATTTGTAACAAAAGTGTCTATATCCAATACATTTAAGATTGGAGTCTCTGTAAATGAGGCAGGGGAAGTATAAATTCAAACCAGTTGTTTAGGGCTCGTTCGGTATCACTGTCGTTTTCAGTTTTTGATTTTTTTTGCGTAAAATTTTTGCTAAATAAGTTACAAAAATTAATTTAAACTGTATGTTTTTATAATAGTCATACAGAAACTGAAAACTGAAAAAACCACTTTTTCTGGTTTTCAAAAACAGGACTTTGGTTTAAAAAAAAAACAGAAAATGATACCAAACAGACCCTTAATTTAAAAAATTTGCATTTTCTAAGTTACTTCGTACTAATTTTATTTACAAAATTCAAATTCGGCATCAGAATTTTATTTTCTTGTTACCGTTAAACAATTGTTGAAAGTATCATAAAAATTATGTCCTATTATTACCCTTCAATTCGTATTAAATTAGATAAAAGTGTATAATGACGTTATTCATACCAGCTGAATTGGCAAGGTGGGATCTGAAACTGAAAGAGTAAGATCTTCATTCCATTCCGGATTCACATCTTTCTTAATAACCCGAGTCTTCAATTTCTGAAAAAATAAATTAATTATTTCTTCAAAGATAAGAAACAAAAAACACTAGATTAGATCACTTCCTAAGGAGGTCTAATAACATTCTTAACCACATGCTTTTCTTTTTAACATTTAGCTTCATGACTTATTCTTTAAAGTTTATATACTTGCATAGGAATTTATGAATGTCCTCGACCATGTGTCATATATGTTTATATAAATTTTATGATATGTCCTTTTAAATGTCTAATATCATTTTCTTCATAACTTACTTTGTGAAAATAGTAAATGATTCTCTTGTGATTCCAGTAGTTTAGGAAATTGCATGTAGCTTTTCTAAAATATATCATACACCCTATTTGAACTGCACATGATAGATAATAGAGGTGATCAAACGACCTATGCTCGGTCGGCCTAGGCCATTCTTACGGGTTTCGATTGTGATTTAGGCCTGAAAATGACCCTAAGCCCAGCCAGAGAAAAAGGCCGCAATAAATTGACCGGGTTTGGGCCTAAGTTGTGCCCCAATTTTTGGCTTGGCGAAGCCCGACGATAAAATTTAAACACAACAAATTTAAGTTTATAAAGTATTGGAAAGAGTACTAATGTGATATTTTGTTATTTATTTGGTAAAATATAATGTGCAATTGTTGATTAATACACAATATAGTAAAAACTGGGTATAATTTGGTAAATAAAATAATTATAAATAATAAAAAGATAATTATCGTTAAACAATCATACCGGCATAAGAAAATTACCTTTCAAATAAGGTAGTATAGGTTATTATTCATTTATATTTGTAAGTATTAGGAAAAAATCAATATTTAATTCATGAAACTTCGCAATAGCTAATAAACACCCTTGGAAAACTCTCTTACAACCCAAAAATGGCTTGAAAGCCCACATTAGCTCGCATGGGCCGACCATCTGAACCAAAAATTAAGCCTTATCTGACCAAAATGCCTAACTTTGAACCCTTAGCCCAACCCATGATCACATCTAATTTAAAAAATAGTTGCCAAACCAGTCTATGCGATAAGAACATGTGTTACGAAAAAGGCAGTTGGAAGGCGAGCAAAACCCTACCTTTACATGCTATATGAAAGCTTGACGTGCCAATACCCATATTATGTAGAGTCCTAAATTCGCACAATCTTATAAAGACAACCACTTTTCATTTATTTTTTTCATTTTTAAATGTAGGAAGTATGTTGATGCCCAAACAAAATTCCACGCTGAGATAAAGTCTCAGCCAATCTGCAAAGGACCGATTAGGAAAGAACCCTTTATAAGTTGGCAATGATGCTACTCCCGCCTTCCAAATCAAACATCCCATGGGTGTTTGCACATGGATTATGGAATTCTTCTATCCATTCATCATTTATCAAAGTCATATCAAATAAACTAAGAACCCTCTTTTCATCTTCTTATTTATTATTCCAGATATAGAAGCACTACCCAACTTGTATATCCTTCATCTCACAAAAATTTATAAAAATTTCAAAAATCAATGATTTCAAATTGCTACCTTTTTTAGCCAACTTGATGATACAATATACTTTTGCAATCTCCCTTAAATATCTAGGCTTTGTTCATTTTTAAACTAACATTTATCACATTTAACTCGGTCATTTCACCTACTTCATTATTCTCATATACAACCTTGATGTAAAACTTAATTTTTAAACTTCATGTCTTTAATATTCAATATTATTATCTGGACAAAAAATCTCATAAGACCCCACAAGATCCATGTTCTTCCATCATGGTTTGGAGTACCGTTAGTGCACATAGGCAAACCCCAAGATACACTAAAGTGAACCATATTAAGAGGTCCAAGTGCTCTTTAGTTAGGAGGAGTCCAAATAGACCAACCTCATGAGTATTCATAAACTTTTTATCTTCTGATGCTTAGTAATGTGTATTTAGAGCCCTAAACTTTAATGCAAGGTTAGCCATTCATGGCTTCTCCATCTTTCTTCACACTCCCAACTTTTGGTCCTTTCATCTCTAGTCACCACATTAGCGAAACACACATAACAAAATCTTAACAATCTGAACTGAATTAACGTCATCTAAGAACTTAGGATTAGCTAACTGTTGATATTGTAGTGTTTGTTCCCTAGGGTTGTGTTGTAGGGATTGGTGGATTATTAAAAGCGACTTAAGCATTTGAGGGAAGGATATTTCTCTGTTCCGGGAGATCAATAACCTTTGATCTTCGTACCTACATTGTTGGTTATGAGACATTTCTCAAACTACATGATTGTTGATCATGCCAAATTCCCTTATATATTGGCTTCCATTCATATTCCACCATATATATAATTCCCTTTTGCTCAAGGAATCTAATACTAGTTGCAAACTCCTAATCCAATCCCACCTTCAATTCACTATTATTCTACATACCCTAACTTACTTTTTTTCTACATTGCTACATCACACACAATAGCTTACTTATCATCCCTTCAACTTTTTTGGATTCACGCCGGACTCCAAAATTTTTAATCTAAGCCTCAAGCGATTAATTCAGATTCGAACAATATTAGTTATTTTTGCTCAATTCTAGTTTTCTAATCTATATTTAAGTAACAAAGGTTTTATTATCTCATAAATGGAACCAAGCTTTCAAGATATTATCCATTTGTTCAATTACGCCAAAGCTAACAACAAATAATACCCTTTTCCCCTCAAATTATTAAAAAGAAACCATGCATAACACGTTGTGACGGATTAACTCGCATAACATAATAAAATTATAGGGCTTTAGTACTTAACTCCTTCTATAAAATCATACAAAGACAATGACATAATAAGGTTCTAGTTTGAATAAAGATTTACAGGGTATTAAAGGTGTTGGTCACATCTTTACTAGGGTGTGTTACGAATCCAGTCTCAAATTCTTATTCTTTCAATTCCGACTCATCAGCCGCATATTTTTCTTCAATTTCATATTTGAGTTGGTCCTCATCATATCCTTGACTTAAATCCTCCTCTAATTCATCATCAGACACAACCAAATGGGGTATATCTTGCCCTTCACTCAAATTTTGTATCCTCTCGAGCCAGTATGATTCGAAGCTATAATCTTCTAAGGATCCAAATTAAACTTTAATAACTCAGAATTTCATTTTCAGTCGCCAATTTCCTTGCCTGCACTCTAACATCGTCATTTGCTTATTATTCATTACTTTTCTGACTCCTTACTTTGCCTATTTCACACTTTCCAAATACCGTACTTGATTAAAATCTCGACACAAGACATTAAGTTACAACAAAATCAAAGCCTCTTTCGTAAGGGCAACACATTTTCTTAAAAACAAATTTTAGCATTTACCAACGCATGTGAAGGACGGAAAAAAAGCTCTCAAAGCATAGTAGAAGAATAAGTGGCATTGCAATACCATGTGAGTTCCATCTCTAACCAAACCCCATGTTTTACGTTTCCCAATCTTATATTCATGCACCTAAGGTTCCTGCACCTTTGTGCACATTTTATAGTTATGAGGAATTCATTTACAATTTTTCTAAACTAGATGTAGATAAAAAAATAAATATCATGAACAATGCTGAACAAAATATTGCACAATTCTCATACAAATTCATAGCTACAAATTATTCTATCAATGTGGTATTGTATATATGTGAAATAAAAAAAAATTAATTTATGTGGCAATAAATAAATAAGCAAATGATGTGACATGATAGTTATTCCGGATATGCAAGTTATGGCGGCTAACTATAGATGTCGCAATACGAGAACATGGTTGAACGTCCTATAACATAGCAACTCTAACAGTTAGACCTTTAAACAACAAATAGTCTGGAAAACATCCCTAGAACTAATTCGATATAACTCATATTGTACTATGTAAACCCATTAAGCTCCTAAAAGTGAATATTGGCCAGAATGGTAGGAAAAAGTTCACCCTACCCAGTCAACCCAAATTGACCCAGAATTGAAATATGATTATGCCAAATATGTTTTGAAGTCAAATTCGATAATTATGTCATTTGAAAATTTAAAGTCATTTATATATGTAAATTATAAGTATTTTTTTTTATTAAATGTAAAACACAAAGAAAATGAGATCATTTTCATGATTTATATGTGAAAAAAGAAGTTACAAAAAGATTTGCGAAAATATATTTATGATCTGTGGGTCTGACTAAAATTCACTCGTCCAATAAGCTGATTTCTCATATCTGGGTACAATAATTTTACAGCCAGACTTTATGGTCTAACGATCACATGCATGGAGACGTTCTATTATAACATTTTTCGCTATACGTCTCTCGGTTTTGTGGCAGTATAGCACATTTTACGCATCCAAAATTGTGGAGGTCACATAGTTAAACATACAACATATAAGGAGGATAGGTAACATATATGTTGGTTGTTGGAGTTATATGGGGTCATGATGTGCCTACAACAAGGTAATTTTGGCTCGATTGGCACATACTATTTCCACCTCCCATTAAACACCACATAGGAAAAATGCATGGTCATTAAGGAAGATTTACAAACTAACCAATTAATCAAATTCCCAAAATAATTGTATAGTGTTGTTTAAAAAAATTTTGTATAGCGGGTTAGATGAGAACAATAACCCGAATAATCTATTTGAATATGAATATAACTTATAAAACATATTATATAAGATCTTTTACCATCACTAATAAGAAAACATAAATATATTGATAATCATAGTATTTCATCAAACCTTTCAATATATAACCGAAAAAGTTTTGCTTTCCATCTTTACGAGAAACAAATCACCATAATTCATAAAACTTCCACTATTCTTTTAATCTAATGCACTTTTGCAAATTACTGCATATGAGAACGTGTAAAAGTACACAAGCACATATATTCGAGCATGCATATAGTGAGAAGATAGGGAGAGAGAAACCTGTCTACCCATCTTTATGACCACATATGGGTCACTTGTACGAACATCTCTTATAGCAAGATTGATTCCTCTAATAACCTTCACTCTCAATAGGCCTAGAAGATTTTCCATTAAAGAAGATCCAGAAGAAGAATGTCCACTGCTTGGTGGCGTCCTTGGTGGGGACTCCATGGATCTTTGACCCCAAGTAATTTTATTATATAAAAAAAGTGAAATACTTGTTTTTATTGTTTGTTAGACATAAAGGAAAATAAAATCAGTCTAATCAAAACTTATCTTTATTTTGTGTAATAATAAAATATATTATGATATGGAGATAGTTATACCATGGAAGTAAAGGGGATTGTTGAAAAATTTAAATTATTGTCATAAGAAGGTGCTAGAACCTTTATAATTTGTGGAAGGGATTTTAATTTGTTAATGAAAAAAACTTATTATTGAGAACCTTGACAAAGCTTCCCAATTAGAAGAAACAATGAAAATATTGCTCAAAATACAAGTTCTAGAGAGGGGGGCACATAATTGACAGAGAAGAGAGAAGAAGAGAGAAGAAAAACGCATGAGTTAATGCTGGATAGAAGAAAAAAAAGGTTACCGACAAAAGAGGATGAATTTAAACTAGTAATTATTGTTTAGCATTAGTTGTGAATTTACTCTTTATAAAGTTTGACTATTCAAAATATTAATATACTATTTAAGGAATGTTAAAAAAATAGTGTCTCCAAACATTGTTGAAATAAACTAGAAGTATATAAGACCACATCATATTATATTATTACTAATATTGAAAAGAAAAAGAAGAAGCTAATTAGCTTAACTTGGTATCTGATTATATATATTTAAACCTGAAACCAAGTCTTTCCTAGGAAGACACTTGGCACCTATTAATTGGACAACACAATGAAATAATATATTATGGAAATTATTTTGTAAATTATGGAAAACATTGAAATTTACAATGATAAGTTAGTAAATTGCGGTAAAGCTAATTTTTGGTAATAAATTGAAATATAATCTGATATAAAGGGTGACATGATAATGAATGAAAATATAATTGTATAACACATGACATGATATTGGAATGAATTTGAAATAGTATAACGGGTGACTGGATATGAAACCAAAATGAAATAATAACATGTGACGTAAAAGTGAAATGGAATTAAAAATAAGATGAGTTAGTAGAAATAAATAATAAATATAATATGACGAATGACAAAAAATGAAAGAAACAAATAATGTAAATTAATTTCTGTTCCTGATAGTATTATAACAAAATAAACCAACATTTTAAAAAAACGAGTACAAGCAATATAAACAGGTAGCCCGCGGGTCGAGCATGCAAACTAGTAGAAAATAATTATAAGGTCAGATTCAGGTAGAAACCTTACATATATAGGAACTCAGAAACCAATCTAAGACACTAGATTAAATAAATCCTAAAGCTCATATGTAACGCATGCCACACTAGAAATTTTTGCGACTTTTGAATCCTATCGCTCATTGATTTTTTGTCCAGGGACGACCCAAACCTTTCTCACATGACATTTGATGACATAATTAAGATAAAAATGACTTAGAAGAATATACAATAGCACATGCTGTTATATGGGATTATTATAGATTCTATCATAATTATAATGTGATGATGATACTAGCAATTTGGTCATATTGATAGATGCGAGTTAATATAAATAAAATTCGATATACAACATTAGACCTATCTCCATATTCGATGCAACCTGGTAACTCAACTTGATCCAAGCTGTCTTTCAGTATCCACGACCCGTATTGACATAGACACGTTATGATCAACGCATTTTGGGTAAACCAACTTGACCTGTTAACACATAATTAAGAGAATAAAAGATAAAAACTTAAATTGGTGGATGTATTTAAAAAAATTACATGACACAATGTTAGACATGATTTTTGAAATTGGTATATGTATATTTATAAAAAAATCGTTTTGTACGACCCATGATCCGCTACTTTTGAGTCGTAATCCTATTTTATGTCCGGTGAGGGAATGACATATTAAATCATATACGTTTGATGCACACTAACGTGTTGACTCGTAATGATTGACTTATCAAAGATAAAACAACATATGATTCGAATTAGATAATCACTTGTTCTTTAGATCAGAGCGAAACCGACCACATTGGACTCGAATTAACTCACTTATATAAAATAATAATGCCTTGATAAAAGCTATTTAAAAAAAAAATCGAAATAGGGCTCAAAAACCAAATGTTAAACAATGGGTTGAATAAAAACTTATTCAACCTTATGGGGTGCACGTCACCCACTTTTAGCTTCTGGACAAAACCGACAGGATCTCTGGCGGTTTTAAGAGTATCAAACAGTGCGCTGAAAATCCAAATCAAGAGGCATAGACCCACTGAAACCGCCACGCCCCATGGCGGTTTCACCTCAACAAAACCGCTAGGGAGCGTGGCGGTTTTATGAGTGTCAAACTTGGGCAGTTTGAAGACTGAACCGACTGCTCTAGTTTGGGGCCAATTATTTGGCTCAAGTGGAACCATCATGGGGCATGGCAGTTTTAACCTTTTTTTTTTTTTTTTTAAAGTTTTGTACTCGGTTCTGCTTAGTAACCGCCAACCGCCGCAACGGTTTTATAACATTAAATCCGTTGTGGACCATGGCGGTTTTAGGTGGTCATTGCCTCTTACCTGGAGCCCCATCGGTAGAGCTAGCAAACGGGTCATTCGGCTCAGGTCTGGGTCGGGTCTATTCGGGTCGGATCATCTTTCGGGTCATGTATTTCGGGTCTATTTCGGATCAGGTCGGGTTCGGTTTGGGTCGAGTCTAATTCGGGTGTGGCAACTACGGGTCAAATTTGGGTCGGGTCGAATTTGGGTCGGGTTAAATTCGGATCGGGTCATTTTAAATTGTTCAAATCTGGTTATATTAATGTCTTATTTTTTAAAATTTAATCTAATGTTATCTTAATTTGAAGTTTTAGTGGTAATTTGAGTGATTAAGGATGCGATATATCGAATCTAAGTCACTGAATCATAAAAACGTCTGATTATTCGGGTCTGGGTCATTTCAATTCGGGTCATGTTCGAGTCGGGTCAATATCGAGTCAAACAGAATTCGGGTCATTTCCGGGTTCGGGTCGGGTCAATTCGGGTTTCGGGTTGAATTCAGATTAGAAATTCGGGTCAATTTCGGATGTTCGGGTCAAGTAATTCGGGGGTCGGATGTTCAGGTCTAGGTCAGTTTTGCCAAGTCTACTCATCGGTACTGTTTAACACCCTTAAAACCGCGAGGGATCCTGTCGGTTTTTGTCCCGAAACTGAAATGGGGTGACGTGCACCCCATAAGGTTGAATAAGTATTTATTCGGTCCTTTTTTAACATTTATTTTTTGAGCTCTATTTCGAAAAAAAAATTCTCAAAAAATGATTAATTCAAAATACTTATACCACAATAAATAGTTTTTATCTATTATGTTATCACCCGTGCACGGGTGTTATAAGAATTCTTAATTACTGAATTTTGTTAGGCCCTTCAAATTTAAAAAAAAAAAGATTAACTTACCGAGTAACTTGATTCAATTTGGTCAGTTGTTGCTAGGTAATTACAATACTTTATATGACTCATGACCCCTAACGACCCGAATATGTCTTACAACGCATATTTCTTTGTCTAATTTAACTCGACGCATTATTATTTTTCAAAATAGGCTAGCATTATATTAAGAGGAAACAATAATTCATTTTGATTATTTCTCATATTTGAATGCTTTGATTTCTAGAAATGAAAGATGCAATATTTCGTTGATTTCTTTGCCATTATTGGATTAGTTTGTAGTATTATGTACTTTACCTTTTTTTTCTTTTCATCTAATACCATAATATTATAGAAATTTAAAAGGTTTGGAAAATATACATGGAATTATGTTTTATATTTTTTTTTTAAATCATGGAGTAATTTAAGCTTGGAATAGTTAGCTTTAGTAAATCTATTTTCCGGACAAACCTTAGCCAACCGTATAGTTTTAGGCTTTGCTAACCTGTGGACGCTTAAGTGCTAATACATATTGCATTCGAAAATGAAATTGGGATGAAAATGGGACAATATATTGAGACTCATTTTACGTACATTTGGAGCTTTTATTCGACATCGGTACGTGCACGATGTAGTTAATTAATACTCCTAACATCATTGAGCCCATCATCAATTTTCAATTCATTATTAGTAATTTTTATTAGTGTACTCCTTTCGTCCCAACTCAAATTAAACACCCTTTTCTTTTCGGGACGCTCCATCTCAAACACCATCTTGTTTCAGACATTACCACTATTTTACTTTCTTTATAATTTCCTCATTCCACTACAAATGATCTGCGAGGCATTTGAAATAGGACGAATTACTTCTGACCAGATACGCCCTCATACATTCAAACATCAGAGATTAGTTACTCAAGAATTAAACTTAATTAACATGTAGAATCTTTAAACAAAATTCAAATTGATTTGCTACGAACTGCCCAAATAAAGAAAGAAATTACCTAAATAACCGCGTCAGTATGCTATCGGCGTCGGCGCTTACGGTGAACAGTGCGTTGGTGGTTGAAATTTTGGGGTCGTCGCCTGGTCAGAAATGTTTTTTTTTGGTCAGTGGGATTTAGTGGGAATGAGAATGGGAATGGGAATCGGGTATATGGGAATCGTATTAGAAATATGGAAATGTAGATTTTTAACTTGATAGGGGCGACATTAGTAAAAGAGCGGGCGACGTATATCACCTCTCTATAGTTTTGTTATGCATTTGAGTTTGAGAATAACTCAAGTTTATATAGACAAGTCGTAACTTATAAAATTTGCAAATAGCTGATACGGTGTAAATGTAGTGTGTTAATCCGCATGATTTAGGTGCTTGAGGTGTTTTTTGGGCGTGATATTACCGTGACTCGTAAACCACATCATTAGGAGTATAGTTGAAGTTTAATTGATGGTCTTATGGGATTTTGGTGGGTCAAGACCCTTGTGTTAAGAGTTGGATGGGATTAGAAGATCAAGCTACAAGTTGGAGCGAGAGTCAAGGAGAAGATATAGCTTGACCACACTCAGAGAACCACACACCATCGCCTCCGACTTTATTGGATCATAATTATCTAACCAGAAAATATTTTGCATAAATTTTAAGTGGAGGGAAAAGTTCATCGTCTTAGCTTTCCAACGATATATTATGACCTCAAAATGAAGTTCGGAGGTGAGAGATATGCCCGTTCGAAGATTGCCCTGCTTACAATACCTCGAATCGAGGATTATTACCCTCGACTCGTGGAAGATCATGTCGACTCGGGGAAGGTTCCTTGAGTCGAGGAGAGTCGACATGACATGTATTTCCAAGAACAAGCTCCTCCACTCGAGCAGTGTCTCCCTCGAGTCGAAGGGAGCGTCTTCCGGGGAAATTTCCATAACCACGTTTTTGACAATTTTCCTTGGATTCTTTTGACTTTTGTCTTCTAGTGTTTTCTACTTAACTCAAAAAAAGGGTCATGAACCCCTCAATAATACCTATCACCTTTCATATTATTTTCATCTAGTTCTTCACTTTTAGAGAGTTTAGAGAGAGATTATCCAAAAACTAGTAATTGATTATGGGTTTGAATCCTAAAATTAGTGTAATAATTAGTATAGGAGGCTAATCCCTATCCTAGACTCTTGGTCTAATCAACGTCTTTCATCCTATGTATTAGTAAGATTTCTTCTCTCTAATTTTCCTTTAATTTCATTGTAATTAATTCATTGTTCTTCAATGCATATGCATGATTTATCCTTGTTTTCTCTAATTACCTACTAGATTAGACTTGGGTATTTCATATGCTTGGTTGATAATTGATGGTATTTGATAACTAGCCTAAAAGGAAGCAGCTTTCACATGATTAGCTTATGATTATGACTAACTTGTGATTGAGGAATTAATTAGACAACTAATAGATTAGATTTGATTAGAGTCGCACTTGCGGCTAATTAGATTCTAATTTTGGTAATTCATAATCTTTTATTAATCCTTAATTTTCATGCCTTCGGTTGTGATTTGTTTGAGTGGTGACTAGACAAATTAGGACTAAAAGGAGGGGAATTTGGTAGCGGTTTCTCAAATTTCCCACTAAAGCGGATTAATTGGTTAAAACCTGGATTATCTATGAATTAGTATAATTAGAGAGAGGTAAAACTTGCTGTATTAGGGTATTGTTAGATCAGATTATCACCGAGGGTCGCCTTAATTAATTTGGTATATCGTTTATTTCTCTTTTAGTCAAACTTCAAACTTCAAACCCCCCTTTTCATTGTTTTATTTCTTTTGTTTTGCTTTTTCCATACTAAAATTGCATATTAGACTCTCCCTCTTCCTCGTGGATACGATACCCACTTCCCCTTGCTAGTTAGCTTGATATAGTGTTAATTTGACTAATAATCACGATAATTTAGCTGTCAAATTTGGCGCCGTTGCTGGGGAGGAGGCGTTTTTAGTCTTTTTCCTTTTGTCCATATTTTTTTTTTTGAATTTTTGTGTGTTTTTGTGCCGTTATAGTCTATGTCTTTATAAACCATCATTTATGGTCTAGTCCCATGTGATTTTTTTTTGTTCTTGTGTTCGTGTACATATTTTTATTTTTTATTTTTTTTATTTGTGATTGATGGATAATTACTGTTTTCCTCAATTAAATGATGAACCTTTTCATATCTATCTTTCTCGACTTAAGTAACTCGATAAAACTTCTAATGTTTTCTCCGGGTTGGACTTGAATTGGATTATTTTGAATGGTATAAATTTTGAAATCCGAGATTAGGCCGATTATATGAGCAATGGAAGACTTTATGACATGGATCCTTGTGAGATTTGAGATTTTTGGCAATTCATGGCTTATCAATGTTCACAAGTAGCGGAAAGCCATTGCAAAGTTCTCTATATGATACCCAAAATTTCAATTGGTCTCAATTTAATGATGAACCCTTTCATGAGTATTTTTTGAAATTATAAACTTTTTGTTAATTATCTTGGTTGTCATGGTCAATTTTATTCTGGTTTTGAACTATTTGATATTGTCAAGAAGGGTATGAATCATGAAACTTGGAATTTGGCACAATATATGAGTAATGAAAGACTTTCACAAGTGGCAATTGATGAGTGTTTTGATTTCTTTAAATTCATGACCTTTTAAAGTTCAGAGGTGGATGTGAACGCTCCACCACCCTCTTGTTTGATGAGCAATGATGAGTTTAAGAAGGCGGAAGAAACTATTTTTGTCAATTATGAGTCTAAAAGAGTTTTTGATCCGCACATTACTTCTTTTAAGAGTGAGCATACACTACTAAATAAACGACATAATGCAACACCCCTAAAACGGTCACATTAGGCCCAAAACGCGTTGCATTAGACGTAATGCAACACACTTACACCGTTGCCGGTTCTCGCGCTGGCTTAGACCTAATGCAACTATGTTTGGGTCTAAGGCAACGGTTGAGAATTTTTAGTAAAGGTGTTGCCTTAGCTCTTCACATGGGTTGCAATAGGTCCAAGTAGGTGTTACATTAGATTCCTGTAAGTGTTGCATTAGACAGGTAAATGCAGCTCTACTAACACTAAAAGGCAACGCCTGCTTAACAATGCAACATTAATGTTTATCGATTGCAACGACATACATACGCTATTATTTATATTTTTTTTTCTTTTTCTTTGTATACGTGTATCGATCCTTTTGTATTTACCAGGCTATGTGGGATTCGAACCCACACCGTTGTGAGACTTTCACATAGCTCTACAAATTGAGCTAATAGCCTTCTATCACAAGTGACCATATAACTCCAAATATACAATCTAACCATGCTATATATAAATACTAACACCAAAACAGAAAATGCAATGAAGAATATGATTAACGCATGTAAGAGGTGCTTCCAAGTATGATTAACGCATGTCAGAGGTGCTTACGCAAAGCTCCAGCTTACTATCGGAGCATTAGACCAAAAGTGAGGAAATTACTTAAACAAAACGCCAATGATAACGAATCAATAACAAACCAATAAAAATAAATAGAGAAAGAGTTGATTGCTTAGTACTTCATAACTTTGGTATGTCATTTAAGACAACTCGGAAAAACTAGGGATTGTACGTCAAACATGGCCTCTAAAAACACACTCATTTTAGTCTCCACGTCGCTAACTAATAACGGAAAGAAATCAAGCCAACTCCTCTTTGCAAATAACACATGTCCTTGTATATGTCTCGCAGTTTGACTATAACAAGGTGCTAAGGAATCCCAACAAGCAATTAAGTGTGAATTCAACAAAAAATATATCTTCAATAAAGTAAGCAATGCACAAGTGCACATAGATGTACTCACATTTCATATTGAGACATGCTGACTTTTGACAGCTTTTAATTTAAAGTTACAGGGAGGGAAACTCACCAGTTCAAAGATATTCCGATAGATTAGATGCAAGATTTGTGCTATAACTTTTCACATCTCTTTTGTATGTCTTATTCATCAACCTAAGAAAGAGAGTTCGCGATGTAAGATTTCTTGAATGAATACATGACAAAAAGAAGGGAATTATTTATAGCAAATTAACAAGTGGAAGCCAAATCGAGTGATGATTTGTTTACACCATCAATCAAAATTCTATAAGCATTCAAGTCATGATATAAGACGCAATCTCTACTTGTACAATACTCTAGAGATTTAGGGATCACTGATTTTGCCCACAAGTTGAATGCGACACGGATCACTAATTATGCTCACAAGTTGAATGCTTTAGAAATGATAAGACATGGATTACTGATATTACAGGGACCATCTTTTAGTGCAAGGCTCCTAGGCCAATCCTTGAAAATAATACACTCTTATCATATGAAATGTACGCTAAATATTTCGATGACTACTTTATTATTACTCTAATAAGAGTCTAAGTTGCACAAAGAATTACTCTGAGGCTGACTTTTCTATACTGGATACTAATAATTTCACTCAATCTCGACTAAAATTTTCTAAAACTTTTAAGTTCATGCACCACCTTAAACCAGTACAAAAGAAGGTAAAACACAGTCAATAAAGTGAATATATACACCAAACTACCAGTTATTGCATGACTCAAGTACCTAACAGAAAAACTGTACATCCGCATCTTTAGCGAAAATTCTCGTGATTGCTTGAAGGTAGTGTTCCCACAGGTAAAAGATCGCAACTCAAAGATTAATGAAAATTCTTGTAGGCGTTGTTACACAAAAAAAAAAGACACAAGCCAAAACATTGTTTAGCAAAATCAGGAAAGAAAGTAATGGTCAATTAAAGACAAACACACATACAAACAGAGCATTAATTAGATTAAAGCAGAACAATTATAATCCATAACAATATCTTTTACACGGGCAAGAGCAGGATTCTTCAGACAAATTTAACTTTTGAGTGACATAAGTGGAAAAGAGATTGAAATTGGGGGCAAAGCTAGAAAGTTCATCAAAAGCCAACACAGTGAGAAATTCATGGGAGTTTGGTGAAGTTTCAGCATACCATGTTCGCCAAAGTCAAACAATTTCACGACTTTCACATGGCTCCTACAGGTACTAGTAAAATAATTAGCTTCATTTCCATACATTCAAAAGTAACAAACTTTCGGGCAAGGATACTAACTTCGGCAAAAAAAACAACAGTCGTATGTTCCTACTGTTACTAGGTGAAGAACCAAACAATGAAATTCATCATTAAGAAGAAAATTCTAGGTAAAGAGTATCTCACCTTGATTTAAGATCTTCGGCAGTGGGACTGTGAAGACTTTGAAGTCCTATAAATTTCAAGGTAGCCGCTACTGCACCAAGTGCCCTATGAAAGAAGCATCAGAACAACACAGCCATTGCAGCACAACCATCATATCTAACCCACAAAAATGACCTAATTTTTCCCTAATTACTTCCAGAAAAGAATGACACATAAAACCTAATTAATTCTAGAAAAGAATGACAAACGAATAACAAATAGAATGAATTCAAAACGAATAATAAGGAACACAAATACTTACACAAAAATTTCAGAACGAATCGCAGAAAAATCTGGGTAAACAAATTTCCCTCAAATCAATTTAGCTCATTTCGCCCAAATCAATTTCTGGTTAAGAAAATTTCGCCCAAATCGTTTTTTGGGTTAAGAGGGTGATTTGAGAGTGGCGAGAAGTGGATTTCAGGTGAAGGAGGTGAGAGTGAGGGTTTGATTCTAGATGAAGGAGTTGAGCTGAGAGTTTTTTTTTTTTTTTTTTTTTTTTTTTTTTTTTTTTTTGAAATAATGAGCTGAGAGTTAGGGTTAGGCAAGAAATGGGTTCGAGAAGCTTCTCCTGAAATGTGTTGTCGCGCGCTACAACGAAATTTTAGCGGGCTTCATTTTTTTTTTCTCCTTTAAGCGTTGCATTTGGTGGAGCAAAAGGCAACCACAATTATCAAATGCAACGCTCCGACTATCTAGTGTTGCAATAGCTAGCAATAGATAGAACAAAGTTGTTATAGATAGGCAAATGCAACGCCTATTCATAAACCGTTGCATTAGACTTATTGCATTAGTTCATTAATGTAGTAGTGGCATGATGATATTCAGTTGAGGGAGGGACCTGTCTTTTGTGAGGATGATGATAATTATGTGGATTGCAATGAGTCTTCTTCTTCTTTGATTGTACCGACTTTGTCCATTGATCTTGAGATTGTACCTTTGGAAATATTTGGTGATCACATTAACTCATGATTTAAATGTTGATGCATCTTTTAATATCTCTTTGAACAACACATTAGAAGAGTCGGAGAGTCTTGAACTTTTCAAGGAGGATGGGAATAGAGACATAATGACCAAATCCATATGCTTAAACCCCAAACCCCCTTAGATTAATTACCATCATTCTTCTTTATCTCTTGTTCCGAACTTGTCAACATAAGTCTAAAGATGATGACATCGTCCGGAAAATCCCTGTATTCATGATTTTGCCTCTATTGTTTATGCATTGTTGGTTACTAATGTTTTCTATTGTCACTCTTATGACATGTTTTCTAGATCATTTGAAAAGCTTCTAAGGGCTCTAAATTGTTCCGCTCTTAATCATTGGTTAGGGGACTATCTTTTGAGATTGTAGGGTAATTCCCTATTATGAGTCCAGCCAACGACGTTAAACAAAAGCGCTATTTGGGAGGCAACCCAAACTTGTTATTATTTTGTTGTTTTGTAGGTTTTTGGTGTGTTTTTAGCTCGTTACACTTGCCATAAAATGGAGAAGCCAAGGTATGAATACCACTCTTCCCTATACTTTCCCCTCATCTCGTTTCTAACTAAGTCACTCTATCACCCCATTTATCCCATCTTTTTACACCATCTCTTTTCACCTTGACTCACCCGTTTCTTCCACATGCTTGATTATCCCAAACCATCTACATTTAGCCCCAAACTCACAAATTTATCACAAAAGGGCCTATTTTGTTTTGATTTTTGGACAACTATTATAGTTGCGTCATTATGCTCCAACAAACACAAGAGGGAGATGGGAGTTTTGCAAGGTGATAGGAGGCGACTTATTTTTGAGGAAGTCGGGGTTGTAAGCTGAGAGAGTGGCTCTTTACCGGTCGTTTGACTATGAGCCACTTGCTTTGACGATAATTACCGGAAATTGACCTCACACGAGTTATGTCTTTCTTTTTCTTTAACTTATCTCTCCCTTACGATTCTAACCATTAATCCTTACCCGTTTCACTAGCTTATTTCTATACCATCTCTCTTTGCGCCCCGCCACGTTTGCTCCCCCCCCCATTCTTCTTGTTCTACCCACCCCATTTCACCCCTTAAACCACTCAAATAGCCTTGGTCTGGTTCATTTTGGTTGGGTTGTTTTGAATTGTTGGTTGTTGTTGGAGGAGGACGCGTTGTTGATACTGTTGATGCACACCACTTAGTAGTGGTTAAAGATGGATTTTTACGCATTTAAATCGTAGCTTTTGGATCGGTTTATTGGCTAATTCGATTATTTGATGATTTGTGCTTTAATCTAAGAATTAGTGGTTTTTGAATGTATTTATAGCCTCAAGATTGGCGTGCAAGTGTGTGGAAAGACATTAAGACACCCTTTTTTTCATTTTCTATGAGCCCATTGCCTTGAGTATTGTGATGAGGAGGAGGTGTTCGTTCTTGCATACTTTTGGAGTGATGAAGAAGGAATGTATATTTTCCACTTGTTTATCTTTTCCCCTATTTTTTGTTGTCCTACTTTATTTTTTTTTTTTGTGGTTGAGGACAATGTTCGGTTTAAGGGGGGAGAAGATGTCATCATCTTTGTTGTATTATTTGCACATGATTTTATTATTTTTGCAAAAAAAAAAAATGAAAACAGAGGAAAAAAAACAGAGAGAGAGAAAGAAGATAGTCAGAAAAGAGAGAGGAGCGGAAAAGAAAGTCAGGAAAAGACACGAGAGAAGAAAGTAAGTCGGTGAGCATTGGAAAAGTTAACGAGAGGCTAGGTGAAACCCCAAAACGGCGCCTAGGCAAAATAAGTGGAGCGTGCTACTGTACCGGCGATGCATAAGAAGGGTATTTTGAAGGTCGTGTCAGGGTAGGTCTCTCTTCGCTGATATAAGGAGGTTCAGTAGGATTGTATAGTATCGGTGATAGGATAGAAATCCTCGATTCCCTTGGTTGTTTGGGGCGATAGGTGGCTATATCGAGGCAGTCTTTGATCCGACAGTGTTATTCCGGACCTAGGCTCACGAGGGTGTTGTGTGTGAGCGACTTAGGGACATTTAGGGCATTGTAGGTCCCTTTTCCATTTGGTTATTGTTTGTGGTTGTGTTTTATGATGCATAGGATGGTTGGGGAATGTTGCGTTGAGATTACATCCGTGACGACCCCTAACAAGGAAGATGAATACCTTAAACGGAGTAGAGGAGATAGGTAGATGTATTATTCTGGTCGTGTTGCTTTGTCAAAAGACCTAGGGGACAATTTGGAGATGTTGGTATACTCGAGGACGAGTAAAGGTCTAAGCATGGGGGAATTTGATGTACACCACTTAGTAGTGGTTAAAGATGGATTTGTATGCATTTAAATGGTAGCTTTTGGATCGGTTTATTGGCTAATTCGATTATTTGATGATTTGTGCTTTAATCTAAGAATTAGTGGTTTTTGAATGTATTTATGGCCTCAAGATTGACGTGCAAGTGTGTGGAAAGACAATGAGGCGATAAAAGAGGATCCAAGGAGCGAGATGCCAAGTTTTGGACAAGTTTTTGGAGGAATTTCAGTCCAATTACGGAAGGTCAAGTTTAAAGCTTCATGTCTTTCAAATGGCTTTGAATTTTGTAGTAAAACCAACGGCATAGTAAACTTCATGATCTTAGCTTTCCAGGAAGTGGTCAGACGTTCTGACAGGCCAAGTAACGGAGAAGTTATGACCGTTTGAAAAACATCGTCAGAGCCAGTCTATTGAAGACGAGTCGTCTGACTGTAGTCCGGACGACTTCTAGACGACTCTTGCAGCGACTTCATCAAAACTTGACATAAGGTGACAGACGACTCGTCTGACCTGGGACGAGTCGTCCAGACGGGTCGTCTCGGATTGGACGACTCGCCCGCTGCTGTGTCGGCGTATTGACGGGTTTCCTAAATCCGTTTTGTAATCTTTTACTATTTAAACCTAAGTTACGTTTTATTTTCATAAATGAGTTTTCTCAAGACTTTAAGAGTATTTTGAAGAATTATGGAAGGCTAAGAACCTCTTTATTCTCGGATTTATTAATCGAATCTATTATTCACCGACAATTGTGAGTTTGATTTCTAATTTCTAATTTCGTTTGAGCATTGTTTATTCTCTCGATTTGATTGTTATTATCGATTGATTTGCTGTTAATTAGGTGGCCACTAATTAACCTTAGATTAATCTTTATTGCTAGATTCCCAATTAAAGGATTAATTGTTTGATTGTTGAATCGATTAGTAGAAACTAGGTCGTCTAATTGCATGCTGATCATCGTGATTAGATTTAGGGGAGAATAAGCATATTAATTGAAGATCGAAACCGCGTGTGTTTAAATCTTGTTAATCTTAGTTGATATCGTTTAATTGCTTCATGCTTTAGCTGGATTGAATTTAGGCGCGCGTCTTTGTTATCCACCGATTAGGACTATTAGGTAGGGCTGATCTCTCCTCTTAGTTACAATCAAGAAACGATTAGAGATTATATTTCTACAACTAAGTGCTCAACAAATTAGGATTAGTTGATAACTAGGACCAATTAGGTGAACGATAGTGGGTATTAATTGTCCGAGACCTTTTTTTCTCTATTGAATCACAAATTACTTCTTTTTGCTTTTGATTACTTGATCAATTACAATCATAAAACCCCCCATTTGTTACTTTACATACTTAGATAATTACCGTTCTCTGTGGATACGATCCCACTTGCCCATTTACTACGTTTATAGGTTTGTGTGGTTTTATATTTTATTTAGGCATACGACTTTATCCTGTCAAATTTTGGCGTCGTTGCCGGGGAAGGGTTTAATTTGTCTTTGTGTGTAGTCATGATTCCTTTTAAATTTCGTCAATATGCCAATGAGTCTTTTCATAACTATTTGTCTAGATTTAAGGAGTATGATACTTATTTGAAATCTCGTGGTTGTGTTTTTTCTAACTGGAGATTAAGTCTTGTCATTAAGGTAGGCATGAACCCTGAAATTCGTGCATTGGCTAATTACATGAGCAACAAAACACTTCTTTCTATGAATTTGGTTGGTATTTGGGATTTCTTTGAGTTTATGGCTTATCAGAGCTCACATGTTGAAGAGTTAGATGAGATGGAGGAACCATTACACGTCAGTCATGACCATGAAATTGATCAATCCCCACGAGGTAACGTGCCACATCAATCTAAGTCCATGTCTACGGAGGAAATGATCCGTGCGTTGGCCTCCAATATGACCACTATGCAAAGTTGTATGATGCAGTTCCAACAGCAAACCCAAGTGAGTATCCAAAACTTGGAGAATCAATTCGGGCAAATTTATACTGTAATTGTACGATTGGAGGCACGAGATTCCATGAACCATAAGATTGAACTTGTTGGAGTTGAGGATGATTCTTCCTTGATTGGTGATTTACGAGATGATACATCACTTAGAGTTCCCTTAGATGTGATGTTGGATGATCAAGGAGATATTGTCCATGTAGAGGAGGAGGAGTTGGGAGTGCGTGACACTGAAGATGATAGAGTTGAGACTTGCCCATTCGAGGAAGAGTCTGCTATACCAAAGATTAGAGTATGTCCCGTGTTAGCTCCTAAAACTCCATGGATTATAAACCACCATTCCCTTTTCTACTCTACTCCCACCTTACTGAATAGTGAGCATATCAATGGTGACATAGGAGATAGTTTTGGGCGTAGAGGTCAAGACAATCCTCATCTACATAATATTGCGGCCTCTATTATTTATGCGTTGTTGTTCACTAATGTTTTCTATTGTCAATTTTTGGACATATATGCCAGCTCATTCGACAAACTCTTGAAAGCATTGAGTTCTTCCGCTCTCTAGTCAGGTCATTCCACCTATGCTAGGTGATCCAAGAAGACACCCATGATATGCGTCGAGCCAACGACGTTAAACAAGTGCGCTTCTTGGGAAGCAACCCAACTATTTTCTTATTTTATTTTCTTTTTCCTTTTGATTTGATTGTTTCTTGTGTAGGTTTGAAAAAAAAAAAACAGAAAATTCAAAAAAAAGGAAAGAAAAAAAAGAAGATGACGCTCAGGTATTCATTCTTTCTATCCCTTTTCTCTCCTCCTACTTATTCTCACCTGTCTTTCCCATCGCAATTTTCTCACCTGTTTCTATAGACCATCTCTCTTTGTTCCCATCTATGATTTACCATTTTGTTTTACTTATCCCATCACCATTTGATCCCTAGCACCCTATTTTTTTTATTTATTTCATTAATGGTGTCCTTGGAGGGTGGATTTGACTTCTACTTTGTGATTTTGGTGTATGTGTGTTACATGATAGTGGTGAAAGGGTCCTTTATCTATTTTTGGACTTTGTTATATGAGGGAGTATGGTGGTGTTGTGAGAAAAGTGTGGTGGATTGGTGACGACTTTTTCTTGAGCGTGTTTGGGATATTGTGTGAGTTGAGTGTGGCTCTACACCCTTTTTTTCATTTTCTATGAGCCCATTGCCTTGAGTATTGTGATGAGGAGGAGGTGTTCCTTCTTGCATATTTTTGGAGTGATGAAGAAGGAATGTATATTTTCCGCTTGTTTATCTTTTCCCCTATTTTTTGTTGTCCTACTTTTTTTTTTTTTTTGTGGTTCACATTGAGGACAATGTTCGGTTTAAGGGGGGAGAAGATGTCATCATCTTTGTTGTATTATATGCACATGATTTTATTATTTTTGCAAAAAAAAAAAATGAAAACAGAGGAAAAAAAAAGAGAGAGAGAAGATAGTCAGAAAAGAGAGAGGAGCGGAAAAGAAAGTCAGGAAAAGACACGAGAGAAGAAAGTAAGTCGGTGAGCATTGGAAAAGTTAACGAGAGGCTAGGTGAAACCCCAAAACGGCGCCTAGGCAAAATAAGTGGAGCGTGCTACTGTACCGGGCGATGCATAAGAAGGGTATTTTGAAGGTCGTGTCAGGGTAGGTCTCTCTTGGCTGATATAAGGAGGTTCGGTAGGATTGTATAGTATCGGTGATAGGATAGAAATCCTCGATTCCCTTGGTTGTTTGGGGCGATTGGTGGCTATATCGAGGTAGTCTTTGATCCGACAGTGTTATTCCGGACCTAGGCTCACGAGGGTGTTGTGTGTGAGCGGCTTAGGGACATTTAGGGCATTGTAGGTCCCTTTGCCATTTGGTTATTGTTTGTGGTTGTGTTTTATGATGCATAGGATGGTTGGGGACCGTTGCGTTGAGATTACATCCGTGACGACCCCTAACAAGGAAGATGAATACCTTAAACGGAGTAGAGGAGATAGGTAGATGTATTATTCTGCTCGTGTTGCTTTGTCAAAAGACCTAGGGGACAATTTGGAGATGTTGGTAGACTCGAGGACGAGTAAAGGTCTAAGCATGAGGGAATTTGATGCACACCACTTAGTAGTGATTAAAGATGGATTTTTATGCATTTAAATGGTAGCTTTTGGATCGGTTTATTGGCTAATTCGATTATTTGATGATTTGTGCTTTAATCTAAGAATTAGTGGTTTTTGAATGTATTTATGGCCTCAAGATTGACGTGCAAGTGTGTGGAAAGACAATGAGGCGATAAAAGAGGATCCAAGGAGCCAGATGCCAAGAAGACACCCATGATATGTGTCGAGCCAACGACGTTAAACAAGTGCTAGAGTTGAGACTTCCCCATTCGAGGAAGAGTCTGCTATACCAAAGATTGGAGGACGCGTTGTTGATACTGTTCATGAGAGATGGAGTAGTGAGACGAGGGATGTTTCATTTTCGACTGGAAGGATAAAGGAGTGAGGTAGAGTGGGTGTCTCTTGGCCCGAGAGCCCATTATTTATTCTTTGATGAGATGAGAAGGTTTGTTCCTTGTTCATGTTGTATGGGATAGTAGATGATTTGATGTTACTCCCTCTGCCTAGTTCGTTGTTGCCCGATCTTTTGGATTGGTGTCAGTTTGTCATTGTGGGCAGTGACGAAATTTAAACATGGGGGAGCCGCTTGACATTATGTTGGAACCCGATTTGCTTGGCATTTTTCACTTAGTTTGTGATATAGTTGTGCTTTTATTTTCCGTTCAAAAAAAAAAATTGAAAAAGATTGATTCATGAGGTAATCCATGGAGGGCGACCTAAGAAAAGGAGTTCGGGGCGTAACGAGGTAGGCTCACTGCGGGCGTTGTAAGGAGGTTCGGTGATAGGAATTGGTGGTACTACGTTAGAAATACTCTTGCATTGTGATGATAGGGGCGCCGGTAGATTGATAAGAGGTGAGTCGCGTTCGATAGTTTCATTTCGAGCATGGCTTTGTGGGAGTCGTTGAGCCAAGTAGGGGGAAAACTGGTTTGTGTTAGTTTCCCCTAACTTAGTGTGTATGAGAAGGGAGGATATTATGGTTAGAGTTGGGGTGTTGAGCATTTAATCCACTCCAACTCTAGCTAGCACCGTTTGAATGTTTTGCTGGGTTGCGATTCTTTGTTTTAAAGAAGTTTGTTTGTTTCAACTCACCCCGTGCTATAAGAGAAACCTACGTGTTTTAGTGCGGAGATTTGGATAACTCGAGGACTAGAAATGGTCTAAGCATGGGGGAGTTTGATACGGTGTAAATGTAGTGTGTTAATCCGCATGATTTAGGTGCTTGAGGAGTTATTTGGATGTGGTATTATCGTGACTCGTAAACCACATCATTAGGAGTATAGTTGAAGTTTAATTGATGGTTTTATGGGATTTTGGTGGCTCAAGACCCTTTTCATGAGAGCTGGATTGGATTAGAAGATCAAGCTACGAGTTGGAGCGAGATTTAAGGAGAAGATATAGCTTGACCACACTCAGAGAACCACACACCTGATTTCATTGGATCATAAATCTCTAACCAGATAATATTTTTCAGAAATTCCAAGTGGAGAGGAAAGTTCATCGTAGTAGCTTTCCAACGATATATTATGAGCTCAAAATGAAGTTCGGAGGTGAGAGTTATGCCCGTTCGAAGATTGCCCTGCGCACAGTACCTCGACTCGATGATTATTACCCTCGACTCGTGGAACATCATCTCGACTCCGGGAAGGTTCTCCTCGAGTCGAGGAGAGTCGATTGGACATTTATTTTTAAGAACAAGCTCCTCGACTCGAGGAATGTCTGCCTCGAGTCGAGGGGAGCGTCTTCCGGGGAAATTTCCATAACCTTGTTTTTGACGATGTTCCTTGGATTCTTTTGACTTTTGTCTTCTAGTGTTTTCTACTTAATTTAAATAAAGGGGCATCACCCTTCATATTATTTTCATCTAGTTCTTCATTTTAACAGAGTTTAGAGAGAGATTATCGAAAATTAGTAATTGATTATGGGTTTGAATCCAAAAATTAGTGTAATAATTAGTATGGGAGGCTAAACCCCTTCGTAGACTCTTGGTGTAATCAACATCTTTCATCATATGTATTAGTTAGGGCAGAGCATTTTCGGATATCCGATCCAAAATTGGTGTTCGGATCGGATATCCGAATCCGAAATCCGAAATTCTTAATATCCAATCCGAATTTGATCGGATATCCGAAAATCATATCCAATCTAGCTCGGATCGGATATAGCGGATATCTGATATCCAAGATGCTACGAGGCTAAATTCAGAAATGACTCGTTAGCATTAGCATGTGGGCCAGATCACTAGACGGTACAACCTAGCTGACCACCAAAGTAGGCAGCCGAATAGAGCACCCACACGGGCCAGCCCGTGCACCAGACACAAGTTTGCTCTGGGCCCTTCGCAGACATGGGCCGTGCAATGGTAAGACCCAAAAATCTACTTAACCTGATGTCATACATATGGTTTTATAGAGAAATCTGCCGACATCTTCCTCTATTTGGTTGATGTGGGACAAAATATTCTTCCTTAGTTCCTTCAATATACCTTAGCCAACCTCTTACTTTCTACCACGATTTGCACCATTTCGGTAAGGAATTTGCAAAAAACTTACAAATAACTCTTGTAGATCTTCTAGCCAGCTTTTCATAGGTACTTGTTTTGAGCCATCTCCATTTTGAATGTGAGAGTTATGACTAAAATAAATATTGAACTTAATAACTAACTTATCATCCAATGTACCAAAAACAAACTAAGTTATGATCCATTAGCTAATGTGTGTTTCTTCTGTAGAGTTAATCATTTGCAATGTATGTAATATGTTTTGTATAACTATTTAGTAAGTATACCATTAATACATAAATTTAGTAGTTAGTTACCAATAGCAATCACAAGTACGATAACAATCAAACTCACTAATATGAAGTATACTATAGGATATGAACACATGACACAAGACCGTACTACAAATTTGTACAACCAAACTCGAAACATTATCGCTAAATGTTTTTTTTTATACGTTAAGACTACTAAAAATACTTTGATATAAGTTGAATAGATGTGAGTAATTCACATGATTAAACACAATCTTGATAAAGAGTATATAGAACAACATCATTTTCTTCCACATATCAGTACTTGCATTTGGAAAAGAATTAGTAACTTCAATAAAGTGAAGAAATGTAATCATAATCACGCCTTTGAATGGGCAATGATGTAGATTGAGGAATTAAATTAATTCTTTGTACAAATGACACACATTAGACTTAGTTAATTGGTATTCAATTTGTATAATGACAATAACTTTCAAATACAAAATATAATTGGCTCGACACACACTATCGGAAAGTTGGAAACAAGATATATAAGACCTATCAATGAGTTTTTTTTTTTTTGCAAATTATGCCTCTAACTAGTCAAAATCGATGGTCAAATACGGGAGGTCGGTAATTAACATTCTTGTTATGATCATAATTTTCACACACGATATTCAAACTGGTTGCAACTAGTGCTCATGGAAAGCCGGGAAAGTGATCTACAAGAGTTGTTTTGGGAGTTTTTACAAATTATACTCCGAAAGTGTCGAAATAGTTGGCTGAAACTACGTGGTTGAACATGGTTGGAAAGCCTTATTTGCTTTGTCCCACATCGACCATGTAAGGAAGATGTGCGCAAAGCTTAGGCTATAAATAAGGATGGCTATCTAGGGGGTATGAATATCTTTCAGGCCTTGCAATATAAGTGTGTTGGGCCTGATTTTGAACGAGAATTTGTCTCATCGGATCGGATATAGAATACTTATAGATATTCGAATACAAGTGTGTTGGGTCTGATTTCGAACGAGACTTTGTCTCACCTAGTAGTTAGCCCGATAATCGGAGCGGATATCGAATACTTACGGATATTCGGATCGGATATCCGATATCCGAATCCAAAATGTTTTGGATAATCGGATATCCGCAATTTCTGCGATAGCTATCCGAATCATGTCCGATATCCGGAAAGTTCGGATATGGATATCCGATCCGAACGCTTTATCGCATCAAATATTTGGATAATCGGATTATCGGATATTTTGCTTAGTCCTAGTATTAGTAAGATTTCTTCGCTCTAATTTTCCTTTAATTTCATTGTAATTAATTCCTTGTTCTTCAATGCATATGCATGATTTATCCTTGTTTTCTCGAATTACGTACTAGATTAGACTTGGGTATTTCAAATATTTGTTGATAATTGATGGTATTTGATTCCTAGCCTAAAAGGAAGCAACTTTCACATGATTAATGTATGGTTATGACTAACTTGTGATTGGGGAATTAATTGGACAACTAATAGATTAGATTCGATTAGTGTCGCGGTTGCGGCTAATTAGATACTAATATGGGTTGTTCATAATCTTTTATTAGTCCTTGCTTTTCATGCCTTTGGTTGTGATTTGTTTGAGTTGTTACTAGGCAAATTAGGACTAAAAGGAGGGAAATTTGGTAGCTGTTTCTCAAATTACCAAATTTCCCACAAAAGCGGATTAATTGGTTAAAACCGGGATTATCTATGAATTGGTATAATTAGAGAGAGGTAAAAGTTGTTGTATTAGGTTGTTAGATTAGATTATCACCGAGGGTCGCCTTAATTAATTTGGTATATCGTTTGTTTCTCTTTTAGTCAAACTTCAAACTTCAAACCCCCCTTTTCATTGTTTTATTAGTTTTGTTTTGCTTTTTCCACACTAAAATTGCATATTAGACCCCCCCTCTTCCTCGTGGATACGATACCCACTTATCTTGCTAGTTAGCTTGATATAGTGGTAATTTGACTAATAATAACGACAATTTAGCTTTCAATAGCCCCTTAGTTTTTCATATTATTAAGGACATAATAGTAATTCTGAATGTCTTAGTGCATAATAGGAAATTCGGACTTATATCCTGAAAACTCAATTAATCATAATTTATTCCTACTAAAATGTCTCGAAATGATTCACAAAACATAACACCAAATTCTAATGATTACCCAAAAATGTGGGGTGTTACATATTTAACTGCCACCTCATCAAAATCTAACGACATTAGTTGCTAGACCCCAATCAATACAAAAAAAAAAATTATCCAGACACCGAACGACAAATAGTCTGAAACATTGGACCCTAATGACTCTTAGAAAAACTAGGGGTTGACTTGCCTTATTGGGCTGTGTTGTAGCTGCTATTGGGCTTATAACACCACATTCCTTCTTTTTTTTTGTAATCAATCTGTCCAGATGAGCGAGTACCCGTTACTCGTAGTTGCCATTAAGGGTCTGGTTTTTCGATATTTAGTACACGTTCAAAACGGGTTTGGTTCTGGTTCCTGATTCTTAGTACCCATTCAAAACTAGTCTCCGTACATTCTTTTGGAGCGAGTACCCGCACATGCTCACCCCTAATTCAAGGGATGGAATGGTGGCAATGGAGCTTGGTCTGGGGCGGCAAGAATTGTACGAAAGTAACCCGACCTAGAAAAAGCGCCGATACCTGGCCCAAAATAACCCGAAAATAACCATACTTTTTGAACCCGAACCCGGAAAGTACCAGAAACACAAATAACACAAAATTTTACTGTCAAAATCCGACTCAACCAGATCGACCCTTTGTATCCAACATAATTAGCAACATATATAATAATGATAATAAGAAACTAGCATAAATAAGTAAATATTAATAAAAAAAATAATTTTTTTACTTAAGATATATATCAATTATGTTACAGACTGGCGAATAGAATGGGAGTCCACCTATTTAGCTCGCATATCCTCATTTTAGCTAAAAAAACAATAGCTTTGGTGATAGGAATCTATTATATGTTGAATCTTCCAACGTGGGACAAACCAGTTTCCATAGACCTGGGGTTACAAAGTTCCTCTCTTTTAGACTATGACGACATCCTCGTTACACCTAAACCAATCCAAACTAATATGCACACAACCCCAAGATCTATCCTACCAAAACGATTGGTCTAGGCCTTGCCCAAGCATCCAACACGTTGTCGTAGGGTTTCTCTAATACCATTTATAATAGCCTAGCGCACAATACGTCTTAACACAACCAAATAAGATGGGAATTCCCCTCTTTAGCCCGCATATCCTCGTTTCGGTTTAAAAGTGAAGCGATTGATGTTTGTATGATGATAGTAATCTATTATAAACATATCATAAGTTAGAATTTATGACTTCTTTCAATAAGACGACTAGTAACGTGATGTGAATTCTATATATGTATTACTACGTTGCATAAAACTCACATCCTTTTCTTGCATCGTCGTAGCTCTATTATTACAATCCTACTAAGAGAGTGTTTGGATACACATAATTTATTTTCAAATCCAAATTATACTCAAATCCCATGTTTGCGAACTCAAGAATAATTTGAGAATTCAGATTTGTATCAAATCATTTGGAATATGATTGAAATTCATTCTAGTGTATAACAAATGACACTCTAATATGCCTCATTTTCGAATCACACCCTCTCCAAACGTTGGATTTATATTTGAATTCCACATTCTCAATTCAAAGGATTACAAATTTCTAAATTCTTGTTTCCATATATTACCTCAAGACAAGTAGACATCTTTTCCTCGCACCTCAATTTTATTACAATCTTAACAAATGAATATTAAACGCATATTCTATAAACAAAATTGAATGATGAAAACGGGACAAAGGCGCGGAGTTGCGAGATCACATATCAAGATATTAGAATTTCATCATAATCATCACCCTTAAATCTATACTATAATAGCAACAACTATGCATCATAACTCGCCTAGCCATCAATTGAAACAACATAAAAGCATTACTAAACTTTAATGGAATGTAAAACACTACCTTTAACATTCTTGCATGTCATATGGATATTACCAGTTATATAAACCATGCATGCTAATCAAATTCTCACAAAAAATACAGTTAACTCTGGGCCATCGCTATTACTACTACCATTCGGACTTAACATGTACAATGTTTCTGAATCCTTAGACCCTATCACGTGTTCAAAATATGCCCTCATGTAAACGAGTTCTCCTTCGGTTCCTTCTAATTCTGAGTTCACTGGTAAAACTCCAGCCCCCATTGAGATGGCTTTCAGAAGTTCCATAACATTCAAGTCTTCATCTGTGACATCCCTCTTAACACCATATCCAGTTTTCTTTCCATTAAAATACATCGTCCAAATAGGCTCTTCTAAGAGCTTAGACTTATCCTTTTCGGCCTTCTTTTCACATTCTAAGGCTATCCTTACCATTCCTGAGCTCATTTCTTTTTGCAATGCATTGGTTTGTATGGCTAGTTCCACAACAAAAGTAGGCAAACATCTTGGGTTCTCTTGTATTGAGAGACTAACTCGACCTTTTCGATACCCAAATAGAGTGCCAGTTATCCGATTCCCAACATGTACACGATGAGCTATGTCTGGCAATCCACCATGAAGGTTAGGAAGCTTACAAGCTGGAGATATTATGGGTAACGTACGAAATATGGAGCGAAAAATCCGAATGGGTCTAGGCCGATGTTTCTTTTTTTGCGAAGGTTGGACAAGAGAAACTCGCTGCTTGATTGATGATTGGGCATTGGATAATTCCTCAAATGTTGGTGGTGAACACGTAATGGTGGTCGTAGTGGTTGTGTCTTGCTCTAACTCTCCCATTGATGGAGGTTTTCTGAACAAATAAACAACCAACAATGGGAGATTGTCGTAAGAGTGAAGATGAAAAGAGAGATGACAAAAAAAAAGGCTACACCACTGAAAAATGGAAAGAGAAAAAAAATCATTATAATTAGAATTATGGTTAAGCGGTTATTGTGGAGGGTTTTAATTTTGGATCATTAATTCAGATTACATAGTTTTCCATATTTTAAACTTGGAAAAGGGAAGGTTAGTTACTTTTTAATAAAAGATTATGAAAGTTTACTGATAAATCTTTAGTAACGTTTTAACATGATTTCGTTTTTCATGGCAATTAATATGCCAACATTTGTATTGAGATAAAGAATAAGAATAACAAATGAAAATCAAAATGTGCCAAATGGTAATCTCGATAAATGTTATTAAAGTCATATTGAAAATTGGTTTTTGAGATAGTTGTCCACTTTAATCCTCAAAATATCATATCAACAAAGTCATCTTACAATTATTTTAACATTTCTCACAATATTATATATTTGAGTCAAAGTATATATCATGACATGATATAACCGTTCTCAAAGATCATCACGTGTTGTAATCAATCAGAAATATTAATAACTACCTCTTAGAACTTATTATCAGCGTAATTCTCATTTAAGATGAACAGACTGAAAATAAGGAACAGTTAAATTATGGCCCTTAAAGTAAAACAAAATATAAATAAACATATCAATAGAAATAATAACAAAAATACAAATACAATGTTTTAAAAATACCTCGTGATATGTTAAGCACAAGTAATTACCAAGAAGATTCATACACTAATAATATCATAAACTTTATAGATTCATTTTAAGATTAAGTGTAATTATCACAAATAATAATTTAAAGTTTTTTTACAAGGTTAATTCATGGGGTATTTTACCGAATAACATGTGGTACCCATACTTTGAGTTTTTTATAATATAATTATCCTTTAGTTTTGTGTGTTTGCACATTGTACACTCTTCATTTAACGATGATAACTTTTAATAACCAAATAATTAAAAGCTTCCTCTCAATCCATACTAAGGACAACCAGGGGTGAAGGCAGGATTAAAAACTTGGGGTGGCGGATTATAACTGTATACGCGGTATCTCTAACAGATAATATAGGAGTCGTTTATTGTTTCTAATAAAAACAGATACTATACGATCCTATTTAATACGAAACATAACGGAGGCAGGGGCGAACCTAACCCCAAAAATTTGGGGTAACCATCTTAGTACAATTTTTTTTTTCCTAATTTTTTGGAATTTTTAAGGCAATAATTAGGTGTTTGTGGTAGCCGGTGCACCGCAGGCTACCCCCTAAATTAAATCTTGAATTAAACGTACATGCTCAACAAATTATGGAATAAGAAAGAAAAAATATATTGTAAACGCGAACAAAACATAAGTGGAGAAATGAACAATCTAAATGAGAACATATATCAAAGACATGCAGTAGGTAGCATGAAATGTTTGTAGCCTACTGGTTTGTAAGAACAATTGCTCAAACCTTAGTCAAGAGCTCAAATCCTCTCATCGTCGACTAACTAAAGTTATGCTTATTTTTAAAAAGTATAGGAATAATTTAAACAAACAATTAGACTTGCTATTAAGAAGATTTGAACCCACAACCTCCAGGTTACAATGATTGCACTCTAACCACTGTACTAACAACATTTTATGCTAAAATGGTGCTCTAAAATATATATAAAGGGATTCTGCCCAAAAACTTCAAAAAAGATTTCCTCGGCCGGGGTGGCGGCCGCCACCCCAAGCCACCATCTGGCTTCGCCGCTGAGGACAACAATTAAATCTAACAAAGTTTAAAAAAAAAAACAATCCTAACTCTTCCATTTCCCTTTCTCTCTCCTCTTCTTCCCAAGGACATACCTCTTTCCCCAACAGCTCCTTCGTGTCAGAATATCAACCCCCCCCCCCTCAGACCATCGTTGACTACTCATCGTGCCCCACCCTTGCTACGTATTCTTTCACCTCTCTACTTGACCTCAATAACATTCCAGCGTAACATTTCATCTTCTTAAATTAAACACCCCTATTTGAAATCCACTTGAAATCACCACATTAGCGTTACCAAACACTATTGTACGTCAATTTCACCACAATATCTGTACCCCAACACTACCTATGAGGTTGACGCACCACCATTGCTCAGCTTGAGTATTGACAACGGATTCTTACCACGCATTGCCTAGGCCAGATAAACCACACCCACAACTTAAACAGAAAACACACCCCCTAGCCGACCTTGGCATTTCCCAATAATTCCGCACAACAAAGAGATGTCGTAAGATATATCCAAAAGGACAAGTCGAACAATAATTTTTGTAAGATCAATAAAGAGTGGTAGCTCTTCAAAATATGACATTATGATTAGGTTTTCAAGGACATATGTGGGAAACCCCAAAAAGTAGGGATACATACACTAATATTATCAACATGGATTCTACCAATACTCTTGGGAAATCAGTGAGAAAGAACTAAAAAAAAGTGTTATGTAATTTTTTGATCAAAGGAATATGCCTAAGAAACTCAATGCCACTATGATCACCTAGATTTCAAAGAAGGCAAATACAGCTATATATAGTCTCATATTATAGACAAATAGCTTGCTGCTCAACTATTTACAAAGTTATTTGAAATATTCTTGCTAATACTATAATATCACGAAAAATTGGGTATATTTTATAATAATATTTTAGTATTATTAATTAAATTATACTACTGGAAAATGAATTTAAATGTTTTTTTGTGAGTTGTTCTTGAATATGGGTTCAGAAATGGTTTTCAAATTCGAATTTTCTATTTGAGTTTTCCATTTCTAATTGGATCATTCCTAGCTACAACAAGTACATCAACCCAATACCGTATTGGACCAAACACAAGACCGAATGCGCATGCCCAACCCAACCCCAAAGGAAAATCAGAAAATTAGTGATTTGGAACGGAAAAATAATAATAATAATAATAATAATAATAATAATAATAATAATAATAATAATAATAATAATAATAATAATAATAATAATAATAATAAACCATCCTCTCACCTCTCACCTCTCACACGGCATATCCCCCGCCCCTTCTCCTATATAAGACACCTCTGCCTCCCTTGCTTTCACTTTACGAAATCAACCTGCACAACACCGCATCTCGCCATGTACGCCGTCATTCTTCCGCCCATCCGTTTCTACTTTCACCCGTTGGACCACCTCGTCATCGTGCGCTCTACACTCTATTTTTGTCGTGGGTAATTTCCCAACTCGTTTTCTCTTTCCACTGTTTTTGTCCTTTTAATAAGAACAAATTTTAGAGCGATTTGTTGCTCTAACTTGAGTCTAATAGATACTTGATAGCTAATGAGTCGTTATTATTAGTCAAATTCCTGCTAAATACTATTAAGAAGATAGGATAAGCGGGTATCGAACACAAGGAAGAGGGGATAGCCTAATATGAAAAGTCTAGTGTGGGAAAAATGAAATGAAATAAATAAAGCAATTAAAAGGAGGTTTTTTGGTTAGGGTTTGAGTAAAAGAAATAAACGATGCATCAAATTGATTAAAGCGACTCTTAGTGATAATCTAATCTAACACCCTAATATAGCAAGTTTTACCTCTCTCTAATTATACCAATTCATCAATAATCATGATTTTAACTGATTAATCCTCTTTTATGGGGATTTTGAGCAACCCCCACCAAATTCCCCTCCTTTTAGTCCTAATTTGTCTAGTGACCACTCAAACAAATCTCAACCAAAGGCATGAAAAGCAAGGATTATAAAAGATTAAGAACAACCCATATTAGTATCTAATTACCCGTAAGTGCGACACTAATCAAATCTAATCTATTAGCTGCCTAATTAATTCCCCAATCACAATTTAGTCATAACCATACACTAATCACGTGAAAGTTGCTTCCTTTAGGGTTAATAACCAATGACCATCAACAATTAACCAAGCATAACAAATACCCAATTCCATCGAATCAACCAATTAGAGAAGATAAAGGTAAATTAAGCAATTGAAGACCAAGGAATTAATTATAATGAAAATAAAGGCAAATTAGAGAGAAGAAATCTTACTAATACATAGGGTGAAAGATGTTGATTACACCAAGAGTCTAGAAGGGATTAGCCTTCCATACTAATTATAACAATAATATTTGAGATGGAATTCATAATAAAAATGCTAATTTTCACTAATTTCTCCTTAAATATCTCTCTCTAGAAAATAAGAACAAAATGAAAATATAATGAAAAGGGATAAGTCTTATTGAGGAGTTCATGACCCTTTATTTAATCTAAGTACAAAACACTAGAAGACACAATAGATATTTAGGCAAAAAGAAATCGTCTAAGTGCAGACACCTGCATTTGTCCCTACCAAATGCCCGATGATGAAAGGACTCAATACTGTGACCCTCAAAGAGCGCTCGAGTAGGTAAAAACGATTACGAATTGAACTCCAGTGGTTGTCTGAACTATGACATGTCCCCTGAGTGTATAACAAGTCAACACTCCATCCAAATACTACCTTAAGACAATATTGCTACGTATAACGAGCTATTTCACCACATTTAAGCCAAAGATGCAATTTGGTAGCATGGGTCTCGGACCCTAGCGCACATACAAGCGCGCCTAACGCAAATGTGCGTCTGACGCGCCATCAACTATGCCATGCGCACCTCAGCTGCGTCTGACGCACCATCACCCGCGCCATGCGCACCTCGACCGCGTCTGACGCACCTATGTGCGTCTGACGCACCACAACCTGCGCCATGCGCACCTCAGCCGCGCCTAACGCACCGCTGCCCGCGTCTGACGCACTACTGCCGCGTCTGACGCACGTCGCCCTAATGGCCCGCCAACCCTAGCCCACGACCACAATATAAATACATGGCATCTCCACCCCATTCACACACTTTGGCACCACTCGAATCTCTGTCATTTTCTCTTGTAAAATACCTAGATCTACCATACAAAAAACCCTAACACAGTACAAAGTTCCTAAGGCACAATCAAGCTTTAGGGACACCTTTCCTCCAACACGGCCAAGTCTACGCCTCGAGTTCAAGATCCGCCTATCTCGAAGCCTACAAGAGCGTGCCGTGAGCCTTCCACGTCACAGTAAGTCCTGAGGGCTTTAAACTCTTCTTTTAATCACTCTCTTCTTCTACTCCTTCTTATGTGTGTTGTTTACTGCTTTATGACTAGATTTTAATTACGTTCTAATTAAGACTAGAATCGAAGTTTCGTTTGAATCACGTTAACACACATAGCGCAAAGCGCTTGGACAAATTGGTAGTTAGGGACCTTGAATCAATCTAATGAATATGTGACACTAGATCTAGCTTTTATGTGGTAACCCACCAACTTAGACGATTTTATTAGGTTGTATAGTAAAACGTAAATGATTGATATCGTTGCATGGCTAAGACTTCTCAACGACTTGTATGTGGTAATTCAACTAGTAGAGGTCGCTATACGCGGGCGGGGTTGGGTGTCTTATGGCTTCCCAACACGTACCGTCACCCCCGAACCCAGTCTTGCGGTCCTCGGATCGCATATTGGCGTGAGGGTACAATGCAGTTTTTGTTCTTTCACGTCCCTCGGTTTTGTCCCTTTCGATTAACGATTCGCAAAAGTGTATTGTACTTGGCATCACTCGCTACTCAAGTGTTTATGCTCAATGGGTACAGACTCACCTAGCGTTTACGTAGTCCCTCGGTAACAAGGAACGGATCTGCATTGAATGGTTTCCAAACACCCCACAATTGTTTGGTGGCGACTCCTATCCTAGTGCAATCATCGCATGACTCGCGCGTCCGCCGCTATAGAGACCATCCGTGGAATATACACTAACCCTCTAGGAAGCATAGCTTCCCGGAAGCTACCTTTCTCGACTCGAGGAAAGAAATCCTCGAGTCGAGCGAAGAAATCCTCGACTCGAGGAACATCCTTCTTGAGTTGAGCGAGGCAATCCTCGACTCGAGGCTACCTCCTCTCGAGTCGAGGAAACTGAATTCCTCCTCTCTCCGCTCCTCGGCTCGAGCTAGCTCCACGAAACTCGATTCGACTCCAATTTGATCCTCCATTCCCATCTAAGGCTCTCCAAAGGGTCTTGAGCAAACAAAATCCCGTAAAACTAACGAATAAGCTCCAAACATACTCTAAAATGTGTGGTCTACGAATTACGATAAAACCATGCCCAAATAGTCCCTAATGCGTCTAAATCACGCGGATCAACACACTACGCCTACATCATATTAATACTATTATACTAATAGATGACATACTTATTGGGTAATCAATTTGGGTTGGTTTTACACACAAAGATTAGATTTTTATGATTGTTCTTGGTTGATTACCACTAATTACGAATTTGCGATTAATTTGGGTGTTCTTATAATCTGTTAGTTAGGTTTCTTGATTTTATTGAGGATTTGAGTTGGGTTTTGTTTATGTTTTGTAGAAAATTAATTTGGTTTTAAATTTGAGATTGGAGTTGTAAATTGATTAATTTGGCTGAATTTATAAAATTAATTAGGTTTTCGAAATATGGTTGTTTATGGATATGTTCTTATGTTTTTATTAATTTATTTTTTTGTTTTCGAATTTATGGAGTTTATGGTTATAAAACATCCTCTTTATTTAATAAAACATAGTTTTAGTTGTTAAAATAATCTCTAATTAAATTAGAATAATTAAGGGTAGATTTTTACGAGTTAGATTTGGTTTTCAAACTAATTTTATACCTTTGTGAATTTTTATACTAATTTGGATGTTAATTGTGTTTTATTGGATAAATATTGAAATAGAATTACAAGTATTTAATAATTGATATTTTTTTGTTTGGATTTGGTATTGTTATGTTCATGTATTGCATATATGATCATACTAACACACGAACTGTAACAAAAAAAAAAGTACTAACATAGGAATGTCGTAGGCTGATTGAGTATGGTTGGGTGTTAATTTTGAAATGTTATTTGTGTTATTGTAGACCCTGAGTTCGTAGATAATGAGTACTAGTGATTGTTGTGCTATTGAGTTTCCGTTTGCTTTAAAAGGTAAGTTAGGATACTCAACAATCAACCCTTTTGAAACTTGTAGAATCCTTTCAAAACTTATGTGCTAAATGTGAATGATGTGATTGGATTAGAACATGGTGGCATGCATGATAGATGGAGAACTATTATGTTTATATAATTTTAATATCATGATTGATTGGAATTATTGTATTGATATTGGTTTATGGTTTGGCTTGTAATATAAATGTTATTTTGAAAGGTAAGATTGGATGTATATTGAATTGATTGATTTGGCTTGCTATGTTTTGTATTGGTTGTGGTGGAGGATCAATTTGTTGAGATTTGAATGTTGGAATATGGTATGCTAAAGTTTAATGATTTATATCTAATAACAATGAAAGTTAGTGAAGTATGAGTTACGAGAATCAGGTTCGAGTCGCATAGACTCCTATTTATTGGTTTAAGTCGCATCGACTCCTATTTATTGCCCCACTGCATCGCTTTTAAAGTGGGTTTGCCTCTAGTCTACTCTACTTAGGTTAAAAACACCCATTGTTGTCTTGAATTATGGATTATGGTTTATGGTTGACTGGATGAAATGGCAAAAAATTCGATTCATTCCTTAATAATATGGATTATAGACTATGGACTATGGATGAACTATGGATTATAACAGATGACTTATAAATTTCTTAGTCATGGTTAATCTTTAGTTTGTAAAATATGGATTGTACAACGTTTCTTATACCGTTAATTGAATGCTAGATTGTGAAATATGTCTTTTAACTGTTGCTTTGAAATTATTCTTTGGAGTATAGGCCCTAGTGAGAAGAAATTACAATACAAAAGTTGGCTCAACATTTGCACTCCAAAATCTGAAGGAGACATGAGTATACAAGAGTTGTTAGCTTGGAATATAGCTTTGCTTCCTAAATGGATCAGGAGAATTATTCATGGAAGAGATGCGCTCTGGAAGAGATGGATTAAAGGATATAAACTCAATACGTGCTCGCGTACAGATGCTCATTACAAGGTTAAGGACTCAGAGAATCAGAGAAGTATCATCAAAATAAAGAATGACGCTACTACAAAAATGTCAATAGACAACAGTAAATAGACATGGGTTTTAGTGAGAAACGATGTGTATAGCAACATGGTGGCATACATGTAAATCACTTCAATGCATAGACATGGGGTTTTATTAAAATATGATGTATATACACAGTAGTAATAATACACGTCCAACTCAGATAAATCCCACGTCTATGCAAGAATATTTTTTTTTAAAATCCCACGTCTATACAAGAATTTTTTTACATGAACTTAATGTAAAACCCGACGTTTATGATATCTTTTCCTAATCATTAACGTCACCGCTCCTAATTCTTTATCCATCAGCTTCATTCACATTTTCTCTCTCCTCTCTCTTCCAGTTTAGATCTCGATGATAAATTTCACTCCTCTCTCTTTCTCAACAGCGAGAGGCGTGGATCAGGGTCGACAATAAGTGGGGACGCAACTGGCCTTCAAACAATGAGAGGACCGCAGTGGGAGATAACCTATCAGTGAGCAGCGATAGAGGAAGGGCATCCCATATTGGAGGCAGATGTCGGCGATGTTTGGCTTGCAACAGGCAACGTACGATGGTGGTGGACATGGGATCCAAGGAGATAGGGAGCACGAAGCAAGGGAAGAGGGAGAATCAGTTGAGTGAAATTCACCTAAACTCTCTTGGTATACGGATTTATTACTTTATAATTGTTACTATTGTTATGCTTTAATCTCTAATTGTTGATTGATTTAACTTGTCCTATGCTTTTTTCTCCCCCCAAGAAGACATAATTTTTTCAAGGTTTTATTTGGGAAATTTCGTATATGGTTGATATTTGTAGTCGAAATTTACTTAAATTTTGGGTAAACTCTGTGATACATTTTGATTATGTTCATTATTGTTAATTGATTAATGTTTATGGGTTTGCGTTTTTTCTTTCTTCTTTATCTTCTACCAATTAAAGCAGGTTCAACTCCCACTAATACACCTAAATTTTCTTATAATATGAATTCGTGCACTCTTTTGACCTAATTTCCCAAATTTTTGAGTTTTAGTTCAATTCATGACTAATTTTGCTTGGATTCCGATTTTGCGTGTATTTTTCAAAGTGAGATTTCAAAAGTTTCGATCTTTTAGAATTGGGATTCTTGTGTATTGGTAAATATTTTACTGCCCATCAAGTTTTGTTTTAATTTTTTCGTACTTGTTTAAATTCGTGGGATTTCTATGTGAACATTTGCATCAAACTTAGAATAGTTCATGACTACATTTGCGTCATATGAGTTTGGTAGGTGTTGTGTGGAGGTGTGATGAGTTCACCTAGTTACTTTGCGCTTCGAGAACGAAGCGTTTTCTTAAGGGGGGAAAGATGTAATATCCCAAAATTTTAAAGTATTTTATATTATTATTTTAAGGAATATTAATTAGATAATCATAATGGAAAATTATTTTTAAATGTTATTTGTGAGTTGATTTCAAAAATGGATTCGGGAATGATTTCTAAAATCGGATTTTGTATTTGGTTCCTATTTCTAAATTGGGTCAACTCTAACTATAGAACCAACACTAGCCCAAACCAACACTACTTTGCCCATATAAAAACCCTATCCCAACCCAACACAAAAAGGAAATCAGAAAAAGGAAAAGAAAAAGAAAAAAAATGAAGGAAAATTTAAGAGAATAATCCCAACTTTCACTTTCTCTCCCAAAATAATCCCAACTTTGGATTATCCCAAAATAATCCCAACTTTGAACTATGTTTTCCCCAAATGATCCTGGATAACTTACAACTTGTTAAACAGGTTACCTTGGTGAATTTAGGTTATGATAGTTTTGGCCATGCATGCATATTAATCTAATGGTTCAAAAATTAAACATTAAAAATAAATATAAAGGTTGAAATGAAAAAATAGAACCCCAATCCCACCATCCGTCCTTTTCTTTCCTCTCCTCCCTTCCCCACTAGCCTCCAATCCACCTGCCAACCACCATCGAAGCCGCACTCACCTCCACCACGTAGCCGACGACTGTGGTTCGTGGTGGTGGTGTTGAGGGTGGGTAAAACGGTCATGAGGAATAGCGACGGAGGTGGGGCACGTGGATGGGAGGGAAAGCGGAAGGAGAGAGAACAAAATTGATTCTTTTTTTTTTTACAATTTCTTTTAAATAGATTAAGTAACCTGCTACAATATGTTTAATAGTGGAAGGGAGTATTTTGGGGAGATATATCTCAAAGTTGAGATTATTTTGAGATAAATCAAAGTTGGGATTATTTTGGGACAACTAGTGAAAGTCGGGATTATTTACGTTAAATTTTCCAAAAATAAAACAAAATCTCACCCTTTTCTCTAACTCTCTTCCCCGACAAACCCCATCCCCTTTTCTCCATATAAAAAAATCTCCCCTGATTCTCTTTGTTCTTCTTCGTACACACGCAAGCCTTCCGTCGCCCAATATCGATCGTCTTCTTCCGCCTATGCCGCAAGTTTCCGCCGCCCGATCACCTCGTCACCTCTATTTTCTCCTTTCCTTGCCGCGGTATCACCCCTTTTCTCTGCTTTTCCCTGTTTTCATTATTCTTCAAAGACGTGTGCAATAGGTCGATTTTAATGTTTGAATTTACTAATAGATGTTATAGTTAGTGGGTAATCAATTTGGATTAGTTTTATGCACAAAGAATTGATCTTGATGCTTGTTTTGAGTAAATTTTCACTAATTACGAAATTGGGGCTAATTAGTATATTCGTTCGTTTTGTCTCAATTAATTTCGAAATATAGAGTTTGGGGATGATTATAATCTGATAATTAGTTTTTTAATTTTAGTTGGGATATTAAAGGTAGAATTGTTCATCTTTTGTATAAAATTGTTGTTAGTCTTAATATTGAAATTTAGGTTTTAATTTGTTTTAATTAGACCAATTATATCACTAATTGGGTTTTATGAAATCTGGTTGTATATAAATTTATTTTTATGACTTTATCAATTTATTTTATTATTTTCGGATTTATGGGATTTTATGCATTAAAATATTGATTTTGATAAAAAAAGAAACATAATATAAATTGGTGTAATGACTTCGAATTAAATTATAATAATTAAAATTGGATTTTATGAGTTAGATTCTGTTTTAGAACTACTTTAGGGCTTTGGGAATTTTCATAATAAATTGGGTGTTATTTGAGTTTTATTGGATAATTAAAGAAATAGAACTATAATTATTGGATAATTAGTAATTGTTGTTTTGAATTTGGGTATTGTCATGTTCATACATGGTATATAGGATCATGCTACTATATGGGTATGTAATTGGTTGGTTGAGTAAGATTGAGTGTTAATTTGGGAATGTCGTTTGTATTATTGTAGTCTGTGAGTTCGTAGAAGAGGAGTACTGAGGTTGTTATGCTATTGAGTTTTCGTTTCCTTAAAAAGGTAAGCTAGCATGCTCAACCCTTCTCAAACTTGTAGAAACCTTTCAAACTTATGTGGTAGATTTGAATGGTGTGCTTGGACGAGAACATAGTATCATGATAGGTGAAGAACGATTCAATTTATACAATTATCGTATTATGATTGGTTGGATTTAATGTAATATTGGTATGGCTTGTGACAAATATGTTCTTTTGAAAGGTAAGATTGAATTGGTTAATTTCATTTAGTTTGTGGGCGCATAGCCAATTTATATTATGATGTTGGTTTGGTATCGTTTTACATGATTTGTGATCATCAACTCTCTCAATAAGATACTGGTTACTTAGACGAGCAAAAGAACTCCTAATTATGTTCGAGTCAAAAGAACTCCTATTTATTTGATGGAGACAAAAGAACTCCTATTTATATGTTTGAGTCGCATCGACTCCTATTAATTTCCCCACCACACCGGTTTTTAAGAGGGCTAGGCTCTAGTCTACTCTACTTGGGTTAAAAACACCCAGTAGGGGGTGTGCACACTTAAGGTCAAGTAATCTTGGATTATGGATTATATATTATGGATTATGGATTATGGATCATGGCTTATGACATATGGATTTCTTATTATCGTTAATCTTGATTTGTTAGTTATAGATTATGGAATGTTTTTTAAGCTATTATTAAACGATGAATTGGATGGTGAATTGTGGAATATGCCTTTGATTGTTGTATTGGAATTATTATTGGATGATTTATATGTTTATGTGCTAAGTGTGTTTTCAAAAATAAAATTAAAACGTTTTCAAAATCTAGGTAAGGGTTTTGGTTTTCTACATGTTGAGGTGTTAACTTACTCAATTTTCTGACTTTTTCAACTGTGGTTTTTGTGTTTCAAATCCACCACAGGTTTGGAGTGATTGATGCGTGCGGGAACGACGCCTCATTAAATAATAGTTGGATTAAACAAATTTAGACTTTAAGCTATAAACCATTAATAATACTTAGACTATTTCATATTTCATATTTCAAATTCTTATAATTTAATTATTGGATTGTAATATACTATTTTACACCATCAGACATTTGTAGTTCGGCTTCTGAAATCTCCTTGCATTCGGGTCTTTGACTCGAGTGCAAAGTGACACCTCTGAATTTCCTTAATTTGTATTTTGGGTCGCGATAAAAATGTTTTAAAAAGGAAAGGAAATTTGGGGGTGTTACACTGCCTATGTTATTGATTTAAGAGTATTTGACAACATGATGTAATCTATGGGTAAGTGTTCTTGGCCGATCGTTACGTGGTGTTTGCTACAACACAATTATGTAGGAGTATCATCCAGACAGGCGGAAGGAGTGCAAAGCTCAGGTTCACATGATATTGGTTATCCTTGGTTAGTGTTGTATTAGATCAAACAGATTGCAGTAGGTAAGGTACGGGTGATAGAAGTTGTATATGGTCTTTCTAGTATAATCGAGAGATTTATTTTGCAAAGGCAACACTGGTAGATAGCTTAGGATGTTGGAAGTTCTAAGTTAGGTTCAATTTAAGCAACTATATTTTTAATGTACATTGTTGGCATGCATAATTGTGTTGTGGCGCCTGGCATCCCCTATTCCAGTCTCACCATTGTTCCATAGAATTGAATATTGATGGGCAAATTTGTAATTTTTTTTATTATTTAAGTTAGACAATAGACATCGGTCTTTTGACAAATCTGACGTATATTGCTCATTATAGACATGGGCTTTCGGAAAAATCTGATGTGTATTTTGATAATAGAAATGGGTTTTATACTAATCCGATATTTATTAAGCTAATAGACATCGGTTTTCCTAAAAAACCCGATGTGTTTCAAATGAATGGACATGAGTTAAAAAATCGATGTCTTTTGAGGTAACAACGACGTCTATAAACTAAAAAGACCGATGTCTATATGAGGTATTGTAGTAGTGTGAGATCATTAAAAAGCTAAATGTGTTGAACCATCATTTCTGTCATCAATAAGCTAAGTGGATAAAAGGAGGAAAACTCAAAATCCAATCTACTTAAAATTTCTTTAAATATAAAATTCCAAAGGTAAGGTGCCACAAAATTGTATGGAGCAGTGTCAACATGCCAAAGCATAGCTTTTTAACTGAATAGAAGCTAGCAACTATGTGACTTCAATTTGAGCAACAAGTTAACTGTTCGACGAGGGAGAAATCTACCTTCTAAGTTAAGTCAGGCAAGCACATTAGAAATGGTAGGTTTAATTGCTAATTCGGGATAATAAGTGTGCTAAGAAAACTGATCACACATTTTGGGGCATACGAAAGTGCGCTCTTGTAATTATTTACTGTTTTAGTGTTCCTAAGCCATAAGTTATGTCATAACCAAGCAAGCACACATCCAGCTCTCCACACAGTCGGCATCACTTTTTTTTCCGGAGTAAGGAAACATATCATTAGGGCAAGAAAAGGCACCATCCTACTTGCTTCAATATCATTGTACATGACTATAATGTAATACCCCGTATTTTTTGAGGTCCTAAATGGATAATATTTTCGTTAGTTACCTAACTTTAGAAGAAGAATTCCAAAATTTTACATCGACACCAAAATTTTCCAGCGATTTCGAAAAACATAAGTTATTGTATTTAAAAAAACCAAAAAAAATAATAATTCTTTAAAATCATTTATCGCAAATTACCCTCTCACCCCTAACTTTTCCTAAACCTAAGTAAACCCCAAAGTCTCTTTTACCAACCCGTACAACTCATCAACATCATCATCAATATCCCCATCGTCGTCTTCCATATCAAACGCGTCGTACCTTCTACATCTCGCCTCTTTGGGTTTTTAGCTGGGTTTTCGTCGAAAATTATACCATTGAGCTTCTTTTTTAGTTCTTTACAAAACGGTATAAGTTTCTTCCTTTCTAATAAATATTTTACCATTCTCGATCATGCATATTTTACGTTTTAATCTTGTATCGTGGGAACATCATTGATTTAGTTTAATTTTGATGTTTGATATTATGTTGGAGGGTATTAAATCATTTTGTTGGTTATGTTAAGGGCATGTATGATAAATTTTAGTCTTACAAAGCAAAGAAAATCGTTGGATAAAGATAGTGTATTAATGAATTAAGCTAGATATGTTTGGGTTTGTTTGTGGTATTTGTAGAATATGTCGATGCATTATTCGAGGCATTAGGCTGAAGGTTTATAGAGTAACAACGTGGAATTTCTTAAGCGTGGAACTAAATGATCAACTCAAATTGGTCTTAATTGCACGTTGCTTTGTACGTAAAAGTAAAGGGATTAGTGAGTTAGTGATTAAGCATAATGGTAAGACTAGTCTTTCGTACATACGTTGCTAGTTTTGGGAGCTTAAATTTCAAATGTTGAGCTGGTTTTACGTTAAAGGTGAAAATTAAGTTTCTTGGTGGTGGAATTAAATCAAAGTATGTGTAGGGAAAGTATGAGCGTTTGTGAATTGAAACATTATTTGAATGGTTTATGTTAGTGAAAGTGAACTCTAGGGATTGTTTGGGGTGAGATCATGTATTAAGGATAGAAGTACGGGGGTTAAAGGTCATGTTAGTCGCTCTTCTAATTGCAAGTTAATGGAGAATGAAAGGGTGAACTTATAGAGCTTTCTTATATTTATTTTATATATTGGTCCATAATAGTTAACATACAACATACATGTCATATATTATTTGATATGACCCACTTAGTTGTGGGTAATGTTGGGTTTTAAACCTAGAAAATTATAGCTTTTGGATCGGTTTATTGGCTAATTCGATTATTTGTGCTTTAATCTAAGAATTAGTGTTTTTTGAATGTATTTATACCCTCAAGATTGATGTGCAAGTGTGTGGAAAGACAATGAGGCGATAAAAGATGATCCAAGAAGCGAGACGACAAGATTTGGACAAATTTGGAAGTTAGGTTGAGGAATTTCAGTCCAATTACAGAAGGTCAACTTTGAATCTTCATAACTTTCAAACGGCTTTGAATGTTGTAGTGAGTCTAATGGCATATTTAATTTCATGATCTTAGCTTTCCAAGAAGTGGTCACACGTCCTCATAGGCCAAGTAACGAAGAGGTTATGACCGTTTGAAAAATGTCGCCAGAACCAGTCCGGCGACAGAAACAGAGAGCTTTAGACGACTCGTTTGTATTTGGGACAAGTCGTCTTGACGCTTAAGACGAGTCGTCCGGAATCCGGACGAGTCGTCACGGTGCTGCGTCGGCATATTAGACGAGTTTCCTATTCCTGTTTTATAATATTTTAGTATAAATAGTTTAAACTTTCAGTAGTTTTAATTATTCAGTATTCAGAACTCTTACAGATAATTTTCAAGATTATGCAAGGTTAAAGACCTTATTTCTCGGATCGATTAATCGAACCTATAGTTTACCAACAATTATTGTGAGTTTGATTCTAATTCTTTCATTCGTTTGACTATTGTTTATTCTCTTATGCTTATTGTTATTGATTGATTTATTGCTTAATTAGGTTGTAAACTAATTAACCCTAAATCTATCATATTGCTAGATTCACAATTTAAGGACTAATTGTAAGATTGTTGATTCACTAGTAGCAACTAGCCTAGTATTTCTATGCTGAACATCGGTATTAGGTTAGAGAGAATAAACATATTAATTGAAGATCGAAACCGCGTGTGTCTAGATCTTGTTAATCTTAGTTGATATCGTTTAATTGCTTTATGCTTTCTCTAGATTAAATTTTGGTGCGCGTCTTTGTTATCCAACGATTAGGGCTATTAGGTAGGATTGATCTCTCCTCTTAGCTACCATAAAGAAACGATAGGAAATATTATTTCTACAACTAAGTACTGGACGAATTAGGATTAGTTGATAACTAGGACCAACTAGGTGAACGATAGTGGACATTAATTGACCAAGATTCTTTTCCCTAATTGTTTACAGATTACTCTCTTTGCTTTTCGAGATACTTGATTAATTATAATCATAAACCCCCCATTTGGTTACCTTATTACATACATTGATAGTTGTCGTTCTCTGTGGATACGATCCCACTTAACCATTACTACGTTATAGGTTTGTGTGTTAATTTATATTTGATTTAGGCATACGACTTTAGCATGTCATTATTCTAGGTGTATCAACTAATTAGTATATGATCTGCATATTCATGTAGTCCAGCTTCGTAGAAGAACAATCCTGGGACTTGTTGAGCTACTATAAGTTTAAAATCTGAATAAGGTAAGAAGAATTACTTATCTCCTTCAAAAGAACTTCGGAATTCTTTATAAGTTCGAGAGGTATTATATATATAGTTTTACATCAAGAAATGTATTTTCGAAAGGTAATCGCTAAATGTGAAATTTAAATGCAAAGGTTTTAAAACTTTACCAAATTTATATATACTCCCTCCTATCCAAAATGATTTTCCTCTTCTAAAAATTGTTTTTGAGTAAGCATGTTCGGAGCTACTTTTAAACCAAATGAATCGTTCGCTTGTTGAAAAAATTTGTACATTTTCTATTATGTAGTGCATTCTACCAAACTCATATGAGTTCAAGGTAAACGGGTATTTTATTTGCTCTAGATCAGAAGTAGTTCCAAAGATGGCTACTCAAAAACAGTTTACGAAAAGGGAAAATCATAGTGAGTAAGAGGGAGTATGTATTATTGCCATTTTACCGTAAAAAAATGTATTTTCAAAGAGTTGTTTGAGATCGTTTTTTAACAGGTTTTTATACATGTTGTTAACTCTGGTAAGGGAGATAACTTGAGTATAGGGAGACCGTAGTGGCCTAAATATATGGTGCACAAAGTACATATAAGGTGTATTTATCCTCCACCTTGAGCCTTTATATCCTCCCCTTGGAAACAGAACCCTAGGGGGGGATGCATACACGGGAGTATTGGTTGAAGGAAGTCAGCCCTAGTGCTGAAAGAAAAAGAAACAAAAGAGAAGGATTTGTTGTATCGCTTTGTCATGTTTTCCGTATACTAATCAAATGTTAACTGTTCAAATGTTTTATGTTACTCAAAGGTTTCCAGTGTGCTATGTGCCGAGGAAAAATATACTCCCTCCGTCCCCCTTTAAACACCCCATACCCAAAATGCACCCTCGTTGAGGAGCGTATATACGCTAATTGGTTAATCAAAGTTTTGAAAAAGTTGCATGAAATTTTTGCTAAGATTCTTATCTAACTCACTATGCAATTTCTTTTGAACTTCGATTAACCGATTAGCGTGTACACCCTCCTCAATACGGGGGTATTTTGGGTATGGGGTGTTTAAAGGGGGACGGAGGGTGTATATATATATTTTTTCTTTTAAGACTGTTTTCTAGATAATTTGTTGCTTATTCAACCCGTTTCTACGTTTTCTTAGCCTTGCAGGTTAGCCGTTGAAGTTTCTCGGATTGGTTAAGTGTGAAGAGTAACGCTCAACTTTTACCCTAAATATAAAGATCAACTTGAACTTGTTTTTCGCTTCCTCACTTTATTTTGATAAAAGGATTGTATTGGTTTATGTTTGGATGTAATGGTTTTATATTTTGGTTTTGGAGTTCAATACACCATTAGTATTGTTCCTTTGCGTTAACGATTGAATTGAAGTGTCGGTCGTGGCAATAACACTCGCAATTGTCCTTGTTTTAAATCTATCGAATCTTCTAAAATCTCAAGAAATTGGGGGTAGTGTTACCATATAAGTCCCGATGTCTGTCGGAAGGGGGAGATAGAACTTTTTGATAAGAAAACCCTCAAGCAAAGTTTGTAGATAAGAATCAGAGAGGGTCATGAAAGGAAGAATGCATTCAAGACTAAGCGTGGGCCGTATGAATGGATGGTGATACCATTTGGGTTAACCAACGCCCCTAGTACCTTTATGAGACTAATGAATTATGTCTCCAGGCCCCTGGTTGGGAAGAGTGAGGTAGTTTACTTTGATGATATTTTAATCTACAGCTGAAACATCTTAGTGAAGCTCTCCAACTCCTGCAGGAGCAACATTTGTATAATAAATTAAAAAATTGCCAACTCCCCACAAATAACCTTGCATTTTCGGGTTATAATATCCGGAAGGGGGTATTAAGGTGGATGAGAGTAAAATTTAAGCAATAAGAAGCTGGCACGTACCTAGCAGAATGATTGAAGTTAGGAGTATCAAGGATTAGCTCCATTTTACACAAGGTTCAGGAATTTTAGCACCATCATAGCTCCCATGACAGAGTGTTGGAAAGATAATTGGCTCCAATGCAATACAAATGCATAAGAGAATTTCAATAATTTGATTAAAGACAAGCTAACCTCCACACTTGTCCTATCCTTATGGAATTTTGATAAGGTCTTTAAAGTGTAGTGTGATGTCTCTAGAGTTGGTATTTGGGTGAAACTTATTCGAAAGTCAGAAACCAATTAAGTTTAGTTAAGAATCTTTAGTTGCATGTAAGATTAAAGCATAAATAAGTGTATAAATCTAGTTTTTATACTTTAAAAGGGAGAAATTATGACCACACTTTCAAAGAAGGTTCTTGAGCTGCGAATTAATGGGGGATCCTCCTCCTTAATCTTGAGTTTTCAATATGTAAACATGCTAGGAAAGCAGTTCCAAAGGTGAAGGAAGAGTATCAACTAGTGCGCAAGCATGTAAGTGTTAATACTCCCACTGATGCACAAGGGCACATAACTGAGGAGCAAGGAGTTTTCCAGCCAGTGCAGCAGCCTGTGAGTGCTGATAAAACTCCATAATTGACTAATAGTGCTGAAGAGCATCTTGAGATGGCTGCTGAAAAGTCTGATCCCACTATATCATATTTCATAGCTAAAAATCCATCCACACCACCTCCTCCATATGAGATTGCTGATGAAATTTTTAAAATGGTACTAGGTAGATCCCTAGAAGAGAAATTATGCCAAGAAGCAGGCAAAACAATAGTTAAGGGCAGAGTAAATCCTCAGAAACAGTGTGCCTACGGTAAGTCTTGAGGAGAACTTTAGAGCTACTGATACTGGGTGTAAAATTCTAATTGAGGAGAATGTCCCACCAGACATCCCCTCAATATGATCATCACCGCTTGGAATGTGACAGGGCTCAGTGAGCCCCTCAAACAACAGGAGGTTAGGAACCTCTTGTTGCGACATAATATTGATCTGATGGGTGTTTTAGAAACTAACTAAAGTAAAGGAACATGAAGCTTCTCAAGTTGTTGGGGTACCAGGTTTCCTTTAACTATACTCACCACTTCAATGGGAGAATATGGCTTATATGGCATCCAGGTAGGCTCGAAATAAGTATAGAAAAGATACATGCTCAGTATATTCATTGTAAGGTTGAACACCTGCAGTCTCAAACAACTATGTGGATCACTATTATCTATGATGGTAATCACAGAGAGCAGAGGCATGATTTATGGGATGAGTTAAAGAGTATCATTACAGGGAATGGTTGGGAAATACATTGTTCTTGGGGATGTTAATGCAGTTAGAGATCCACAAGAGAGGCTGAGTAATAATGATATTAATCCAGGAGATATGATGGACTTCAATGACTTCATTGATCAATGTAAGCTCGTAGAAATGCATTATCAAGTTGATGACTTCACTTGGACAAACAATAATCACCATGGATATAGACGTGTCTGGTCAAGGCTTGGTGGAGCCCTAATTAATCAAGATTGGCTTCATCAGCTAACTGGCTCAGTTACATCTCTGCTTCCTTTTGGCATCTCTGGTCACACTCCTATACTCATTAGAGTGTGTCACACATTGCAGATTCAAAGGAATTTCAAATTCCTTAATTGCTGGCCGGGTAGATCATTCTAACTGGTCTACATTCCAACTGGTAACCAAGCTCAAATATACAAAAGAGAGACTCAAGCAGCTAAATAAGGTCCACTTTTCAAACATATCTCAAAGGGCCAATGTTTGCAGGAAATAAAACATGAGGAGTGTCAGATGCAGATTTTGAGCAATCCCTCTAATCAGCACTTGATACACCTTGAGATTAAGAGAAGTTTTGTGTCCTTAAAAGGGCTGAAATGAGCATTCTAAGCCAAAGGGCCAAAGTAATTCACATAAATGAGGTTGATTGTAGCTCAAGATATTTCCACAATAGGATTGCTATGAGGAACCATATGAGTAGAATTGGGAGTGTCCAAGATCGCAACAAAGTGACTCATACAACTCAGGAGGGCATTGCTGAAGCCTTCATACAATACTATAAGAACTTACTAGGCACCAAAAAGACCACTATGGCCACTGATTGTCATCTATATAGTGGGAAAAACTTTTGTGAGAATAGTAGATGTTTCCTTGCTAGCAGTATATCAAGATAGGATATGAAGCAAGCGTTGTTCAGCATTAACCCTAACAAAAGCCCATGCCCTGATGGGTTCTCGTTTGGGTTTTTCATGAAATCTTGGGATGTTGTTAAGCAAAACTTCTGCAGAGTTGTTATGAACTTCTTTAAAACAAACAAGATGCTGAAGAAGGTCAATACTACCCTTATTACCCTTATTCCGAAAAAAACTAATGCCAACATTGTCCTGGACAATAGACCCATCTCTTGTTGCACCATCGTCTTGTTATCACTAAAGTCCTGGCTAATAAAATGCAAAATGTCCCGCCGGAGTAGATTGGGCCTGAGCAAGCAGCCTTCACAAAAGTAAAGGAACATCTTTGACAATATAGCTCTTTCCCAAGCCTTGGTGAAGGGTTATAGTCAGAAAAACTCTTCTCCAAGATGTTTAATGAAGGTGGATATCCGGAAAACATTTGATTCAGTGGATTGGGACTTTATTAGGGATATGTTGAAGAGTATGGACTTTCTTCAGCGTTTTATTGCCTAGATTATAGCTTGTATTACTAGTCTCTGATATTCAACTAAAATCAATTGTGCTAATAGAGGGTTCTTTAAAGGGGAGTGTGGTATATGACAGGGTGACCCCATTTCTCCATATATTTTTGTCCTATGTATGGAGATGTTATCTAGAAAAGATTACGGGTCGTGCCAGAAAACAAGAACTTTACAATGCACCCAAAGTGTAGCAGGCTTGGGCTGACTCACTTAATATATATTTGCCGACAATCTTATGATCTTCACTAGAGGAGATGTACTTTCAGTGAAGCCTATTATCACATCTTAATGAATTTGCTTCCAATTATGGCCTCCATGCCAATCCTAACAAAACCGAGTTACTTGGTTGGTACTTTGCCAAATTTGAAGGAGCAAATTCTTCAGGTTTCTAACTTTTATGAAGGAGATTTTCGTTTTAGGTATTTAGGCATACCTTTAACTTCTGCTAAGCTGAAGCTTCATACTTTAATCAGCTCATCAACAAGATCAAGAGAAACCTGCAACATTGGACTTCAACCCCATTATCCTATACTGGCAGAACTCTATTGATCAATCAGTCTTGTTTTGACTTGAGAATTTTTGGTGTGGTGCCCTCCTAATTCCTAAGGGAGTGATTAAGCAAATCAATCCCATGTATAGGAACTATCTGTGGAACGTGCGGGAGGGTCACAGGAAATTATTCCTTAAGAGCTAGAAGAGTTCTTGTGCTCCTAGGGCAGAAGGAGGTTTTAACATCATAGCGATATTTGCATGAAATAAAGCTCTAATTGCTAAATGGCTGTGGATTATTGATCAAGAAAAGATCAATGTGTGGACTGTCTGGATCGACAAATACATTTGCAATAAACACATTTGAAAACTAATTACAAGCACTCTGAAAGTGTGAAGAGTATTATCTCAGTCAGGGATGCCATTCTGACTATATTTAGGGTATGTTCAAAATGCTTTCAGTCTGATCAGGAGTTGGGCGAAATGAGGAAAATATAGTGTAGCCGAAGCATATAATTTCTTTAGGGATGAATTCAGGAAAATGAAAGGTCATAAGGCAGTCTGAAATATTGTGAACCTGCCAAAACATGCCTTCACCACTTCACTAGCAGCACAAAGGAAGCTCCCTACTATGGACAACTTGTGCAAAAGAGGTATAATGTTGGTTCACCGATGATGTCTCTGTTGTAAAGATTCAGAGTCTCACCTGCATCTATTCTTTGAATGCGAATACTCAAGCTTTATATGGAAAAGGATGCTAATTTGGATGAAAATCAGTAGAAAGGCTTGGAGTCTCAAAAGGGAGCCGCAGTGGAGGAACCGGAAACTCAGCCAAAGACATTGGACTGAAAAATTGAGGATATGCAGTCTGTTGACAGTGGTCTATTTGATTTGGCAAGAGCGAAACTCTAGAATCTTTGCTAATATTCACCACAATGTAGACTGGATACTTGGAAAGGCAAAGTATATAGCTAGTGTGAGAATTCAGTTGTCGTTAAAAGTCATGTTTTCATGAGGAAATTGTTGAGTGTTTGAATTCCTAGGTTGTGGTGGATAATTTAGGTTTTTATCTCATTAGGTCGTCTAATCTTTTTAGTGGCTTTAACTTTTGTTATGTTTGTCCTTCTTTTCTTCCGATTTTTGATGAATAATAAGGCTACTAATTTCTTGCAAAAAAAAAAATAAATAAATAAATAAAAATTTCGGCTGCTCAATTACATTCACAAAATCTGGATATAAAAATCAGTCTCTTAAACGAAAGTCACAAGAATTGAGGTAAAATCATCAAAAATCTACATGTAGAAAATTTAACCAAAAATTCGTCATATTCCAAACAAAACGAGACTAATATTGATGTGTCTATTTTTAAACACCTCATACCCTCAATACCCCCATCTTGAGGTCTGTGTACACACTAGTAAACTAATTAAAGTTGCTAAAAAATTACGTAGCGAGTTAGGTAACAATCTTAACAAAAAGTATCATGTAATATATTTGAACTTGGATTAACCGATTTAATTTGCAGCCCAATTTACCATATGTGGCTCATGAGAAACAAGTGTAGGCTAGAAATTGCTCTAATCAGGCTTAATGTCATTGTAGAAATAGTGGAAACGGAAGTTAAAAATAGGATTTCAAGCAAACAAACTAACATTACTGCCAAGGTTAGGGTCGTAGAGTAAAAATTTGATGTAATAGGAGACAATTAGGGATGTGGGAGTTAAATTTATGCATTTTGGTCTTTTCAGCCAAAATATTGTTTATATCTTATTATTCTTTTTGATGAGAATATCTTACGTTTTCCCAAAAATATATTATTAACTTTAGATACATGTATGGGAATATGAATACTATAGTTAGATATTATAGGAATTGAAACTTAAATAAGATTGCTTCCTTCCTAAAAAATCAAGGTGGCCGACTGAGGTTTGTGATATTTCATACCTAGCTTGGTCTACACACAAGATGTAACTTACAGGATTTTGGAAATTAGTTTGTCACACATTGGAAAATATAGGCTCTTAAGATATGTTTATAATAAATTTCAATCCTACTATCATACTACCAACAAGGTCTTTACCTATTAAACCACGAGGTGATATTCGGGTTTAAGGGGGACTTTCCATCTACTTAGGTTGTTGATTGAGGAAATAGAAAAAGAAGATAAAAAGAACGTATAGTGGGTCGGGTTGTTACAAAATGTGTAAAGCAAATTAAAAAAAAAGGCTACCTTGGAGTGTAGGTTGGTCTACACACTAGAATAAGAAGGTGATTCATCCGAGTTAGTGGTAGGTCTTTAGCACTAACTTGACTGACGTTGAATTTAGAAATTTCATTTCCTCCTGCGTTTGACCATATCTACTTACCCTTGTGAGTATTTGTTATATGTGATACACACCACTTAGTAGTGGTAAAAGATGGGTTTTGATGCATTCAAATGGTTGATTTTGGATCAATTTATTAGTTAACTAGAAATAATCTCGTGCGTTGCACGGGTCTCTTAATGTCGATATACAATTATGATGACAAAGTTGATATAAAGTTGAACCGATTAAAATTTGACCATTATCATCTATGTAGGTAATTATTTTCATTTTATGATCCTCATTTTACCAAAAAAAAAAACTTACACTCTCAAACCAACACACTTTAAATTCACTATATACAATTATATTTTTATCCAAAAACACTACATTAAATATTGTTGTATTACTTAACCTCTTTTAATAAACGATATCATTACTTATTTATTGGAAATATTCACATGATATCCTTATGTTCCTATCTTTATCTGGAGTTCCACATTTTCAGTTCTCCTTTCACCTATAATATTAGGAAAATGCATCTCCTTTCACCTATTTATCCAGTATCCACTTCTCTAATATATATCCTAACGTACGATTTTTTAGTAGAAGAATTATATATTCCACTTCGTCATGTTTCAATAATATGGGATTATTTTTTAGCACTCTTTTTGTTTTTTGCCATTAAAGATTGTCCCACATCGTCTAAGAAATAAGGTTAACCTATTTTGGCACAATATAGGTCAGGTTCTTTTAATTTTTTCACACATCATCAGTACGACGCATGTAAAATTGTTTTCAGTATGATTATTATAATGGCATTACATGCCTTATTTACCGATTAGCCAATCACCATTTAGAATAGTGGCGTATTATGCAGAATTAAAGCATCTAGTAGAATAGAGAGGTGAATGAAATGTTGAAGTTTGGAAGTTGTAGATTAAGAGGGGGCGCGCAATAGTGACCTTTTTATTGTAGTGAACTTAATAGGAGATAACTTATATATCTCGTTAAGTCTAGGTTAGCTAGTATTTATTTAGGTCCGGTTGAAAAATAAACGTAGGTTAATTAGATATCTGATTATGAAATGTTGTATATAATTTTTTAGTCGTTGCACGAGATCTCTTAACAATGATGTCTAATCATGATGATAAAATTGAACAGATGAATATCTAAACTTTTATAGTACTTGCATTTTATATAACCCGTGTAGACAATTATTTTCAATTTTTTTAGAAAATTGAGAACTTATACTCTCTTACTGAGCCCCAATAATTAGATATGTGATTATGAGATGTTGTATATGTTAGTATTTCTCTAAGGGTAAACGAAATCTGTGTGATTGCGTTAAACATTTGCTTAACAAAAATGCAGGTGAAAATTTGACATGTGCTTGCTTATGAACCAATCGTTGGCATTAATTAGTGTGGAGGCAGACCACTATAGGAAATTAGAAAGTTTAAGTAACTTGCCCAATTTTTAATCGAAAGATCAAGTACTTGCTTGTAGTAAGTATGTAATTCTAATAGCGTATATATACAACGCGAATTTCGTTTGCAGACAAAGGTTATGCACTCTAAAATTTCGTCCTAGGGTTTGGGTTGCATGGGCATGTATGTAATATTATTGCACATCATTTTGTTACATGGAGATAATCTCAAAATAGGAGTAAGATCATAAAGATGTTATGCTTCTATAGTCAGGTTTTCCAATAATTTAATTTCACCAAATGAAAAGAGAGAAAATAAAAAACAAAGAAACAAACTAAATGTATGATATAATATAAAGTACTATATGATAGTAGTAATGATACTCCTATACTCTCTTACTACATTATGCTTTATTATTACTTATACCACTATTACTCCTCATATGTCATATACATCATCAAGCTAAGAGGATTGATAAACCATTTTAATTCAAAAATGCATTTTTTTTAACTAAAATATAACAATGTGCGTTAATTTAAAAAAAAAGTCTTGCTAATATATAAATTTTTTTTTAGTGAAATTATGAGGTTACTACAAAAACTTATTATGTTTTAATTTGCATCCAAAATTCTAATAAACCAAAGAACAATGTTCAAACTTGTCAATCAATACTTTACCAGCTTATTATAGCCAGCCGAGTATATATGAATATATGATCAGGCATTATGATTGTAAATCTTGATCTAGGACTTCAACTATTTTATAGCTAGTTGATTGTTTAACTTCGATTAGGATTAGGAATATGATAGATCAGGATTAGAAAAATATAACAATAAACCTTGCCCGATAAATCCCTCCTATATTGATGAATATGGAGTTTCTAGAATGTTCTAGTATTATTTAATTATTTTTTACTTACCATATATTGTGTACAATTCCTATCAAATTGAGTTTGTAGAATGTTCCATTCTTTTTTAATTATTCTTTACTTACCATATCATATATAATTTACATTAAAGTATTTGGTGACTTACCATACTTAAGATTTAAATATAATTTTTAATAAAAAAATATGGAAATATTGACATTCTAGAATGTTCCAATCGTTGTGGGAGCTCAAAAAAAGCCTGCTTTAATAATATATATTAATTCTATCATTCGTGTATTTGTGCTTTAATATAAGAATTAGTGGTTTTTGTAAGTATTTATGGCCTCAATATTGATGTGCAATTGTGTGGAACGACAATGAGGCGATGAAAGATGATCCAAGAAGCGAGATGCCAAGTTTTGGACAAGTTTGGAAGGGATTTTAGTCCATTTACGGAAGGTAACCTTTGAAGCTTCATAAAATTCAAACAGTTTAGAATATTGCAGTGATACTAACGACATATTAAAGTTCATGATCTTAGATTTCTAGGAAGTGGTCACACGTCCTCACAGGCCAATTAACGAAGAAGTTATGACCGTTTGAAAAACGTCGCCAGAACCAGTCCGGCGACCGAAACAGAAGTTATCTACGGAGGACGAGTCGTCCCGAGTCCCATACGGGTCATCTCCATGGCAGACGAGTCCTCCAAAGATTAGAAGCAGAATCGAATTAAGACGACTCGTCCTAGGTCTGGACGAGTTGTCCCGAAGCCAAACGACTCGTCCCAGATATGGACGAGTCGTCCCGGTGCTGTGTCGGGGTTTTTGCGGATTTCCTTATTCCGTATTGTAATAGTTTAGTATAAATATCTAGATTTTGTTTATTATTATGCAGGGCTAAAGACCTATTTCTCGGATTTATTAATTGAAGCTACAAATTCATCCGGACAATTGTGAGTTTTAACTATTTCAAGTATACCAATTCTACAATAGCTACCAAGGTTTGGTAGCAATTGTAAGAATATGAAATAATGACCATTGATTTTCTTGACCAAATCTGAACCATTGATTCGATTTGACCACCAAAAAAAAAAAAGTGAAAAACAACACTACAACCATCCCCTCCATTTTCTCTCTCCCCCCCCCCCCAACTACGACTTTACCCACCCTTCCTGCCCCACCGCCACCAACCCCGACCATCACCATGGCCGAGGCTTTCCCGTCCAACCTGACTGTCATATGTCGTCTCCCGTCGGCTCTGCTCACACCCCGTGACCACGCCATGTCGAATCGATAGGGGCGGCGAACGTAGAGGATGAGGGCGGCAAACACAAATAATGAGGCGGCAATCACGTGACTATGTGAGGGGTGCGATGCCGCTGTAGAACTTCTTTCGGCCGGAAATCGGATGAAGATGGAGGGAGAGGGGCTCGTGTAGCCTTTGAAAGTTGGGGGCGGGGGGACGGGCATGCGGCAATGGGTGAGTCTGGGGGTGACGAAGGTGGCGGACTGGCGGTGGCGGTGGAGGGTAGTCTGGTGGTGTAAAAGGTAAGGGAAGGGGAGAACGGAGAAAAAGATGAACAGTGGGAGTTTGGGTTTATTTACTTTTCTTTTATTCTTAAATTAATTTTTTTTCAATGGTCAAAATATTGAACGGTTGAGATTGGTCAAATAAAATCAAGGGTCAGATTTGATTTTCTTATAATGGCTTTTAAGTCTTGGTAGCCATTGTAGAATCGCTCATTTCAAGTATTGTTGAGCATTATCATTCTCTTTGTTTTAATTGCTATTGATTGATTTATTGTTAATTTGGTGTACAACTAATTAGCCCTAGATTTAATCATATTGCTAGAATCATTAATCAAATGATTAATTATTTGTTTAATTGATTCACTAGTAGAAACTAAACCTTAATTCTGTGTTGATCATAGATCTAGGGTTTAGAAGAGAATTGATATATTGATTGAAGATCGAAACCGCGTGTGTCTAGATCTTATCTATCCTAGTTGTTATCGTTCTATTGTTTTATGCTTTCGCTGGATTGAATTTAGGCTCGCGTCTTTGTTATCCACCGATTAGGGCTAGGTTATAGGGCTGATCTCTCTTGCTAGCTATTAATTAGGAACGATCGAAAACTCCGTTTTCACAACTAGGTACTCGAAATAATTGATTTAAGTGAAGACAATGATCAATTGGATGAACTGTAGTGGATATTAATCGTCCGAGACTTTTCCCTAGATTAATTTGCAAATTACTTCGTTTCGCTTGATTACTTAATCGTTTACAATTACAAAACCCCCCATTTGGTTACTTTACACACTCAGATAGTTACCGCTCTCTGTGGATACGAACCTTACTTGCCTATTACTACGTTTTAGGTTAGTATTGATATTTTATATTTGTAGGCATACGACTTTAGCCTGTCAATATGATAATATTTTTGAATTTAAGATTACATTAATTTGTATGCGGTATTGATTGTTCCAGTTACTCGGTTTGAGTTACGCAATTAGTTGTTTAATTATTCTTTAATAAGGTTTTTCTTTTGCCTTGTACTTTAAATTGTTCAACAGAAAATTACCAATGACGGAGGTAGCGCTACTTATGTTTACCTTTTTGGTTCATAGAAATACAAATCCTAGTCTTTAACTCTAATGCATACATAATAATTTGTTAAACGCCCGGTCTATCCAAGAGACCATATTACATTATAATTGCTCCTCATTACTTGTGTTAGTTTTAATTTACTCAATTACATAACTTGGGTTTTTCATCTCTGGTTCTAAACAATTCTATTACCATTATCTTTTCCAATTTAAAAGGGGAAATTTTTTATCAAATTTCCTTTGTAGTTTTCATCTCTTGGGCTAATGCACTTTTCTTGCTATTATATTTAGTAACTTTAAATAGCTAATAAGATTTCTTACCAAAATTTGAATGTAGGAGTAATTCTTTTCTTAAGATGTTAAATTATATTGAGACAACAACTGTAAAATAATATAAGAAATCACATCCCCAAATTTTGACAAATGCACTAAAAATAGGCCTAATTTTTTTATGTTATGAATTGATTGAGATATTGGGTAGATCATAAGTATTTAATCTAAGTTGTACATGACATTTAAGTAAAGAAAAAGATAAATAGCATCATTATATTGGAAGCATACATACAAAACCAAATTCATCTCTCTCCTTGATCCTTTCTCTCTTCCACAAGATAGCATGAATTTAAAAACATCAAAGGAGAGAGAAACAACAGACTCAAAAATATAAGAGCCTCCCTACTATCCGAAGATTGCGGCCCTCTCATTTTTATGAACAACAAAAGAAGGAATTAATCATCCCTCTCAATAATAACGATACCAGAGAAGAAAAAAAAAAAGTTTTCATCTCCAGAATTTCTATCTAGCACTACATAACAAACAACATACTACATTCAACATTAAAATAAGTGCGTATTATTGCACGTTACATTTTTTTTTAAATATTCATCTCGAATATAACCTGTGTTGTTTCTTACTCATTTCAGTGACGGGTGCCCGTGGAGGTTCAAACACCGGCGGTGGGAGTCCCAGGCGATGTGGATGATCCTACAATTCCGGCGGTTTCCGCCCTATGCGGCATCACCACGAACAACAAGAACCACGTTTACAACCATAAGCACAAACTGCAAGGAATGATAAAGCACATACGACGTAGAATATTGTGTTTACCGGAAACATGGGTGTCAAAGGTTGAGAAAGTAGCGTTGTGGATAGCCAATATGTTTCAGCGGTTGCGATCAAGGAAGAATGTGGGTCGTCGGATGCTAACTCTTCTTTTAGGTTTAGTGGTTGTTTCAATTTTCGTTAAGGTTTCTTTATTAGGCACACATTTGATTGATATACATAGAAAAAAACAAGCCGATAACAATATTATTAGGGTTGATATTGGTGATTATGACAGAAAGTATATGGAAAACTATAACGGCATAGGTGACAAAGACACCACAAGCTTAATGTTCCATGCAGCCAATGCTAGTTATGTCGAGAATCTTAAGACTGAGTCAGGGGGAAAAATGTCAGACCACCATGGTACAAAACAAGTCCTTGACGATAAATTCCAGGTAAGTTTACTTTTTATCTACTCTATTTAAATTTCTTGATTAAATTTTCTTAATCAGTTTCTTACTATGGATGCTTATTTTAAGTAAATTTAGTTATATCATAACTCATGGAAATAACAGTGGTTAATATATTTGTACTGAATTTTTTTTACCTAATTATGGTTGACTTTTATGTTTGTCGCAATAGCTTCTCATGCGAGTTTTCTGTATGCAATCCTTTTGATATCACTAGGGATGTGCAACCTTTTCACCCTGTGACCAGAGCAATACATATGGAGGTTTTAGCCCCCCCCCCCCAAATATAGCAGTTGTCATTGGTATGTTGTGAGGATACGTTAATTATAGTATATGCTTGCTTACAATAGCTTTTTCTGATGTTTGGACGTCTAGTTTTGCATATGAAGTTTCTTTGACTTTGAATACAAATGATATATATTACCATGTTTAGCGTAATTTATAGAATTTGAATACTTAATTTTGTTGTGAGACTTTGCCTCGAGAGGCTCATTCAACGTTTGGGGGATCTGTGTATACCATGGTGTTCTCAGGGTTGCGCTCCAAATAAAGTACAATGCATCATTTCTGCAACTACCAATTTGGTTGCTATTCAGCATACATGTTTAAGTCAATCGAAAAACAAGGGTTGCACACTTGCAGTTATGACTAAGGATTTCTGTCTAACTTTTATGTTTACTATAACGAAAAAAATCTAATAATGATTTTAAGTTTCACTGTTACAAAATAAGTAAAAAGTATGAACTTTTCCAATAATGACCACAAGAGCCTTTATAGCTCTTTACTTGAGCTGACATAACCAAAATTGCTTGGTGTGTGTAACAAGTGCTCTTATTCTTTGAACATATGGTCAATTGCTCAATTCCTGACCAAATGGAACAAAAAATATGACTACTCCCTAACTTGACTTAGTACCCTAAAGGGAATTCCCACAGATTCGACGAATGATACTCCTTGTTAGCATTATAATGAAACCTTATGTATAACCAAATCTAGAGGTACTTAGATTAAGTCGGCTATCCAAAAGATTTTTGTAAGCATGTAAACATATTCTTGAAAAGGAAATATTTCTACAAAACTAAAATAATATATTTCTACAGAAAATAAGGTTTTATAAGGCTGATTCATCCTTACATGCACGTGAAGCTCAAGAGCGACTATGTTCATTGTGGATAATTTGGGTTTTTCCTAGAGATTGAAGATATCTTAAGTAGCCTGCTCGACATATAAAGCAAAAAGTTTAATAGAGGTGCATCAAAAACGCTATTTTGAATCAAAGTCATATACTAGTATATGTAAGCTATGATGCTCGGACACGGATTGGAGTGTCCAGAATGGTCACGGATCCGAGTGTCCGACCCTTTTTCATTTCAAATCACTGATATTGTGGTACCCGGTCAACAAGTGGATACTTCCACATTCGGGCAAGATCAAGGTATCCGATTTTTCAATTTGGACACGACCTACAAGTGTCCAAATATAGATGATGGACTCGATTTGGCCGAAAAGTAAAAAAAAAATAATGGAAAAAGACATCAAATAAAAATTAAAGGCTTTTATCATACCATGAGAGAGTGCGTACAAAGGGAAAAGGAACAAAAAGTCAAAGCAGATAGTTGGGTACTTGAATATATATTAAATTTCGTAATGGACTGGTATATTTATTTATGATTTGATATCCTCGTTTTTAGCAAAAAAACTATATTCTTTTCACACTTCATACTTCTGCTGCATACCCTCTCACTTTCTCTCTCTACCTAATTTCACGTGCAAAATATCATAAATACGCCAAAGAAGAGTCGAGTTTCTCTGCCGCCGACTAGACCCGTATTTCAAGTGGGAATCCGCGTCACATCACGTCGACAGGGTACAGTGGGGCAGTTAGGCGAGTCCGAGCATCATACTTTTTAAGAGTGCATTAGTTATCTTGATGAAATTTAAGAAAATTTTACAAAAACAATCCCGGCTGATTTACAATTCATTTTCAAAATGGCGTTTCAAAAAAATTCAACAAAGTTGTTGAGGAAAAAAAAAATTTCACCTCATTGGGGTGCACGTCGACTCGTTTTCAAGTTCGTATACGAGCCGTTAGGTCAGATGATAACTTTATAGTCCTTTGAAAAGTAAAGTAAAAACCAAACCAAAACATTTTCAAAGTTTAAAGTTGTCAGGTCGCCTAACGACATCGCTGAAGTAAAGTCACCATCTCAAATTTTCGAATCTATCATTTGTACATACATTTAAAGTTGTCAGGCAGCCCGGCTGGCCAATTTTTGTTTGATAAAGACGCTAAGCTGCTTGGCAGCGCTCTTTTTTATTCTTGTTTTGCTTTTTTGTTTTTTTATGTTCTTTCCTGCAAAAAAAAACAGGTGAAGCTTCCAATACCATCACAACAACACTTATTCATCCATCTACAACAATACTAACTCATCCTACGACACTAACACCAACTCATTGAATGTAAAACATGTTATAGAATCTTATTAGATTTAAAGAGGTTCTGAATGGCATCATAAACTTCATTAATTTCTTAGGCATCCTTAAAGAATCATGCAGAAAACCCATCTTGTCCAGGCCTCATGTTATATCTTGTGCTACACAGAGCATCTTCGATGTCCATGTTGGTGAATGGAGCATACACCATTTAAGTTTGATAATCTTTGATGATATGAGCTCCCGAAAGATCAATGTTATTTATGGGAGAGATGTCTAAGCGAGCCCTTATCATAATGAATGAAGGATTTAATAATTTCTCCCTAGTCAGTGTGTGTCACCCCATCTGCATCAAATACACACCTAATTGCAAAAATATGAATTCTTTTAGAGATTGTTGCATTAAAGTAGTTTGAGCTGCAATCAGGTTCTTTGATGTGGTATTTTACCCATCTAACTTCGCATGCTCATTTTCTATAAATTTTAGCTTGCAATGGTCATGCTTAATATGCTAAGCTTCCTGATAGGCTGATACATGTCCACTAGCATGGGATTAGTTTGAATTATGGTATGGCAATCCATGAGTTTCTCCTTATCTCCCTTGACTCTTTAAGTGAGATTTGAAAAATGCCTTGACAGGCTAAAGTGGTATGCCTACAAATATAAAATATCAATGCTAACCTAAAACGTAGTAAAAGGGAAGCAATGTCCGTATACACAGAGAACGGTAATTATCAATGTATGTCAAGTAACAAATGGGGGGTTAATGAGTATAAGTGATCAAGTAATCAAAACACAAAAGAGTAATTTGTAGACAAATGGAGGAAAAGATCTCGGATATTTAATACCCACTTCGTTCGCCTAATTGGTCCTAGTTATCAACTAATCCTAATTCGTTGAGTACTTAGTTGTAGAAATATAATTTCCTATCGTTTCTTAATTATAGCTAAGAGGAGAGATCAGCCCTACCTAATAGCCCTAGTCGGTGGATAATAAAGACGCGCGCCCAAATTCAATCCAGCGAAAGCATGAAGCAATTAAACGATCAACTAAGATTAACAAGATCTAGACACACGCGGTTTCGATCTTCAATTAATATGTTTATTCTCCCTAACCTAATACCGATGTTCAGCATAGAAATACTAGGCTAGTTGCTACTTGTGAATCAACAATCTAACAATTAGTCCTTAAATTGTGAATCTAGCAATATGATAGATATAAGGCTAATTAGTTTTCAACCTAATCAATCAATAATAACAATGATAGCAAGAGAATAAACAATACTCTAACGAATAAAGGAATTAGAATCAAACTCACAATTGTTGGTGAATAATAGCTTCGATTAATAAATCCGAGAAATAGGTCTTTAGCCTTGCATAGTCTTGAAAATAATACAACTTAGGTCTTGAAAACTGAATTATGAAAATAAAACGTAACTTAGGTTTAAATAGTAAAAGGTTACAAAACGAATTAATGAAACCCGTCAATACGCCGACATAGTAGCGGACGAGTCGTCCAATCCGGGACGAGCCGTCTGGACGACTCGTCTGACCTGGGACGAGTCGTCTGGCACCTTATTTCAAGTTTTGATGAAGTCGATGCAATAGTCGTCTAGCAGTCGTCTGGACTGGGACGGGCGACTCGTCTACAGTCAGACGACTCGTCTTCAACGGACTGGCTCTGGCAATGATTTTCAAACGGTCATAACTTCTTCATTACTTGGCTTGTGAGAACGTGTGACCATTTCCTGGCAAGCTAAGATCATGAAGTTTGCTATGCCATTGGTTCTACTGCAAAATTCAAAGCCATTTGTAAGTTATGAAGCTTCAAACTTGACCTTCCGTAATTGGACTGAAATTCCTCCAAAACTTGGCATCTCGCTCCTTGGATCCTCTTTTATCGCCTTATTGTCTTTCCACACACTTGCACGTCAATCTTGAGACCATAAATACATTCAAAAACCACTAATTCTTAGATTAAAGCACAAATCATCAAATAATCGAATTAGCCAATAAACCGATCCAAAAGCTACCATTTAAATGCATAAAAATTCATCTTTAACCACTACTAAGTGGTGTGCATCATGCCTCTTTTTGTGCATATGGAGAGCTACATTCACATTTTTTTAGCTTCACAAATAACTTGTGCATGGGAGTGCGACGTATTGACGTGGTGTCTAAACTATGTCTTATTACGCATGGTGCCCCTACTTTTCAAAGTGTTATAATTTGGTGCACCTACAGTTCAAACTTCTAAAACTTAGAACCCTTACTTTTCCCTTCCCTTAATGTCATTAAATGATAATGTCGCACTAATGCTAAAAAGACTTAACTCCCTTAATCAAAAATATAACGAAAACATTAAATAAAATTCCTGAGACTCAAAATTCACATGAATTTCAATTTGCCATAAATATGTGAACAAGGTGTCCCTAAGCTTTACATACTAGTGCAACTGTTGCTGTTAAACTTTGCACTATAATACACATGGTGCTTCTATAATTTATTTCTCAAATTTAAAAACAAAACAGTTGTTTTTGGTTAAATTCAAATTTCTGCTAATTCTTTTTTGTTTTAGTTTTAAAAAAGGATTAAAAATTAATATTACTTTAATGAATTCAAATTAAGGGAAGTTTATTCCCTTTAACTTTAGAGTCATATCATCATTTAATGGTCCAATAATAACAGCGTTAAGGGAAGGGGAAGGTAGGGCTAACGTATGTCGAAAATGTAAAGTTTTTAGGGGCACCAATTGTACTTGTTTGAAAAGTATGGGCACCACGCACAATTGGCAAAGTTTAGGGCCACCAGGTGAATTTGTCGATGGGAATACCATATGTAGTCTTACCCCAAGCATTCCACAAAAATGCTAAAATCTTCATGGTCTACTAACCAATGAGGATATTTGTATCTCCTCCTGCGTTTGATTTACAATTTTTATAACTAACGGTGAATAATCATAAATCCCTGAATTGTAAACCTCGAGGAATAAGCGGAGGAAATCCTAGAGCCAAATGAAAATGACAAAGCTTAATCCAGTCTTGATCACCCCACGTCCACCATATCCTAAGTATTACGTTTAATATAATCCCCTCCAATATACTTCCTATCATCAAGCCCGCAGTAAAGGAGACAACCATCAAACTCATCCATCTTATCCGTACTTGCATGATGGTTTCTTTTCTCTTCAAATTCTCTTAATACATTCATAAATCCACTTTTACCTTGTCGGCTTCAAGACAGCCCAAAATGACCATTGTGATGAAATCTAGAATTGTCGAGTGCAATAAAACCTCTAAATTTTCTCCTTATTACACTTATGCTCTTTGATCCTTGTTTCTAAGAAACCTATAGCTTCCATTTTATTACCTAGCAGGAACTCCCCAAGCCCCTAATGTTTAGGGATTCATTAAGCACCCTCAAATTCTAAGGTGAGAAAATCATTTGGTTCGGTCAGGAGGTTTGTCCCTTCTCCCTTCTCACTATTATTCACTTTTATCTCCACTTCACATACCATTGACTTGTGTAAAGGCTTTATCCAGCAGAATAGTTGGAAAACCAATACCCAAGAGTAAGAGCTGAGTATATCTAGTATCTTAAGTAGTCTCTCATGGGCTCTTCCTGAGTTTTGTTTAAAACCATCTTAAATCTCGTGTACTCATTAGCATTCAAATTCTCAAGGTCAGATAGTGGTGGGGTGTGAGGTTTAGTGTCATGAGAGTCAGGTACAACAACTGACTTGTCATATTGCTCAACTACTGGCTTATCCAGTGTTGTACTATATCTCCCATTTTTTGACATCCATAGCAATAAAATGGGACCCACTCATAGCCTACATTCTAAACCACTTGCTCACAAAAGGGGGAGTTAAGAGTAATATAGCTAGTCATTTTCTTAGCAACACCTAATCCTTTCAGGGCTCAAGCAAAAGAGAGCATGTTTGAGCAGTTTTCAATGATCTACAAAAAGTGGAACACCAATTTCGCTCGCAAATTTACTTAGTGCTTCTTTAGGCCAAATATATACCTCCAACCTTCCAATTACCCCCTTTCAAAGTTTTTGCCATATCCAAACGAAACACGAACCATCGTCTTCAATAGTATTGGACTAATGGATTTTTCACATGGTTCTGATGCTTGTCAACAAAATCCTGAATGTTCAGAATCATAGTTTTGGTTGTCAGAACATGTCCAACAATATAAGTTGGATTAATTGAATTCTTTGCTTTTCAGATAAAACCAACATGCTTATTGTAGAGTCCACGGATGATCTGAGTGTGGCGAACCCATGATTTGGTCGATGATTGGATAGGAGTCGTCATCAAACAACTGTGGTTTCTTTTGAAACCCTTCAAAATCTTCTTATCAAGGACTTACTTAAACGCGAAATGACTTTTTACCCATTAAGCATAAACGGCCAGAGAAACGAGTCATTCCAAGTTCAAATCAATGACGCGAGTGGTTAAGATAGGGCCAAAATCAAGGGATTTATATAACAATATGAGCATTGATCCCTACGCCAATGTGCAGTCTATGAACCTTAGAATGGGTTGGGGATTCACTTTATATATTGTGAAGTTATAAGACACCAAACCCCGCCCAGAGGAATTATCGTAACAAGTCATTAAGAAGTTAACCCATGCAAGTTTACAATGTTTTACATGTTAATACAACCTAATAAATTACCTAAAATAATTATTTTGCATATAAACTAATTATTATGTCTCAACGTCGTTAAGGCTGATTCAGAGTCCCTAGCTACCAATTTGTCAAAGCGCTTGCGCTATGTGTGTTAGACATGATTCACATAAATCTAGGGCGAAAAACAATATATCGTGCATATAAAGAAGAGGTCAAAAATAATTCACAATAAAAAGTTGAGAAAAGAGCGTGACTTCGGACTTACATGTGTGTCCGCCATACCACTAATTGGCCTACTATGCATTGGGATTGGTACAATGATACTAAGTACGCGTTTCTCTTAGAACAAAAGTTTTGCAAGACTTTTATTTTGGTTGTGTTTGAAGCCGTTTTGTGCTATGTTAGGAATTGGGTGCCCTTAAATCGTTAGGCTGCCTTAGAATTTTCGTAGATATTCTCCTAGGCTCTTTGTATGGGAATTGGACAAAGTTGTAGTGAGAGAATAGTGGAGATTTAGGGTGAAAAAATGCGTCTTGGTGAAGAGGGGGTTGTAAAAATACATACAGGAAAATGCTATGGTTGGAAGATTGTGGCTTTGGTTTTCTGATGAAATGTGTAATGCCCATGTGAATTTGGGTGGGAAAAATGATGTTGGAAACATGATTTTTTGATGCATTATGACAAATCAGACAGTCGGGATCCTATTCCGATTGGTCAGTTGTGCAAGGGTTGCAAATAGGTCATATTTGATCTTGCTTGGGGTCGACACGCATCTGTAAATAAATTCACGATAACGGTGGTTCACATAGTAGAGCAAGCAAACACATTTCACAATATGGTGTCCTATCATTGTCGGGCTTTTGTGGATGCACAAATATAGGTTTCTTCAATTTTTGGCAAATAAGTGTGAGGGAAGAAAGGTGGGGCTTTTCTTCATTGGTTATGATGTTCGCGTTTAGTTAGTTTATTTTCTTTCGATTTTTACGAACTAGTTGGTGTCGGCATTATAACTACTTAAATAAAGTGATTTATTTGTTGTCATGTATCGATCCTATAATTTTGTTCATTTACATGTGTACAGAATCCCGATATTTGGCGAAAATTAGATAGTGAAAACGTTTACAAATGCATAAATGAAGGCAACTATGCACGCCGTAAGTGTGTTCGTTTAGACAAACAACATAGTTAAACTACACCTCTTTTTCCGTCGTTAATTATTACATGAGGCAACTATTTATTCAGTCTTACATTCTTAATCACTACATCCAGGGAAAACATCAGGGAAAAATGGTTACTTACAAGTCCATGCAAATGGAGGCTTGAACCAAATGCGAACAGGAGTAAGAATTGCGCTGATATATTTATGTCTCATGTTGATAGATTTCTCTAATTTACTTTTCCGTACAGTTGAAAGTTAACTTTAGCCGTCACAATTATTTTAATTTCCTCTATAATAGCAAATTAACTTTAGTCGTCACAATTATTTCAATTTCGAGGATCCATCTATTACGACAAGATGCTATATATTCGAGACCACCATATTCCTTAATGTTTTCAATGTTCTTGTTTGCTTACTTGGATCATCCTCAATCACAGATATGTGATATGGTGGCTATAGCTCGGATAATGAATGCAACTTTAGTACTCCCTTCATTGGATCATCAATCGTTTTGGACTGACCAAAGGTAACACATTCAGGTCACCTATGATGGGTACCTTTTATACACAGCTTTCTTATGGATAAGTGCACATGCATTTAAGTTCTTATTGGTATAAATTATTATAATATCATGCATTTGTCACGTTTGGTAAGTTTGTATAAACATAATGTTGACATATATGTTAGCTACTTTGTATTTTTATAGTGACTTCAAGGACATTTTTGATTGGAAGCACTTCATCGACACTTTGAAAGATGATATTGAAATTGTAGATTCTTTACCTCCAGAGTATTTACACATAAAGCGGGACAAGCTCGCCCCAGTTTCCTGGTCGCCGGTAATATTAATTTGTGTATTTGTGAAATTAGTGAAAACAATTGTAAAACAATGAGAAACAAAGTTAAACTTCAGTTCACAGGCATCTTATTACAGAAAGATGATACCAAGACTAAAACGAGCCAAAGTGATGTACTTCACTCACACAGACTCACGTCTTGCAAACAATGGCCTAGATATTAAACTGCAAAAACTTCGTTGTCGTGCCAATTACCATGCTCTTCGTTACACACCTGAGATTGAACATCTCGGGGCTACATTGGTCGATAGGTTGCAGGGTTACGCCAACCACTATATTGCCTTACACTTAAGGTACTTTTGTGTTGCTTAGCTTGAATCAAATAAGTAAAAGCAATCTCATGTTTCATTTGTTATAACTTGACTTGCATTACTTTGTGTTCATAAATCAAGTAAATCTGCATGTTTACAATCAAGTGATTCATTACTTTGTAGATATGAGAAGGACATGCTCGCCTTCACAGGTTGTAGCCATAATCTAACAAAGGAAGAGGCTATTGAACTTCAAATTATGAGATATCGCACGCAACACTGGAAAGAGAAAGAGATCAATAGTCACGAGCGAAGGCTACTCGGTGGATGCCCTATGACTCCTCGGGAAGCGGCTCTATTCCTTAAAGCCATCGACTATCCTTCTTCCACAATAATATACATTGTTGCTGGAGAAAGTTATGGTAAAAATAGCATGGATGCTTTCCTCTCTGAATACCCCAATGTTTTTAGCCATTCAACCTTGGCTACAAATAAAGAGTTGGAGCCCTTCAAGAACTACTCAAATCGCCTCGCTGCATTGGATTATATTGTTGCCCTTGAGAGTGATGTTTTTGTTTATACATATGATGGGAATATGGCCAAAGCTGTACAAGGTCATCGACGTTTTGAGAGCTTCAGAAAAACTATTAATCCTGATAGGTTTGTTCTTCTTTTTTCATAAATTAAGAATGGATTATAATTTGGAAAGATTCAAAGTGATCTAGCAAAATTGGCTTATTTAAAGCAACACAAATACCACGTCACTATTTTTCATCCTATATCAAACAGAGTTTTAAAGTTTTCCATTCATATGCAGTGAAGAAGAAAAGGGTTTGCTAATTAAGTTCCCTGACTATTATGTAGGATTAATTTTGTAAAACTAATTGATCAACTCGATGATGGAGTTATATCCTGGAAAGATTTTAGAACAGAAGTCAAAAGTTTGCATGTTAATCGCCTAGGAGCACCGTACGAAAGAAGGCCAGGTGAGTCGCCTAGGGTTGAGGAACATTTTTACGCCAACCCGTACCCTGGTTGCATGTGTAGGGTTCCCCAGGATCAAGAGCGTGAACAGCATTCCAGTACCCAAGACCTAAGACGAAAAAGAGGCTAATGGATCAATTGAGGAATGAAGTTTTAATATCAAAAAAGGCTGGAAACAAGTGCATTAAGATTAACTTCGATTTCCTTTAAAGAAAGTAAGCGTACATGAGAAAATGAGTCAGGTAACCCTTCTAGTCAGGGTATTACCTAACTTACATGAATAACTTTGACTTTTGCGTAAGTTTTGTGACATATCATGGTTGTAGGATGATAATAGAATATGGCTACTATTTTAACAAAATACAGAACAATCAAATTTTTTTGCCTGCTAGAATTAGAAAGTGCATGCAAAGCGAAAATTTTTGGTCACTTGTAAGTAGGACACCCACTTGGTACGGATATATACAGTTGTAAATAAACTATAAAATAGCTTTTCTAGCTTGATTGAGTATTGATTTTCTAGCTTGGATTGCATACTTTATTAATGTTCTTTTCAATTAAGTAAAGAGGTTCCATTTTTATGACCTTACTTCTTTCATACTAATTATATCTAAGTTGATAGAAAATTGCCTAACTAGATACTACTTTGTGTGTGTAGTTGATATTCGCTAAATGTTTTATAGCATCTAACTGTGCAGATGGATCCTTTGAGGACGTTATAGTACTATAGATTTAGAGTCAATATTTGATGTATAACTCCTAAGGTTGGTTTTAGGTGGTGTTAGAGAACAATCATTTGAAACTTAAGTAATCAGCTCAAATCTATCACTTGAGATTGTGATATTAAAATACAAATCATTGATTCGGGAAAATTGATCATTTCGATTTCCAAATATGCATTTTATATCAATCAAAATAGCAAACCTGACGTTTCATCAAAATATAAACCAATGGCTAAAATAATTAACCAAGAAAATCTAAAAAAATAAATAAGGAAAAAAACAAAAAAAAAAAAAAACAAAAAAAACATGACCCAAATCTGATCGTCTACTCTTACTCTTCTCCCAACTTCCACCTTGCCGCCAGCGTAGAACCACCTCCTCCCATCTCCAAGTACCACCAATGTCAACGGCAACACCATCCTCTGACTCGGTCTGCGTCAGCTTTATGTGCCTGCATATTACCCTAACCGAGCAATTTCTGAAAATGTACCTGCAATTGGAGAAATAAGGTTTTTTGTCGTTTTGTACTTACGACGTTAAAAATCATTAGACCTTTAGTGTATTTGATGTTATTTAATATAGTAAATCTATTAATTATTTGAAAAAATAATCAATCGTTAATAAAAAAACCCCCAAACCGTATTCTCTCTCCTCATCTTTCCTCCAACCCACAACTGCCAAGTCTCCATCCCTGTCACCTCCCCCATGCCCAACCACAAAACCAATTCCATACCTCTCCTTTCCGGTCACTGGTGGCCAGTGACATCATTCTTGATTAGAACGCCAGATTCAGGGTTGTAACACCACAATTTTCTGGGTTCGAACCCCATCAACGTCAGAAAAGAGGACAACCCATGTCTCATAAGAGGTGGCACGATGAGGAAGGGCGGGCGGCGACCATGGGGTCAGGGGGGAATAGGGGGAGGGAGTAATTGCATGAGAAGCGGGAAGGAGAAAGAGACAGACAGACAGATAGACACAGAACAAAATGTGATTGTGGAGACTGGAGGCCAAAGGAAAGACAGATAGTGGTTGGCCGCTGCCCACGTGGGGTCGCCATAAGGTCCCGGGTCGTCTAGTGATGCGGTGTGATGGTGGTGTGTTAATTTTGGTTAGATTAGGCGTTTAAGGAAGTATTAAGCTTTGTTTTAATACAAATCGTACGCCACATCATTTAAAATGACTATGTTTGGTGGCATATATAAGATCCTTGACGATCCTTGGACGAGAGTAAAGGACCAAACAACGAGTTGAAGCGAGTTACAAGTAAGAAGATGGCTTGGTCACGCTCCAAGAACCACACATCAGCCATAACTTTTGATCTCAAAGAGATTTTGCAGAAATTTAACTTCCTTGGAGAGGAAAGTTCATGATTTTTTCTTTCCAAAACTATATTATGAGCTCAAAAAGTTCGGAGGTGAAAGTTATGAGTGTTTCAAGATCGTCATGCGCAGGAGTCTCTCGACTCAAGAAGCCCTGTCTCGACTCGAGATGATCCCTTCTAGACTTGGGACATGTCAGTCTCGGGTCGTGACAGCTTTTCAGAGTGGTGTTTTTGGAGGGCATGAATCACTGTGATTCATCTTTTATCATAAATTTGCCAAACGTAATTTTATTTGTTACTTATTTAGTTAATTTCTCAAACCAAAACCCCCCAATTTAATTGTTTTATTTTCTAGTTTTGTTCTTTTTGCCACATAAAATTTCATATTAGTCACCCCTCTTCTTCATGTTCAATACCTACTTACCCTATCTTCTAAAGTTTGTTGTTAATGTTAATTTGAGGGGATTTGACGACAATCTAGATATCATGTAGTAATGATCGCCGGAGCGGTGATAGTGGTGCGTGTTTGAGGCGGTGGCTGTTAGGGGTTGTGGAGGTGGGACGAGAAGAGATAAAAATAGCAATGGTGGATTATTTTTTCTTTTGATTCTTTGATGTGATTAAGTTTCAATTGTTTTGGAAATAGTCGATCATTTACACAAAATCCCACATTTCGCATTAGGAAATTCGGAAATCCAAGGTTACACCTGAAAAACTCGAATATCTATGGGGTACCGTGGAAATTATCCCTGTTTATAATAACCTAAACTTCCTAAAAATAGACAATAAGAAAATTGTAACACCCCCAAATTTTGGCTGATTTAAAATTATTTATTATACAAAATGTGCCAAAATTCGAAAATATTACAAAATAATACACAAAGGCGGAGACACAGTTGTACAAAAATCTTATAAAATAAAATACTAATGCAAAAGCGATAAAATTACTCTTCACACTTCAGCAATACTCCTAACTCAAACCTGCTAACAAAGCTCAAACACAAGGACCTACCACCATGACAAGGTAGATCGAAGGAAAAATAAAAATCAGCATTTCGTTGAGCAACAACACTCTACTGAACAATATAAGCAGAATAATAATAATGCTAGTCATGGTTTTACCTTATGTGGACAGTACGGGGTCACATATTAAAATGACAAAAAACAACATGTAAAGCACTCGCAAGACTAACCTACTAATTCTCATATCTTACTCCGTTCTAATCTCCTCGATATGATCCATAACATTTACCCTAATTTTATAAAAATTCTTGTAATCATCTCATCTTCTAAAAATTCAAACAATTTCATCTCAGTATCACAATATCAATCTCTTTCTTTTCTCTTTGTCCCTGCCTATTGCCCTCCTTTGTTAGTAACTTTGCTCAAACTGATATCTCAACATAATACTGTCAAAGATTCAATGAACTCTTCTCATTACTTTGAGTAAAATCTAAACTACACAGCCATACCAAGTACAAGGGAACTCATAAAGAAATCAAAATATAGTACAAAAACCAAAACCTTAAACCTGAGATCATTTCTCAATCTCATTTCTCCATCTCGTACTCTCTTTGCATGGAAAAGCATTCATAACCAATTCTCTACTATCCGCACTATTGTCTAATACACGGTACTCGAGGATCAAGCCAACTACATAAATCACATATTTGCTACTACCAAATGCTTCTAAAGAGCTCCCCCCCCCCCAATAATTCGTCCAGGCATTCTTACTGATGTACGTACAAAATAGCATAGTGGGACAGTTGTATTATAGTATCACATCTTCTCATTTTCTCACTCATTTTTTACTATTTGCTTCGTAAATAATCGCTATAAGTTCAAAAAATTTCAATATCACACAAAATAAGTCGACATCAAAATTATATTATATTATTAAATTATTTTTTAAAAAATAAAAAAAAAATGTTTTTTTAGTAAAAAAAAAGGTTATTTTGAAAATTAATTATTCTCGAACTTTATTAAGTTAATAAAGTAGTTAAATCATGATTGATTACCGTAATTTGGTAGCATATTATATAAGAGTGGGTGGGGTATGTGAAAGGACAGAGAGTTGTAGTTAGCTACTTGTGTGCTGCAAATGGAGAGTTAGCTACATCAAATGTTGATTGAGAGTTAACTCTCCAATTTCTTGAATCACACCACTGTGAGGTTGAAGTTAACTTCTTCTCTCTCATGTTTCCCCAAAAGTTAATTCTCCATTTCGTTGAAGCACAACACTTTACATGCTCTAACATAGATGCAGTAAAGCAATCCGAAACAAAACTCAAGAACGAAATGAGTCCTAATCGACATAACCCCAAATATTTTGCCTCAAATCTGATAATGTAAATTATATGATAATAAGGCTTGAAATATGATACTAAAATCACGATAAGACCATACTCAAAGTTTTGAAAATTCATATAAAACGCAACAAATTCTTAAATAAGCACAGCAAAACAATGATAAAACCATGTAAAATAAAAGGAGGGAGAGACAAAGAGATATTGAAATGCCTTGTTATGGCGTTGATTAAGGAAGGAGAAAGAGGAAGGACCGAGGTTGAAGATAAGAATGACGAGGAGAATGTAGCAGCCGCAGTAAAAAAGGTTGGAAAGGAAGAGAACGTCGTATGAAATAAAAGAAGGCGTTGTGAGGGTTTGTTACTTGGAAAATTTAATGAAAATAACCCAACGTTTGCAACATTTTCATGGAATAACCTAACCTTTCCACTTTAACAAAAATAACTCAACAGTTAACTTCACGTCACACTGATATGCGTAACCCCCTAAAATGGTATTTCTCGCACTCCAATTCTCAAGGGGCTATTTTTTGTTTGCAGAAATTTTTGCAAATTTTAGTTTTCTTTACCTACATCGCTCTAACTACTTACCTTTAATTTTTTTGACATTAAACTTTTGTCTTCTTCATTGGTTAAATTGTCAAACATATAACATTTCTAAATGCATGAACATTTTTAATATACAAATGAATATTTGAATGAATACACAATAGATTTTCATTTATAGGTAGTTTTGATATTGATATAAGTTCATTTCTATTAAGGTTGAATAGATATGTTGTGGAGAATAAGGAGAAGATAATTATTATAAATTATTTTATAAAATGGGGGGCCGGAAAACACAAGGGAAAAAATCGTTAATAAAATAATCACATAAATCTGTGCAAAATGTTTTTGTTCACCTTATTATTTAGCCTCTTGAGATTTGGAGTGGGTGAAATTCCTACTTTAGCATGTTTGGGATATTAGTGTTGTAACACCCCATATTTTGGGTCATTGGAATTGTCTAGGATATCGGGAGAAATTCATTTTGAGGATATTAAATTCTATTTTTGGAAATTAGGGTATACCTTCCGTTTAGAGACGCTTTCCTAATTGGGCAACCATTTGGCAAAATTACTAAAATACCCTTACTAAACCCTTCCTATTTTCTAAAATAAATAAAATAAAACCCAAACCCTCCCCTTACTCACCTCACGTCGACACTCAGAAGAAAAAAAAAAGCAGAAAAAAAAAGAGAAGAGGCGTGAAAAGAAGAGAAGAAAAAGGGAAGAGAAGAAGAGAAAGGGAAGAGAAGAAGAGGAGAACGAAGAGAGCAACTGCCTCTCACCACCATCACCGTCGACCACCACCGCGCCTACAACCGTCGCCCACCCTAGCCGTTCCTCTCTCTTGATTCTATATCGAGAATAGTATGTTTCTACACCCTCTTTCATAATTTCTATTTAGGGCTTCTCTAATATCTATTCATTTGTGATTTGATCATGTTAGTGTTGATGGGAATGGTTTTGATTAATCCTATTCATGCTTAATTATAATTTTGGTGCATGAAATATTGGTTTCTAAATTAGGGCTTTTGAAACTAGGGTTCATGTGTATTAGGGGCGATACTTATTACAACTCTAACTCGAACAAAGTTCTTTAATGTGGGGGCTGTGGGGTAAGACCCTGGCCGAAAAATAAGAATAAATAATCTGTATATTGAGCGGCGATGCTCATTTGTTACTTCGTACTACCGTGTTGATACTCCTTACTTGTATCGTTAATTTGTTCTTGTTAGCTACGCGCCTCTAGGCGTTTATCTTATAGTTCTTCTTATGTTTAATATTTCTTACTCAGCATGTGCTGACGTTTTATCTTCTGGTTTGTCCCTACCTTGTTCTGGGGCCTATGTCATTCTTCGATGGCATAGTTGACAGGTTTTGATAGTATGGATGATTGCTTATGAAGTCGTGCATGTTGGGGTTTTCAAAGACTCGAATTTCGTTTATTAATGTATTTGGATTTAAGTTTTGAGAATTGTAACTCGACAAATTTTAAGACTTCCGCTGTTAGTTTTCTCGTTTGATTGGTTTATTGTAATGAAGTCTTAGCCTAGCAATTGACTCGGTAGTCAATTGTGGCGTAGCAATTCTAAATAAATTCCAAAGTTTCTATAAGCGAATTTTTAGGGTTGTTACAAGTGTGACAAGAAGTAAAACATCGAGTTATTTTAGTTAATGTGAAAAGGTTCGCTTATTGCATGAACATGTTGTAAACGTTGGGTTATTTCATTAAATTTGCCTTGTTACTTTTATTATTTTATTTTTTATTTTCTTAGAAAAAAACTCTTGTTATTCCCGAAATCGTTGAAATTCATAGTTTCAAAGTAAATTCTGAAATTCCTTCTTGTAAAATACATTTACTGACGAAAATAATATAATTTCAATTTTCTCAAAAATACACCGTATTCTAGTGCAAAAATTGATATGACGCCCATGCCTATCGTTAACTAAACTTGATTATTACCCGACTAAAAATCGACCCGATCTGAAACAAAATTTACTAGATAGTACCCGACCCAAAATCGATCAAACCCGAAAGACCATTCCACCCTCTATAACCCGACATGATAGAAACTGACACGACACAATTAACCCGAACTGAAACCGGCTCGAAGGACCAATCAACATCCCTAGTGGTGAGCCGTCTCCAACTTGATGTTACCTAGGGGTGAGCAAAAATTTTGGGTACCCGCTTTTGGAACTGGAACCTCTTAGGAACCGATAGTTTCGGTTCCGGTTACAAACTTTTAGGAAACGTTGCAAGCGGTTCCGGTTCCGGGTCCTAGATTTTCGGAAGCGATACTCAGCGGGTATTAGCTCAAACGATGTATAAGTGAAAATTTATGATTTCAATTTATATATATATAGCGAATCAACATTGTCTATGTTCATGCAAATTAGTTAAAAACATAGTTTTCATCATATACTAGGATGAAAGCCCGTGCAATGCACGAGTCTCATAATAACGATATCTATCAAATATGATAAAACTGAAGTCAAATAGAGAGTACTCCCTCCGTCTTCCTTTAAACACCCCGCTTTCCTTTTCGGGGTGTGTTTCTTTAAACACCCCATTTCAAAACTTTCTAAATATGGTAAGTTTTCACCACATATCAACCCTCCACTATCTCTAAAAATAATAAACAAGCCACCCATTATCTTCAATAATAATAAACAAACCACCCATTATCTCCAACAATTATAACAAACCATCCACTATCTTCAATAATAATAAACAAACCACCCACTATCTCCAACAATAATAAACAAACCACATCACCTTAATCCACGTAAAATGGGGAGCGGGGTGTTTAAAGGGGGACGGAGGGAGTAGTAGTGTAGTCTGATTATATTTGACATTACATAACATTTCTTATGAAGTTTCTTACGAACTCGAATTGAAACTAAATCTTGAGAAAGAAAACAACAACTATATTTTTCTTTCTCTTATGTTATTTCAAAAGAGAAATGTGGTCATCTACAAAATACATATAAGAATATATACCGTATAGAGGCGTATATATAGGAGCCATAAAATTTCTAGCTAAGACTTACAAATGTATTGACCTCAAAAAAAGACTTATATAAATGTATTAATATAACCAATTACCGATTATCATAAAACATGCATGTGTCCTACTCAATGGCCTAAACTCCCAAGATATGTCCTACTAAAAGTTCTAAACTATGGTTTACATAGGTAAGATAAGCCTACCGAACATCTATGGTTCCTTAAATTCTGGCGGTCGGTTCACATTAGTGAGGAATTCACGTGTAATAGAAATCATTATGTACATGAGATTGTATTGTAATTAATCTTATTATTATATATAACCAAGTTTTAATTAAATAAGGTTTAACCCCATATTCTCTTTGGTTCTTTTGGATAAACTCATAGTACTTGTACGTAGGATTCATCCTAACTACAACAATCTATCTATCATTGATACCAATTACCAGCAGCTTTAAGATCAATAGAAGAAATCAAGGTTTAGTGTGGTTTAGGTTGGTGTTTGATACGTAGGATTTTAGGATGTAATCTGTTAATCAAATTTCTTATCATAGTAGATTTAATTAGTATACTTTTACTAAAAATTAGGATACATTTTTCCTTTAAAAAATAAATAAATTAGGATACATTATTAAATAATGTAATATAAAATATAAAATATATATATTATATAGAGCCGTAGAGTCCTACTCAAAATCATGTTCGCTATTGTAAATTCCACGGATGGTCTCTATAGCGGCGGACGCGCGAGTCGTGCGATGATTGCACTAGGATAGGAGTCGCCGCCAAACAATTGTGGGGTGTTTGGAAATCATGCAACGCGATCTTGTTCCTTGTTACCGAGGGACTACATAAACGCTAAGTGAGTCTGTACCCATTGAGCATAAACGCTTGGGGAAGCGAGTCATGCCAAGTACAAAACACTTTCGCGAGTCGTTTACCGAAAGGGACAAAACCGAGGGACGTAAGGAACAAAATGCGCATTGTGCCCTACGCCAATATGCAGTCTACGGACCGCAAGACTGGGTTCGGGGATGACGGTACGTGTTGGGAAGCCATATGACACCCAACCCCGCCCGCGTATAGCGGCCTCTACTAGTTGAATTATCGTTTACAAGTCGTTGAGAAGTTAATCCATGCAAGTTTACAATCATTTACAAGTTATATACAACCTAGTAAATAAGCTAAGTCGGTTATTTAGCACATACACTAGATCTTAGGTCGCAACGTCGTTAAGATTGATTAACGGTCCCTAGCTGTAACACCCCGTATATTTTGGGGAATTTATTTAAGTCGGTTGTTACTAATTATAGTTATTTTGGGTTAATTTTCATAAATTATTAATATGATTTTCAGATTTTAAAGGATATTTTATTATGTTTTATGTATACAAATTAAACTAATTAATTAAGCCAAATTTCATTATATATTATAATTCCCTAAAGACCAATTACGTTTTTACCCCTAAGTATTTACTAAAACAAGTATTACTAAACCCTCAAATTATTCTACGCACCACTTCATCAAATTAAACCACCATACATCATCATCATCTTCGTTCGTTCGTGTCCATCGTCGTTCTACGCCGCCACTTTTTAATCACTTACCGTCTCCAATTTACAGCTCGGTTTTCGACGAAACTAGTACCGGTAATCCTCTTTTTCTCTCCTCTACACAACGGTATGAATTTCTCAAAGTTTTATTCAAGTGGTCCCGTTATCGTCCTTTCATGTTTTCGTTCTTAACATTGAATTTATGGACTTTGATGGCTTTTAATACTTGTATTAATGTTTATCATGATTTTTAGAGGATTGTAGTTCGTTTCTATGAATGATTTGAGTTGGGTTTGGGTTATGCTCGGTTTTGTGATGGTCTTGTCTCGTGTTGTTGTGGTTGTTTCAGGGCTGTGTGGTGTGGGTAGCACTATAGTTATTGGGGGTTGTTCTGTATTGTACGAGATGCGGGGGTGCGTATGTATGAGTCGGGTTTGGGTGTTGTTTGGTTTGTGAATGTTGTATTGTTGTTGTTACTAAGCTACTGTCGTGGAAGTTGATTTTGGGTGTTGGCATTCTGATAGCATGCTGGTGGCATTTGTTGCCATGGTTTTGGTGGAGTATAAATTTAATTAGGTTTGTACGTACAACGTGAGGATTTTAATTAAACTTTAATTGATTTAAGGCTGAACGTATTTCTTAGGGTCATGTCTAGTAGGTTTGTTATTAACTTTGGCTATCATTCTATGATATATAGCTTACGGGTTTAAAGTGGTTCAATTTGACGACTTTGAGAGGAATGATTGAGGAGAAGTTTAGTGGTTACGGTAAGAACGCCAACCCTTGAGCTTGAGCATGTTTTAACTCCTTTTTATGTGATCAATTCTTGTTTCATATCTATATTGGCTTCTATACTTGTTTGGTTGGGAATTGGTTATACATCAAATAAAATATCTAATCATGGTTTGAACATGGGTTATTGATAATGGGATTTTCTTCTATACACTCTAGAGTAACGTGTTAACTCCTCCGGGGGTGCTCGTTTACACATGATTTATTATACCTCTGATCAAGGTAACTCTTAACTGGATTAGCTACCAGTTACCTATTTGAACCTCCTCCTTGATCGGTTACATCCTACTGGCCCTCATGTGAGGGGTGTGCACACTCGGGTTCTCTTAGGGTGGTTTGATTGGCCTCTAGAGTTGTCCCTGGTTTGGGGTAGGACCCTTACCAACGATGGGTTACTGATGCGGAGTGCCCATTCCTGTATACTTGATTCTTCTCTCTCAAATTCGGAATATTATTCTTGGTTAATATCTCTCTCTATAGATCTTGATTAATCGTTTGATTGTAAGCGTTGCTTGTTCAGCTACGCGCCTCAAAGGCGCGTATCTTATTTACCATTGTTTTGCTTTGAGTTCTTACTCAGCCAGTTTGCTGACATTCTTTTGTTTGGGTTTGTCTCTACCCTATTCTGGGGCATGTGTCATTTTCTCATGGCGCAGTTGACAGGTGTGTCTGATGGTGATTTGTTGAGCTTGCGGACGTCTGCATTCATGGGACTTTTTGTTTAGACAATCGTTGAACATTTACTATTTCATTTGGATTTTGGATTTAGCATATGTAAACTTTGACTAAGTCTTCTGGTGTCGTACTATTTCACTATTTACATTTAGATTTATTATTTTGGTTTTGCCTTGCAATTAACATGGCTAGTTAATTCTGGCATAATAATCCTAGGTTTTTATTATTTTACTGAGTCGAAAATTTAGGGTTGTTACTCTAGCTACCAATTTGTCCAAGCGCTTTGCGCTATGTGTGTTAGGCGTGATTCATGTAATTCGTTTTAGATCTAATCTTGGTTAGGCAAAATATAAATCTAGGTCGAAAGCAATAAATGCGCACGTAAAGAAGGGGTAGAAGATCAGAAAATGTAAAAAGACAAGTTTAGAAAAGAGGGGGTGCCCTCAAGACTTACGTGTGTCCGCGATACCACTACTTGCTCTACTATGCTTCGAGATCGTTGCGTTGATCCTTAGTATGCGTCGTGGGAGACTAGATTTGTTCTTAGAGCGATGTGTTGCTCTTCGAACGTAGGTTTTTGTGAGGGACTTTGTTTGAGTTGTGTGTTGTGTTTAGAGGTGTCCTAGAGTGTAAGGTTGCCCTAGGGTTTTTGGTGTTGCATTGCTAGGGTTTTGTGGTGAGAGAATGGAAGAGAGAGGAGATGAGATTCGGGGTGAAAAATGGTGTGTGAAAGTTGTCAAATTGGGTGGAAATGAAGGGTATTTATAGTGTGGTCGTGGGGTAGGTGGTCGCCGTCTAGGGTTTGCGTGCGTCATGCGCGGGGGGGTCGCGCATTGCGCAGGTGGGTCGCGCATGGCGCAGCCTGGCTCGCGCATGACGCAGCCTGGCTCGCGCATGACGCAGCCTAGGTCGCGCAAGGCGCAGCCCGGCTCGCGCATGACGCAGCCTAGGTCGCGCAAGGCGCAGCCCAGCTCGCGCACGGGCACCCGCGCGTGCGCCATGGCCTCTGTGCGCGCGCAACGGTGCGCCTGGACCCTTTGACGCACCATAGAAAATTGTATTTCTGGGCTCCTTATGACATGAGTATTGCACATGTGAATTTCGGTGGGCAAATGACGTACAAAAACATGTTTTCTTGATGATATTTGGCGGTTTAGGCACGTGGGTTATTCTTGAGTTAGGTCAGGTGTATAAGGGGAAGAAAATGGTTGTTTTTTGCCTTGTTTTGGGTGAAGACGCATTTGCTAACGGATTCACGACAATGGTGGTTCACATAGTAGAGGAAGTAGACGCAGTTCACAGTATAGTGTCCTTTCATCATAAGGCATTGACAAGGTAATAAGTCAAATTACCACTATTCCTACTAAACTAGCAAGGGTAAGTGGGTATCGTATCCACGAAGAAGAGGGGAAGTCCGCGATTCTAGTGCGGAAAAATAAGAAATAAAAGAAATAAGAACAATAAATGGGGGATTTTTGGTTTGAAAGTTGGATTAAAACGAAATAAACGAGATAACAAGTTAATTAAAGCGACTCTCGGTAATAATCTCTTCTAACACCCTAATATAGTAAGTTTTACCACTCTCTAATATTACCAATTCATTAACAATCCCGGTTTTAACCAATTAATCCTCTTTTATGGGGAATTTGAGCAACCGCTACCAAATTCCCCTCTTTTTAGTCCTAATTTGTCTAGTGACCACTCAAACAAATCACAACCAAAGGCATGAAGAGCAAAGACTAATAAAAGATTGAGAACAACCCAAATTATTATCTAATTAGCCGCAACCGCGACACTAATCAAATCTAATCTATTAATTGCCTAATTAATTCCCCAATCACAAGTTAGTCATAACCATACACTAAACATGTGAAAGTTGCTTCCTTTTAGTCTAATAATCAATGACCATCAATTAAAAATCAAGCATATGAAGTACCGAATTCAATCCAATCAACCAATTAGATAAAACAAGGATAAATCATGCATTAAAGAACAAGGAATTAATTATAATGAAAATAAAGGTAAAATAGAGAGAAAAATACTACATAGGATGAAGAATCAATTACACCAAGAGTCTAGAAGTGGGATTAGCCTCCCATACTAATTATTACAATAATATTTGAGAAAAAATTCATAATGAAAATACTAATATGAAAGGTGATCAGGTGATAATTCCTAGGGAGGGGTTACATGCCCCTTTTATTCAAGATAAGTACAAAAGATACTAGAAGACGAAATAGATATTTCTTAGGCAAAAAGAAATCGTGGAAAACCCATGAGAAACTTCCCGGAAGCTAGCTTCCGCGACTCGAAGAAAGAAATCCTCGAGTCGAGCGACGAAAGCCTCGACTCGAGGAACACCCTCCTCGAGTCGAGTGAGGAAACTGTCGACTCGAGGATACCCCCTCTCGAGTCGAGAATCTTGTTGTTTAAAATACCCTCTGTTAACTATCCTCGACTCGAGAGAATGAATCCTCGAGTCGAGACCAGCTGCCTCGAGTCGAGGTTAGTGATCCTCGAGTCGAGGGACTCTGCGCAGGCCGATCTTCGAACAGGCATAACTCTCACCTCCGAACTTCATTTTGAGCTCATAATATATCGTTGGAAAGCTAAGACGAACAACTTACCTCTCCACTTATAATTTCTGCAAAATATCTTTTCGTTAGAGAGTAATGATCCAATGAAGTTCGAGGTGATGGCGTGTGGTTCTCGGAGTGTGGTCAAGCGATCTTCTCTTCGAATGTTGCTCCAACTTGTAGCTTGATCCCCTAATATTGTCGGAGACACACCAAAAGGGTCTAAGGCCACCAAAAACTCGTAAAACCAACGAATAATCTCTAAAAATACTTTGAGTGGTGTGGTTTACGAATCACGTTAAAACCATGCCAAAATAGACACTAAGGCGCCTAAATTATGCGCACTAACACACAACATTTGCACCCTATCAAACTCCACCATGCTTAGACCATTACTCGTCCTCGAGTTATCCAACTCTCCACACTTAACACCTAGGTCTCTCTTATAGCACGGGGTGAGTTACAGCAATCAAACTCCTCCAAATCAAAGAATCGCAAGCCAACAAGGCACTCAAACGGTGCTAGCTAGAGTTGGAGTGGATGAAATGTTCGACACCCAACTCTAACCATCTTATCCTCACTTCTCACACACTCTAAGTTAGGGAACTAACAAATCACGTTTCCCCCAACTCGGCTCAACGACTCCCTAAAAGGCGTGTTCACAATGAAGTTATCGAGCACGACTCACCTCCTATCAATCCACCGGGGCCCCTATCATCATAATGCAAGAGGATTTCTAACCTAGGACCACCAATTCCTATCACCGAACCTCCTTATAACTCCCATAGTGATCCTAACCCTTTACGCCCCAAACTCCTCATTTTATGTCGCCCGCCATGGATTACCTCAATTTTTTTTTTTTTTTGTAAACGGAAAATAAAATCACACTTATATTACCACCAAAGTGACAAATGCCAAACCAAATTACACTATCATGCCAAGCGTCTCCCCCATGCTTGAACCTCGTCATTGCCTACAATGACCATCACACACCAACCGAAAGATTGGGCAACCACGAGTTAGGGAGGGGGAGAACCAACAAAACATCCGCAATCATCCCATACAACTAGTGCAAATAGAAACCGTCTCATCTCATCAAGTGAAGAAATAACGGGCTCTCGGGCCAAGAGACACCCACTCTACCTCACTCCCCTATCTTCCTAGAAAAAAAGTCCTCGCTCGTCTCACTACTCCATCTCCCTCATGAATAATGACAATAACACGTCTTCCTCCAAAAATAACTAACCATCCAAAAACAACCCAACCAGCAATGAATCAAACAAGGTTATTTTATTGGTTTAAGGGGTAAAATGGGGTGGGTAGAACAAGAATAACGGGGGGAACAAACGCGGTGGGGCACAAAGAGATGGTCTAGAAACGGTTAGTGAAATGGGTGGGGAAGTAGAGGCTAGAATTGAGATTGAGAGAGAAAGATTAAGGGAAAAGAAATCATACCTCATGACAGATCCATTTCCCTCAATAATCGTCAATACAAGTGGCTCATGGTCCAAAGACCGGCAGAAGAGCCACTCTCACACCTCACAACCTCGTCTTCCTCAAAATATGTCGCCTCCTATCACCGTACAAGCTCCTATCTTCCTCGTGTGTTTATTGGAGCATAATGACGCCACACCAAAAGTTGTCCAAAAACCGGTAGAAGGCCATTTTGTGAAAATTTTGTGAGTTTCGGGCCAAATGTCAATGGTTTATGGACAAACAGGCATGTGGAACAAACGGGAGGGGTCAATATGAAGAGGGATGGTATAAAACATAGGACAAAACATGGTGATGGAGTGACTTGGCTAGAAATGAGATGGGAAGAAAGTGTAGGGAAAAATGTATTCATACCTTGGCTTCTCCATCGTATGACAAGTGTCACGAGCTAAAAACACACCAAAAATCAACAATCAACACAAATAATAAGCTTGGGTTGCCTCCCAAGTAGCGCCTTTGTTTAACGTCGTTGGCTCGACCCATATTAGGGAATTACCCTACAATCCCAAAAGGTAGTCCCCACATCAAAGATTAAGAGCGGAACAATTCAAAACCCTTAGAAGCTTGTCAAATGATCCAGAAAACATCTCATAAGAGTGACAATAGAAAACATTAGTAACCAATAATGCATAACCAATAGACGTAAAATCATGAATACAAAGATTTCCCGGACCTCTATGCTCATAATTATCTCCTATGTCATCATCTTTAGACTTATGATTTGACAAGCTCGGAACAAGAGATAAAGAAGAATGATGGTAATTAATCCAAGGGGGTTTGGGGTTTAAACATATGGATTTGGTCATTATTTCTCTACTCTCATTCTTCTTGAAATGTACAAGACTCTCCGACTCTTCTAATGTGTTGTTCAAAGAATTATTAAAAGATATATCAACATTTAAATCATGAGTCAATGTGAGATCATCAAAAATATCCAATGGTACAATCTCAAGATCAATGGACAAAGTCGGTACAATAAAAAAAGACGAAGACTTATTGCAATCTACATAATTATCATCATCTTCACAAAAGACAAGCTCCTCTCTCAACTGAATAGCATCATGCTCACTCTTAAAAGAAGGAATGTGCGGGTGAAAAAACTCTTTTAGACTCAAAATTGACAAAAATATTTTCCTTCGCCTCCTTAAACTCATCATTGCTCATCAAATAAGCGGGTGGTGGAGCATTCACATCCACCTCAGAACATTGAAAGGCCATGAATTTAAAGAAATCAAAACAGTCATCAATTGGCATTTGTGAAAGTCTTTCATTACTCATATACAGTGCCAAATTCCAAGTTTCATGATTCATACCCTTTTTGACAATATCACATATTTCAAAATCAGAATAAAATTGGCCACGACAACCAAGATAATCAAGAAAAGTTTCTAATCTCGAAAAATACTCATGAAAGGGTTCATCATTAAATTGAGACCAATTGAAATCTTGGGTATCATGCAAAGAACTTTGTACTTGCTCTCGGACTTCTAAATCCGCAACTTGTGAACATTGATAAGCCATGAAGTGCCGAAAATCCCAAATCTAACAAGAATCCATGTCATAAAGTTTTCCATTACTCATATAATCGCCAAATCTCAGGCTTCAAAATTTATACCATTCAAAATAATCCAATTTAAGTCCAACCCGCAGAAAACATTAGAAGTTTTATCAAGTTCCTCAAGTCGAGAAAGATAGATATGAAAAGGTTCATTATTCGATTGAGGAAAATAGTAATTATATATCCATGATCAGAAATAAATAAATAAAAGAGAAAGAAAAAAAATATTTACAAAAACACAAGAACAAAAAAAATCACATGGGACTAGACCATAGATGATGGTCTAAACAAAAATAGACTATAATGGCACAAAACAAAAACAAATAAGTACAAAAACCACACAAAAATAACAAAAATACTAAAAACGCCTCTTCCCCGGCAACGACGCAAAATTTGACAGCAAGATTGTCGTTAAATCTAGTCAAATTACCACAAAACTAACTAAGGGAGATAGAGTAAGTGGATTATCGAACACGAGGAAGAGGGGGAATTCTAATATGCGAATTCTATGCAGAAAATAAATAAACAAAAGAAATAAGAACAATAAATGGGGGATTTTTGGTTTGAAAGTTGGATTAAAACGAAATAAACGAGATAACAAGTTAATTAAAGCGACTCTCGGTAATAATCTCTTCTAACACCCTAATATAGTAAGTTTTACCTCTCTCTAATATTACCAATTCATTAACAATCCCGGTTTTAACCAATTAATCCTCTTTTATGGGGAATTTGAGCAACCGCTACCAAATTCCCCTCTTTTTAGTCCTAATTTGTCTAGTGACCACTCAAACAAATCACAACCAAAGGCATGAAGAGCAAAGACTAATAAAAGATTGAGAACAACCCAAATTATTATCTAATTAGCCGCAACCGCGACACTAATCAAATCTAATCTATTAATTGCCTAATTAATTCCCCAATCACAAGTTAGTCATAACCATACACTAAACATGTGAAAGTTGCTTCCTTTTAGGCTAATAATCAATGACCATCAATTAAAAACCAAGCATATGAAGTACCCAATTCAATCCAATCAACCAATTAGATAAAACAAGGATAAATCATGCATTAAAGAACAAGGAATTAATTATAATGAAAATAAAGGTAAAATAGAGAGAAAAATACTTACTAATACATAGGATGAAGAATCGATTACACCAAGAGTCTAGGAGGGGGATTAGCCTCCCATACTATTTATTACAATAATATTTGAGAAGAAATTCAAATAAAAATACTAATTCTCCTTGAGTTTCTCTCTCTAAAATGAAAACTAGATGCAAAATAATATGAAAGGTGATCAGGTGATAATTCCTAGGGAGGGGTTACATGCCCCTTTTATTCAAGATAAGTACAAAAGATATTAGAAGACGAAATAGATATTTCTTAGGCAAAAAGAAACCGTGGAAAGCCCATGAGAAACTTCCCGGAAGCTAGCTTCCCCGACTCCAGGAGACTCGAGGAAAGAAATCCTCGGGTCAAGCAACGACAGCCTCGACTCGAGGAACACTCTCCTCGAGTCGAGCGAGGAAACTCTCGACTCGAGGATACCCCCTCTCGAGTCGAGCATCTTGTTGTTTAAAATACCCTCTGTTAACTATCCTCGACTCGAGAGAACAGATCCTCGAGTCGAGGTTAGTGATCCTCGAGTCGAGGGACTGTGCGCAGGCCGATCTTCGAACGGGCATAACTCTCACCTCCGAAATTCATTTTGAGCTCATAATATATCGTTGGAAAGCTAAGACGATGAACTTTCCTCTCCAATTATAATTTCTGAAAAATATCTTTTGGTTAGATAGTAATGATCCAATGAAGTTCGAGGTGATGGTGTGTGGTTCTCGGAGTGTGGTCAAGCGATCTTCTCTTCGAATGTTGCGCCAACTTGTAGCTTCATCCCCTAATATTGTCCGGGACTCACCAAAAGGGTCTAAGGCCACCAAAAACTCGTAAAACCAACGAATAATCTCCAAAAAATACTTCGAGTGGTGTGGTTTACGAATCACGTTAAAACCATGCCCAAATAGACACTAAGGCGCGTAAATCATGCGCACTAACACACTACATTTGCACCTTATCAGGCATTTGGGTAGGGACAAATGCAGGTGTCTATAGAATCCCCCACTTTGACTGAGGCTTGGACAAGGTGAAAGTCAAAGTATGTAAATCGTGCAAAGCGGGATGCGGGTGCACGTGGAGGGTCGTTTAAGGTCCATTAGACCGCCGGTGCGTTTTTAGAGGTTCGCCAACCAATAAGAAGACATACCTGATGTTTATAGTCAGTGCGACTGCGGATGATGTTTAAGGTCGGTGCGACCGTTGGATAGTATTGTGGAACTTGTTGGTTGTACTTGTAATGACTTCTGAATGTCGGAAGTGGGTCCGATGTTATTTGGTGATTGTGTCAATGTTTAAGGTCAGTGTGACCGCTGATTGTTGGTGTGCTTATTTTTGGTTCTATCGGAAGTGGGTCCAATGTCATTTGATCATGGTGGAGTTAGGTCCACTGCTATTGATGATATTTTGCTTGAGATATCGAAAGTGGGTTCGACGCTGCTTGATCATGGTGGAGTTAGGTCCACTGCTGTTGATGGTATTTCGCTTGAGATGTCGAAAGTGGGTCCGACGTTGCTTGATCGTAACGGAGTTAGGTCCGTTGGTGTTGAATATAAAGTTTTGCTAGATGCTCGAGTTTAAAGTCGGTGCGACTGTTACATGACTTAAAGGTGTGTGATGTTGCTCGATCTTTGATGGATTGACATTGTCGAAAGGAGCCCCCACGTTTGCATGAGTTGATTATGCATGTTGAAAATTCTTGTTGTACTTTGTCTCACTCTTGTGCGAGCAAGGAGATTGTGGCGCAGAGGTGTGATCTTTTGACCTCGTCGTGCTAATGTTTGTAGAGTAGTAGTGGCAAGCGATTGAATCTTGTCTTGTGGGTGGGCGGTGATGCCTAATTCTCATGCAAAGGTTTATGCAAATAGCGTGCAAATATATGTAATACCATGAAAACCAGTGATGCATAGTGCTAGTGCAAATGGTTGTGCATGTGGTGTGCAAGTGTAACTGACTCGATGTAATGCAATTTTATGAAATGCAATGCGATGATGTTGTGCACTTAGAGTAATGCAACCTAGACTCGAGGCACATGCAGATGTAAAATGCGAAAAAATGCAGGAGTTTACCCCGACTTCCCCCAAAACGAAAAAGGATGAAAGAGATGTTAAGTTTCGTGGAATAAAACTAAGAGTGCCAAATAGAAAATGGTGAGGAGAACAAAAATGTGTAGGAGTGAGTTTGAGGTTTCCCCAAAAGAAAAAAAAAAAAAAAAAAAAAAAGATGAAAATGGTAAAGTTTTATGGAAGATATTTGAGGTTTCCCCCAAAAGAAAAATGATGAAAAAGGTGAGCAAAAGTTGTGATTGTCCAACTTATTGTGACGGCGAATAGTGACATTCCCACTACTCGAGGATGATCTTCGTGCTTGCTGCGAAGCAAGGCTTTGTATTTGTGGTGGCGCAAATGTATGCATGTAGAGACACACGACTTGATGCTTGAGAAGGCTCAAGGCTTAGTACCTGAGGCAGCGCAATGATTCCAAATGGACGAGCCGTGCTGCTCGTGATGACGATCGTTCTTATCTTGGGTCGACAAAAGATTCCATGCGTGGGCTAGGGAAAGAAAAGTCCAAGAATTTGGAATGTGGAGTTCGGTAGTTGTGGCTGGCTCAATGGGGCCTTGATCCTTGATGTTGGACCAAGTGGGATATAAATTCTGGAGGCATATTTGATGCGGTTGGCCAAGGGTTATGGCTTGTAATGTGGCTGGAAAATGGGGAATTTAGACCAATGCGTCGGCCTAAATTTGTAAAGGGGTAGGTTATTAACGTGGGTTCAGATTTCCATGTCATTTAGCACTACGGGAAAATAATCAGAGAATGCATGCATGGCGAGCTTGATGAGCGATCCTCAAAATTCCTAGGGTCTTACCTTCGCGATTATTATCCCTCGTGCGGAATAACTCTCGCGGTGAATCAACAAATGCCAAGTTCTTGATTAGAAGTTCAACAGATTGCGGTGGCGTGATTTGCACGATCTCAAGGAGGACTTTTTCGGTGCTTTTGTAGCTGGCTTGGGTGACAAATGACGGATGTGTATGAAGGCTCTGGCCCATTTTACCCCCAATTGTGCTGACTTGACCATGTTTGCAGTTAGAAAGACACATTTTGTTTGATCTTTTCAATTTTGTCCCTATTGAGGGATGTTTTCACTTGTTCGTGGCACTTTTTATTTGTTTTTTGGCTCCAGTTTCAGAAATTTTGCTTTTTTTTTTGTTGGACTTTTTTTTTCATTTTGGCTCCACTTTTTTAAATCTTGCCGTTTCGGTCAAGTCAACACCCTTTACCCAGGCTAGGAAGATGTAGGATAAAAATGAAAAGGCTATCAGCATGGAGGCTCTGCGGGCTACCAAAGAAAATGGATTCAATCGTTAGAGATCAAAGTCATTTATGTAGTTACAAATTTTACCTCCAGTCATTAATCGTGCAGTGTAAGGCAGACTAGGATTCATCATTGGATGCTCATGAGAGATATGGTAAACCAAAAGCTCATTTATTCCATCAGCGAAAAAGAGAAATTTCAATCTGTTGGAGGTATCTATGCTAGACATGGAAAGGAGGTAAACAAAACATGCATGAAATCTTTTGTCGTGTGGTTGTGACTCGAAAGACTGCCTACGTATCAACTAGCGCGTGGAATCAAACCAAACGTAGTTCGGAAAGAACGTTCATTGTTGCTGTCGTTGATGGTAGCCTCGTTGTAGTGGTGCTTGTTCTTGTCGTCTTGAGTTTCCGTCCAATGTAAGCTTTAGAGGTCACGACATTGTGCATGGAGTTTGTTATCCCTTTGATTTCGGGATGCTAATGTCGAGAACATGTGGAAAAAAACTTTAACATTGACGAGAGGAACATGCGACCAATCTCGACGTGGATTGTGGATCCATAGAGAAGTAGTAGTCGTCCCTCAAACCATTAGCGCTTCAATTGAGTTGCTTGAAAATGTGGGCCGGGGTCACCGAGTTGGACAAGGTGTTGACGATCTTATGTATGTAGAGATCAAACGATCGTGAAGAGTGGGATTCAACGACGGAATGGAAGGAGGTGAGGAGTAGGCCTCGATGATCCTAGGTGGCTAAGATCGAAACAAGTGCAATGTGTGCGATGTTTACGCATACGGATAGACGTATGGACGAGATGCAAAAATTCAATGATGATGTGAGGGAGGAGTGGGCCTCGGTGATCCTAGGTGGCTAAGATCAAGTTATATGGTTCGTATTTCCATAAGTTGCACGGAATTGTTGAAAAATGGGTGAGGAGTAGGCCTCAAACATCCTAGGTGGCTAGGGTCGATGATACGGATTGACGTATGAGACAGACATGATGTGTTTGACATGATGCATGACGTAACTTGTTTTTCTTTGTTTTTTTTTGTAGGTTCGATGCATGGGTTGTGATGCATGTATGCATGGATGCATGTGATCATACAAGTCGTAGTGCAAAAAAGCATGCAATGGTTCGGGTTCGTAGGATGCATGAGTTCGTAGTTAGGTACAAACTTGACCCTACATGAGACGGTTTGTCCTAAGAATGGTATGGACTAGGATGATTCATGATTTAGATGACTAGGGGTGGACCTAGATGATATGCAAATGTATGGTGCAAGACGCGACTCTATGGACATGACGTATGTATATATGTATGTATGTATGTATGTATGTATGCATACATCAAGCTATGGTTGTGTGTATGCGTGACACGACAATGTTGTATTCAAGAATGCAACACGAAGTGTAATGAGGTTGACTCGATTTTGTGGGTGCAACATGTGTGTGCGAGGTGTATAGGTGCATGGTAGTGTATGCAAGTGTTGAAAATGGCTCAAACAATGGGAAACATCCAGTAGGGCATGGCTAGGAATAGGAATTGCACCATTCAAAGGCAAATGCATGGTGCGTACATAGGGGCAAACGCACAAGAGTGGTGCGCACGAGGCTTGTGACGCACGCATTGGTGCGCACAAGGGGGGAGACGCACGACACGAAAAGTGACGTGTTGCATAGGGAAGGCACCGATGTAATTGAAACTTACTTTGACAAAGTTTAGGGGATGAAAATGGCACAAAAGAGGCAAAGACAAGCAACAAAAGCACATAAGAACAAACACATACCATGCAAATGGACTATGGCTTAGGGTTTGAGGTTTAAGCTTTGGATACCACGTTATAGGTAGCTATATCTCGATTTGTGGCAGCCCATGCTCGAGAGTATAACATCCTTGCACCAGAAACAATGTTTCATTGGAAACGAAGTGTCGATGATGCGAACGTGGGTGGTATAACCATTATTCAGTTCTACACGAGGTAGAAAGACATGGATGTACCGAAAGGACAAGAGTTCCTATGGGACGTGGGTCGCGTCCATGCAAATGAAAGTGCTAAACTTCTCAACAAATGTAACGTGATAACCAATGTTCGAGTCTCACCCACTTTGAAAAAATAAGTCCCCAGCGGAGTCGCCACTGTAGATTCCACGGATGGTCTCTATAGCTGCGGACACGCGAGTCGTGCGATGATTGCACTAGGATAGGAGTCGCCACCAAACAATTGTGGGGTGTTTGGAAACCATGCAACGCGATCTTGTTCCTTGTTACCGAGGTACTACGTAAACGCTAAGTGAGTCTGTACCCATTGAGCATAAACGCTTGGGGAAGCGAGTCATGCCAAGTACAAAACACTTTCACGAGTCGTTTACCGAAAGGGACAAAACCGAGGGACGTAAGGAACAAAATGCGCATTGTGCCCTATGCCAATATGCAGTCTACGGACCGCAAGACTGGGTTCGGGGGTGACGGTACGTGTTGGGAAGGCATAAGACACCCAACCCCGCCCGCGTATAGCGGCCTCTACTAGTTAAATTATCGTTTACAAGTCGTTGAGAAATTAAGCCATGCAAGTTCACAATCATTTACAAGTTATATACAACCTAGTAAATAAGCTAAGTCGGTTATTTAGCACATAAAGTAGATCTTAGGTCGCAACGTCGTTAAGATTGATTAACGGTCCCTAGCTACCAATTTGTCCAAGCGCTTTGCGCTATGTGTGTTAGGCGTGATTCATGTAATTCGTTTTAGAACTAATCTTAGATAGGCAAAATATAAATCTAGGTCGAAAGCAATAAATGCGCACGTAAAGAAGGGGTAGAAGATCAGAAAATGTAAAAAGACAAGTTTAGAAAAGAGGGGGTGCCCTCAGGACTTACGTGTGTCCGCGATACCACTACTTGCTCTACTATGCTTCGAGATCGTTGCGTTGATCCTTAGTATGCGTCGTGGGAAGCTAGATTTGTTCTTAAAGCGATGCGTTGCTTTTCGAACGTAGGTTTTTGTGAGGGACTTTGTTTGAGTTGTGTGTTGTGTGTTGTGTTTAGAGGTGTCCTAGAGTGTAAGGTTGCCCTAGGGTTTTTGGTGTTGCATTGCTAGGGTTTTGTGGTGAGAGAATGGAAGAGAGAGGAGATGAGATTCGGGGTGAAAAATGGTGTGTGAAAGTTGTCAAATGGGGTGGAAATGAAGGGTATTTATAGTGTGGTCGTGGGCTAGGGTTTGCGTGCGTCATGCGCGGGGGGGTCGCGCATGGCGCGGGGGGGTCGCGCATGGCGCAGGTGGGTCGCGCATGGCGCAGTGTAGGTCGCACAAGGCGCAGCCCGGCTCGCGCATGATGCAGCCCGGCTCGCGCATGGCGCACCCGCGCGTGCACCATGGCCTCTGTGTGCGCGCAACGGTGCGCCTGGACCCTTTGACGCACCATAGAAAATTGTAATTCTGGCCTCCTTATGACATGAGTATTGCACATGTGAATTTGGGTGCGCAAATGACGTACAAAAACATGTTTTCTTGATGATATTTGGCGGTTTAGGCACGCGGGTTATTCCTGAGTTAGGTCAGGTGTATAAGGGGAAGAAAATTGTTGTTTTTGGCCTTGTTTTGGGTGAAGACGCATTTGCTAACGGATTCACGACAATGGTGGTTTACATAGTAGAGCAAGTAGACGCAGTTCACAGTATAGTCTCCTTTCATCATCGGGCATTTGGGTAGGGACAAATGCAGGTGTCTACAACTATATATAATATTAGTCAAACTCTCTAATAATGCCCGGTCGTTGTGAGAGATCTAAAAAAGCCTCCTTTAATAATATATAAGGATTAGACATTTCAAATCTTATTTATGGATTTTGTATGAAAGACGTAGTATATATTCTTAATCCCATTTTTTACTAATAATCTAATATAATATATATATATATATAGGAATTGTATCAAATCAGAAGTAAAGTTATGTCAAAAGGTCAGAAGTAGTCTTAGCCACACATCTTGATAATCCACTAACTCTCATAACTTTAGTTGCTCCGTAACTCGAGTAACTGTAGCACATAACTCCAATAACTTTACAACTCTAATTTAACAATATTTTGACTTAAATACGTAACTTCAACTTAACTCCAATAACTCCAAAAACTAAAACACCTCTTTTAATATAACTCCATTAACTACAACACGTAACTATAATAACTCTAATAACTCTAATAACTCCAATAACTTTAATAACTTCAATACTAAAACGTAACCCGACTTAACTCCAATAACTTTGATAACTCCAATAACTTTAATAACTCCAATAACTAAAACACGTAACTTTAATAACTCCACACGCAAAAATTGATGACTTTAAAAAAAAAAAACACAGAAAAATGAACCCCCATTTTTTTCTCTCTCCTCCTCCACCCACCCACAACCACCACCACCACGACGCACCACATGGCCACCGCCACCCTCATGCGCCGACCACCACCTCCCGTGACGCCACCACCACCATTAGACGGGCGCTGATCCGGCGACATCAACCTCCCCGCGCCATCCTCCTCTACGTCCTCTTATTTTCATTTTCTCTCTCCTCTTTCACTCCCTTCCCCAGCCCCTATAATCGACCAACGCCGCCCATAAAACGTCCCCGACCCCTCGCACGTCGTTCCCGACCACGCACACGCTGCCGCCCCCTCACTATCGTTGCCGTCACGAGTTGTTAGCGTGATTGAAGGAAGAATCGGGGATGAAGGAAGGGGAATGGTGGCGCGGAGTGGCGGCGGGAAGGTCGTGGGAGAGAGGCGGCAGTTGTGGTGGGGTCGGGGCCGATGATGGTGGTGGTCTGGGACGGCCGTGGGCGGAGTTATGGTGGTCGGGGAAGGTGGGAGGGGGGGTTGGGGGAGGAGAGAGAAAAAGGAAGGGGAGTGGGTCTTTTTATTTTTTTGTTTATTTGCTTTAATCTTGACCATTGATCTTGAATGGATGTGTGGTTCAGATAATTTCTGACCTTCTGACATAAATTTACTTCTGACCGGATGCAGCCCCTATATATGTATATATATATATATATATACAGGCGAGATCAGGTGCGAACTCCTGCTCGCGTGAGAACTGCGCACCGCCATAGAGTGACACACAGTCTCACATACACTCGCATATAATGACACAAAATATCCATAGAATGACACTTACATACAATGACACAGAAAGTCTATAGAGTGACATGAAAATTTAGAGCTCATGTAGGAATCGAACCTACGACATTCGTGTATGTACACAAATGTTTTACCAAATGAGCTATCAAAACCACAATTCAAACAATGACATCGAACAATAACACCGTGTGTCCATAGTGTCACTCTATGGACAAACCCGTGTCACTCTATTGACAAACCCGTGTCACTCTATGGACAAATTCGTGTCATTCTATGGCACCCGCATTACAACCAACAAACCCGTGTCATTCTATTGACAAACCCGTGTTACTCTATGGACAAACTCGTGTCACTGTATGGACAAACCCATGTCATTGTATGGCACCCCAACCCCAACCCCAACCCCAACCCCAACCACAACCACAACCACAACCACAACCACATGTGTCATTGTATGCACAAACCCGTGTCATTGTATGCACAACCGTCTCTCATTCTATGGACAACCACAACCATCGCCACCACAACCAGTGACACTAGAGTGTCCATACATACAATGACACTAGAGTGTCCATACAATGACACCTCCATACAATGACGGTCGTTGTCCATACAATGACACAAAAGTGCCGATACAATGACACAAGAATGTCGATACAATGACACCCCCATACAATGACACAAGAGAGTCCATACAATGACACAAGAGACTCCAACAATGACACCCAAAATCTATCAAAACGTTCATATAATTTACTAGAAATAAATTAGAAACCCTAGATTTTCATCTAAACTAAAAAAAATAATACAAAATCAAAACGATTACGACGAAAAACATCAAACAATTAGGACGAACAAAATCAATACGATCCGAAACAAAAGTTAAATGCAGAATCTCGCCGGAAAATCAAATTAATCAAATTGATTTAAACTCAATATCGACAAATTAAAACTAAGAGAAGTTAAACTTAAATGTGTAATTAAGGAGTTAGAAAGAGAAATTACCGTCTGATTTCGCCGGCGAGGTGAAAAAGCTGGCCGGAAACGCGCCTCGGTTGTCGCCGTCGCACTTCCTCATCACCTGGAAACTGCCCGGAGTAGTAATAAAGCAGATCTAAAGCATGCATAACCTAGAAAATGCGCCAATACATAAATTAATTAAAGAGGAAAAAAGAATAACTAACCTGAGATCTCGTTGATGTCGATCACGTTGCCAGAATCTTGCCGGAAAAGCTATTGTGTAGCGGCGAGGAGAGAGAATAACGGAGGTACGTGAAATTAGAGCGCGGGAGAAGAGAGAGAGAGGTGGCGTAGGAAAAGGAGGATGTGAGAGCGTGAGAATGACGAGGATGATCGGAGATGTTCGGCACACGGCGGCGGTCGACTGTGGTGCCGAGATTCAGCGCGCGAGAGGAGCGAGAAATGTAGGAGAGGGGGAGTTTGAGGAGAGAGAAAAAAAGAAAACACAAATGAGAATGGCTGGTTGAGAAACTGGCATAATTACACTTTTTTAATCTAGGACAGGTGGCTTAATCTAGTGCGTCGAAATTGATAGATCGAACGGCTAAAATTTGGTGCGCAGTACTCACCTAAGGGTGAGTACTCTTATGATCCTCACTCTATATATATATATATATATATATATATATATATATATATATATATATATATATATATAAAAGAGGCTTTTTTTCTACAATATTAAATGAATTTTTACAACGCATCTTGAACTAAGAAATTCCCACGACGCACTAGAAATGAAGAAATGGACAGAGAGAGTCCAAAGTTTGTAAAACTCTCAAATAAAGTTATCTACATGAAACGTATATAATTGGTTATAATTTGGGCAACGTATATCAGAATATTACGATACATATATCAATACATTCGTGTCGAAATGTACTTCAATATAAGATCCATATACATATATGTTTGATAATTTAAATGTAGTATGAATTTGGTTGAAATATATCGTCAAGATTGAGACTTTTGTGAAAAATGCGTAAAAAAAAAACAAAAATAAATAAATTAGATAAAGATAAAGTAATACTCCGTAAGTGGTTCAGTGAGATGGGGAGACATCTTAACTAACAAACCTTTAGCTAGTCAATATAATTTAGGATTTTTGGTTGAACTACGTGTAGTAAAATTTGATCATAACACACCTAATATAATTACTTTTGTCTAACCATTACACCATATACCAAATTCCGCCCTCATTTGTGTCTTAAACCCACCTAATGTTGTCTTTAGCAGTTGTAAATGGAGTTGCTACGGGAGGCAATAAAGATAAGGATAATATTGCAACTTTTATCTAAAAGAAAATAAAATAATTATTACGTACGTCGTATGATATAATATTTTAACCGTGCAACGCACGGGTTTAAAACTAGTAAATTTGATTTTTGAAAAATATATACTCCCTCCGATTTAAAGAGATTTTCATGTTTCATTTTTTGCAGTTTTGAGTTGACATGTTAGAGACTATTTCTAGACTAAATGAAACCTCGTTTGCCTTAAAATCAAATAGACTTGGTACATTGCAATGCAGAATGAAAAATCTACTAATTTTTGTAGCAGGGTAAACAATTCATTTGGTTTAAAAATAACTCAAAACATGGCAGCTCAAAAATATTAAAAGAAATATGAAAATCTACTTGAATCAGAGAGAGTAGCTAAGGGGGACTTAGAACTGTTGTTGGAATTTGCGGTTCCGAGTGCGGTTAAAAATTCTAGGAACAGTTGCCTAACGGTTTCGGTTCCCAAGTTTTAGAGCGAGTTCCCTCTCATGCTCACAGAGTCACGGCTCACCCTAATTTCACTATTAAAAAAAGGGTTAATTCACGTGGTACTCCCGTGTTTTGACGATTTGCACGTGGTACCCAATGTTTCGCAATTTTGTACAAAATACCCTCGAGATTTGACTGTTTGCACACGGTACCCAAAACTTAACCCTCTCACTAACACCGTCAACTTTTTTGTTTTACAAAGAGGTTAATTCACGTGGTACGCTCGTGTTTTACCGATTTGCACATGATACTCAATATTTTGCAAATTTGTACCAAATACCGTTAAGATTTAACTGTGTTAGTGAGAGGGTACCACGTGCAAATCGGCAAAACACGAGGGTACCACGTGAACTTACCCTCTTTTTTTAAGAACAAAAGTTGACGGTGTTAGTGAGAGGATTAAGTTTTGGGTACCGTGTGTAAACAGTCAAATCTCGAGGATATTTTGTACAAATTTGCGAAACATTGGATACCACGTACAAATCGTCAAAACACGGGGGTACCACGTTAATTAACCCTTAAAAAAAAAGTAGACTCTTGACTTGTCAAACAAAAATAAGATATGTTTTGAGGAGAGGAGAAAGAGGGGACACTCGTGGATTAATGATGTCCACAATTCAATCCCTTCTACTCGCGACGCCACGGATATAGCACCGAAAGCCTCCCATTCAAACTTCTTACCCCTCGTCCAAGCAAGGTAACTCCTACAAGTACAACTCTACAACTCAGATTTCAGAACACAACTCCCGCACAATTAAAAAAGTATTAAGAAAATCGAATCCAAAATGGGCATGGTATTCGGCAAAATTCGCGTTGAAACCCCAAAATACGAGGTTTTGAAATCGACAGACGAATACGAAATCCGAAAGTATCCAACCTCTGTTGTAGCCGAAATAACGTATGATCCATCTGAAATGAAAGGCAACGACAAAGATGGGGGTTTCCCAATATTAGCTAGTTATATTGGTGTCTTCGGGAATCCCAAGAACACCGCGGTTGAAAAAATCGCCATGACAGCGCCGGTTATAACCCAAAACCCACCCTCTGAAGAGATAGCTATGACAGCTCCTGTGGTGACCCAGAGCAGCGGCGAAGGCGAGAGGAAGACGGTGACCATGCAGTTCATACTGCCGTCCAAGTACGAAAGAGTGGACGAGGTGCCGAAACCGGTCGATGAGAGGGTGGTGATCAGGGAGGTAGCGGGGAAGAAATATGGGGTAGTCAAGTTTAGTGGGGTAGCAACTGATCAAGTTGTGAATGAAAAGGTGGATAAGCTTACCAAGGTGTTGGAGAAAGATGGATATGAGGTTGTTGGTGATCATTTGTTGGCAAGGTACAATCCCCCTTGGACTTTGCCTATGTTTAGGACTAATGAGGTTATGATCCCAGTTGAATGAAGCCTCTTTTTTTTTTTCTTTTTTATTGTGTGTGAAATCTGCTCCTGTTTTGCTTAATTTTGTAACATGCTTCTGTAAGGTTTTTCTTTGGATTTGTTGGGGAGGTCGCTCGTGCTTAATTATTCTCTCGTCTCTTTTGGATTGTTAATGTGTGAACTCAAATTTAGCCTTACGAGTTACGGGGAGAGTTTTTTTTTCCCCCTTCTGATTTTAAGCCATCAACATGTTTGAATTTCTGTTGTGCAGTATACTGCCAATGTCAAAGCCAAAATTACAGTCATATTTTGCACAAAACCAAAATTGAATAGACCATGACAGACTTAAATTACACAATTTAAGTTACAATGTTGAGCTCCAACTAAGGAACAGAACTTCTAGGTTTTACAGCTTTATGCAATGAGAGCAATTATGCAATCTTGTTCAGTTTGACTTCGGATTGAATCTGCTGTTGCAAACCAAAAACTTGTGTGAGCCAAATGTGAATGTTTGGACACCAGTAAGAGCAGAAAGCATGCATTGTATTTGTAGCCTGTGTTGCACTATTGTGCAAGCTATGAGAAGCTGTAGAGAGGTGTACCAAGCTTAGCTAGACTGCTCCGCACTTGATCTAGGCCTAGGAGAATTCTGTTATTTTGTAACAGAATTCTGTTATTCTTGTCGGGAAGTTTTAGTCAACTTCTCACCTTGACTTTGGTGTATTCTAGTGACTATATATAGTCATTGTAATTCACTGATAATTACTAATGAAAACTTAACCAATTACATCCTTCTTTCTTCCATTTTGCATTTTAATTTTGTTTTGTATCTTCATGGTATCAGACAAGTTCGATCCATTTTCACGCAAAATTCCGCACTAAAATCATACATTCGTTCCTTAGTTTGTTAGAATTCGTCGAATTAGCTTTAATTCGTCGGATTTTTTGCTGGAATTTGGTCGATTTATTGCAATCGATCAGATTTTGTTGTCGTAACATTGCGATCTTCTTCGCGTTGGTTTTAGCTTCACATTGAAGCTAATTTTAGCTGAATTTGTTACATTTAGCTTCTTCCATAAGTTTCCGGTACTAATTTTGATCTTCTGGTCAAATTCATATCTTCTTGCTCAAGCTTCATTGAGTATATCTGCTGGTTGGCGACATTGTTAAATCTGAAGTTTATTTCTTCAGCTTCTTTTTTTTCTGGAAATTGCGGCATTTTCAGATATTTTATCCTGTTATCTGGATACTTGACACTTATATCTTCAGAAGCTAAGGGATTGGAGTAATTGATAGTTATATCTTCAAGAATACGCTACAATGGCGGAAGATTCGTCGAATTATGCTGGTTCGCAAGCTTCGAACTATTATACTGATCCATACTACATGCACTCAGGTGATATTAATGCTTCTCTTGCAATTGTTACAGTACCTTTTTCTGGTGGCAGTGATTATATGAATTGGTGCAATACTGTCAAATTGTCACTGATTGCCAAAAATAAGCTGTTTTTTGTCACTGGTGCTTTACCAAAACCTGCTGTGACTGATCCTGCATATCACAAGTGGATGTTTGTTGATCATATGGTAAAGTGTTGGATTTTAAATGCCATAATCCCTGTAATTGCTGGAACCTTGCAATATAATCCAACTTCTAAGGATTTATGGGATGAAATTAAGGAGAGATATGGTCAGTCAGACAACTTGTTATTATACCAATTAGAGTATGAGTTGCATGACTTAAAACAAGACAGCAAGACACTAGCTGAGTATTATGGAAAATTTAAGCAACTCTGTGAGGATGTTTCTGCCGTGGATGAAATTCCTACCTGTACCTGTGGAGCTATGGATGCCTGTTCTTGCCTTGTTCTGAAAAGAATGGTTGATGCTGACAGAAAGCGCCTCAAATTCCTGTTTGGCTTGAATGATTCCTTTGAAACTATCAGGACAACCATTCTTACCACATAACCATTGCCTACTCTTAACCTAGTTTTCAGTCAACTGCTACGTTTTGAAAGACAGAAAACTATGGATTCACTGTGCAGTCCCAGTCAGGAAATCAGTGCATTTGCTGCTAACAGAGGACCTTATAAACCTCCTAAACCTGCTAAGTCATCCACCAATACTCAGCATCAATCTATCCTAGCCATGATTACAGAGAACTAAAGAAAGCAAAGAAAGAGAGTACCTGCACTTGGTGTCAGAAAAAGGGGCATACTTATGAGCAATGCTTCAAAAGGTTGAAGAAGATTCCTGACTGGTACAATGATCTCCAATTCCGGAACAAGCAGAAAACTGCAGCCTTGGCTACCACTAATGATGGAGCAGCATATAACACACCATTTGACAATCAAAATGTGGTCAAAGATGCATCAACCTCTGGTTTTTCTGGTTTTTCTGCAAGAAATGCTTATCAGCAGCAAGCTTCAACATCCAGCTTTACTCCTGAATCTGGGAGTATAGCAAGTCTGGCATACTTTGCAGGTAATATTCTATCCAATACTTCTATAAATTGGATAATTGATACTGGTGCATCAGATCATATGTGTCCACACAGTGAGTTTTTTACTGATCTGCAACTACTTGCTACACCAATATCAGTATTGGTAAGATACCAATTACTGATGGGATGATCTTACCTGAGGTTTTTTATGTTCCTGGATTCTCCCATAGTCTGCTCTCTGTTGGAAAGATGATTGAGCAATTTGGATTTAATGTCCATTTTAATGACATTGAATATCAATTTCAGGACCCCAGATCTGACACAGCTCAGCTCAAGGGAAAGAAGGTTTCCAGCCTCTATAGATTTCAGAGTTTTTTACCTGTTTCTTCTTCTAGAAGCAATAAAACTTTTGTAAATAATGCTTCTATATCAGCAAATAATACTGCAGATCGTAGATCTTCTTGTTATAGTACAAATCAAGCTGATTTACATTTACTACATGCCAGACTAGGGCATTCATCTGTATCTAAGATGACTCATGTACCTGATCTGCATATTAATAAGAATGCAGAATTTTTCTGTGAAACATGTGTCTTGGCAAAACAACACAAATTACCTTTCAGCAAGAGTGATTCTATGGCAAATCATCTATTTGAGCTTGTTCACATGGATTTGTGGGGACCTTATAAGATTGCAAGTATATCTAGAGCTCGATATTTCTTGACAATTTTGGATGATAGAAGTAGAGTTGTATGGACATACCTCTTATCTGATAAGCTCCAAGTTCCTCTTACAATCCAAGCCTTTATAGCTTTTGTGGAAAATCACTTCAAAACCACCATTCGATTCATCAGATCTGATAATGGAACGGAGATTATTCAACAATCTTGCACCAATTTATTTGCTTCCAAAGGAATCCTCCATCATAAGAGAATTCCGGGAGTTCCTCAACAAAATGGAAGAGTTGAGAGGAAACACAGGCATCTAGTTGAGACTGCTCGAGCTATGCTTCTTCATGCTAATCTACCTGCAAGGTTTTGGGGTGAGTGTATAATGGCAGCCTCACATCTCATTAACCTGATGCCCACTGCAATTTTGAAGTGGAAGACTCCAAATGAAGTTCTCACTGGTAAAGTTCCCAAATATGATCATCTCAGAGTTATAGGATGCTCCTGCTATGCTTTAATAAATCAGAAAAACAAGGATAAGTTTGCAGCTAAATCCAGCAGATGTATTTTGATTGGTTACCCCTTTGGCCAAAAGGGATACAAACTTTATGACTTGGAACATAAAAAGGTCATTTTCAGCAGAGATGTGATCTTCCAAGAGAAGGTTTTTCCTTTTAAGACCACAAGCTCTACTGAAACTACACCTGTACCACCTGTTGTACTGCCAAGTTGCCCTGTTAATCTAAATTCTGCAGTCCCTATTCCTGATGATTATCAGCATCATCATATTTCTTCTGCAGATAACATCACTCATGCTTCTGGTAACATTCCTGAGGATATCACTGAACCAGAGATACCCCATAATGCATCTCCTATTCCAGATATTGAAACATCCTCTTCAGATTCATCTGCTCCAGCTGAGAGACCACTAATACAAGCTCGGCATTCTACCAGATCCACAAGGATACCTGTCAGATTTCAGGATTTTCAGGTGACAAACATTCCTACAAGATCTGTGATTGAAACATCTGAATCTGAAGCTTTTCCTGCCATTAATCTCAAGCATTTCACACCCTGTGATGATGAATATATGGCATCCTTAGCAAAGGTATTATGTGAGGCAGAACCATCCACATACACACAAGCTGCTAAAGATGATAGATGGATTGACTCCATGAACAAAGAACTAGCAGCTTTGGAGCTCAACAAGACTTGGATTCTGACTGACCTTCCTCCAGGTGTCAAACCCATTGGCTCTAAATGGGTCTACAAGGTTAAACATAGAGCAGATGGATCAGTGGAAAGGCTAAAATCAAGGCTTGTGGCAAAAGGATACAAGCAGATTGAGGGTAAAGATTACAAACACACCTTCTCCCCAGTGGCTAAGTTTGCAACTGTGAGAGTTGTATTAGCTGTAGCAGCTTCTAGAGGATGGCCTCTACATCAACTTGATATAAATAATGCATTTCTTCATGGCTTCATTGAGGAGGATCTTTATATGTTGCCACCGGAAGGATATACCTTAGCAAAACCAGGACAGGTCTGCAAGCTAACAAAGAGTCTGTATGGGTTGAAACAAGCTAGCAGGCAATGGAATAAGGAACTCACACAGTTCCTGGTTCAAAAGCTTCATTTCCAGCAGTCTAAACAGTATTATTCCTTATTTACCAGATCAGATGGCAACTTATTCACCTTGGTCCTGGTATATGTTGATGACTTATTGATTACTGGCAACAATGCATCTCTCATCTCCAGCTTAAAAACTTCTCTGGATCAGGCTTTCACCATTAAAGATCTTGGTTCCATGAGGTATTTTTTGGGGTTGGAGGTTGCTCAGACTGATAAGGGCATTTTTTAAACCAGAGAAAATATGTAAAAGATTTACTTCTTGAAGCTGGCATGATCGAATGCAATGAATGTCCCTTCCCTTTTCCTAGTTCCTGCAAGCTCACACCAGAACAAGGAGACCTCTTATCTGATCCTGAGCACTACAGGAGGTTGGTTGGAAAACTTCTATATCTAAATCTGACCAGGCCTGACATTAGTTATAGTGTCCAACAACTTAGTCAGTTTTTAAGCTCTCCAAGAACACCTCACTTGCAAGCTGCTAAGCATGTTCTGCGATACTTGAAAGGCACTGCTGATTTGGGATTGCTGTATGCAAGAGACTGTGATTTAACAGTACAGGGATTCACTAATGCTGATTGGGGCAACTGTCCTTATAGTGCCAAGTCATTAACTGGCTATTGTGTTTTCTTAGGGCCATCCTTGGTCTCTTGGAAAACTAAGAAACAGAAGACAGTCTCAAAGTCTTCAGCAGAAAGTGAATATAGAGCTATGTCAACCACTACAAGTGAGCTGGAATGGATGACTGGCCTGTTACATGATTTACAGGTGACTCCTACTTATCCTGTCACCTTGAACTGCGACAACATGGCTGCTCAGCAGATTGCTGCAAACCCGGTCTTCCACGAGCGGACAAAGCATCTACGAATCGATGCTCACTATGTCAGAGATAAAGTATTAGAGGGTTTTATCCAAACCTGTCATGTTCCCTCTGCCCTGCAGCTCGCTGATCTCATAACCAAAGGATTAACTGAGAATCTACATCGAGCATTCACCTCCAAGTTGGGAATGGTTTGTGTTCCTCCCATTCCAACTTGAGGGGGGTGTGTAGAGAGGTGTACCAAGCTTAGCTAGACTGCTCCACACTTGATCTAGGCCTAGGAGAATTCTGTTATTTTGTAACAGAATTCTGTTATTCTTGTCGGGAAGTTTTAGTCAACTTCTCACCTTGACTTTGGTGTATTCTAGTGACTATATATAGTCATTGTAATTCACTGATAATTACTAATGAAAACTTAACCAATTACATCCTCCTTTCTTCCATGTTGCATTTTAATTTTGTTTTGTATCTTCATCAAGAAGATAGCTTCTATTGAAGCTGTTCTTCAGAAGCGTATTAGCGTAATCGATCACGTGCCTTAATTGAAATAGTTGTAGATGGCGCATAGGGTGGTTATCAATAATTCAATACCGAGTCTGCTGGCTCAATTTGAAATTCCACTTGTAGAAGTTCACTTAACCATACTGTCCGTGTGTCCGGCGATCAAAACTTTTACAGTCCTTTGTTTAATTCGAAAATCATACTTGTCGATTTTCAAAATGCTAAGTAGCCAGTGATTCAGTTAATTTAGGATGGTTGAAACCTTAAAGAGGCAAGAATCCACCAACACACCAAGCTCCTATGTGTTCTGTTTCTTCGAGCATGATGATGGAACAAGGGGTTAGCGGAGTACTTAAACTTTAAAAGTAGTAATAGGTTAGAGAATTGCAGAAAGTAAGAAGTTGTTTTTAAAAACATTAAATCTTGCAGACTTGCAGTAAGAGGCTCTTTACAGATGAGGTGTTCATTTCAGATCATTGGTACAAATGATGGCTGAAAGTATATAAACAAAATTCATTTTCCTCGTGACGAATAACAACGATTATGCCAAAAACTTTTCCAACTTTTCGACCTCCTCCACGCTTCCAATGTAGAGCGGTACACGCTGGTGAATCTGTCGTGAATTGACAAGAAATCAGCATTTGATTAGCCGACTACTAATATAAACACAAGGGTGGCATCTTATTTCACAGCAGATGTTTTAGATGAGCTTACCTCTGTTGGTTGGATGTCTAGTACTCTCTGATGACCATCAGATCCTTTTCCACCAGCTTGCTCAACAATGAAGCTCATAGGTGCACATTCATACAAGAGCCTCAGCTTCCCGTTCTTGCTCTTCTTGTCCCTTGGGTACCCGTAAATTCCACCATAGAGCAGGGTCCTATGGAAATCCCCAACCAAACTTCCAATGTACCTTGCAGAGTATGGTTTGCCACTCGGGCCAGGGTCTTTCAGGTCGTCCATGTAACTCTTTAGCTTGTCATCCCACAACTGGTAGTTTCCTTCATTGAAGGAGTATATTTTTCCAGCTTTAGGAATTTGGATGTTTTCTTGTGTTAGCACAAATTCACCATACATTGGGTCTAGGGTGAATGAGTACACCCCTTTACCAATTGTGAGTACAAAGATCACCGAGCTCGAGTACATACAATACCCAGCTGCTAGTAGATTGCTTCCCGGCTGGCAGACGTTAACTACACACCTCTGCTCTTCCGCGCTTAGCTGCATTTTTTAGCCCATGACGTGAATACAAAATATTTACTCATTCAGAATGATCAAATTAAATGCTGCACAAGTATGGGGCTTCTGTGTCTGAGGCACAAGAAATTACCTCACTTTCGTCGTCGGACTCAACAATGCACTCATCATTGGGGCTGTAAATTCCAAAGATGGAACCAGTGGAGACCGCAGCATCAATGTTAGATGATCCATCAAGTGGGTCAAAAACAACAATGTAGTTGCCAGAGTAGCTCTCCTCTACCGCCACCGGTACATCCTCTTCCTCTGATGCTATTATTCCTGTCCTTCCACTTGATCTCAAGCAATTTGAAAACACCTAAAACCAAACATTTTTGTTTTTTCAGAATTTCACCTTTCGAATTATCTGAGTTAATTTGAGCTGCACAAGCTTCGTTTACCGCGGACAGCAGAGTATACAGAATGTCTTGTTGGCTACCAGGTGCTTAATACTAGCTTGCATTTAGACAAGTCTAATTCGACTTTTGATACACGTTTTAAGGTGATATATTAACGACAGTTGGTGAAAGATACCGAAAATTTGCTTGAATGTGTGACAAAAATTGACGTTACATATCGTCTAAAATGATAGGAGCAACCTACCTAAAGGCACTTATGCTTTCCCACGTAAGGCATTACATCAATACATTGTGCACAATAAAATAAAAAATAAAAAATAGTGTCAAGCTGTGGAAATCGTACCTCGTTGGATACAACGTCAAGCTTCTTTTGATCCTCTCCTTGGATATTGGTGGCACCTTGAACTCCAGTAAGGTTAGAAATACCAGCTCTTTGAACCAAAGACGCAATTTGCTTACACGCCAGTGAGATACTTGACAGCACAATTGTAAGCTCGGCATCAATGACGCCTGCTTGCTCCTGCTTCAGCAACCATCCAGTCAGCGTCTGAAGCTCAAACTTGCTGGCACTCTTCTTCTTTGTTTCAGCCTCAGCAGCAGCTCCAACTGCCGTACACCTAACCCCGGATACGACATGCCGCGGTCTACGGGCAATGCCGGAATTCTTAATCGAGTGATGGGTCTTGGACTCAGTAATGCAAAGTTGGAGTGGAGTGGGAGATTTCAAGGGATTTAAACTCGAAAAGAACTGTTTTACTGAAGTAGTAGTTGCTGCTCCTAGAGCTGCCATTGAATATACTCTCTCTTTTACTGCAGCAGCTATGTTAGTGTATATCCTAAGGTCACGGACTGAGATGCCAGAGTTATTGCCTTTCTGAATATAGGAATATACATGAGGGATACTTTGGATTGATGGGTATCAGCATTGGGCTAGTGGCATTTGAAAGGCTGCAAATGGATTAATGCCTGATTTGGGTCCCACTTATCTTACATCTAGCAGACTTGTAGATTTCTGCGATCGAAAATTTGCTCATTCGTTGGTGTACCCTTCTACCTTCTTTTCTAGGTACTCAGACCGTAGAATAGCCTCTGCGTATACCTAGAGCTGGCATCCTTGACCCGACCCGAGCAACCCAACCCGACTCACCCGAAAACCCGACTCGATTGGACCCTAAATTGTGATCACCCGAACCCGACTCGACCCGACCCAATAATGACCCGATACAACCCGATAATGTCCAACCCGATAATGATCCAACCCGACCTATAGGGACCCGTTATCCGACAATGACCCGACTCGTTTGAGACCCGATAATTATTAAGCTTAATAATGATCCCCAAATAAAACAATTTAGTATGCATATTGATGGTTTTAACTTACTAACTGAAGATTATGCCAAAAAACCAAAAAATATTAAGCAAAACTTGAAATGACGCGGATTAATAACCAGCAGTAACTAAACCCGATTATGACCCGACCCAAAACCGACCCGACCCGACACAAAATTTACCCGACATGACTGAACCGAAAGCGACCCGAGTCAAACCCGACCCGACCCGAAGGTTCATCTCGACCGGGCAAGACCCGAACCCGATATGACCCGACCGGCCTCGACCCGACTCGACTCGCCCGATTGCCAGCTCTACGTACACCGTACACCTCGACTTCTGAAACAGATCTGGCGCACGGGTAGATCTCAAGGTTTAGGAAGCTTAATTATATTAAAAGTGAGCTTCACATGTGAGTGTCTCACATTGAAAAAAAAAAAAATTGAGTCGTATTGATTTTACGATGGAACCTCCTTGCATTTGAACCGGACTCTCTCTTCTCCTGCGGGTGTGGCCCAGGCCCTATCGTAGTTCAACAAATTACGTGTTGGGTGTATTGTGAATCCGGGTGTCCAATCGTGTTTCAGATTGAAAAAACAAATGGGTCATTATTTCAAGTTGTTTTCGGGTTTTGTTGTTGGGCAATTTTCCAAGTAGTGTCTTTTTTTAACGGGTTTAGGTACATCGTATGTCACAACCTCACAGGTTGGAGATTTAAGAAGAATGAATGGATATATTTTAGCACCATAATGGAACTATAACAGCCTTGCTCGATAAGCTTCTTTGGCCAGCTGGTGTTGTGTCTTCCGGCCCATCTTTTGATAATGCTCTCAATGTGTTTAATTAGACTATGGAGGTTGATATTTTGAGTAACTCTAGTGATATTGCTGCCCCCCGACTCGTGCAGAAATTTGCAGATATATATTTTACAATAAGTCACTCAAACTGTTGCCTCTGTTTTCTCTCTCACACCACGTCAGTTGGCCTTGTGGCATTAACGGGAAGGTGAGCACTATTCGGATTGGCTTCGGGTGGTCCCTATTTCTGGCTTAGGGCAGACAATGAATAGCCGGACTTTGGGGTCCTTTGTGCTCTTTGGATCATTCGTGTTCTACTTATTCTAGGATTTTCGCTGGGGATTTTTTTGGGGACCATGCAGTTTCGTGTGCCGAGGTTGTGGGCATCAAGCATCGTCACAATGTTGTTCGCGACACCTTGGTGGACGTCTGCTATCGGTTCAGGATTTCAGCTGGCAATGAGGTGAATATTGGGCTGGTCGGCACTGATGGCAGGCTTCTTCGTCCGGCGGATGTGCTATTATATTCGTGGGATGGTGCGCGTGACGTGTGTGTCGATTTGACTGGTTCATCGCCCTGAACTCAGCCTGGCTTGGTCGGTTTTGAGCCGTGCGGGGTTGTGCGTGCTGCAGCTCGTCGTAAGCGTATTAAGTATGATGTTATATGTGCTTTTTTGGGTTGTGGCTTCCTCCTTTTCTCCTTCTCCTCATTAGGAGAATTGGAGTCAGGTGCCGTTGATCTGCTTCAACGCATTCAGCGGTACTCCAGGATGCAGGACATTGGTGCGCGGGCTGCAACACATATTTTCACTCGTATTGGTTTTTCTATAGCCAAGGGTATGGGGGCCCACATTGATTTGCGACTCCCAACCAACTTCTTATAATTCATTATTTATAATTAATATATCAATAAAAAAAATTTCACAGTAGAACTATACTTATAAGACACTAACGTCAATATTATTTACCAGACTAATGTAATGTCGTATCGTACTTGAGTGCGCAAATTATACCATGCTCCAGGGATTACAAGGAGCATGGTGGTCCTCCTCACAATAGAGGGGTAGGGACCACAATCAAATAGATTTAAATTTATTTAAGTGTGGTTCCTACCCCTCTATTGTGAGGAGGACCACCATGCTCCTTGTGCGCCCGGGAACATGGTATAAGCATTGACTTGAGTGGATGAATTGGTATCTAGAGTGAGATAAGAGAACGATTGCATAATTTGATGCAACTTAATTGTTATAAAGCAAAAATAAAATTACTCCATAATACACAAAAAATATGAAGAGGGACTATTACACTTGACATATCGCCAATAAAAAGAAAACTAGTCTATATTTTGGACCATGATAACTACTTATTGTAAAAGAAAATTTGTGCAAACGATGGTATACAAGAATTCGAAATTCCAATCATATTCCACTACCCTTCTTGTAGAAATTCAAATGGATTTCTCGGTATTGTTAGTTACTAGTAGAAAATGAATTCCCACAATAATTTTTTTATGGGGGCTAAGTAAATTCTTCCATTTTATAGAAATTGAAAATTCGTCTAAATTTTCGATTCTTTAATTTTTGAGAATTTTCAATTCTCATCTGCAACCAAACAATAAGACCGTTATAGTATAATCTCAAACACCTCCCTTATGTAAAGGCACTCATAGTGAACTTCCGACTCTAAAAAGGAAGGTGCTAAAACACACAATGATTTTTATATATCTTCAACATTATTCCGATCAAGTATCAACAATCCACGAAACATCCCTATTGGGCTGTTGCGGAAGACGGGACTCATGGTTACGCTTCAAAGTTAAACAATCCAACTAATTATAGTAAGATGGAACGCGTCAAAGCCCGGAAGAGAAGGTTCTTCAATATCTGTGGAATTCTACAACCTCAAACTTGGTAAACACGCTAGTGCAGAGTTTTGAGTCCACATTCACACATGAGATAATTTCCAGGCAGAGTACAAAATGAACACCAAATTAGCAGTTTCGCTAATAGTTATATGGAAAATAAAACCAACTATAAGCCTTAACTTTTAACTGAAATATCTTAACAAGTTGTTGTATCCTAATAAGTTAGAATCCCTTGTTATGCTCGTTACTCGAGTATGACATGTTACCAAAGTCATTAACTTATCGATCTCAGAAAAGGGAGGGAAATACCAAGTCAATATTATCTACATGTAGCAATGATAGATTACACACGTCTTGACTTTCGACGGCAAATTTCACAATCTAGAGTTAGACCTTAATCCACAAATTAATTACGCACATATGTACATGCATTTCTTCTATATTAACAAACGCGTTAAAGAAAATAACTAGCCACCCATTGACATACACCGTTTACCGAACCATAGCCTTTAATCTACACGGTGCATTGGAAATCCTATAAATGCCCATTGTTGAAACTTGACATTTCCCTCAAACCACGCATACAATTCACAACTGATTCCTCTATATTCACTCTTAGACTCACAAAAACTAACATCGCATATTTCTCTACAAACTTTTGAAGCAAAACATAAGGAGAGTCAAAGATTACACCATGACATTTTCAGCCAAATTGTGTTCGATTTTCGTCCTCGCTTCCATCTTCATCCAGGGATCTCTAGGTAACTTGTGAATCATAAAATGTTACGTACAATTTTATACATGTTTTAAGTTTTAACCTATCCTATAGTAATATGGTTAGTTATCTTACTTTGTAATTTGTGCGATAATTTTGTTTTGTATGAATCTGGTTTATAGGTGAGCTAGTATGCGAGAATTTGCCGACAGATGTATGTGTATTGGCAATATCGTCGTCAGGGAAGAGGTGCGTGTTGGAGAAGTACAGGAACGAGATCGGCGAAACAGAGTACCAATGCAGAACATCAGAGGTGGTTGTGGGAAGGATGTCGGAATACGTAGAGACTGATGAATGTGTCAAGGCTTGTGGGGTTGACAGGAAGATGGTGGGTATCTCATCAGATAACTTGATGGAACCGAAATTCACCGCTAAGCTATGTTCTCCTGCTTGTTACAACAAGTGTCCCAACATTATTGATCTCTATTTCAAGTTGGCTGAAGGAGAAGGTAAATTTTTCTTTCTTAATGCATGGTTTTCCAATTGTTATATGTTATGTACTTGTATATTCTGATATTCATGTAAAATCCCGACACCCTGAGATCAAGAACTCCTAGGATAACGGACTTTGCATCCTCCGTTCCACATATGCAACGTCTTCTGTGTCCTAATTTATTTCATCAATTGGATAATTTTTTGTAGGAATGTACTTGCCAGAGCTATGCAGGAAACAACAGCGCAACCCTCGCCGTGCAATGGTAGAACTCATGAGCTCTGGGGCTGCACCCGGTCCCGTATCTTCTACTGATGTTTCATCATCACTAGCGCCTGCAGATTCTCCAGCTCTTCCTCCTGCATTCAACTTTATATAAACACAAGACAAGATTGTTCCTAGGACTTTTGTTTACATTGGCCGTAATGATTTTTTCATGTATATTAGTGGTCATTGGTCACTATGTTAGCTTAATAAGAGTGTTTTGGTTTTGGTATAAAACCAATAATGGCACTCGCTTACTTGCCAACGGGAGTATTAATATCATCGGACATCAAATGCATCTTCCCCCACTCTGCCCTGGGTATGCCGATATTCACGCTTCTGCTCTCAAAGGGGTTATTTTCTTGTTTTCCCTGACAACGTCTAGCTCTCAAAGATCAACATATAAAGAATAAAACATCCTCCCTCCCTCTGTTTTAATTATATACATTTGCTTTAAAGGCAAAGTTGTATTCTCCTGTCCCTTTACAATCTCCTAGATATCCTAGGACAAAGGTTTATAACTTTTCTCCGTGAATTTGTCTCTTTCACCTTTCCAAGTTGTGACCAAATATACTTCTTTGGTGACACAAGCTGGGATGTATTAAAGCAGCATAATAAGTGAACTTCGCAGCCAGCTTAACTTAGGCACCTGAACTGCTACAGTTCAATATGCATGGAGCGGTGACACGAAAATTACTACGTGCCAACTCGACAGGTTTTCAAAGACAAAAAAAAAAAAAAAACATGTAGCAAATACCATTTAAAAAGTACACATTCGCCTCTCTTTATCACTGAACTTGAGAGAGACTGTTTTTCTACATGTTCCATGGTTTTCATGCAGTACGTTAACCTGAAAAATATTCTCAGTCAAGGTACGGATGGACTTCCTGGTGCTGTTGGTTTTCCAAAATAACAAGACAAAACTCCAGGTAAGCTAAATACCCTATACAATCCCAGTGGCGGCGGCCTTCGCTCCCGAGCTTCTTCAATTTAAATGCTCTGCAAATACCAATTAGATTTTTCATTAAAACGATCAAAAAACAACCAAAAGCAAATGCCTTTAACCGTGGAAGGAAAAAAATGTCTTTCCATGTAAACAGCAGCAGAAAAACAACACCACTTATGAAAGAATTGAGTAAATCAGGCCGTTATAGACAGATCAACGACTGAACTGAACGATCCCCAGAAGGATGAGGACCAGAGCAGAAAATTGTTCTACCATTTTGTTCACTAAGATTGCAATAATGTCTATCACAATTACCAATCCTACAATAATGGTAAAAAGTTATTAGACTGCCTTAAGTCCTAAACCTGTCCATAAACTAAAGTTCATACACCAACTTTAGGGTACTTAATTTCAAGTTTCAACCCCTACAAATATCAGCACCTATTTCGTCTGCAACAACGTTTTTCTTTTTTCCCTAACCCACCCCCCTTCCTCTCAAAATGGCAACCTTACTTTCCCCTTTACAAAAAGTCAATTCATAGTTTCATACCTTGCTCTGGCCACAAGACTTGGACATAACACTGCCTAGCTAGGTGATAAGTAAAACATTATGCAGGCAGTTGATTAGAAAGTTCAGCCATTTCAGTAGTATATTATCCCTAGGTGTGCACATACAGAAAAGCACGGAGAGAGTGTTTGGATACAAGGATTTCATCCTCAAATTCAACTTTAACTCAAATCCCATGTTAGGAAACTCAAGAATTTGAGAATTCGAATTTATAGCAAATCCTTTGGAATTTGATTGAAATTATTTCTAGTATTAAACAAAGGGTGGGACTAAATGTCGCCCACAAATGTCCATTATTTTTCCACTCTTACCCTTACTACTCTATTCTTGTGGTCTTAAGATATTTTTGAGTGGAGAGAGTGAGTAATTTGAGATATTGGGTGAGGGCATTTTTGGTAGAGTAGGCTATAATGTGGGCGACATTTAGCAATTCAGTGACACCTCAATAAACTAAATTTTGAAATCCCACCCTCTCCCAAACATTAAATTTATATTTGAATTCCACATTCTTAAATGGTATAATTCAAATGATTAAAAACTTTCCAAATTTTTGTTTCCAAACGCTACCTAAGGTTATTGAAGTCAGGACCTGAAAGAGCTTAAAATTGTTTTGTATTCAACTATAGGGCATCTTGACCTCAAAAAGAAAAAGAAAAACAAAAAAAAAAGAAAAAAAAAAACCTAAAACTACCGGGCATCTTAGTGACAATATCTAGAAAACAAAAGGGTTTGAAACAAATTCACTCAAACTGCAGAATTGTTAAGAGCTGCAAGAAGAGGTTGGCTACTGAAATAGCAGGTATCAGCTTCAACAAACTAAACCCAATTTCACCAGGCCTACGAAATTAAAACCTCATTCCACTAGCAATGATATCAATTTGACACAGCACACAGTTCCTAGTTAGAGAAGCTCTTCTAATCCTCTCATCAAGCCAGTTGTGACTTGTGAGAAGCAGGCACAACAATGTCCACGGCATGTCGGCATACCTACTTAAACTCTGAATCTAAGATAACCCAATTTAACTCCAAAATTCTAATTAAAAAAAAAAACAGGTTTTAGCCAAAACCCAAGAAACACAAAAAGTGACGCGGTGATAGACACCACACCATACAAGGATTAAAAAAAAAATCGACAATCTCTTCTTCAGATAGAAAACACAGGACTCATTGGGTCTCCCTAATCAGATTAACACCTGCACCCATCAAATTTCTACTCCCTCCTGTTCTATTTGATGTTCCACAATAAAATAGCACGAATTTTTTTTGTAGGGAGTAAGATGTGGTGGAAAATGAAAGTTGGTGGGTCACAAACCATTAGGACCACAAAAAACATTACAAATAAGGAAAGTAGAAGATCATTTAGAACTGACCTAAAAAGGAAACAAAAAGATCATTCAGAATTGGAGGGAGTATTTAAACATGATTATCAGCCAATTTTCAGTTTTCCCTCCTGTATTAGTTTAATAACATAGCGACAGACAGAAACGAATCACTCAATATGGTCATCGTCACTCAACCAACAAGCATACTGCACCTAGACACGTCTTTCAAAAATCGGAAGCAACACCATGTTAGGAATCCCATACATATGCAGAATAATTTATACAGTACATCGACTAATAGTTACGGGTTAATCAAAAAGCAAATTTAGAAGATTAATATTCCATCTTTTTACGGATGTGAACCCAGCACAGAAGGTGCAAACATTGCTTTACAAAGTTGAGTTGATACCTTGGTCCCTTTTCTAATCCTGGAGTTGGCTTGGATGGACACAACTCATATTTGATGCATGTTAGGCGAACTTAATTACTATGTTGGTTAAAAAGTAGTTCATTCGCCTAGAAGTGGACAATAGACAATAAAATGTTGAAGCATACAATCACATAAATTGAAGAAATAATTAGAATACAAGATTGGGACATTACGCTTATTGAAGTGAGTCCAAAAAGTAGGATCATCATCTTGCTCATAGCCTCAGTTTAAACCCCACTTTAAGAAAATCACCCGCATCATTCCTGCAAAGACAGAGTGACAATGTAACAACTGAGGCTGAGAAATAACAGATTGGAGTTCCAATTAATCCATGTAGGATGGAAAATAGGAAGTCCAAGCTAACAGAAAGCCTGCATTAGCAAGACTCAACTACAACGCAATTATAAAACCAATTACCAGGAACTAATTGATCTAAACTAACAGACAGCAAACGCAAATTGGCAAAATGAGAGATACTAATCAAAATAGAAACAATTCAAAGTGGACAAAATTGAACTAATTACTTTTTCTTAGGCTTCCTTGGCTGCTGAGGTACAGATTCCTGCTTCGAAGACTGTTTGTGATCATCGCTGCCAACAACCGAAACAAGGGTCTCTAAAAAAACCCCGGTATTAAAATCCTCATCTGGCTGCCCACTGATTTGAATCCCATCCTTTGTCTTCTTCCTCATATCGTACCAACAAAGCTGACGATTATCTAACTCAGTTAAAATCTTCTCGCCGTCGCTGGAGCACGTAATCGGCCTAATCTGAATCAGATTAACCTCACTCCCGGGTTTCTGAATATGGAGCAGTCGAAGCCATGACTCCTCCTTCCCATACTACATCATCATCCACACCTCGGCCCGGCCATGGAAGTCATAATTAACAGTGAAGCTCAAGCAACCATGCAATTCACCCAAGTATAGCGTCCAACTGCCCAAAGCATCCTCATAATCAGGGGGCGGTCCACAAGAGAGAATGTATCGGTCCGAATATCGAACCTAGCAATGGACTTACGGTTCATCTCGTAAGCAACCTCGCTCACAATGTAATGCAATCCGTCATTGACAAGCACACCATGATGATTATCCCGGTAAATAGTGTAGTACCGGAGATCACCCACCCGTCTCCATGAGTTAGTCTTCAAGCTATACACCTTGGTCTCGTTGTAGACCTCGTCATTGGGGCCGCAGCACTGAGTCATCCTCAAAACCTTGTAATCGTCGGACCCGCTGTCGTATCCAAACCCGAAATTGGCGAAGTCACTAGAATATGACCCATTTGAAGGCGGAAGCTTCCTGTAGGTTCGGGTGGCAGGGTTGGTCAAGAAGATGTCCTCCCGAGCCCAATCACATACGCAAATCACGCCGTGGCAAGAGCCTAGGATCTGGATGCCCGGCGGAGGTTCATCGGAAAAGAGACTTTTGGAAGAGGGAGGTCTTTTGGGGGTGGAGGATTTGATGGGGTGGTCGAGCTCCGCGAAACGGAAACGACGCGCGCCGTCACTGAGGGCGGCGGAGTGGAGAGAAGTGGTGGCGATGAAGAGGTGGCGGCGGGACTTGGAAGCTAGGGTTTTGCGGAGGTGCAGTTTGATGAAATCAGGACTTCTAATTAGGGAATAAAAGGATTTGGAGACACATTCGAAGCGTTTAAGGGGTGTTACAGGTAGGGAGAGTATGTTGATGATCAATTCCATTGGTAGTAGTGCCGCCATTTTTGCTCTCTCTGCTTTGAAGGTGTGTCAGGGTATTCTGCGTGTTTTCTAAGTTTTTGGCGTAAAATGAAGCGGTTTTCCAGTGACAAAGTCTTAATATATATTCATATACATTTTTAAATGTATATCCCTAATTTTTTATCCACATGTCCCACCGTATTCCAATTCTCTCTCCTACGAAATATACTCATACTACCCTCCATATGTGTTTAGCAATGTATATCACATATACAAATAATCTTACTCTTTTCCAATAGACTGCAAACCCCCACAGGCCACAACCCCTCTACTTCACCAACTACTACTTTGAAGTAGAATTGAACAACTCCTACCTAGAGTCTTCTCCCCCATTTACTTTTACATCAAATAAAAAAAATTACCTTAAAACCAAATAAAACTGATAGAATGCAATAGAGAACAGGTTTTATATTGATTTTTACAACAAACGACGATTCATTTACAACCTGTTTGGTAGGAAGGAATCGGGAGGAAAGGAGATCAATTTTTTCATCTTTCTAAAGTTGGGTAGCATGGGAACAGTGGCGGCTATTACCCTGGGTGACATGGGCCGTCGCCCAGGGCCCCCAAAGAGATAACAAGTTTAACATGCAAGATTATTCATGTAACATAAGCTGCCTCAGTGGTATTGCTATGGTTATTTGCTCCAGTTTACCTGGGTTCAAGCCTTCACCGCCCTTTTCTCTTTTTCTTTTTCCCCACTATTATATTACTTATTAATTAATTAAATGATTTATTCTTTACTTTTAGCAATAAAATCGAAAAAATGTTAAATTCTTAATTTATATGCTTATAGCACATCAGGGCCCCAAAAAAGTTTTCGCCCAGGGCCCCCGAAATCTCCCAGTCGGCCCTGCACGGGACGTGGAAGGAAAGGAAAGGAAAGTGAAGAAAAAACTTTCTGTTTTTTTAGATAAAAATAAAATAAAATAAATATAAGCTGCTGTAAACATTGCAAATTACCCACGTTACCCCGAAAAATTTATTTCCCTCCATTATAAACAAACTAGGATGAAAGCCCGTGCGTTGCACGGATTTCTTAATAATGATTTCTATTAAACTTATTAAAACTGAAATTTGTAATTTATGTTCGGATATAGATATTGTGTGATAAAATCTCTATTTAATAAACATTTTTTCATATTTATATGTATAGTTTTATACATTGTATAACGTATTTGTTTTTCGAGTTAGGGGTTTGATGGTCAGGGCTTGACGAAAAAATATTTCAAAACAATTATGAAACTTCTCGTTAGATTCTTGGTGAAAATTAATTTCACAAGTGTATAATATTATAATTCAACCATTGTATTTTGAGAGATATTAACGCTAAAGGAGTGTCACAAAAGTAGAGCTCTTTTTTTTTATACAATGAATGACACTCCCTCCATTCATTTTCAAACTTCCTATTTTTCTTTTAGGGGACTTCACTACCAAGCTTCATGTTTCCACTTGTTATAACTTCTAAGCCAATGAGAGGCCTCGCTCCTGAGTGGTGGATGTTCCTTTCCCGGTTGCTTTTAATACTTTTTAATCCATTCCTAAAACTTTGTGCAAAAGGTAACGTGAAGCTTGGAAATGAATGGAGGGAGTAGTTTGAGTTTAGACAGACACTACAGGTTATATTAGACAATTAGATTAAAATTATACAACCAATAGGTTGTTAGTGGCTATCTATACTTTTGTAAGTCTCTTCGAAATGTTCTTTCGGATGATAAATATATCAACTAATTCTTTTGAAAAAAAAAACAAACAAAGAAGAAGAAGAAGCAAAGCTTATTCAATTATATTTATACAACCCATAGGCTAGATATTGGACACACTTATTAAAAACTCATGCACAAAGTACGTAGGATTATAACGTATTTCGTTGAGGTAGGATAAGTACGTAGTGTATGTCTTGCGTTTAGTACTGTAATTGTGATTGGAAACACCTTCTACACTAACGCATATTGTACGTTAATCCTAACAAATGAAGAAGGCTAACTACAATCTAATACTACATATTAACCGGCAATAATGGAAGTTATATAGGGGTTTGAGATGAAAATCATATTGGAACCATTTATTATCAACTTATCAAAAGACATGAAAATTGACGAATTCAAGATCATCACAAAGTTTCCACATGAAAACCCATCAATCTTTTGCAATAAAATTTGCATTTCAGCAAAAAAAAAAAAAACAAACCACCAATCACATTTAGCAACCTTCACTTGATTTTTAGATGAATATAGTTAACATTAACTCCTAATTAGAATGAGTATTATCGTACTATAACAATTCTATGACATAGTTTTTTGTAAACTACGTATTAGTACGATTATTAGTAGGATTGTCTAGATTATTATTATAATATTATTATTGGAAGATTGTCTAATTAATTAGAAGAGTTTCACATAAGCTTGATAACTAAATAATATTAAAAAATTGCTAAAACTCTCTAATAACCTCCGGTCATTGTGAGAGCTCTAAAAAAGCCTCCTTTAATAGTATAGAAGGACTGGTAGCATCGTAGTTTTTTTTAAATAATGCACAATTCTAGTCATTTCTTTCCTATCAACCAAACACCGGAACTACTAATTTTAACTACTTTGCAATTCAGACTTATTTTTGGGATTATCGAAAAACTCTATGGAGAACTAATTCCTCCATCTTGGTTATTGTGAATTTAAGCTACCGTTTATCGCCAGAGTGTCTAACAATAAAATACGGAAAACAGAAAGAAATACGGAAAATTATTCACGTCGCCCGCCGCGGACTGCTCCTTTTCCCACGCGGTGCGCCTTGGATACATCTTGCTCCTCTTGCAACGGATCTTCGAATTTCATTTAGCAACCTCACTTCAAATTGGCATTCACTCTCGGGATTGCATATTCTAACAATCGGCTCTAAATAGCCATTTTTTCACATAAGTCACATAAAGCAATTTCGTGAGAATTACAACATAAAAACCAATAATACATCCCGAAATAGCATTAAAAACAAGCCAAAAGCGTGTCAAACACGAGCATATCAATTAGATGTTTCAAAATCATCTACAGTAGTAGATTTTGTTCTCCTTCATTTTGTCATACTTGCCGCAGTGGGAACAAAACGGCTCATGCATCTCCTCGTTCTTTCACGTTAAATTATTCAACTCGAACTTGTGTCTGGCTCAATAGTAGCCCTTCCGTTGTATTAGACTTAGCGGCTTCGGATTACGTTGTCGTGATCATGTAATGAAGGCTTTGTAGTGTCCCCAATAAAGAAAACTAGTTACCATATTATAGTGATGTATGTAGAATTGCACGTATTGTTGTATGATATTGTTAATTAATCTATTTTAGTATTAAATGAATTATTCAAACTTATGCTTAGATGATAATATTGTTTTGATTTGGCCAATTATAAAGGCATGCGCTTTATTAAAAAAAGACACTGAGTGATACTCTTGTTATTAAAAGATTAACCAACTCGCGACCTCTATTGACATGCACCCACTTTAACCGATATATATTCGGGCCTAACATGACTCAACTCGTTGACATGATTAGACTTATACTTACGATAAAATCAAAACAAAATTAAACCCAAGCTACACTAGTATTAGAGGACAATAGAATTAGTATAATAATTCATAAAATAATTCTAGTTTTGAGGTCCTTATTTTTGGCTCATTGAGCAAATGATATACAAACTTCGAATTGCAAATGGAGTATATATAAGAGAAGGTAAGCTAACATTTCAGTATGTTCACAATGAAATCATAAATCGTATGTTGATTGTTTTATGATTCTAGTTATCAATACAATTGATAAAGGTAAAACAATCTTTTTTTTTTAGTTATATAAATATAGTTTTAACCCGTGTGTTGGAGTCAATTTATATTACTAATGTTTATTATTGCACGAGTTGTTATATATAATATAATATTGCTAATAATATAGTTAATTGATTGTCAGTTGTTTACCCATGCAAAGCCTCGTAGTTTGTCATATGAGTTTGGTGAATATTTATTGCATATTATATGTTTTATTATTTACACTACGTCAAATATGGGCTTCGAGAACCAATGTAAGAGAACGGAATTTTGAAAAACCGATCTCTTATATATAAGAGAACGGGTCCGCTGAGAACTGTTCTAAAAAGATGAATATCAGAAAAAGGAGAATAAAAATACATACCTACGAGAACGGTATCTATTAAAACCGTTCTCAAAGATTTGATTTAAATAAAAACGAAGCAATGAGAACGGTTTTTTGAAAAACCGTTCTCGTCGATCCATCTAACAGAACAGTTACTAGTAATAACCGTTCTTAAAGCCTCATTAAAAAAATTAAAAAAAATTAAAAAAAACCCTTCCACCCTCGTTACATCCGCCCGCTTCACTGATAAGTGATAACTCTCTCTCTTCCCCTCTAATAAATAAAACTCTCTCTCTCTCTCTCTATTATTCCTTAAATCAGAAAAAACAAAGTAACTATTTCTCTCCTCTCAAACTCCTCTCCAATCTAAATATGAATTCTAATTTCAACAAGGTTGATGTTGATTTTGGAAGCGTATCGAACAATTGTTGATTTTGCACTCGTATTCGAGCTCAATGACGCCGTCGGGGACGCCCTCGTGGACGCACCAGCACCCGCCGCCTCAACTAGGCTTCAACCAAATCCTCCGGCGAGCCCTTCAATCGTAAAGGACGAAAACTTCTGGTAAATTGTTGTGATAATTTCTAGGTTGTTTTGTTTATATAATTTCAGATCTCATAATTTAATTTACCTATCTTTTTGAATAATTTCAGAGGTCTGAGTCTTCATTAAAAGTTTTTAATATATATGGACTGCTGGATTTTTGTTACAACTCATTTTTTTTTTGTGCTTTGGAGTAGATCTACGCAAGGGTGACGGCGAAGGCGTGATACATAGTCGAAGATGACGCGGCGACGTCGATAGCGGTTTAAGGCGAGGAAAATAATTAGAAAAGAAGAAATATGAAGCAAGGTTTACTGTTGTTATAGATCTAGTTTCCCAGTTTAATCAATTCGTATATTTGGTTGAATTCGAACTAAGTTTTTCATAATTTTGGATCTACTGTTATCATACTCGTAGATATACTTTTTAGACATACTCTTGATTTTAATAGAGTATTATTACACTAGATCTCATTTTGTTGTTCAATTCGAATCAATTTTTTTTTTTGTGTGCTTCTTCTGCTTCAACTCGAGAAACTGTTAGTGTTGAGTTGGAAGAGGTAAGGCAACAACGAAATGGTCGTATTTCTACTTTCAAAAATTTAATTTTCAATTTTTTTTTTTGAAAAATATGGATAGCTTTTAGAACGGTTATCTGTAGAACTGTTTTAATATTCTCTTACATAAGAGAACGGTTTTGTGGAAAACCGTTTTAAAAGGTATTTTAAAGCCTTTTAGGAGCGTTGCAACCGTTCTCTTAGCCTTTAAGCACCGTCGTCTAGAGAACTGTTCCACAACCGTTCTGCTTAGGTTTAGAGGACCCGTTCTGAAATCCTGTTTTTGACATAGTGTTAGGGCATGCCTTGTAAGTAAGAATGACTAAGGGGGGAATAATTAATGGGTAAATGATTAGTGGGGATTGATTATAGGGTCATAATTCCTTGGTTTGCAGGTTGGGTATACCGACAATGATAACTGGGTATAAAATCAATGGAGAGAAGAAGAAGAAAGGAGGAGTGAGAGGAGAGAGAAAAAAGAAGAGAAATTTGTTCGAAGAAGGGCAGAGAATAGGAGAAGAAAAATAGGAGAGAAAAAAAAAGACAAATTCTTGTGTGAAACAGACTCAATATATGAGACGGGCCCAATAAGACACAAGCCCATTAGATTATGTTTTGCTTATTTATTTAAAAAAAATCCCCATACTTCCCACCTCCTCAAACGTCTACTGGAAAATAACCTCTCTCACGTGCAATTCTCTTTTCTTATCATTAAAGTATGTTAATCATTGTTGAGATCATTATAATTCGCAAGTCCACATGGGATTCGAATACATATATCTTCCAATTGGATGGTGTTCTACCGATTGAGCTAATGGACTTCATACAATAATGCGGGGCATGGGTTTAAAATCACAAAAATTTTAACTGAAAATAAAAGCTACAGTGTGCGCATCGATGTCATGTATCCTGGTGAACTGTTGGATCCGCTTGAGCAGAGCAACAACTACTAGCTCCAACTCCCCAAAGAGGAGAAAGAGAAGGAGAGGAAGCTATAACCCAAAGGAGCGCACTTAACCTCATACTTACAAGTGTTACAACGCTTACGGTTGACCGCTTCTCGCACTATCTTACCTGCTGGTTCAAAATCAGTCAATCTTGTATGAGTCAAGGGCGACGACACAATCAAATAGAAGCAAATGTCACGCCCTCCAGCCCATCCATGAGTAAAGCAGCATGTCCCCGGGACGAAGAGGCCTGTCATTCGCACTTGGGGTGAGCATCGGCCCCGGACCGGACCGAGGACCGAGGCTCGGAAAATTTTGGACCGAGGACCGGACCGAATGGCCCTCGGTCCGGTACGGTCCCCTTCGAAAGGGTAGACCGAGGGAAAATTCCCCAAAAAGGTGGAACATAGGGTTTATGAGATTTGAGTGGTATTGAAAGATTAGAAGGAAATCTGAAAATAACTAACAAAGGTAAAAACTAAAACAGGAAAAAGAACTTCTTTTTGTATGAGTTTTCTGGTTTTTTTTATGAGGAACGATAAGACCAAAATTGACAGTCACGAAGGCTGAATCAATTAATAATAAAAGGGATAGATTGCAGTGCAAAACACACTCGAACACAGCCGCGGAGGCTGCGGTTTAAACCACGAAGGCTCGAGCCACGAAGGCTAAGTTGTTTGAGAGAAAATCTCCACATATTCATTCATCAAAAGTTGTCTGAAACCTTACAACTTGCACTTTATATATAGAGGCTTGGAAATGTATCTTAGCATTTGATTAACATCTAATCCTATGGCTCAAATAAGGAAAGGACAGCATAGCTGTCATTAAAACAAACAAAATGCCGAAATTAGCAAAAATAAAAAGAACTAAATTCCTATTGGATGACACAAGGCTCCTCCCTTGTCTTCTTCTTCATGTGAGTGTGGTGAGGTGTATGGTAGAAGGAGAGATGCTCAAATTCGTGCATATCCATAATGCAGGAACTAGCTGTTGTAAGAGATTTGGACCACAAGAGTGACAATGACAGGTGATGTCGTTTTCAGAGCCTTTATATCTCAGCCAAAAGCAGTCACATGTCTCATTTCTCACATTCATGAACTTAAGATGCTCCTTGGCCCATTTGACAACTTCAAAGAGGGAGTGACAACAGGTGAAAAGACAAAAATGCCCCTTTCACGCATTGAAGTGCATTTCCGGACATTACTGCAGTATTTTGCCATGCGCTGGTTCCGGATTGCACAGGCTATAACTCTATGCTCAGATATCCTTTGTGAACCCATAATATGTCAAATTAAACCTGTGGATATTAGCTTTAATATGAAAAAAGAATAAACCCAAAATTTTTCATGGTTTAGAATATATGAGCCTCTGAGTGACATCAGGTCAGTTCCATTTCTGCAGGTTTAGCATTCTAATGCCCTAGCTTTGAGCCTTCTAAAATATTGATTGTAGCTTCAACGGAGCCCTAAATGGTGTCATAAGAAAGTCTGAACAATGAACTTTACACCCATATAAGAACCATAGCCATAGTCATATATATCCAAGTGTATGAAGCTCCAAAGTCAGGTGAAAATCACTGAAACTGTCAACCTTTTCCAGAAATATGCAACATTAATAGTCTCATTTTAATGAGAACTTTTTGTGAATCTTTTGGATCAGATTGTTGGCACAAAAATGAAAGCCCTTACCCTATGCTCCCGCATCAGAGTTTCTGTTCACCTCTGATCCGCACCAACCATGTCAATGTCAACCTCCTTTCCCACGGAGATCTCAGACCGATAACAAATGTCAAACATCGTTTAATCATTTTATGGTACCCATGGGGTACCATTCTCCTCATACCCCCAGCCCATATATTCAATCCAGCCCAATGTAAAAGTTGGGGCAGTTTCACAAACCACTCCAACACAACCCAACCAAATTAAAAAAAAAATACAAAAAAAAAACACAATCTCACATTCTTTCTCGTCCCCTCTCCACCACCCTTGACATAGCTCATCTCCATCTCATCCCCGACGCCCGCCTACCCAACCACCTAACACCGTACTATAATACACCGGATTTTTGAGATTTACTTTTAGCGTCAGTCCTTATTTTTATACACTGAAGTCCAAATTTTATAAATAGTTTCGACAAAAAATAGTCAATTACTTATTGAGCTATTGGGTTTTATTATCCAATAGCCAAGATCAACAAAAGAAAACTCATTCATTTATTTGTTCAATGTTAAAAAAAACCCTTCATTTCCCTTTTGAGACCTAATTTCTCATTTTCCGTTCAATAGCCGTAGCCACCACCAGTTTTTCCATGTCCATTAAACCCATTATTCACATCACCATCGTTTTTAATAATCATTCATCATCATGAAGGGTGGGTTCAGCAGTCAGCCTCTATTCTAATTACGTACTATCACTAAATCGCCCTCCGTCGTTCGCAGTTTATTTTTGGGATTAAGTCTTAGATAGATTGTTAGGGGTTTCATTCGATTCTTATATTTTATAAGGTAACATTATTTCTACCATCTAGTTTCAGAATTATGTGGGTGCACAACCTTTTTTTAGGTTCTTGTGATTATATGCTATACGTTGCGCTTGTCGATTGGAGTATGTTAATTGTTCTTCTAAGTACTATCATATACAGTATACTATTGGTTTTGTTCAATAGTTAGTTAAGTGAGTCAGAGGGTTATTAGTGTGTTTGTACGTGGAAGTAAAAGATTGAGGAGTTGCTTTTTGGGATTTGTGTGGCCGCTAGCTAGTTAGTGGGTACGTAAGTGATCTTATTTGTTTTGGTTGATTATGGAGAACTTATGGGTTTAGGTTGATGAAATTAAGAATTAAGCGATATGATTATGATTTTGGTTACGTACTTTTTGGCTAGGAAATACATCCGAGATTGGAGGTGTTGATTTTGTACTACGTTATTACTAAGTTTAAGATTACAAGTCCTGATTATGATCAATTTGAGAGAATGACATACTTTTCGACTTCACTTGGCGTCTTGATCTATTAGTCTTCGTACTAAAAAGTAAGAGAGAATTCTACCTCCTAAAGTTTACTAAATGTTTTGTTATACTTTTGATCGAGACGATACTGTTTGAAATAATGTTTATATGTATTTCAAATAAGTCTTGAGAAAAAAAGTTTTGTTTGAGTTATAAAGTTTTATGAAGATTTCATGTTACAAGAATAAGAAAAGATCAGCGATGTTATTTAAAGAAAGATGAGTTTGACTCTAATGGGTCAGCCCGGGTATGAGGATTATTAATTAGGGAGACGTCCCTTATAGCTTCCAGGGGGATGAGTTGATCACATTTCCTGCCTCTTGATCCTCCTTATTGGGGCTAGCCCTCTAAGGGGTGCGCGCACTCGGGACACTTGGCCAGTTAATTGTTAGAGATACCTCTACCCCAGATTTGAGTTTTTGAGAAAAGTCTATATAATGTTATATAACTATTTTTGTTAAAGTAACACTATTTCTACCTCTTACAATTTTATGGTATACATCCTAATTGATTTGTGAGTGATTTGGTACTATGTCTTATTCGTTGATGTATTTTGTTGTGATTTATAGATAGAGTATATATTATTAACTACTATCTTATTCGTGCTATTTGATCGATTTGTTTGGGGTTTCTGGTTTGTGAATTGAAGTGAGCATGATACTAGAAAGTAGAATTTCAGTAGTAAAGCTTGATTTTGGCCTAAGCCAATCATCTTACGGGGATGAGTTCATTGACATTTAATGATGAGATTCATAAATGAGAAAAGGATTAGAGTTTGTATTATACTTAATTTGTCGATTCTTCCGTACTTGGTATGTAGGGGAGCGAGTAGCTTAGAGTAAGTTGCTTAGAGTTTACTCTAGGTGATGAGCAGGGTTCTTTGAACTGTTGACGGTATTATATTGAGATATCAATACGAGTTATGTTTCCTAAGAAAAGCACAGATTTGCAAAGAAAAGAAAGAGATTCAGAGTTTGATACTAAGAATTGAGATAGATGATTTGTCTTGCGGTTTAACCGCCAGTTCACTTGCCCCATTACTGAGACTTAGGATCAACGATGGGAGTGTGGTACTGAGATGGAAGAGATTATTATGAGTTTCGAGAAGGTCAACGATTATGAGAATTATGAAGATAGGAGTTATTTTTATTATAAGATTGTAGATTTTATATCGAGGAGATTAGTGGAGTAGGTTATGAGAATTAGCAGGTTAGTTCTGGGGGAGTGTTTTGCACTTCCTATTTGTTTTATTATGTGCCCCCGTATTATCCACATATTATAAAACGATGACTAGTATTATTATTCAGTTATATTTTTGGTAGAGTAGTATTGCTCAGCGAAATGCTGACGTGTTTCGTTCGAGCTACCTTGTCATGGGGGTAGGTCATTGTTTCGAGTTTTGTTTGCAGGTTTGAGTCGGGGGTACGACTGAAGAGTCAAGTTTAGTTTTTAACGCTTCCGGAGTTGTATTTTTATTGTATAAGAGATGTTTTGTATAGCTGTATCTCCGGCTTTGTATATTAGCTTGTAATATCTCCGAATTTTGGCACAGTTTTGTATAATAACATAAATGAGTTTTAAATTAGCCAAATTTGGGGGTGTTTGTAACAGCCCGATTTTCTAAGCTAGTTTTAAGACTTAATTAGCTGTATTGGCGGAAGCTTCATTAGCCTAAATCGGACCTGTTACCGCCGTATCTCCCCCAAAGGAAGATACAAGGCTCTCCAAAACATAAAACACTAATAACTCAGTTACAAACGATTATTATATTATACAAGTATATCAAAAACATTCAATCCGTTTACGAGCTACAACCTTTGACATACTAATACCAAAGTCTAATACGACCTGACTTCTACTAGACTTGGTGATTCGTCCTCTCCACTAGTATGTAACCCTATACTCGTATGCCTGCACATTTAACAAAAACACGACACTGCCCATTCAAATGAATTGAGTGGACAAGGGTAACTCAGCAAAAGTTGGTAAGTTCATCGTACTTACGACACACATAAAAGATTAGTGAGGTACACCTGCCCTCATTTGTCCGACATATAAAGGTCTTGAGACCGACGGCGATTTGGTAATTAACCAAACACATTATTCATATGCTAACCATTTATAGAATAACATGTCATGCGCAATACACATAACACGACTTTGGCAATACGACCATACACACCAATAAACACAACAAGACATTGTAAGGACTCGTACGACATAGCATGTATGTGGATCATAGATAAATAACAAAGATCACCATAACAGACAAGCTCATGTCACATTTGATTTCATATGCATCCTACTTGTCACGCATAACCCTCCGACAAGTACACTAGATCATACATCAAATCATGCTGGATTATAATACTAACACTTTCAATTAAGGCTACGTATATGAGTAGGAATATCATATTCCACCTCTAAGCACATCTCGAATTTAAACACATCATTCATAAAATTACATAACATATCATTCATAGTTCTATTTCAGAACTACACTATACGTTTCACATAGCACAATCATACTCAGAGGATAACTCAATACGATACATAACTTGCAATATACAATTTATAGTTTCGTGGCAATAGGTAAGGAAACGACGCGAGGGCGGCAAAGATCGCATTGCGGGCTCACTCGCTTGTTGGGGAACGTCTCTCCCTCATTTACTCGGGCCTTAACAGTCATTAGTGTGCACACCTCTTGGAGGTCCTTACCAAATTCGAGGTAATCTCTCCTAAGGCGACAATCAATATTACCCATCAGGGTCATTTCAATCCCGTAACCCAAATTCGAGGTTACGACTTTCTGTCATACGTTCATAACCTCATGGTACTCCCCCATCAAACCACTGAGGCTCCTTAACCAAATTGCCATCTAACTTACACATACGATGATTAGTCCATCAACCATCAATTAATTAATAAGAAATCAAACAACATGTGATTAGTCCGTCAATGACCAGCCACAATACATTTACATCAGGTGATTAGTTTGTCAATCACCAGTTACAATTCATTTACATCGGGTAATTAGTTCATCAATCACCTCTTACTATACAATTCATTTAGACAGGCGATTAGTTCATTAATCACCACTCACAAACACTTTCACATATACGTCTATACTCATGTACATGTACGATGCATGTGTACTCACTCAATTGTAATAGGTTATAACAATTTCACAATTACTACACCAACTGAGATGTATAACTTCACGTTCATATAAGTTTACATTTAAACACAAACCACGTTCACATCTCAAAGACATCGAATACTTTTACACTATCAACTGATGATGCACACCGTATGCATAACAATGTTCTAATCACCCTCAAAGGGTACTATTCACATAAAACATGACTCGACTCGTCATATACCACTCACAAGTACTAACAAGAGGCATATGAGTCATCCCATCACTCGTATCAATCATACACGTTCATGGAACAAGGTAAGTATGAACTTACTCATGCACTAGTCACCAAAGAGATACATCGGGTACTTAATCGTGTTTCTATACGCCGTAACATGATAAAACTCAACAATTATCATTCACACATAATCATAACATCAAATATTAGCAATAAACTTATTAATATTGCTCACAACAAGTGTAGGACATGGTAAGTATGAACTTACGCTCTTAGCTATCTCGAACGGCTCCATACCGCGAACCAAGCATCCAAAACCTCGATGAATTGGCCTCCAACGAACCATATAATCATGGGACATAAAATGACTATACATCAGTATTTAACTCACCAAAATTCTCTGAAAGAAACCGAGTATAACTTGTCCAAATCGAATATAACAATAGGCTGTACCTTCTTCATGTTTCAGAACACATGACTGGTGTTTAGATGCTCATTTAGGCATGAATCCCTTATAATTTAGAAAACAAACCAACTGTAACTTGTAACACTGCCTCTTAGGAGTATTTCAACACATCAAACGTCAACTTTCATTAACTATTCAAGAATGTATAGCCCAAATACCACAGCTGCTCCAAAACAGAGTATCAAATGCGCAACCAACTTCTAGGAACTATAAGATGATCATAAAGACAGGTTTGCAAGCGTTAAAAAAGCCTAACATCAAGATCTTGAAATTTAAGTTCAACTTAGGGTTTTGTTTCTATTAAATATGTGAATAAATGAGACTGTTATGATCAAATTACGAAGACCCTATGTTCATGATACCAGCAGGCAGAGCAACGAAACAAGGGTTTACTTTAGAATATGATTTGGGCAACTAAATTACAATGGAAATGAAATTAAACAATTGAGGATTCTTCCCAAAGATATCAGTAGTAAATCGAAACAATATTTAAGTAAAGATCTTACCAAACATAGGAGATATGACCAATATACACAAACTGGTCCAGAAACGAGTTCAGAAAGACACCTGAACTTATAGAGCTAATAACGCAATCATATTGAAGAAATTTGGGCTTGACGTCTTTTGTGAAATTGTAAAGGAAAAAAATTGGTACAAGTTAAGGTTTTTTTTTCACCCTAAAAGAATTCGACATGAAGGAGATATTGAGTTTATAAGATGACGTTGCTGACTGAAATTCTGCGTGGAACCAAGCAGTTGCGTGTGGAGCTCCTAAGGCACGTATGCTGAGCTACTTGCTTGCTATTTGGGGTCCAATTAGGTACCAACATAAGGTATGATCATCTAGGAGTTAGTTTGTAATCTCGGCACCTCGTTTTCACGAAACAAGATCGATTTTTAGTCCCGACACTACACACAAACTTCTAAAATTGTGTAGATTGAGATTGTGTAAGTTGAGAATAAACTTATAGTTTGTGCCATTTGACTACATATTTACCAAGGAAGGTTCCTCATTTGATACAATGGAACAATCACAATTTTGTTCCGGGTTTACGTTAAGAGATTACTTAGCGACTAAGAAAACGTTTCTTCACGATTAAGAAAGCTATCGAAACGACAATAGATTGAGAATGTAACGGAACATTCCTTTAGTAATAACTCCTCAATAAACTTAATGGTATCATCTAATTCCACAACCGAGATCTCTAATTGGAGATTAGGAGAGTGATTAAGCTAATCAAAGTGATTAAGGAATCAGCTATTACAGTGTTACACGTACAAACCACCACTATCCTTATCGGTTTTGAACCCTCTAACCCAACCCCCATCCCACGACATCCCTATTACTCTCCTCCTCCGCCATTTTCTGAGTTTCTTTTCCTTCTCTCTCCATGCTTTTATCCTTCCTCCGACAACAATCAACATTCTTGGGCCTGGGTGGTTTTGCGACCGATGGACCGCTGTTTTGAGGTGCGGCTGGCATGGATTTGTTGGGGAAGAGTGTGGAAAAGAGAAGGCTCAAAATGAGATAAAATTGGTTGTGGGGGAGGAAGGAGGCGATTGAGGGGGATGGTAATGTGCTAGATCTACCCGTCGACCTGCCGCCATAACATTGGTGGTGCTCGAAGGTTGTCATGTGAAGGCTGATGTTGGTGGCCGGAGGCGCCTAAGGTGGTCGGGTGGTGGTTTCGGGGACGAGAGGAGAGAGAAGGGATAGTAATTCAATTTACCAAAAAAGAAATCATTATAACACACAAGCAAAACACATAAAAGAAATCATTATAACACACAAGCAAAACACATAAACTGGTCATTATATCACATAAACCGGTCATTATATCACATAAAATTGGTCATTATATCACAAAAGCCGATAATTAGGTCATTATATCACAAAAGCTGATCATTATAACCCAAAATTTGATCATGTATAACAATAACTGATCATTATAACATATAAGTTGATCATTATGTCATATAAATTGGATCATTATAACCCAAAATTTGATCATTCATGACAAAAACAATTCATTCCAAAATAAAAACCATTCATTTAAAAACAAAAACCATTCATTCCACAACAATTGTCATTCATTTCAGGACAAAAACCATTTATTCCTGAACAAAACCCGTTCATTTTAGGGCTTTTGGTCGAACCACACTTATTAACACTAGAATTTTGTCAGACCACACCTATTATAATTTTTTTTTGTCTAACCACACCTAATAAAATCATTTTACTTGTTAGACTACACCTTATATTAACTTTCGCCTTTCATCCATCCACTGCTGCCACTTACCCACCCACTGCCGCCGCTAGCCTTCGCCCCTAACCACCTATTGCTGCCGCTAGCCACCCCACTACCACCACCACAAATTCCCCCCCCCCCCCCCCCCCCCAAAATTTGATTTTCTTGTCCAAAATTTTCCCCAAAATCGATTTTTTCGTATGTAGGGAGAAGAAAATCGAATTTGAGGGGAAAAACTTCGTGGTGGTGGTAGTGGGGAGGCTAGCGGCAGCAATATGTGACTAGGAGCAGTGGCTAGCGGCGGCAGTGGGTGGGTTAGTGGCGGCAGTAGATGGATGAAAGGCGGACTTTAATATAAGTTGTAGTCTAACAGAGAAAATGATTTTATTAGGTGTGTTTGGACAAAAATAATTAATAGGTATGGTCTGACAAAATTTTAGTTTTAAGAGGTGTGGTTTGACCAAAAATCCTTTATTTTATGACAAAAATAATTCATTCCACAACAAAAACCATTCATTTCAAAACAAAAGTCATTCATTTTAAAACAAAAGTCATTCATTTCAAAACCATGTATATTAGAAGAAAACCCCTTCAATCCCAAAAAAAAAACATTCATTTAAAGACAAAAATCATTCATTTCAGGACAAAAGCTTTTCATCCTAAAACAAAAGTCATTCATTTCAGGACAAAAAGCTTTCATTCCAGAACAAAAATAATTCATTTCAGGACAAAAACGGGTCATGTTAGAACAAAAACCATGTATTTCAGGAGAAACCCCCTTCATTCTAAAACAAAAATCCTTCATTTCATAACAAAAATAATTCATTATGGAACAAAAACCATACATTTCAGGGCAAAACCATTGATTTCAAAATAGAAACAGTAACAATTCATTTTAGGACAAAATGCATTCATTTCAAAACAAAAATCTTTCATTCCAGAACAAAAACAATTCATTCCAGAACTTAAAATATTCATTTGAGAACAAAAAAAATTCATTGTAAAACTAAAACCATTCATTTCAAAATAAAAATCATTCATTTCAAGACAAAAACAATTAATGTTTATAGCATTCATAACAAAGAAACATATTGGGCATTTTATCGATTGTTTATAGCACTGGGTAGAGTTTGTGTTGTATAACTAATTATGTTTTGTAATTATTTATTTATGTTTTTAATGAACTGTGTTTGTAAAATCTTTTATTTTTTTAACAGTTCATTTTTGTTCTATAAAGAAATGGAGGAGAGATAAACGATGGCGTCGATGGTGGGGCGTTGGACATCTAGCCGATTTAGATAGCTTGAGCAGTGGGCGGTGGTGTAGTGGCGGAGTTGGATTTGGTCATGAATGGTGAATGGGGGGAGAGAGAGAAAATGGAGGTTGGGTTTTATTTTAAAACATAATCAGATCATTGCAAATATTTGTTTTTATTCTAAATTCTTTGGTTTTTTTAAATGATTCGTTTTGTTATAAAATGATCCATTTTTTCAAAATAGAAACCATTCATCCTAGAACAGTAACCATTCATTTCAAACAATAATCATTCATTTGAGGACAATAAGCATTCATTACAAAATTCATTTCAGAACAAGACTCATTCATTTAAGAACAAAAACCTTTCACTCAAACAAAAACCTTTCATTCCATGATAAAAACTATTCATTTTAGAATATAAACCATTCATTTCATTGGTCACTTTATCGATCGTTTATAGCACTAGGTAGAGTTTGAGGTGTATATCTAATTATGTTATGTAATTATTTGTTAATGATCCGCATTTTTTTATTATGGCTTTCAATGAACTATTTTTGTCAAGATCTTTTATTTTTTTAACGGTTTGTTTATGTTTTATAAAGACCCGTTTATGTTCTATAATGATTCGATAATATTTTGTAATGTCGAATTTATGTTCTATAATAATCTTTTTTTTTTTGTATAATTTTTGTATTGCAATGAAGTGTTCAATTTCTTTTGCAATTGAACCAAAATTTTAATTTTTAATTACCATTTTAACACCAACATTGATCATTATCGAATAATCAATATTAATGATATTTTTCTTTCTCCTGCCATTTCCTTTCCGGTCTACGGTCGACCCATCACCGACATCTCCATCTATTGGTACCAGCCATCACCTTTCACCGCCATAGAGCACCTCTCACCACCAGAAACGCTTTCTTCCGGCGACCCCCACCCGTTTACCCCTACGCCACCACCTCCATGTTCTTCCTTCATTATTCTCTCTCCTAACACTTTTATTTCTTTCGATTTGTAACTTCAGCGCCCCTACGCCGAATCCGCCGCTGCCCTCATCTCTTCGCTGCCCACTTTTGACCGCCAGTGCCACTCCCTTCTTCTGCTGTCGCCGGAAAGAGATAGAACGTGAGGAGAGAGGAAATGGGGGAGAAAGGGTAGATGCACTAGTGGACGGGGAAGGGGAACTCGGGTGGGTGGACGATTGGGTGTCGCTTGTGGTGCTAGTAGTTGGGTTGGTTGTGGTCGGGGTGGGGAACTTGGGTGGGTGGGGAAAGGGGAGTGGGCAGGGGAAAGAAATGGGGTTTGGATTCATTTTAGTTTTATTTTGTTTAAGGTTTTTTTGCTAAGCACCACCTTTTAAGTTTCTGATTTTGACAGACACCACCTTTTAAGTTCAAAAATCTCAAACACCACCTTTTAAGACTATTTTCTTTGACAGACACCACCAAAATAAAGTCCGGCCATATTTTTGGTTGACTCCGGCATTGACTTACTCTCCGATTATTTTCCGTTGTTTTTTTCTTCTTCTCTTAAGCTCGATAATCCCCCCCTATTAATTATTTCACTCTATTCCTTTTTCCCTATCATATCAAGAATCTCTCTTATCTCTCCCCTCACCTCTAATGGAGTTTTGGATTCGATAATTGTATGCAACATGCACCCTAATCATTGTCAAAGCTATGAACAACACCATTTTATCCTTTTTCCAACTTTCAAACTTTGCTTTCACTCAATTTCACCTTTAATTCATCGACTGCATCTAACAATGGGTCAATAGCACAATTATGCACTCTTCAGTTCTCTTCCTCTTATCAATAAGAGAATGGATCATATCTCTTTGCTATTCAATCCAATCATGTCCCTAACACACGGAAAGCATATGAGACTAATGATGATAATAAAGCAAGAAATCTAAGCAATGGTTGAGTAGAGAGAGTAAGGATGAAGAAGAGTGAAAGAATATCGGGCTCAAAAGAAGAAAGAAGAAAAGATCGGGTGAGTCAACGATGGGGTCAAGAGAAAATGTGACCGGAATTGTTTTTGGTGGTGTCTGTCAAAGAAAATAGTCTTAAAATGTGGTGTTTGGGATTTTTGAATTTAAAAGGTGGTGTCTGTCAAAATCGGAAACTTAAAAGGTGGTGTCTGGCAAAAAACCCTTTGTTTAAAGTTAATTATGTAAAGAAATCAGTTTTGGGCCTTTGGGGTGCTGCGCGGACTGGGCTTTCTAACTTAATGACTGGATTTTACTCATATTGAGGCCCGGGGGTACCATTTGTACCCATGGGGTACGATAGTATTTGCGAGCTTTATATATCATATCATATATAAATACAATCGCGGTAGATTTAGAAGCATTTTAGGCCATCCACATCAAATTTAACATCAGCGCCATGTCATTGCTGATGTCAACATGTAACAATTTAGGAAAGATAAACTCCACAATAACTAACGGATTCCATAATTAAAAAATTCTGTCGGAATCATATATAGCTATAAGAAGAAAAAAATACCGAGATAATTGTATTCGTACTCATAAAATGTGAAAAAATCCAAAGTATCAGAAAATATCCCCATATTAACCGAAATTTGTGAGGAAAGTTATCAAATCTTTCAAATTAATGAAACAAATAATATCAATTACCATAAACAAAAAGAAAATCTGCAGTAACTATGACACTTTCCATAGCTAATTTAATCTAAGATAAAATATAATTACACAAAATATAATTTAAGAAACTGTGTCAAATCATACTGAAATTATAATACTAAAATGGCAAAATCTTTTCAATTTTTTGAAAAAAAAAAAGAAAAAAAATGTTACCGTGAATATTAGAATTTATATAAAAAAATCCATATATCCATGAACAAATTACCAATAATAACAAGCAGCATATTTTTCGCAAAGATTCTAGGGTTATACCAATTTCACACTTTACCCTACCAATATAAAAGGACAACAACAAACAAAATTTTTATTGTAGCAAAGATTGTATCATCCTTATTATTACTTCAATTTTCTTCTCTCATGCACTCTCAACCTAACTGATCCTTTAAGGACGTGCCTTTTATTTTGTTCATATCTTTTTTATTTGATTCTGATATAATTCTAGCCATCTGTAACTTTGTAATTAGATTAATTGAAGGTCGTTGTTTTTTTTAGCATCATTTGATCCATGGAAATGAAATCAATGTATTTGTGTTCAATCCTCATGACTTATAAGTTGTATTGTTTAATTGTGTGCATTCCTACTTCTACAAACTTTTCATGTTCATTAGTTTAATACTACATGTTCATCACAAAATCAATGTTCGTAAATTACATTAGATTACTTATCCATTTCTTATATGTTTTTTCTATGTGAGGGATTTGGTTCTTATTCATCCTCAAAGGGGAAAAAGAAGAACGATCTTACAAATGGACACCGCTAGCTATGCCAAATCAAGCAACTCACTAATTTCCTCCTATAATTTCCTCTATATTACAATTTCTTTTCATATAGTAAATCCTAGCACAAACTATGAATTTAACGTGCCTTACAATCCAATCAGCCATGTGCTCTTGTTCTCCAAAAACCCTACTATTTCTCTCTTGCCAAATGTTGTAAATAGTAGTGACAAGCCTACATACTGCCCAATCATACTTCCAATGCCTCTTATTTTTCCTCTCCCTGTACCATTGCATAACTCTCTGCAAGTCATAGAATCTTTGATTCATGCCAATCCATCTCCTGACTCTTCCAATATCCCTACAGAGAAGTGACAGTTGAAAAACAAATGCATGTGCGATTCAACAGCTTTCTTGCACAAACAACATCGATTGGCCAGCATGAAGCCTCTCCTTGACATGTTATCAACTGTAGCCAACTTATTTTTATAGCAAGAGCAGCTATGAAGCTGTGCTTAGGCAGGTTAGTGCTTTTCCAAATGACTTTGTGCCATTTTCCCTCAGCAAATTTCATTCTGAAATGGTTATATGCAGCTTGAGTATTGAATTTCCCCTTCTTAGTCCAACTAGAAAGCAGCTTGTCTATAGTCCCTGCTCCCTCAAGACTATCCTTAATCTCATTCTTCACCTTAACTATGCTCTTCCAGTTTTCTGAATCCGAATCTCTATAAGTGATATCCTGCAGTGAGCAATGACTTAACTTGTAGGCTTGAATCCATCTTTCCCAGATGCCCTCTTTCTTTTCATGTAGTCGCCAAAGCCATCTACTGAGGAGAGATTTATTCCAGGACAATACTTCTTTGATATTCATACCACCTTCAGTTCTAGGAGAACAAATGCTCATCCAGCTTTTATATTGCATTTTCTTTTGATCTGGACCAATATTCCACACAAATTCCTTACAGATTTTGTGAATTCTCTTAACAATGCCCTTAGGATTAAGAACACTATTGCACCAGAAGTTTTCCACCCCAAAGATTACTAAGTTGATAAGTTGGCACTTCCCAGCATAAGATAATGTGAGGACAGTCCAGTGTTTGACTGAATTTTGGATCTCCATTAAAAGCTGAGAGTACATATCAGCCTGCAATCTAGCTGAGTGCAGGGGTATACCTAAGCATTTAAAAGGAAATAATCCCTCAGAAAACCCTGTATGTGCTACAATACTCTGCTTCACCTCATCTCCAACTCCCCCAAAATAAACGTCAGTCTTGGAATTGTTGGCTTTTAACCCAGAAATGTCAGGAAAAGTATTCAAACATCTCGTAGCTGATGCCATAGAGGGGAAGTCACCTCTGACAAATATCATAAGATCATCTGCGAAGGTCAGATGATTAAGGTTTATTCTGGCACATTTAATGTCATAAGAGAACTGGGCTTGCTGTTTCATTTTCCTCAGATATCTTGACAAGATTTCCATGCTGAGCACAAAAATGTAAGCAGATAGAGGGTCTCCTTGTCTTATGCCACTCTTACCTTGAAAAAACCCCTCATAAACTCCATTAGTTTTAATGGAGAACCAAGTTGTAGTTATGCATTTGCAAATCCAATCCACAAACTTATTAGGGAATTTCAAGGCAATAAGCATATGCCTAATGAAATTCCGATTTAGAGAGTCAAAGGCCTTCCTTATGTCCACCTTAATGAGGCACCTAGGGGACACATTCTTCTGAGTATAGCCTTTAACTAGAGTTTGAGAGAGCACCATATTGTCAAACATGTTCCTCCCAGCGGCAAAAGCTTTTGAGCCTGTTAGCAAGAATTTTGCTAATAATCTTATAGATAGTAGAACAGCAAGCTATGGGTCTATAGTCAGTGACAGCTTCAACATTGCTCTTCTTGGGAATCAATGTGATCATTGGGGCATTGAGCTTACTTGGCATGTGAAGACTATCAAAGAACTCCTTGACAACATTAAACAAGTCTATCTTTACCATTTCCCAGGATCCTTGAAAAAACCCCACATTGAACCCATCTTGCCCTGGACTTTTATCAGGATGGATACTAAAGAGAGCATCCTTCATTTCCTCAAGAGTTACAGCTTTAACCAACTGTCCATATAGATCCGCAGTGATACAAGGCCCTTTCCTGATGAAATCCATATGAAGCTCACTAATCGGAGACTCGTTACCAAGAAGATTCTTAGGGAAGTTGATAAAAGCAGCAGCAATGTCCTTGGGAGTATTCCACTCTTCCCCATTTTCATCAGTGACTTTGACAATAATGTTCTGATGTTTCATCTCTGCTATTTTGGCATAGAAATATTTAGTACTGCTATCAGCCATTTGGATATTAGTGATCTTGGCTCTTTGACAAAGCATGCTAATCTCAGCTTTTTTTCAATTTACAGTACATCTCCTTAGCTTCATCCACTTCAGCCTGGAGGATAGAGTTTCTAGTATCCTGAAGTAAAGCTTCCTGAACCTCCTCTAGTCTTGCTTTGCAGCCATTCACCCTCTTTATAAGGCTTGAGAAGGCTTTCTTATTCAACTGAGTAAAGGAGTTTTTTGTTTTCTTCATTTTTTCAAAAATTCTATCCAGAGGCCTCCCCAAGCAACCTTTCCTCCAAGCATTGCTGACAGTAACCTCATACTCTTTGTGATCCTTCCAACAATTCAGAAATATGAACATTTTCCTTATCTGAGGGGCTTCCATAATGGTGACTAAGATTGGTGAGTGATCAGACACCCCTTGTGGTAAGAATTCAGCTATTGAGTTTGCAAATTGGTTAATCCAGGGTTGATTGACCAGAGCTCAATCTAATTTAGCCCAAATTCTATCTGGAGCTTCCTGATTATTAGTCCAAGTTAGCTCACAACCCCTACTCTTCAGATGAGTCAAATTGCAATCCGCCAAACAGCCATTAAATTCCTCCATGTCAGTCCTAGATGACTGATTACCTCATTTCCTCTCAAGACTTATCATGACCACATTAAAGTCCCCCAAAACTGTAATATCCCGAAATTTTAAATCATTTTATATTAATATTTTAGGTTTATTAATTAGATTATTGTAATGAAAAATATTTCAATTATTAATTGTGAGTCGTTTTTCCTAAATGAGTTCGAGAATGAGTTTTAGAATTGGATTTCTATTTGGATCGTCCCTAACTAAAATAAACTACACTAGCCCACACCACTGGCCCAAACACCAAGTCATACCCTAACCCAACCCAAAAAAAAAAATCAGAAAAGGAAAAAGAAAAGAAAAAAAAAACAAAGCCCTCTTCTTCTCTCTCCTATATCACGACACACTCCAAACCCCTTCCTTCTAATAAAACATCCCCCTTTTTTCCCCTGTCTTCCCTTTCACGCCAACAACACACGCCTCGTCTTCGCCGCCAGCTCGAAATTTCGACGCCCACACTTGCGTCCTCCAGTCTCCGGCTATCCGGTCACGTCGCCGCCTCTCTTCCCTCCTCACTTTGCCGCGAGTATCGTCTCCTCTTCCTCTGTTTTCCCAATTTTCGTTATTCTTCCAAAACGTATTCAATAAGTCGTTTTTCTTGCTTAAAATCATGTTTAATTGATAGTAATAGATGTTATACTTAGTGGGTAATTGATTTGAGTTAGTTCTATACACAAAGAATTGATCTTGATGCTTGTTTTGAATTAATTATCACTAATTACGAAATCGGGGTTAATTAGCTTAATTATTCCTTTTGTATCAATTAATTTCGAAGGTTATTGATTGAGGACGATTATAATATGTGAATATAGGTTGTTAATCTAATTGGGTAACAATTAAAGCTAGAATTGTTCATCTTCTGTATAAATTGTTGTTAGTCTTAATGGTGAAATTTAGTTTTAATTTGTTTGATTAGATCAAGTATATCACTAATTAGGTTTTGTGAAATCTGGATATTTATAAATTTATTTTTCTGATTTTACTAATTTATTCTATTATTTTCGGATTTATGGGATTTTTGTATTAAAATATTGTTTTTGAGAAATAAAACATAGAATAAATTGGTATAATAATTTGTAATTAAATTATAATAATCAAGGGTTGATTTTTGTGAGTTAGAATCTGTTTTAGAACTAATTTTAAGCCTTTGGGAATTTTTATAATAATTTGGATGTTATTTGAGTAATATTGGATAATTAATGAAATAGAATTATAATTATTGGATAATTGGTAATTGTTGGTTTGAATTTGGTATGGCCATGTTCATACATTGCACATAGGATCATTGTAACATATAGATATATACTTGGTTGGTTGGTTGAGAAAGATTGAGTTTTAATTTGGGAATGTCGTTTGTGTAATTGTAGAGTCTTAGTTCGTAGACGAGGAGTATTAGTGATTGTTGTGCTATTGAGTTTTCCGTTTGCTTAAAAAGGTAAGCTAGCATGCTCAACCTTTCTTAAACTTGTAGAAACCTTCCAAACTTATGTGCAAGATGTGAATGGTGTGATTGAATGAGAACGTAGGTAGTATCATGATAGGTGGAGAACGATTCAATTTATATAATTTTATTATCATGATTGGTTGGAATTATTGTATTGATATTGGTATATGGTTTGGCTTGTGATATAAATGTAATTTTGAAAGCTAAGGTTCAATGTATATTGAGATGGTTGATTTGGTTTGGTTGTGGGCGCATAGCCAGTTTATATTATGATGTTGGTTCGATATCGTTTTATATGATTTGTGATCATCAATTCTCTCAATAAGATACTGGTTACTTAGACGGAGCAAAAGAACTCTTATTTATTCGTTTGAGCCAAAAGAGCTCCTATTTATTCGTTTGAGCCAAAAGAGCTCCTATTTATTCGTTTGAGCCAAAAGAGCTCCTATTTATTTGCTTGAGTCAAAAGAGCTCCTATTTATTTGTTTGAGTCGCATCGACTCCTATTAATTTCCCCACCGCATCGGTTTTTAAGAGGGTTAGGCTCTAGTCTACTCTACTTGGGTTAAAAACACTCAGTAGGGGGTGTGCACACTTAAGGTCTAGTGGTCTTGGATTATGGATTATGGATTATGGTTGATAGGATGAATTGGCAAAAGATTCAGTTCATTACTAAATAATAAGGATTATGGATTATGGATTATGGATTGTGGATTATGAATTGTGGATTATGACTTCTTATTTATTGTTGATCTCTGATTGGTTGAGTTATGGATTGTGGATTAAGGATTATGACTTACAACTTCTTACTCGTGATCATATTATTGTTCGATACGTGTTGTTGAATGTTTCTTATACAATTGATAAGTGATGAATTGAGTGATAGGATGTGGAATATGAATTTGGTTTGATGGTTTGGAATTGTTATTAGATGATTATATGTTATTATGTGCTAAGTGTGTTTTCGAAAATAAAACTAAAAACGTTTTCAAAATCCAGGTAAGGGTTTTGGGTTTTAAACATGTTGAGGTGTTAGCTTACTCAATTTTCTGACTTTTTCAACTGTGGTTTTTGTGCTTTAAATCCACCACAGGTTTGGAATGATTTATGCATGCGGGAGCGACGACTCATTAGACAGTAGATGGATTTAATAAATTAGACTTTCGTTTATTAGACAATCTATTGAACTTAGACTATTTCATACTTAAATTTCAGACTTTGGACTATTGTAATTTTAAGTATTGGATGTAATAGACTATTTTAGACCATTAAACTCTTATACCGTGGCTTTTGAAATCTCCTTGCATTCGGGTCTTCGACTCGAGTGCGGAGTGACACCTCTGAATTTCCTTATTTGTGTTTTGGTACTCAATAAAATGTTTTTTTTTTTTAAAAAAAAGGAAAGGAAATTTGGGGGTGTTACAAAAACAATCCAAGGAGTGTTACCATCTGCCCAATTCCTCAAATCAGCCTATAGATCTTTCCTATCATTAGAATCATTACTTGCATAAATCATAGTGACTAGTATGTCCTTCTTGGAGCTAATATGACAAACTTTACAGTGCATAGCTTGACTAGTGATAGTGATGATATCCACCTTTACACTTGAATTCCAAACAAGCCAAATTCTTCCATTATAATGTGCAATGTGATTAGTACTAACATTATAGTTGTTGAATGATCTCTTAACAATAATGTTAACCTTATTGCTCTCAACTCTAGATTCCAATAGCCCAAGCATACTCATTTTGTGCTTCAACAAGAAGCTCAGCTTCCTGTTGTTTGAGGACTTCGTTGAGTCCCCTAGTATTCCAAGCTCCAACTAACATGATAAAGGTGGTGGCCCTGGATTGACCCCCTCCCCTAAAAAATGCTTTAACCCCTTACTGGCATTTCCTTCCCCTTCCTCCATCACAGCTGAGAAACTATTGCTCAAGATTGTTGGATTAACTTTGTCTCCTGCTTTCTGACATGTTCGTTTCAAACTTGTCTGTTTCTTGTATCCCATTTCATCCACCCCCATCTCAGCTGGTGACATTGGTAGTGTGAAATGTTCATGGCATTCCTCCATCACAACCTGATCCTTCTCCTTTTCAGGCCTTTTTTCCATCCTGATTTCTGCTATCAGCTCCTGGTGCACTACCTTAGGCTCAACTGGCTTAGCTTTTGGTTTATACACCATGCTAGGTTTGGCTACAGGTTTATGCTTATTTAGCTTGTAGTGCTGGGTTGATGTCTTAACTTGCTGCAGGTTTGGTAGCCATTCATACTCAACCCTTTGACGGATTTGTCTACTGTGAGGAGTATTGATTATCACATTTACCGGTAACTCCTTTGAGACATCCACTTCCACCAAGATTCGAGCAAAAGTGAGTCTCGCCTGACTAGTCGTAGTATTATCAACATACATAGGCTTTCCAATCCTACTCCCTATCTTACTCAGAGCATTATCACTCCATAGTCATTGGTCTAGGTCTGTAAACAACACCCAAACAGGCACAACAGACATGCAATCCAATTCCTGAGAGATACTTGGTGACCAAGGTTTCAAAATCAAGGGATTTTCCCCCATCTTCCAAGGTCCACCCTTAAGGATGTCATTCATTGTATTTTCCGAGTTAAACGTAAATGTAAACCACCCTCTCTTAAAATATCTGACCACGGGTTCTGCAAATTCATTCCAAGCTTTCTTAATGTAAGTTGTCATGTCATTCACCTTCGGCTTCGCGCCAATAACATTCCCTATTAAAGTGAACTTCCATTTCTCTAATTCCTCTGCAATGTCATCCTCATCAATAGTGATTTCCTCATTTTTCCCAATAAATTCATCAAAGAAAAGGCTCATCCCCACTTTAGGTTTCCCTGCCACAACAGTGTTCCAATTTTTCCTGATTTCAGGGTTCAAGTCCCCTGAATTTTCCCCTTCATCCACATTTATATCCTTAGAGCTAGGTTTTTCGGCTGATTTAGAGTTAGAAATCCTTTTACATGCCTTACTTATTGCAGAATTGATCAGATCATTGAGAGTTACAAGACCTCAACATTCTCTTCAAGCTGGGTATTTGTTTTCTCCTGCAATATAGCTCCATCTTCCCCAATATTAGTATCATTAGTTTCATCTTGCACTTCCTCTTCTTCCTGTGTAATTTGTTTCTTAGGCTGACCTCTCTTCTTCGCCTTCTTTCCCTTCCGCCATGAGGCTTAGTTTTGTGTTTTTCCGTACAATTTTCTAAGAGGAGAAGCTCTCCTTATTCATGACTTTTAATTCCAAATATCGAGCCCATGTAATTTCTTATATGTTCATTATTTGATTACCCTAAAAAATTAGCTGCACAAAAGCGAACATTTCAAAGGTTTAGGCAAGAAAATCTCCGTGATTATATTGAGCAACAAATTTTAAGAATATAATTTCCATAAAATATGTAACATAAGGTATTATCTTAAAATAAAATCAATGGAAATGATAATATAATCTGAACAAATTAAAAAGATCCTAAAAGATATCAATCTATGCTTCTACAATATTCCAAGATATCATATATTGGATAAATCAAAAAGTTCCCAAAATAAATACTATAAAGTTGAAAATTTGGGAAAAGAAACAATTTCCCACGCCAATAAAAACTGATTTTAAGGTTATAAAATATGAATAATATACTGTAATTTCACGTTAAGGCAATAAAATCTGAATAATATATAGCTAGAAAAGGAAAAAATAATTTCCTACGGCAATAAAATCTGATTTTATGGTTATAAAATATGATTAATATACTGCAATTTCACGTTAAGGCAATAAAATCTAAACAATATATTGCTAGAAAAGGAAAAAACAATTTCTAAGTTTCTTTATTACACTGGGTAAATTAGAATATTCCAACCTATCATACACGGGATAGATCAGATAAAATCTACTTAAAAGTAGGAAATCACACTTAATTGCATGTATTCACACATGTAAAATAATATTCTATTTTATAAATTACAAATGAAGTGACATTTCTTCAATTAACATTCGATGATATTACGCAGAATAGTAAAGGAAACCGCTCTCCATATTTAACCATCTCTAATAGACGAACATTATAAAAGGTAATACGAAATATTCCAACCTATTATACTCCTGGATAAATCGAATAATTCCCAAATTCACAAATATACCATTCGTTTTATTAGAAAAAAAATACAATTGACATATTCTTTACAATCAATCATATATATCATTCCAAATTTTTCAACAAGAAAATCTCCGTGAATATATTGAGCAACGAATGTTAAAAATATAATTTGCATAAAAATGTGTAACAGAAGGTATTATCCTAAAATAAAATTAAAGGAAATGATAATATAACCTGTACGAATAAAAATTATCCTAAAAGATATTCATATTTGCTCCTGAAATATTCCAACATGTTATACGGGATAAATCAAAACGTTCCCAAATAAATACTATAAAGTCGAAAATTTACAATTATCTACGGTAATAAAATATCTTTTTTAAGGTTGTAAAATATGAATAATATATTGCAACTTTTTCCGTATTTTAAGGCTATAAAATTTAAACAATAAATTGCAATTTCCTAAGATTCCAATATTATTCACGAAACAGAATATTCCTTAATTTAAAAAAAAATACAAACATAGTTTTTTTCCCATGAAAATGGTGCTAAACAAGATAGTAATAAATTAGTGATATAATCAGTCAATTGAAAAGAAAAAAAAGTAGCAACTAATTGAAATCACATCCTTATAAAATCAAATCAAATCTTTTAATTTACGGAAATTATAGGGCCTGGGTATTCGGGAATAAGGTACAAAATAATTCGCAAATAAGTCCTATACATGTTGTTTAACTTAAAATCAACATGTACGGTAGATTAGACCCAAATGTACATGCATCGAAATGAGTTCGGGTCAATACGGATCAACGGTCATTTAAAGCGGGTTCATAACTAAAAATTTAAGTTACGGGAAATGAAAGCGCATCATGACCTAAAAAATATGTGTATCCAAACAGGGTCTGATGCGAGCCATGAATCTCAGGAAGGCTTAATTTCTAACTCAAATACGGGTCAATTGGTTTGGTCAATTTAAACCCAAAAGTATGTGCATCAAAACGGTTCGTGTTAATACAGTTTACGACTCATAAATAACGGGTTCAATACCATAAAATAACAGGGTCATAACCCGTAATGCCGGTTACGGGCCATAAAAGTAGGTTCAAGGCCCAAAAACCGAAAGATATTTTACACGTCAAAGATCATGTCTCCTATTTTTTTACAGTATAATACCAATTTTCATTCTTAACTTTTATCCACATTGCTTATATACAAATAAAATCTTATTACGACAGCCCGTACAATTTGTTTTAGGGGTTCAACTAATTTTATCTTATTTAGGAGTCAAGTTAGATAAAATATGGGGGTAAAATTGAATACACCCTCCGTCCCGTCTCAAACGTCCTATCCCCAAAATACCCCAGTGTTGAGAATGATATACACACTAATAGGTTTACAAAAGTTTTAAAAAAATTATACAGCTAATTTGATTAGAGTTTTCTCTAACTTGCTATCCAATTTTTGTAGAACTTTGATTAACCGAGTAGTGTGTATACCCTTGAGATCCATTTTTACATGGGGCAGCTGAGACGCCTGTAGAGGTCATGTATGGGTCCTAAATAGTGGTTTCATGATTTAGAAAACTCGAGGTCGAATTGGGTTGAGAAATTAAATTAGGTTTATTATGCTTTCACTTAAGCGGTCTAACTATGTTCAAACTAATGTTTTATCATATGCATTTATTAATTTGGTAACCCAAATAGTAGTATCACTTTCTCTTTGTCCTATTATGGCGGTCCTGTATTTTATTGTATAATTTTATTTTTCTCTTTATCTTTTTTATAGTTCAAGCCCAGATATACGTATTTTTTTCTCTAAAGATTATTAATAACATAATTATCAATTTGTCGAATCTCAAACATTTGTTTTTAAATGACTTTGTACACACCGTATAAATGGCAGCCCGTGCAATTTTTCACGGGTATTAAACTAGTATTTTATTAATAGGCGTGATATTGAGCTCTTATTAGGCCATCCACATAGGACGCTGATGTCAAATGAAAGCTTCCATAAATAGCTCTCGCATGCGTACGCACGAGACATGCACGCACACGCTAAAAAATACACATAATCATGGTACTAATATATTTTGTTCTATAAATAATAAATAACAAGATGCACATCCATTAATAAATGAGACTTTACCCTAAATATTGCAATCATATATTGCATAATATATCTAATTGCACTAAATTAGGACGAAAAACATGACATAATCCATCTGATATAAATAATTTAAGAAAGAATATGAGAAAGAATAATATTACATATAAATTCACCCTAAAAATAAACTCAATAAAAAAAGATCGAGTATAACTTAACCATGGTGTATGGGAAGCTTTCTCTTGCGACTGTATGGACAAACACAAGAAATATCATCGTTGCCATGGCGAAAAGAGGACGACTGTTGAAAGCAAAGACACCACCAGATCCGCCGTCTCAAGACGCAACTATTGGTACTGAAATTGAGATGAATAACAAAGAACCGGAAGTAGAAATAGAAACCCAGCTGGACGAAGAACCCAGATCACCGGTCTTCTTCCATGAGCTGGTTGGAAATGCATTGCAGAAGGCAAGTAAGTCACCAAACTCTAAAATTGTTAGCTCAAGGGTTGGTAGTGATGATATAGGAGGTAGAGACAATAACCCACCTGATAAGCCTGATGAACCTGCGAATTTGGATGCTAAAACTGCTAAATCATAGAGTAAGGTAGTTGGTAGTAAGCCTAAAATTGGTATGAGCTTGCACGCCCATGAGAATGTGAATCAATCGGATACAATAATCATTGAGGAGGATGATATTAGGGATGAAATTGAAAAATGGAAAAACACCTTAGTGGGAATTGTTTTGAGGGCAAAGCCTCAATTGAAAGAGATGAAGGAGTTTGTCATGAAGTTTTGGGGTAGTATTGCAGCATCGGATGTTCAATACTTCAAATGGGACTGGTTTGTGTTCAGATTTTTCTCTGAAACAAACATGAAAGCAGGGCCATGGAAGTTAGGTAGTAACTCTTTGATTCTCAAGAGGTGGTCGCCAAACTTCTCTCGGGAAATTGACTCATTGACCCATATTCCGGTCTGGATTCTATTCCCTGAATTAGATCCCTGGTACTGGACGGAAAAGGTGTTGAGTAAGATCGCGAGCAAAATAGGGAAGCCAATGTGTGCAGACTACACAACCACTCATAAAGAAAGACTCTCATTTGCCAGAGTTCTTATTGAGGTAGATGTATCACAAAAGCTTCCTGATTACATAACTTTGAGCACCCCATTTTCTGGAATAATGGAGCAAAAAGTTGAGTATGAATGGGTTCCATACCAAGGGTGCAAGAAATTGGGACACACAATACAGAAATGTAAACTCCAGAGGAAAGCCCAGGAGCAGGGGAAAATGGTTTATAAGCCGGTCATTAAGCCTATAGAAGCTGATGAAAAGGAGGATAGTAAGACTGAAAAACAGGAAGAGAAAATCAATGAGGTTCAGGCGCAAGTGATAGTGGAGGATCATGAGCACGAGAATTTAGCTTCTCCTGAGATTATGGAAGAGCTATGATTTCATAAGATTAGAGAACCAGATAAGAGGAAATCCAAATCAGTGGAACTAATTGTTCCCACAGCACTTAGGAACACTACAAGAAATTCTCCATTTAAAGACGGATTTTGTAATTCTGTCTCTAAGTATGTAATTCCGTCTCTAACTTAGAGACGGAAAAGTGATATTTTGTCTCAAATTTTCATCAGACGGATTTCACATTATCGTCTCTAATTAGAGACGAACCTAATTAATCGTCTCAAATTTGAAACGGACCTGCATTTTATCTCTAAATATATTCCGTCTCTGAATTTAGAGACGAAATCAAACTTCCGTATCTAATTCAGATATTTCTCTCTTTATTCTTTTATTATCCCCTTTCCTTACCCTGGAAAAAAAAAATCCCCTTTCCTCCCTCCTCCCTTCTCTCTTGTTCTTTTAGTACCACATTTCCTACGTCTTATCAGTCACTCTTTCTCTTTAAGTATCTTCTCCAATCTGCTAGCCCAACCTCGTCTCCATCACTTCAGGTTCATCTCCGTCGATCCAGATCTCTTTTTCTGTCAATTTTCAATAAATCCCCCCCTTTTCTCTCTTCTCCGTTTCTGGTCTGAGATCTGCCATGACAACGAGCAAAGGAAATCCACTAATACATACGCATCACACAGAAGCGACGAACAACAACAATTAGAAGAAGAACCAGGGATTTCGATTTCGATTTTAATTTCGATTTTAATTTCGATCTTGATTTCGATTTTAATTTCGATCTTGATTTCAGTTTTGATTTCCATTTCGAATTATTTGAGTCACCTCCCCGTTGTATTCGCATAAGGTATAATTTTTATCTTCCCCATTTTTCATTTCATTTGTAAATGTTTCTAGGGTTTTGATTTTTTTTTTTTTCAGTGTTTCTTCATTTCATTTGTAGTTATAGGGTTTTTGTTAATTGGAGGTTTGAGACTTTGAGAGGGGTATGAAGCGCGAGCCAAGGACACTCATCAATAAGCTTCGGAAAGCTGTAAGTTTTCCTTCTGTCTCACTGTATCATTGTTAAATTCTGTGGCTCGAATGTTGGGCTGTAAATTTGTTTTTTTTTAGGTTTGAGATTGAGTTTTGATTTTGACTTCTATTCTTATGTGTAGATGCTTAATGTTTCGTTAGATGGGAATTACTAGGTTTTTCTATGGCATGAAATCCCCATTTTTAAGATTAATATTGGTGTACAACTGTTAATAATCCTTGGTAATTACCAGTATCTATTGTTTAATGTATGGCCAAATTGGTTTTGATTTGTAGAATTGATGTTCATCTACTTGTAACAGTTTAAACGTTGTCGAATTTAGCTGGAATGGAAGCCTATTTTCATTTGGAATTGATTTGTTAAGTGAGGAATTTGGAATGGGTTATTTGTTTGTCTACCTGATTCGGTTTTATTTTGCATATTGTTTGATTCTTACATATGTGTTAAGCATCATATGAGTTTTTGTTAATTGTGTTAATAAGGAGTTGATGGTAACTGCCCTGGCTCCTGCAATGGTAGATTTATTTCCTGGTTCCTGTATTGTGTTAACTTTTTTTTTTCAGTTTTGAAACTCTGATGCCTTGTACTCCCACGAACTTTGATTTATGTTTTTGTTGTGAAATTTCGATGTCAAGCTTACTTGTTTGTGATTTCATTAGATGTCTGGTTGATTTTGCTTATTGTTTGTGTCCTAATTGACTCTATTAGTTTCTGATGTATTCTTTTGCCCAAGTCTACTGATAATTTGTTTTTTTCTTTTAATTTGCTCATGTTTTGATACACATTATTATTCTATGTTCCCTGCACTATTATATTTATTGTTTTCTTCTTCTGCGTTTACTTTCTTTTGTTTTGGTTAGGGTTTGGTTGTTGGGTCTTCGATATGGGTCGGGGTTTTGTCGGGAACATGTGTTAGTTTTATGTATTGGCTTGGAACCTCAACAATTAGACCCTTTCTTCTCGCACTCTAGACTGTACTTATCTGAACTCTTGGGCTCGTGTGGTTGTTTTGTTCATTATTTCAAACAAAGTAGCTATCAGACTTTGATTCGTTATAATTGTTCTAGTAGCTCATGTAATCTCTCTATTAAGTCTGTATTTGCTTATTGTCCCCCTCTCTCTACCCCCACTCATTTTGAAGATATTATCAGCTCTCAGATTGCTATTCTCCCCACTCTTGATTGCATCTGTCTATATAAGCATTATCTTAGGCTATAGAGTCGTGGTAAACGTTATTGCAGCTGTGTTATGTAACTAGAAAACATTGTCCTGAGGACCAAACTACCTTATCAATTCATCCTCGCTTGTTAATTGAAATTGTTGCCATAGGACAAATTGTTGAATGGATTGAACTCGCATATAGTTTCTTTCATTATTTCGATTAAGCAGGTTTGTGTTTGCTACTTCTTTGTTTCTTTTCATGCCCCTTCTATTTGAACTTGAATGGGGTTTGGTGCCGGAAAGAATAGTTTTATTGCTCGTATTACCTTTTTATTTTGTTGCTTTTTGGAAAATGGCTTTGGCATCTATGGAGAAATGATGAATTTGTTCATTGTCTGTAATTGTACTTTGTGTTGTGCTTTAATTTTGCGGCAAAAAAAAATGTTCATGTACTTTTCTGTAGGCTGAAGCTGCTTTGCCTCTATGCTTGATGATCAGAGAATAAGCTCTGAAGAAACTTTATGTTGTCTCTACAAAAAAATTAAATTACTTGGTTTTGGCTGCGGAGTAGGGGACATAGGCATGAATAAGGGTGAAGGTAGTCTTTGTTTCCTAAACTCAAACTTTGAATGTACGTATTTTCTTGTTCCACCTGTACTAGAGTCAAATCTGAAATTTTGATGTCTGAGGTGAGAACATGTTTTTTTTTTCATATAATTCGCTTATGTTTAATTAGTCTTATAATATTATTGAGATTGTCACTCTTTAGAGCCTATTAGCTCAAGGTGGAAGAGCATGTGCACTTGCACAAAGATGTGGGTTCAAATCCCATATAGCCTATGAAACAAAATGATGACACTATGAAATTAATTTATAGTGAATGAGACTAATATGAAGTATGGTTGATAGGTTAATTTTCGGCTTCTAGTTTGAGATGGATGTTCCCAAATTTCGTCTCTAATTTGAGATGGAAGTAGTTGATCGTCTCAAAATTGGAGACGGAAAAATTATTTATTCCATCTCTAATTTGAGACCGAAATTTGAAATCCGTCTCTAACCCATTTGAGACGGATATACAATTTCGTCCCAAATTTGAGACGGATCTGAAATCTGTCTCTAAGAAATTTGAAACGAGGCTTTTAGAGATGGATTACAATCCTTCTCTAATCCGTCTCTAACTACAGTTTGAGACGGATTCCCTTCACAAAAATCCGTCTCTTTTTAGTTGTTTTTTTCTTGTAGTGGGATAGATTTGACGCTCTCTCAAGTTTGGGTCTATCTACTGCAATATGGGTTGAAGATGAGAAGGGAAATGTAGGGGAAGAGGGCATGCCTCCTGACCCTGAATGATCATTACCACATGGAATGTGAGGGGTTAAATAACCCTCTCAAACAGTGTGAGGTAGATGACCTCATACTGAAATATAAGATCAATATTATAGGAATTCTAGAAACTAGAGTGAAAGAAAGAAACGCTGAAGTAATAATTAAGAGAAGATTTGCAAGGTATAAAGTGGTGACAAATTATTCTGCTCGCTACAATGACAGAATTTTGGTGGCTTGGAATGCTCAGCAAGTTGTAGTTGACATAATTGAGACCCATGCTCATTTTATTTTGCACAGGAGAGACAGATTTTATGGGACAAACTACTTGGTTTCAGGAGTCAATCTATGCTATGGATTGTATTAGGGGCTTTTAATGTAATTCGTTCCCCATTGGAGAAACAAGGTTGCTTTGCTCCCATTCAAAGAGATATGGATGACTTCAATTCATGTATCTCGGGCTGCAATCTCAATGACATCCACAGCCAAGGTCAGTTTCTAACTTGGACTAATAACCAAGATGGAGACAAAAGAACTTGGACTAAACTAGACAGGGCTCTCATCAACCCTGCCTGGCTTATGGATTACCCTGCAATGTGGGATTTCCTCCCCTCTGGTTTATCAGACCACTCTCCTTGTGTGGTCACCATCCTTCCTCCTCCCTCCATCAGGAGAAATTTCAGGTTCTTAAACTACTGGGTCATGCATCCTAAATATGATGAGGTAGTTAAGCAATCTTGGTAACCAATATATCGCGGGAATGCAATTGCAAGGCTTTTTCAGAAATTAAAGCAGACAAAACAAGCTTTAATTCAACTGCACAAAGGATCCTTTACAAATTTGTCTCAGCAAGTTATGGATAGCAACCTGGATTTGCTCACACAACAAGAAAAGCTTAGTATTAATGGAGTTGATGCTGAGATGGCTAAGGAAGTGGAAATAGCAGAAGACAAGTGTTGTGAACTGAAATTGGCAGAGCTTAGCATGCTAAGTCAGAGGGCAAAGGTAGCCCATATTAATAACTCTGACTGTAGCACTAGCTATTTCTTTTCTAGAAGCAAGGAGAGGCAGCATCAAAGCATGATTGTTGATATGGATGGGAAGACTTATGAGACCCCTGATACTGTCTCAAAAGCTCTCATTGATTACTACATCAAGCTGATCGGGGAGAGAAAAGATGTGCAAGATCTTGATAAGAATCGTATTAGGAAAGGGGATTGTATCAAGGATGACCAAGCTCAAGGATTAATTCAGGACATCCAAAAACAGGAAATCAAAGATGCCCTTTTCATTATGGATCCAAATAAATCTCCAGGGCAAGATGGATTTGCAGCTGGCTTCTTCCAGAAGTCTTGGGCTATTGTGGAGGATGATTTCTGCAGAGCAATCTGGGAGTTTTTTAGAACAAGCAAGATGACAAAACAAGCAAACTCCACACTTGTCACCCTCATTCCAAAGAAGATGCATCCCACAAGTGTTGCAGATTATAGGCTTATTGCCTGCTGCACTACAATCTATAAAACCATCACCGAAATCATTGCTAACAGGCTGCAAATGGTTTTACCTAGCCTTGTATGGATGGAACAGGCTGCTTTTGTGAAAGGGAGAAATATATTTGACAACATTGTAGTTTCCCAAACTCTTGTCAAGGGTTATAGTCAGAGAAATGTTTCTCCAAGGTGCTTGATAAAGGTGGACATTAGAAAAGCTTTTGACTCAGTCATCTGGGATTTCATAAGATCCACACTTAAGGCCTTAAATTTCCCTGAGAAATTTATAGGATGGATTATGAGCTGCATATCTCATACCTGGCTCTCATTGAAGATTAATGGAAATTATACAGTGGCAAAGACAAATGCTACGATATAAAACCTAGATTGTACGACACAAAAATCTGGAAATTCGCTTGCAAAGTTTCGATCTTTCCCTCATTAATCTTGATTCCAGCCATGGCGAGGTCTAGATCATCAAGGAAAAGTCATAATTCAGGCAAGAGAAAGAGGATTAGTAAGGAAAAGAATAGTAAAAATGGCCCGACTACGACAGATGCGAGGAAACAAAGGGCAGTCAATGATATTCAGGGGATCCCTCCACTTATCTTAACTGATGATGAAGATGGGGATGAAGAGCCGGATGAGGGAGTGGTTCCAATTGTCCTAAATGGGAATGGGTTTGCTGCCATTGTAGAAGGAAATGAAGAAACATCAGAGGGTGAATGGCAAACAATCTCACGAACAACTAGAGGTATGCGTCCTGAGCCTACACAGTCTGGTAATAGCAAGTTAATGGCTTTAACTGTTGATGATGTTAATGAAGGTATTAATTTCTGGAATAGTGTTGTGGTGTGTTTTGTTTTGGGAGCAAATCCTCCCCCTGATGTGATGATATGTTTCTTTAATAGGATTTGGGGGAAAAAAGGATTAGAAAAGATTTCTTTTCTCCCTAATGGTGTGTTTGTGGTGAGGTTTGAAAATGTGGAACAAAGAGAGAACATTTTGAAAGCAGGGCATCACTTATTTGATAATAAGCCTTTGATTGTTTAGGCTTGGACTGAGGAAATGGAATTAACTAAGAAATTTGCTAAAAAGATTCCGACTTGGGTAAAATTGTTGAAGCTTGAACTAAAGTTTTGGACTCCTAACTGTATAAGGAAAATAGCTGGTATCCTTGGCAATGTGATTAAATGTGATAAGGCTACTGAAGAGAGGAGTATGTTAGGATATGCTAGGGTCCTGATTGAAGTGGACATTGACCAAGAATTTCCTAATTTAATCAAGTTTCTGGATGAGAAAGGTAAGACAGTAGAACAATGTGTTGAGTATGAATGGAAGCCTATCTGCTGTAAGCATTGTAAGGGTATTGGACATACTGAGGAGCAATGTAGGAGGAGAGTGGAGCATGCTCAGAGACAGATTAATAGGGCTGTCAGGCAGATTTGGAGACTAAGCCTAACCAAAATGTTGATCAAGGTGGAGTCTCCACTGGGTTCAATACTCCTGCTGTGACTGTTCCTCCTATACCTGTTTCTACAAGCAGGCACATTCGACAATTGAACCTCTCACCACAAAGGAACTATCCTGGGGATCAAGAAAATGCAGGGATTGTGGTGAGGTCGGTACCTTCTTATGCTACTGTGGTGAGTCAGGGGATTAATAGAGATAGTGTGGAGAATGGTAATGCTAGTCATGGTCCTAGTGATCATGGCTAACATAGGTTTCTGGAATGTTAGGGGACTCAATAGCCCTGCCAAACAAGCAGAGATTAAAAAATTTATGAATAATCAAGGGGTAGGGCTATTTGGTCTCCTGGAGACTAAGGTGAAGCCTAATGCTCAAACTAGGATTCATCTTAGTCTTTGTTCTAATTGGTCTATCACCACTAATAGTAGTTGCCATAAAGGAGGTAGGATTTGGGTTCTATGGGAACCTAATATGTATAATGTGCAAATAATAAGTATGGGTATGCAATTCATGCACATGAAAATTGAGGAAATTGGTACTGGAAAGGTCTTCTATGGTACTTTTATATATGGTTCCAATGATGCAGCTGAGAGAGATGAACTGTGGAAGAAATTGGTTAATTTTAGTCAATGGATAGTTGAAGCCTGGATCATTTTGGGTGATTTCAATAATGTGTTATACACAAATGAGAGAATTGGATCCAGAGTCACTCTTCATGAAATTCAAGGATTCCAGAGCTGTGTAAATATGTGTGGATTGGATGATATGAAATCAGGGGGTAGCTTCTATACCTGGAACAATAAACACAGTGATAACGCTAGAGTTTTTAGCAGGATTGACAGAGTTTTAATCAATGGGGAGTGGCTGAACATTTTCAATGAGAGTCATGCTTACTTCTTCCCGGAAGGACTTTTTGATCATTGCCCTTGTGTGGTGACACTGTATGGGAACAAGCAGATGAAAAGGGCTAGTTTCAAGTACTTTAATATGTGGAGTAAGGCTCCTGAGTTTGAAGATGTGATTAAGGAGCACTGGAAGGAAGACATTCAGGGTTGTGATATGTTTAATGTGATAAAAAGCCTTAAAGCACACAAATTCCCTTTGAAAGGCCTGAATAGGAGTAATTTTTCTGGCATTGAAAATGCAACTGCAAAAGCTTATCAAGAACTTTATGAATTCAAAACGAGATTCAAGCCCACCCTCTGGATAATGATTTATATGAAAAAGAGAGGGTTGTTTCAACTAAGTACAAATATCTCTCAAATGCCAAAGAGAGTTATCTGAGACAGAAAAGCAAAGCACATTGGATTGCAGAAGGAGATGACAATACTGCATATTTCCATGCCTCCATTAGAGCTAGAAGAGCAAAGAATCAGGTAATTCAGATTAAAGATATGAAGAGGCAGCTTCATAATGATGAGAAGGGCATACAAGAGGCTTTCTTGGAGTATTATAAGGAATTATTGGGCAAGACAACTCATAGGAAGGTTGTGCATATTCCTACTGTTAGAAAAGGAAGAATTATTGAAGAGGATATGAAAGATGCTTTTCTTAGACCTGTGACCAGAGATGATGTGAAAACTGCCATGTTTTCTATCAAGGGCACAAAAAGCCCGGGGCCTGATGGATATGGTAGTCAATTCTTTAAGGATGCTTGGCATATTGTTGGGGATCTTATCACTAATGCAGTTACTGAATTCTTCAATACTGGCAAGTTGCTGAGGCACATTAATTGCACTATTCTGACTATGATTCCAAAGGTATCTCACCCCTCATCTGTGATTGAATTCTGTCCTATAGCATGCTGCAACACTGTGTATAAATGCATCTCTAAGATTCTTTGTGATAGACTGAGCTTGGTTCTCCCTGAGATCATCAGTCAAAATCAGGGTGCATTCGTAAAACAAAGGGATATAGTAGAGAATGTGATGATTTGTCAGGATTTGGGTGAGAAAATATAACAGGAAAGGGGTCTCACCTAGATGTCTAATGAAAATAGACTTGAGGAAGGCATATGACTCTGTTGAATGAGGTTTTGTGGAAGAAATGATGGTGGCTTTAAATTTCCCTGAGAAATTTGTTAAGCTAATTATGGAGTGTGTCAGCTCCCCTTCATACTCGATTGCACTCAATGGTGATTGCTTTGGTTTTTTCAAAGGATCGAAAAAGAGGCCTACGCCAGGGGGATCCTCTTTCTCCTCTCCTTTTCACTATGTGCATGGAATATTTATCTAGGATCTTGAATGTGGTTGCTGACAAGACTTCAGATTTCACCCACTCTGTAGCAAGATAAGATTAAATTATTTGTGCTTTGCAGATGATTTATTGTTATTTTGCAAAGGAGAAATGAAATCAATCATCCTGATGCTGAGAGGTTTTGCTACTTTTTCAGAGGCATCTGGTTTAAAAGCTAGCCCTGCAAAATCTGAGGTCTATTGTGCAGGGATGGGTTTTAATGTAAAACAAGAGATTGTCAGTTATTCAGGGTTCAAGGAAGGAATTATCCCATTTAGGTACCTTGGAATTCAGATTACAGTAGGTAGAATCTCAAACCTGGACTGTCATCTATTATCACAGAAGGTAGTGGCTAGAATTAGAGCATTGGGTGCCAAAAAGTTATCTTATGCAGGCAGGCTAACTCTAGTCAAATCTGTGTTACTGAACTTGCATGATTTTTGGGCAAGAGTGTTCATCATCCCAAAAGTGGTTATGAAGAAGATAATTGCGATCTGTAGGAACTTTCTGTGGGATGGAAAGGAGAATATGATCAGAAGCCCTCTTGTTGCTTGGGATTATGTTTGCCTTCTAAAAGAAGCTGGAGGATTGGGAGTTAGAGAAATTCTGAGCGGGAACAAAGCTTGCCTAGGTAAGTATGCATTTTGGATATACAAAAAAACAGACAACTTATGGTTCAAGTGGGTTAATAGCATATATCTGAAGAATCAGGATTGGGGGGAGTACAATCCCCCTAGTGATACAAGCTGGTTTTGGAGGAAGATCTGTGCAGTCAAAGAGCAAATGAAAGAAGGATTCAAGAATGAAAACTGGCTAAATTCGGGTAAGGCATACACAATCTCAGCTGGTTATAGATGGATCAGGGGAAAGCACACCAAAATGTGTTGGGGGAGTTTCTTATAGAACAGGCACATTGTGCCTAAAACCTCCTTTATCAGCTGGTTAGCTCTCTTACAAAAGCTGCAGATGAAGGAAAAATTAGAAAAGTTGGGGATATGTTTGGATGATCAGTGTTGTTTGTGTCAAAATGGATCGGAAAATCAACATCATATGTTCTTTCAATGTGAGTACTCAGGAAAATGTTTGGAATTGGTAAGGGAGTGGTGCCAGATAAAATTCCCGAACACAGATACTCTTGTATGGTGCTCTAAGAAGAGAATGGCATCCAAACTTATGAAGCAGATGGCTGGTGCTATAATCTGCAGTTTGATCTATAACATTTGGTGGGCTCGGAATATATGCAGAATTGATATAACTCTTATAATGCCAGCACAATTGGTACAGCAAGTCAAGATGCAAGTGAAGAGTAGAATTAGGAAGAGTGTGGATAATTGCAAAGACAAAGAGAGGCTTTGGTTGGAGAAAATAGGATTAATGTAAGACATCCTTGTAAGACATGAGGGGTTTGTTTGCCCTTTTTAAGTTTTAATAAAATTTACATATATTCCTCAAAAAAAAAATGGAAATTATGAGGGTTTTTTTCTTGGAGGCTGTGGGATAAGACAGGGGGATCCTTTATCCCCCTATTTGTTTGTTTTAAGTATGGAGAACCTCTCAAAATACTTAAGAGAGATGTCATCCAAAAATCAATTTAGCTACCATCCTAAATGCTCTATAGGATTCATCTTACCCATCTAACTTTTGTTGATGATCTTATGATCTTCATTAGAGGGGATGTGCCATCAATGCAAGCAGTAGTGGATTGTTTGGAGCTATTTGCTAAGGATTCTGGGTTAGAAGCTAATCATACCAAAACAGATGTCTATTTTGGGGGAGTCAGGCAAGAAGTGAAGGATCAAATGCTCAAAATTTTCAGGATTTACTGAGGGCTCATTCCCTTTCAGGTACCTAGGGATCCCCCTCAACTCTGCAAGGCTGAAGAGAGAATGTACAACTCTTTGATTGAAAAAATCCAACAATCTCTGCAACATTGGACGTCTATAATGCTGTCTTATGCAGGGAAAATGCAAGTAATCAATTCTGTGATCTTTGGATTGGAAAACTTCTGGTGTGCTAGCTTACTCTTGCCTAAGGGGATTATAAGACAGATTAAGAAATTATGCAAAGACTTCTAATGGAATATAGAGGCAGGGAAAAAGAAGATGATCTATAAAAGTTGGGATAGCCTCTGCTCCCCAAAGAAAGAGGGTGATCTCAATATAAAAGAAGTCTTGGCTTGGAATAAAGCAATGCTTCCCAAATGGATATGGCATTTACAGTCTGATAACATAGGAGCTTGGACCTGTTAGATTAAATGCTATAAGTTGAGAAATGCCAGCATTTGGACAGTAAAAGGGAAAGTAGATTACACTGAAACCTGGAGAGGTATTCTAGCTGTCAGGGATGAAATCTTAAACATGACTCAATATGCTGATAAAGCAAATGATTTAGAGAAAAGATGGAAAAGAAATGGTAAATACCATACTGCAGCAAGTTATCAACATTTCAGGAAAGCTTATCAGGAAAAGACCTGGCATAAGTGGTCTGGAAGGGCATCAACCTTCCAAAGCATAGCTTCATTGTTACTCTAGCTATGCAGAATTCTCTGGCTACTATAGATAATATTTGTGGAAGGGGGATGCTAATGGTTAATAGGTGTGAGCTATGCAAAGCTGATGCTGAAAGCCATAAGCACTCATTCTTTGAATGCCCCTTTGCTGCAAAAATATGGGAGGGAATTCTGAACTCGATGCAAATCAGAAGGAGACCTCCAATCCTAAGCAAAGAGATCAGATGGTTAAGCCAAAGAAAACACAAGAAGCATTGGAGATATCAATGGCTTGTTTGTAGCCTCATCACCTCTACTTACATGATTTTTTTTTGCAAGCAAAATTTTAGTGCTTTTTATTCTCTCATGAAGGGAAAAAAACAAGCAAGAGCCTACAAAAAATTAAACCACTATGGGATCAAAACAATGAGGAGCTGAAAATATCCTCATTTTCGAGCCCTTTTAAGTAGCTAAATATTCGAATACAAACATAAAACTTAATTTGCCTAACAATATACTCCACACTATGCTCTTCTTCGCGAAAAATTCTGCAATTTCTCTCCCACCAAATCATGTATATCGTTGCTATCAAGCAACATATTGCCCTCTTACTCTTCCAATGTCTCCTCTCAATCTTCTTACCATACCAATTTAGAACACTTCTAAAACTGCTTCTACCAGTTGAAATTCTCAACCAACTCTGAATTTGCTGCCAGATTTCCCCTGAAAAATCACACATGAAGAATAGATGCAGATGACTTTCTTCCCCAGCTTTACACAAACTACATCGATTAGCCAAGCTCATTCCTCTCTTCATTATGTTGTCTGTTGTTGCCAATTTTCCTTAATAAGCCAGGTTTGCAGTAAAACAATGCTTTGGAACATTTATTCCATTCCATATTACCTTATAGCTCCTGCATACCTTGTATTTCTCCCTGAAAAACTCATAAGCCTTAGCTGTGTTGAACCTGCCACCTGCAGTCTAGGAAAGCATGAGCTTTTCAGCCTGATCCACAGAGTTAACTCTAGCTAAAATCACATTCTTCACACTGATGATGCCTTTCATCAATTCTGAGTCATGACTCTTAGCACTAATTTCCCAGATCGAAAGTGCTTTCAAAACATAGCTCTTAACCCATTTGCTCCAGAGACTGTTGTTATTGGTATTCAGGCTCCAAATCCACTTAGCAATCAAAGCCATATTCCAGCTCAAAACCTCCTTTATATGAAAACCACCTTCTGTTTTTGGAGCACATGAGCTAGCCCAGCTCTTGTATAGCATCTACCTGCTACCCTCCTTAATTTCCCAAACAAAATCCTTGCACATCCTGTTTATCCTCCTAAGAAAACTCGAACACCAGAAGTTTTCCATACCAAAAATGACAGAGTGAATAAGGAGACACTTGACAGCATAAGACAGAAACTGGTTTGACCAATGCATAATCTTACTTCTAATCTTCTGAATCAGGTTGTTATACATATCTGCAGCCAGCCTTGAGCTGTTTAAAGGCACTCCCAGATATCTAAATGGGAAGCTACCTTCAGTAAAACCCGAGGCATTCAGAATTTGTGACTTTAAGCCATCTTCAATCCCACCAAAGTATACTTACATGATTTGGCAAGAGAGGAACCCAAGATTTTTTGGAGGAGTCGATCACACTGAAGATTGGATCATTAACAATGTCAAACAAATTGTTAGTATTCGAATTCATGCTTGGATGAAAAATGGTGAAAACTCTGACATCATAGATTGCTTAGATAGCTAGCTTGGGAAGTTTTTCCCTTTCTACTTAGTGGTGTCCTTTTTTGTAAGTTCCTTCCCTTTTTATTTCCCTTTATGGATGAATAAAAATGAGCACAAATTCTAAAAATAAAAAAAAATTCGCCCTAAAAATATTGCAATTATATATTAAATATGATTTGGGCCCTAATTTAGTCTAACATATTATTCTGAAATATTTTAAAACATTGTATAAGAAAGAATACTTCTTAACATAGATAATGATGATCTAATTGGGATCAAAAAATAAATCGGGAAAGAAATATTATTCCACCAAAAAAAATAAAAAATATAAATTGTATAACATATCTATACTACTACTTTAATAGGCTAACTTCAACGCCTAGGTGGCATTTGATGAAGGTATTCTTAGGAAAAAAAAGCCATGTCATACCTGAGTTGTCGTCGTAGGGTGCGTTTCTTCTCTCTCTCTTCCACGGCACTTAACACTGTGACCAGATAATGGCTGATGTGTCAACCTACTCGTGTGTTTGACACTTTGACTTCCCCCGGCTCTCTCCTATTCATTTGTCTTCCCCCTCACCTGGCCATCTTCCTTCTATACGTTCAGTTTGTCGATCCATCTCCCACACTCAGTGATGTTTTTTCTTACGTTTGAAGATAAACTTACCACCTAATTTTGTTTAAAGCTCCTTCTAACTCTTCATCTCTCCTTCAGCCATCCTACTCTTCAAAACCAGCCTCATTTAAACAAAATTGAGTGGTAGGTTTATCAAAGTTTATTGATTGATTGATTGATGTGTGTTCTTCTCCCTTATTTCAATTGTTATGAATTTTTTGCCAAAAATATAACATCAATATTTTGCAGAAAAGAATGGCTCTGATGTCGGCCATACATCAGGTAGAGGACGAAGGACGTTTGTGGATGATGGATTGGTTTTTTTTTTTTGTAAATTTTCTCTCTCTATTTCCACCGCTGTGTGCAGTAAAAATTGATAGGGGAGAAGAAAGGCGCAGTATACTCAAATTTTTGGTGCGTTCCAACTTCGTAATTACCAATTTGTTTTTTTTTTGGTACAATTTACTCTACTATATGCTTAAAAATTTGTTGATCAGTCAAATTTAATTTGCTTGATTTGAAGGATGCGGCCGCTGGAGGGGGTTGCAAAGGTGGTTTTTTGGGTTTCCCAGATTTCGGCATCGGAGTGCTATCATTAGGAGTTTCTCATGGGTATTATTATTATTATTATTATTATTATTATTATTATTAATATAATAATTATTATTATTATTATTATTATTGTTATTATTATTGTTATTATTATTATTATTATTATTATTATTATTATTATATGCTTGATTGAATTGCGAGTACTTAATGTTGGTTGTCGTTGATCGCTCGCCTCCATAACTGATGTTCAGATCATGGCGATCACCAGTTCACAACCTCTAATTCTGCTAGAGTTTCTACTAGATATTGACGTCTGCCATGTTCTTTTCAAAAATATTGAATTTGCAAATCAATACATCCAATACATTGAAATGAGCCATTTACGGCTAAGAACACTAGCACACCAACTTACTGAGCGGGATCCGCCAGTTTCGTCCTACCCAAATACCTAGATAAAAGAACCTTGGCCAGAATTTTATAGAGGCTACCATGAAGGCTGATTGGACTAAATTGTTCTCCTCTGTTAATTTGGAATTGTTGTGCGTTTTTAACTTTGTCCGAACCTAATTTGATTCCCCTATTAGGAATCTAATAGTTTTTTGTTTTTGTTGAATTGTTGAGTGAAAATAGGTCGAACCATCGTTTCAAACACAGCTGCATTGCATTCAGACACGTGGAATCTCTATCAAATTTAAAATATGTTTTCACATCTTTTATGGGTTTTTTTGGCTTTGTGCATAGTTTCTGTTTTAAGAATGACATAGCAGTATACTAGAGTCAGATTCCCTGCTTCATTGCTTTTGGGTTTTTATGTTTGAAAATACTTCCTCCACACTCCATGTCAGATTCATTCGTAATATTCTGCATTTGATTGATATGATCAATTTGTATGTGGGTATCGATCCTAAATGCCGTGTGATTTAATGTTGTTTAATTTCGGGTGTGAAATACAGGTTTTCAAGGTTTGTGGATTAATTAATACAAAACAAGATGAAGCCCCAGAAACATTACTTTGAGACTGACAATATCGATGAGGATGGCTAAACTTAAAAAGTGAAGCACATGATTTGCTTTTTTTTCCCAATTTTGTATGTGCATAAGTTGTAGGCCTGTAGGGACATATGTCGCCGGTACTAACCTTGCTAATTCAATCAAATGAATTAGGCATGTTTCTTTGAAGTAATTCTCTTCGTTTATGTCTAAATAACGATGACAAAGTATGTGATTAGCTTTATCCATGTAACAAGTTTTACATTAGTATGAGCTCTTGGTCAATGAGTGATTATTGTTAGTAAACCATGTCTTAGGAATTTTATTTCCCTGAGCTTGAAAAATGTATTACTGGCTCAAAGTAAAGAGTACTCTTCACACCATTGTTAATTTTTTTTTTTGAAGATAAGGCCTAATAGAACATATAAAAGCTACTTTAAATGTGAGCTGTAAGATTTTGAAACTAAGTAGCGATATGAAGATACAGTAACAATCCATCCATCAATTATCAAAAGTAAGGAGAAACATGGAGCTTCTATAACTATTAATTCGTTACGTCAGTTGCACTCGAGCAAAACCTGTTACCATTGATATTCAACCACACGTAGTGAAAACATTGACGAACATTTTAATCTAGAAAGCCGAAACAAGAGGAATACAATATTGGAAGTGGAAAGTGGCTCTAAATGTGATTAAATATACAAAATAGTCGGGAAAACAGGTCGTTTATACTTCTATTTTGAGCAATGATTTCAGTTTTTAAAATTAGTAGCTAGCTTCGAGCACGACTAATTCTGTTTTTTCTTTAATGAGCGTAATTCAATTGGCTCATCGATTAGCTATGTGGACGATTGTAACGAGTCTTAGGCGAGCAAGCCTAAGATAGAACGTAGAAGTAGAAGTAGATCTAATAATGTTTTTCCTTTTCATATATGTAGATGTAATTAGTTTTGATAATACGTATCTCATATCCAAACTAGACATCAACTTAAATATTCTATCTCATTTATCTTAATTTGGTGTAGCTAAGATCTTATTTCCAATCATGTACCGTTATGATTTCAAAATTGTAGCTTGACATTGCAATCACACTTCATATTGCATTTTTTCATCTTATGACAATTCCAATATACACTAACTCAGTAAGTAGGTCTGTCTTGGAAATTTACACAAATGAGTGCGGTGGTGCGGGGTTGTGATGGTGAGATCACGAGGGTGACGTGTCTGCAAGTGCTAGAGCGGTGGGAACCGGGGGTGGTCGAAGCGAACTCGACGATGCTGGGTTTGCAGATGGCTTGGCAACAAGGAAATGGAGACGTGATCCTGGAATCCGATTGTTTTCAGCTTATTTCGGCTTTAAATTCTAGTTCTAATATTTCAAATTATTTTAGTCTTATTGTTTTAGATATCCTAAGTTTCTCTCGTAGATATAATTCGTGTGTTTTCAGCCATGTTCGTAGGGAAGGAAATAAGGCTGCTCATTTGTTAGCTCATTTGAAGCCGGTGGACTACTCAACTAGAGTGTGGGTCGACATCGGCCCTAGCGATGTTCTTGATATTGCTGCTTCGGATTTTATATCCGGAGCTCCGTAATGAATTTTTGAGGACCGTCCTTATTTCAAAAAAAAAATGTCAACTTCTATGATCCTCCTCCATCATCTAACATGAACATCAGTGTGATGTATGTTTGGAACCTTGCATAATACAGAGTACAATGTTCTTTGTTATTATCTTTACAATAACTCACATTTGATTGTAAATATTTCGATCAAATTAAATGATCTAAAAATTATCCATCTTGCATATGAATTCCTGGAGATCGGACTACTATTTAATTATCACACGGTCGAATTTAGAATTCGATCTTTAGAATTTTGAGAATTTGATCTTTAGTATGTTTTGGGTAATTTATGGGTACGATAATGAAATCAATGCCAAAAAAAAATCTTCGAGAACGCGACCAGAATTGCGTCCATGGCAATACTTACAATGCACAATGTTTCCCGTGGTGACACACCTTCAGACCTTCCTAAATTTCATCACGATCTATGAATTGAAGGCACTGGTCTGTGGTATCATACAAGTGTGAAAGCAAGGAATAAAAATCATACTACTAATTATTTATGGAATGGAGATTATCACTAATCAGGCAACAATATCATATGTAGCATAAATTTGTGAGAAAATTAACAATTAAGGGTAAAAGAGTCTCCTAATACATATTTTTTCTAAGTTTTTTTTTGTTTTTTAATAGTACTTTTTCTAAGTTAAGCATTTTTTAATAGTATTTTTTCTAAGCTTTTTTTTTATAGTTTATTTTTTCTAAATAAACATACACTTCAAATTAAAATAGTTTTTTTAACTATGAGATTTGAGTTTCACGAATGAGGATTGTCTGTCCCACTTTGTGTACCACTCTATGTACCTCTCCAATCACAACCTTGCAAACCCACTTTCCAACATAAAAAAAGTCTATTTAAGCTTATTATTCAATTGATTTCTAAGGATTTGATTTGAGGGATACAGGGAGTGAGACAACGCTATGTTGCACGAGTACGGACACCGACACGGATAGTGGGAGGACACGGACACCTGGACACCTCAATCTCAAAATCTAGGACATCGACACCGCTATTATTTTATAATATAAATATATTTAAATAAATTAAATATTATATTTTTAATAAAAACAATAAGAATTTATAACTTTAAAACTTAAAACAATTTCAAAATGAAGACATTACACACATGATCATTGAATATGGTAAAGAAATGGCTAAGGAATTCGAGATTAAGAATGCTATTTCGCTCAACCGCTTGCTTAATGTTTGTTTTTTGTGTCCTAGAGGTGTCCAACCGGTGTCCTGTGTGTAAAAAATCGGGTTTTGTGTCCGAGTTAAAAGAATAAACCGGACACCGGACCGACCATGTCCGACACGTGTCCTCCTGTTGTCCTCCTGGTGTCCGTGTCCGACACCGTATTGGACACGGACACGTCACTTGGGAGAGGTGTTCGTGCTTCATAGGACACAAGTATGGGACAGAGGATCTCCACTCGAGTTTCACATAACTCAGTTGTCTTAATTATCCATAATTACTACTTTTTAAAATACATAATTTATGGGTCTACCATACAAAAACTGATATATTTAAAATGATACACGAAAACTAAGTTGTGGAGACCATTAAACGAGTTACAATAAGTACGAAGTCATGTCCACAAGGGGTCGTCTCAACCAGTGTTTAATTTGGTTTGAATTTTGGGTGATTCATGTTAATTAGGGATCAAACTTGATCAACGGATTGCATCGAGCATGAGTTTAATGTTAAATAATACGTGGGTTAAAACGGGTTACAAGTAAAAAAAAAATTGGGTTCATATATGATCGACCAAGAAAAGCGGGCAAGCGATGTCAAATAAAAATATGTTATAACACCCCGTGCAACTTTTTTCATGTTCGTTGAGAATATATGATTTTATATCTTTCATTTCTAACAGAGTATTCGTAAGAAAAACATATACGGAGTATCCATAAGGAACATATTCATATTCATTTTATAAACCTTAGCACGAGTGTGTGAAATTACTGTTGTCTTATTCGAATTAAATTATTAATGTCCTACCACCTATGGGTTAAGTGACCTAAATTTAATTTGACCTAAAATTACTAATGTTCTATTACCTATGGGTTAATTTGAATTACTAATGTCAATAAACTTCTACAAAATGAAGGCAACATATAGAGATACATTTAAAAAATAGTGGCACTTGAAAAAAAAAAAAAACTAAAATGGGTCAGACTATATATAATGCAAGTCTAAGACAAATGAAACTGTAAAATTTGAGATTGAGTTTGAATTTAGGCTGATTTGTTTTATTAGGGGTCATTTTGATCAACGGGTCAAATCGATTTTGATATTAAATACGTGGTTTAACAAGGATGACATATAATAATAATAATAAAAAGGGGTCCATGACCAGAAGAAGTGGCCGAGATCAAATAGAATCAACTTTTGTGTGGTTAAGGGATTTAGTAAGTGACATTAGTATTTTAATTTGTGGTTTTTTTTTTGGGAGAAAATAAATAATTTGGTGTTACTACCTCTGTAGTTACCAATTTCGAGTAATATTCAAACATAAATAGATAATTACCTCTTTTGTGAGCTTTTTCGCTGGTCAATACGGTTCGTTTATCCAATGCGTATCAAGTCTATCTTAGTGTGTCATAAACTCGAGTTATTTTGAAATCTAACTAAGACAATTGTTGTAAATTGGAGGTATTAACAATTTAACATATTATGCCTATAATATTGGATATATAAACATCACTAAACAAAATCAATTCTAAGATACAAAGAGGTAAAACACACCCTGCAAAGGGTCAGAGAACTAGTAACGCCTTAATTGCTTTAATCAATTACTCACTAGTTTTGTTTACTTTAGTTCGATAACACTAGGCAACATAGATAACACCACAAAACAAAACTCTTTGTTCAACTTCCCAAAAACCCTTTTTCTTCTCGAGAACTCATCTCTAGTCCAGCAATGGCGTCTTCATCTGCAAACTTATGGGTGATACTAGGATTGGGACTGGCAGGCATATTAATTATGACAAGAAAGCTGAAGAAAGCCATTAGAGCTGACTTCGGTGCATTCATTCAGCGTCTTGAACTTCTTCCTCCTCCTCAACCCGCACCTCCTAAAGCTCCTAACCCTCTTACTGGTCTCACTTTCGCTGTTTCTGATATGTAAGTCCTCTATTTCCTTATTCTTGTGCTTGAATTTTGTTTCCTTCTTTTACAATATTTTGCCACCTAGGGTTGTCGTATTTGGTTTTCTTCCTGGGTTGGGTTCTGAAATGAAGCTGAAAGGCTGTTATTTTCCTGGCTGAATGACGTTTCTTTTTTCATCCATGAGTTAATTGCCGCTTGCGTGTTGCAGACACCTTATGTGGTCATCGTTGGGTCAGGGATAGTAGATTATCTGCTATTTCACTTGTATGTCAGAATCTATCACTGTATGCTTGTAGCTTACAACTCCTTTTGTGGGTGTTTCTATCTCAATTTGCATAATTTTATCATCCTAAGAGGTAGAGGGTCATTAGGGCTTGCAGTTTGGGAGAACAAAAACATTCAAAGAGTTGCGTGTGGCTAAAATTCTTATGTAATTCATGAGTTAGTTGCTGGCTGTGGTATATTGTTCGCTACTTCATTTGGGTTAGATGTGTGACGGTGACTGCTTGTAGCTCACAACACTTTTGCGGGCCAATCTATCTTGAGTCGTAGTCGTACCATCAGGAGTGGTAGAGGATCATTAGGGCTCATAGTCTGCTAGGCAAAATTTATATCTACATTATGCATACATCCATCAATTGCATTTCCTCAAACATGGATCGCTGACCATTGGAAATTGCTACCAATCTCTTATTTATTTGCTGTATTATACAAACTGGTGATCAGTTAGAGTACATTTCGTTTGGAGGAAAATAGTTTCAGTTTGTTCATCTTGCCGACTCGATGCCCCCTTTATTGATTTTTAATAACGTAGTCAAAGGTTCGAAGACCTTTCTGTTGGGCACTCGGTGGTGAATCATGGGTAGTACACTCGCCAACACTTCAAATATTGTTTTCTCAAATTTGTTATAAAGGTGAAGTCATGTGCTCTACTTTGCTCTGCTGTTATATATAGATTTGCCATGATAACTTCGGGAGCTTATCCGTTTGTGTTCAGTAGTCGCCCGTTCATGTCTTTTGTACATGGCAGTCACGCCTTTGATATCCTTACTTATGGAAAATGGGTGGGCTCTATCTTTTCCCTAGTGACACTCTAGGGTAATTATCCTTAGGAGGTCCACCAATCTTGGGTTTTCCTACTATATAGCATAACTCTTGAGCATTGGGAGCTTGAGTGGTTCTACCTATTGGCAAGTACAAATCTTTTTTTTTTTTAATTTGTTGTTGTTGTTGTCTTGTGCAGTACCTCAAAACAAAATCCGAACACCAAACTTGTTAATTGGAGAGGTTTAAGTTTGGCTATTTGTTGTTTCTTGTGTTATGAGGTTGAAGAAACCATCGATCAATTGCTGTGCTCTTGCCCTTTGGTCCTATATTTTTGATATCTTGTCTCTTATAAAGCTAAAGGTGTTCTTGTAGTTTAGACTTTTAGGTCGGAAAGCTGAATTTTGGGCGGTGGTCCCACTAGCTGACATACATCATTGTACTTTGGTGATATTGATTCGAGGCACCAAGGGTACGAATTTTCCTTTCGAGGTTTTTGGGCAGTGGTCCTACATACTCACTAACAGTTGACCTTCTGATAAGATCACTTAGGATTGTTTAAGTGCTTAATTAGCTGTCCTTTTGTATATGGGTATCTCTCGGTTGTTGTAGCCCTTTGGATGTATTGGTACCCTCTCTTGCTTAATAAAATTAATAATTTCTAGGAGGTTCAGGAGTTTATTTGTCATAATGTATTCATCAACCAATTTGATAGTTGATCTTTGGAATTTTTTTTTCCTGCTTTCAGCTTATGATTTAGGCCTGTGTCTTGTCATACGCTGGTAATCTTGTTCTTGGATTCGGGCTGGGAAATGGTGATTGACTTTCAAATTTTGAACTTTTTCGAAATTTAGTCCTATTTGATTTCCAAAATGATCTCTTTCTTAGTTCGAACCTATCCCTAATTATCATACCTCTCTAGGATTGGGGAGCTGGGTCCTGCTTGTTAGTTTTTAATCGTCATGGTGGCTTAGGCTCTGCTAATATGGCTTAAATCTGTTCCATTTCCATGTCATGAAGCAAATTTTCTTATATTTTGTTAGCCACTTCATGTATAGCCTGCTAGTTTTTCTGTCGTTCCTACCTTATAACTATCTGCATTTACCAGATTTGACATTGAGGGATATGTGACTGGGCTTGGCAATCCAGACTGGGTTCGGACTCATGAGATAGCTTCCAGGACTGCTTCAGTGGTCTCAGCTCTCGTTGAAGGTGGTGCTACTTGTATTGGAAAAACAGCTATTGACGAGATGGCATACAGGTGTGTTATTTAAGCTTCCACATCAGTTTCATGTGGCTGACCCTAGTTACTGTCTTAAAAAGTTCATCTTCAGAAATATAAAGTTTGAGACAATGATGTGTATAGTATGAAGTTGTCATCAAATTTAATACTATTAAGACCAATTACCTCCTCTCTCTCAGAAAGAATGATACATACTGCCATATGGTTTTCCCCCTAAATAATAACTCATTTTCGATAGGTGATTTTAAATTAAAATCTTACTGAGTCATTGTATTACGCCCTTTTGCCTTCAATTAAGCGAATATCAATTGCCAGATATTTGCTGCATTCACATGTGAGACTCTTTCAATTTACAGTGTTAGTGGAGAAAATAAGCACTATGATACACCAACAAATCCTGGAAGCCCTGATAGAGTCCCTGGTGGTTCCTGTGGTGGAGCTGCTGTCGCAGTTGCTGCTAATCTTGTTGATTTCTCTCTGGGTAAGTTGTACACCTATCTTTTTTCCGAGGTGTTGAAACGAAATGATATGACCTCTTCAGCAGTTTTCATGTTTAGTTACAATCAATTTGCTTTCAACTCGGAGTCCTGTCTAAAAAAGGGCAGCCCGGTGCATATTGGCGTCCCCGCAAAGCGAGGGTCCGGGGAAGGGTCCCACCACAAGGGTGTATTGAGGGCAAGCCTTCCCGAACAATGGTCTATGTTTACATTCTAAAGATCTACAGTGTTCTCTATGTTTCTTCTCGAACAATGGTTTATACATTTTTTGGTGTTGCTTATGCTATGTGATTAATGTTGTATCTAGCTCTTGATATTTTTATCTGTCACAGGTGTTGATACTATCGGCGGTGTACGATTACCTGCGGGATTTTGTGGTACCATTGGATTTAAGGCGTCACATGGGTCCATTTCACACTCCGGGACTGTTCCTCTATCAACAAGTCTTGATACAGTTGGTATGTTTTCCTAGAACTTGCTTATAAGGTTTTGATGAGCTATTATCTCAAGAGTAATTTTCCATTCCTCATGGGGCCATGGGCACACTATCCGTTACGTTTTGTGTATGATGGAATAAAGCTAAATGATCCATTCGGGGACGTTCAGAATTGCAGATATAACCTTTCTCTGTTTCGAACACAAGGGTAAGACTGTGTATGTCTGACCTCCCTTGCATCACCATAGGTTGGAGACTTGGAGCCTTTGAGAAAGTGGGGGTAATGTTCTTGTTATTGGACTGATACAAATGGCAAGGTTTAGAAAAATGCTGGAAATTCGGAGCGAAGTTCTTCTTTAGTGTGGTCCACCACAGTGGTTGTAGGATTCTTCAGAGGTTTTTATTTTATTTTACGTTTTCGATTACTTTGTTTTTTCCTAAACAAATTTGTTTTTCTATATCAAGTTGTGACACAGTTCCAAATGTCCTAGGATGAACTGGTCATGTTTTAAAGAAGGGCTCATTCACGTTCATCTGTCTCCCTGCCCCTCAGAGTAGCGCGTGAACTGAATTGTTGGACCCTGGATATGAAGCACCGTTTAGACAATATGCCATCTTCATTGAGGGGCTGTCGTCAAAAGTCTGTGACCCCTACACCATAGTTATTGCCAAAGATGCTTGATTATAAAGTTCGAGGCACAGAAGAATCCAACTTTTTAGGTTATTAACATCATTATATAGTTCCCCCAACTCATCTAACAAAAGATCATATCCAGTGAAATATTCCCTTTGATCTTAGTTCTTATGGGTCAAGAGAGAACGTAATAAAAGCAACCACAAGAGTTGGTGGCAACAAAAAAAACTACTAATTTCCTGTAACAGAGCAAAGACCATGACTAAAACTTCACCAAAGAGTCTACAGTTATATTGTTTAAAAAGGAAACATTACTTTGTCGTTTGTGAACTGGAAACATCATTGCCAAAGAAAAAAAATTCATTGTTGGTTATAAAACTCTACTATGGGCCATGCTGTACTATTGTACTAATTAGAAAGGGGTTTAACTAGGTTTCTTTGAGACTTTGATACATTCATGTAACACATCCTCTTTTTGAGTTTTGGAGGGGACCTTTTGTCCTTTGGCCGTGTTGTTCTCTCTTATTTCTGAATTATATTCAGTTTTTCATTTATCTTATCACAAAAAGGACTAAAATATAGAAAGGAGAGCGTGTGGCAACTTATGTCAGATCTTGGGGATGACCATGGTGCTGAGGTTTCTGAACTGTATAAATAGGTCTTGGTGGAGATGGTTTTTGTCAACCATATTTAGCTGCGAGACAGTATGCATGGAGGTGGGCTTTTGCTCCAGAATCTAACATTCCACTTGATGTCTGATGCTGTCATACTTGCCAATTGTGATACAGATATTCCTCGAATGTTTTGTTGTTGTTGGTGGTACCTAGTCTCGAACACCTGACCTATTGGTGAAGGTAAAGCACCTTTCAACCAACAGGTCGGATGTCCTCGAATGTTTTTTTCTTAATGATATATCATCTTATCTAATATTTTTTGGTTGTTTATTTTCAATGCCCTTGCTGCTATCAAATATCATGTTTTCATATTGCTCTTGTTATTGATTTTGCCATGTTACCGTTTGTATTTGACTATTTGTGAGTAGCTGAAGTATGGTAATTCAGATTGATGATTAACTTTGACTTGCAACTTTACAGGTTGCTTTGCAAAGGATCCTAATGTGTTGCGGCGTGCTGTACATATCATGATGCAGCTTCAATTTGCAACTCAACGTAACCCTAGGAATATTATAATTGCGGATGACTGCTTTGAGCTGCTTAAATATCCTATTCACCGTATCACTCAGCCTGTGATTAGATCAACAGAGAAGCTATTTGGAAGTAAGTTCTTCAGGACTTTCTGGAGCTATTGGTGACTTTTTCTTCACAAATCATATCTGTTTCAACTTAGTATGATTAATTAGCTGGAAGACTATTCATTGCTTTAATCTTTAGAATATCTATGTTCAACATACCATGATCACAAACTCCTGGTTCCTTTTGGGAAACCTTGTTGGGTCTTATGTAACTTTGACCACTGCTACTAAATTACCACCTCGCAGCCGAAGTTTAGGCTACAGGCCATGTCGAACCAACCCTACACAGATTTCGGTATGAAATCTGTACCCATTTTGGAAGTCGGCAATCTCACAGGATTGCCATGGCAGATACCCCGAAGGAGAGAGGGAGATAGATGTGAGGTTTTTCCTGAAGGGTTTGGAGGGTGAAATGTGTGGCAATGGAAGACAGAAGAGGTGAAAAAAATTCAAAAGATTGCTGTTGAAAAGTTAAAAGAGAACCCAGAACTGACTAGAGTAAGACGTGATGTATTCACTGGTATTCTTAATATTAGACGTACCTGGCCTAAAAATATACTCCCGACTTTTGTAGCTAGCCCTAGGACTCTAGGAGCTCAGGTGGGCTCGGGATCAGCTCAAGAAATGTTTGTTCGAACTGGGGCTCTTTTTCTTTTAATATCAAAGACAAAGATAAATTCTTTTATTGTAGAAGTCCCCTGCCCCTATAGATGTGCCATACTATACCTTCTTATTGAAACTACATCTACTTGAGTGATTCCACAAATTGTTACAGTAGAAGTCTTTTATCAGGCATTTCTGTAATCAAATTGTGTTTCAGAGTTGGGTCGCGGATTAGTAGCTTAATCTAGCTTGTGAAGTCGGTTAAGAAGTAACGAATTAATGTTACAGCTTGAACTTGATAAAGAAATTGTTAAATCTGCGTAAGCAGGATTGAAATCAGTTGTGAAATACTTTGAACCAGTGGGCTAGCATTCTTTTCAAGTTCTGTTTGACTGAAGTTTGTCATCAAAAACATTGTGAATTTGTTATCAACAATTACCTACTACACAACTTTAGAAGAGACATTGGTCTTCATTCTGCCGCAGTTTCTATAATCACAAAATTTCGCAGATGTGAAGAATAAAATTCCTTGAACCACCTCTTCTTGCAATCTAGTGAGTTATATCTTACTGGAATAGCAAATTTTGATTTTACGAGCATCCCACAACTTGGTCATGCTAACCTTGGTTACAACATACAGGAGTGAGCTCTTCAGCAAGCTTCCTGTTTTGTAGATTCTACTTGATGATTCCGATGGCAGGAGATATATTTTGGAATATTACTTGTGATTATGTGTGGAAAGGTGAACTAGTGGTTCTCTTCTCCTCTTTTTGGTGACCGGGCACATTGGTACTGCTATGACTATCTTCTAGATGCAGTCTGCAACATCAATGCCACACATAAGATTTGTGTGCCACTAGTGTTTACCTAGAAGGTTCAGGGTCCTCTAGATACCTTGAGTCTCTAACTACTCCGTAAATGCAGTAAATATTTACTTCAAATGTATTCTTTATTTGGAATTCTGGTTTTGTTAATTTTGCTTACTCAGATACTGGCATCTTAATATGTTTTTATGTACTCCTGCAACTTCATTGTCTTTTCTAGCTACAAGAGCTCCAACTCATGACTGCAATTGTTTTAGGGCAAGTATTGAGGCATGAAAATCTTGGAGCTTACTTGTCTTCCAAAGTCCCGAGTTTGTCAGGATTGTCAAATCAGAACATGAATGGTGAAACCAAGGCTTCCACATTAAGTCAGCTTGGACAAGTGATGCAACTCATTTTCAGGAATGTTTTTCTCTGAATTAAGTGGTTGAAAGCTATTTATAATTGCATATTTGCATGCCATTTCGAAATAAGTAATCTAGCAAGAGAATGTTTAAGGATGACTTTCTTTATTCACATGAATTTTTGTGAAAGAACAAGGTGATTATCTAGTAAGACAAGGTAACATTCTTTTACCTGTCACTGATCCATTTTGAAGACATTGTGTTATGTTTACTACTGAATTGGCCTTCATACACGTGTGAATGGCTTCTACATGGCAAGTTAGAACTTAGTACTATCATTGGAAGATGGAACTGATTCTTCTGCAGGTTAGGACTTAGGAGAGCCTCAATCAGTCCCAAAACTGTGTCTCTGGTGTTAACTTTTTCTGCATTCTGATGCTCAAAACGATCATGCATGCCCTATCAGCATAGTATTTTCAAAATGGTTTTGAAAATGCTAGTCAGCTTTGTGTTGGTTGATCATAATGGGAGCTGATGTGAACTCGTTAGTTTCAACTCTTGCCATGGTCACACACTAGTCGTGGTAGTAATATGTTCTGATGGCGTTCTCTTACGGCCTTATTTTGACTTGATAACAATTGTATGGTTTCTTTTGATATTTGATACAGGTGTGAATTTGGGGAAAATCATGAAGAGTGGATGAGTTCCGTGAAACCTGATTTGGGAATCCAAGCAGGAAGCTATGTGGTTGGTGATGGAGAAACGCAGAAGCTGTATACAATTAAAAATGAAATGCGAAATGCTGTCAATTCACTTTTGAAGGTATGTACATTGTCAATTGCAAAGGAATTGCTCTATCCGGTTTCAATGTACATTTTTTGGAGATTGAGTTTCTCATTAATTTTATTATTTTTCCTGATTCAATCGAGTATGAAATACTAGGGATTTTATTTATATGAATTGTGTGCCTGTGGTTTTGAAGAATTTGATCATTACAAGACATAGCTAGTGTCTTCAACTACTTTCACTTACACTGAAATTTTATCATAATCCATAACTATCACCCTCAAAGGGCTTCGTTATAGTTCTACGGGGATATGTCGAGGCTACGTGTAGGTCATAGTCGTGGACTATACTGTAGTCATGATTCAGTTGCTTGGATCTGTATGGAGCCATGCATAGCTGTTTCTTTGTAAACATGACATGTTACTTAGGCGGAACGTCCTGGGCGAGATTTGGCCATCTAAGTTGGGAACGCCAAAATACCAGGTCTTAATACTAACTAGAAGGCATGACGTCTTGGCATTGATTTTAACTATGTGTTAACGTGTCACATTTATATGCCTTCAGTGTTAGGTGTCTTGGCTGAGTTAGGATGCCCCTTTGGCCTTATGCTTATGCTGCTTATGTATCACCCTTGACATGCCCGTAGATCATTGGGAACTGTCCCAAATAAGAAAGGGGAAGAACATGTAGAATTGGAGGGAGTATCATATAAGGGCCAGGCATTGAGTTTTCGTCCTAGCCATTATAAATAGAAATTCACCCATGCCATTTTGGTGGTTGGATTTGGCCTTTCCCGCATAAACTGTCGATTCTTTGAAGCAAGCTAAGTTCTAACAGTGGGAGTAATACGTTTTTTCGGGGAGAATTTCGGTTCCTTCTAGCTATCCCAACTAATACCGGTGATGTTTCATAACATCGTGGACCTGGTCCATTGGACTAGATGGGTTATGCATTGAAATAGAATGTGGGTCAGATACTTCCTTTTCAATTGCATTTTCTTTTTGGGGCAAGGTTTATGGGCGTAAGAAGCTAAGAATTGTACTACTACGGTGTTGCCTGGGTATATTAATGGTTTTAGTATCAAAAAGAATATTTTTTACGTCCTTGTGGACTTCAAAATGGAGCCAAAGACAAACTATTCTTTGGCTTTAGGATGTGATGGAATAAAGAAACATGGCTCACAAAACTGTCTGCGCTTCTTATATTGTGAAGTCCGTGCGTTTCTCGAAACATTTTTTATTATGGGTCATCCGTAAGCGGCCTCTTTATTTTCAGCATAGGGGTAAGGCTTGCATACATCCGACCACCCCATACCCCGCCTTATGGCGGGAGTCTTTGAGGTACTGGGGTAATGTTGTTGTGGACATCATAAGAATATTATTCGGATGTCCATGTTATGCTTTATAGTATATTGTGGTTTAACATGATTGGCTTTGCTGAATTGTGGCTTGTATCCTTTGAGATTCATTTTTGTTTGGACCAGAGCAATGTGTGTGTGGGTGAGTGGGTGAAATTTCGATTAAGCTAGCTATGTTATGTGTATTTGGCTGGAAGTGTACTCCTGTGGTTGTTCTTGTTTAATTCCTGAAGTGGTTATATTTTAGGTTAAATAGTGTCCCAGGCATCTTTGTAGCCAAGAATAACTGTCGGTTTTTAAAATTCACAAGTATTTCAGCTTAGATGGTTTAACTTGTAATTATAGGCTCATACTCATCCTTTTTATTGCATCCTTGCCATCTGTAATGAAAAGGAAGGAGATTGGTCTCTTGTGTGTCTTGCTATGGGAGTAGGTCTCGTCACTTTGTCGCTGTTCAGGTGCATCGTAGTGATAAAAGAAAATGCAGTGATTTATCCTATAGGCTGGTTTGGGGCTGCCTTTTGCTGCGTTCTTGTGACCATTCTTGAATTAGTATTGGCACAAGCTGAGTGAGTGTAATAGGTTGATATCCTGGCTTGGCAGCAGAACGAGCTGACCTTTATGGTGTGTAGCTACCAAACCATTTCTTTAATTTGAATTCTCATATCTTCTAATTCCAGTGTTCTCTGTGACTTGTAGCTCTTGATTCTTCTTCACACATATTTTTCCCATTGGAATATCATCTTAGTTGTGATTCAAAAGGCTTCTCTAATTTGGTCTTTTTCTTTTCTGTTCGTCTGTTTCACTTTGTTTGGATAGGGAAATAGGAGGGAAAGGGTGGGAAAGGGAGGGGAGAGAATTGGAGGGAAACAGACAAAACAGTTTTTTTTTTCTTTTCAAATAATGCTCTTTATTAATTTATTTGAATTTTTGGTCCGGACAAAAATATATTTACGTGAAATGAGTCCACGTAGGATACTCATCACTTAGACATTTTTTTTTTTTTTTGTGTGTTTATGTGAAAATACCTATAACCATCATGGTGCGTGACTGTTTTGACCATAACCGCTCCAAATCTCAATGGTTTTATTAGTGTTCTTCAGGCAAAAAATTGTAATTATTGACCAAAACCGTCACAACCGGGTTTGCCAAAACCATCCACTTCCTTGACGGTTATGGCCTAAAACTGTCACGTGCTATGATGATTTTGGGTTGTTACACCAAAAAAAAAAAAAGCGAAGCTGGCTAGGTGAAGGTCGATCCTACGTGGACCCATTTCATACAAATAAGTTTTTTTTTTCCCGGTACCAAAGTTGTTACGAATTGGAAGGGGAGCCTTGGCGCACCGGTAAAGGTAGGTGTTGCTGTGTGATCGATAGATCACGGGTTCAAGTCCTGGGAGCAGCGCTTGTCAAAAAATTGACAACGGAAGGCTTGCCCCCCTGTACACCCTTGTGGTGGGACCCTTCCCCGGACCCTCGCTTTGGGAGGACGCAAATGTGCACCGGGTTGCCCAACGTTTGAAACAAATTAATAAAATGCATGTTAAAAAAAAATTCGAGAAAATACTCATATAAAAGAAGAAGTATCGGATGGATTGGGAGAATAAAAAATTGGCTGTTAGGATAACACATGTATCAGGTAGAGTAAGGGACAGGAATGACTTCAAAGGAGCCATTTCACTTTCTTTTAAAGCAAATCAAATCCTTTTAATACTGGAAAGAAGTGAAAGGAAATTTCCCCTCTAGTGTTACATAGAACTAGTTGGTCACCTTAGCCAGGTAAACAATGGAATCAAAAGTAGAGTGCTCACCAGAGCTTCTTGTTTTAAGTATGTTGAATTATGTTTTCCTTCCCTATTAACTTCATCACATGATGTCGAAAGGTATGTTTAAGCGCACAGACTCCTTGGACATCTATCTGAACACTGGTTGAAGCCAGCATATGCAAAAGCTCAAATGGTCATTGCGCATTTTCCCTTCCTCTCCACATTCTTTTAATATGTTAGACCACAAGGGGAGTTAGATCCCTTGTTTTCCCTCCATTTGCTTCTCTCCCAGCATAATCTTCATGTTTCTTTTCTCTATCTTGCTTCCTCTGACTATCATGTCTTTCCTTCTCTTTGTTTACATTGCTTTCTTTACTCACGTTGATAGTTCATAGATGGTTCATGTTAGCTGACCTTAAGTCAATGTGGGACCAAGGTGTTGTTCAGCTATTACTTTCTATCTGCCTAGAAATATTGCATTCTATAAGCAATCTTGTAGAAGAATTTGAATAAGCGAACAAAGATTAATTCTAGCATTCAAGTGCTGGTAATTCATCTGGTGAACTTTGAAGAAACCTTAAATGTTTCACATGTTTACTCATTCAAGTAAAGGTGTCAAGAAACCTTAAATGTTTCCCCATCTTTTTAGGTCTAGGTTTTGTTTTATTCATCTATTTTTGTTGTTGTGAACTTTAGCCTACTTTGCATATTAATTCTTTACATACTAGTATGTGTGCCAAAATTATATTGAAAGCTCAAAAGTTTATCCTCTTTCTGTCAAATATAGAACCTGGTACCAACCCATCTGGATTTGGGCACGTTGACCTTTTGGGAAATCCCTATAGTAACCCACTATCATTGTGCTGGGTTTGCTTCTCTTCATTGTTTGTATCGTGGTAACTTTTGTCAACTGAATGATTCTCGTATTCCCTCTAGTAAGGAGCATAACTTACTCGGGAGTGACGTGAACTTGTTAGGGTTTCCTTTTAGGCAAGTGAGTGGATGCTTTAAGAGAATCTCCTTTGACTGTAGACGTGTAGGCTGTAAAGCTAGGAGTCCTTTGTACTTTCTCCATCATAAAAGGTGTGTTGACAACTTAGGAATCTGTCGATAATTTGATAACCTGTAAGGTTCTATTAATGATACTATATATAAGCTATTAGGTCATAGGATTTATCATGTCTAGTGTGCCAGTTAAGTTCTATCCTACAATACAAGGTTATACTAGGCTGTTCTCCCCCCCCCCCCTTTTAATGCTTATTTTAAGCTTAAACTGCAACACGTGTGAAATTGTCAAAATTTTCTGGTTTGTGGTAGCCATCTGAATCTTGGCTGCTTACTGGATTAGTGTATATTTCGATTTGGAACTTCTCTTATATAATGTTGTTAATGCCTGCTGACTTATGCTTAGTTAAATGGAATCTTTGGATAGGATGATGGAATTCTTGTAATTCCTACATATGCTGATCCTCCTCCGAAAGTTGGTGCAAAAGAATTGGCATCAGAGAGTTATCTCAGCCGTTTATTTAGTCTTCAGTCTATTGCCAGCTTGTCAGGATGTTGTCAGGTGAACTCTTTGGCTCATTCAGATTTGTGTCTTTGAAATTTTTACTCTTTCTAAGACATAGTTGAGCTCTTTCAGTGTGACTTATGTTTTTGAGCTTTTTGTCCGTGTGGTTTGATTCGTGATGTACGCAGATTGCAGTGCCACTTGGGAATCATAAAAAGCTCCCTGTTTCAGTGTCACTCATAGCAAGAAATGGAGGTGACCGATTTTTGCTTGATACCTTGCAAACAATGTATGCATCTCTGCAGGAGGAAGGAGATGTTGCTTTGATGTCAAAATCTACATCTAGCACGATTAATCGGGAAAGTGCTGCAGACTCGTTCAAAGAGAAGGTCAACTGACTTGTTTTCTTGATTTATTTCCTTTTCTTTTTTGTCCTGACTTTTAGAAAAAGTTCACGTTGGTCTGGAACCTGGATAGAAAAGGTAGGAAGGGAGGTGAGGGGATGGGGATGCTCTGTACATCGTTTAGTGTAGCATATCTATGAGATGGTTAACACTGAAATTTGAAGCATTTCCATTGTTATTAGGCCTGGCAAAATGGGTTTCGTCTATTGAACTGGGGCCTAGTCTAAATCAGTTTCGGTCTAATGCGATTTTACTTTCCGCTCTGGATAAGGTCGGGTTATTGGTAGGTCAGGTGTACATCAGGTAGACGTTTTTTGTAAGAACATATGTTTATAATGAAAGGACAAACTTATCTAGTTCAGATTTCGTTCATTGGGTTATACTTAGTATCAGTTGGGCTATTCACTTTGGGTCATAAATGAGTATTCAGCCTCAGATATTGCAGATTCAGAAAAGAGAATTGCCAGAGAGATGAAATGTATTTTGATAAATGAGGCACCTTTGGCATTTTGCTTACTTTAATCACATGTTTGTTTTACTGGTAAAATAGGGCAATCAAGCATTTAAAGATGAGCAATGGCAGAAGGCTGTCAGTTTTTACTCTGAAGCTATTAAGCTTAATGGAAATAATGCAACCTACTACAGCAATAGGGCAGCAGCATATTTAGGACTTGTCAGGTACTGATAGCTTTGCATAGTATAAATATTGTATTCTATCTGATATGCAACTGACAGTGACAAATAGGTTCCAGGTGGGGCGATATTTATACTACATTAGATTTTCTCAGATATCCTATTATACCGTTGAATAGGCTGTCACATGATGATAAATTGAATATTGTCTTTGAACTCTTGGCATATCTATGAGCAAAATGGCTGATAAAACTGTGTGTGCTTCTTTTATTGTGAAGTAGCAGTGAGTCGGTGCGACTCTCTACGCAATTTTCATTTTGGGTCATTCGTGCGCAGCCTCTCTATGTTTCAATAGGGGTAAGGCTTGCGTACATCAGATTCTCCCTTACTCTGCATTATGGTGGGATCCTTCAAGGCGCTGGGGTAAAGATATTGTTGTCAGGAGTTCAGGACAAACATTTTCTTTTCTGTCATAAAATTCTGCATAAGTTTTTTTGTTTCCGCCAATTTAGGTCTTAGTGGAAACCTTTTGATGGTTAGAAAATGTACCGATTTCACCTTGATGTCTCGTATTACTTGAGTGTAAGATATAATACCTATCTTTAAAGAATGTATGTTTAGTTACACTGTTTTCTAAAGTTTTTGTCTGTTGTCAGCTTTGTCCAAGCAGAGGAAGATTGCACTAAGGCCATAAACCTTGATAAAAAGGTATGTCAGTCTCTTGTTTATGGCACTGATAGCATCTCATAGTTGATAATGTTACACGATAACTAATATCATAGTGGTGGAGTGTAACAATATTGCAAATCCTATCTCACACCTCAGCATATTCGCTTGAAGTTCATAAATTTAAGATACGACATGATGAAATTTTCCTAGATAACGTACTTTTAATTAATAATAGAGCTTATGAAACCATGGATTCACTGAATGTGTAGTGCACTTGATGTTGGAATAGCTAACAGCAATAAGGACCAAGGATTTTGTATTCTTCTTGACTTTCTGTCATGAGGAAGAAAAGAGCCAACAAAACTTTTAACTCCAAATACAACATCTTTAACCCCAGTGCCTTAAAGGCTCCCGCCATAAGACAGGGTAAGGGGGGTCGGATGCACACATTAAAATTTTTAACTCCAAATGATTATTAAATTAGAGCATCAATCCTTATTCCTTGATTAGCTGAAGGACTTGTACTAGAGGAACAATTTTGAAATGGTTTTTCTATTTTGTGCCCCAAGGCCACACATTAAAAGATGGTCATTTTCCTTATATAGGCAAGGTTTTCATTTGAGAAAACCTTATGGGATCGACTTTATTATTTGGGAAGATCTCACTTGAATAAGGCATGTTATAAGCATGTAATGTGTTCGTTATGGGCACACATTAGAAACCTCGAATTCAAAAATTAAAAAACCAAAGCAAAAAGTTGTAGCCATTTTCTGATCTTCTTGACCAATTGATTTCTTGTTTGCAAGATTCATTAGAATCTTTTGTTCTTTGCATTCTTCTAGGACGTGTGACCTTTTGAGTGTTTCATTACTCAGCAAAAGGTGCTCTTTGTGGGGAAATGGTCTAGAAGGTCTCTAATGGGTTCTGGTTGGCCATAACAGTAAGCACCAAATTGGTGCTTGGGCATGGGTGTGGTGTGCGTATGGGCATGCGCATGCGCATGGGTGGTTATGGGTGTGTGGGGGGCATTTGAAGGTGAAATGTTTCGAACTCCTATAAAAGTTGCAAAACTTGCAACTACAAAAAGAATCTTCAGACTTTATATCAAATCGTAGGCGGCTTAATCTCAGACATCTATATGTCATGTGATATGTGGAAAATTTCACGTCCTCACTAACCAGACATTGGGTTACTTGTGATTATATTCCCTGGTCAGCTGCTTGTGTTTTGCTTCTGGCATATAATACATTTTGACCTTTGTAATGCTTAAAATTGTTGATTCTTGTGCTTACGGGTTTTGGGTTTCTTCTTTTATTCAGAATGTGAAGGCTTTTTTACGTAGAGGTACAGCAAGAGAGAATCTTGGCTACTACAAAGAGGCAATTGAAGGTTTGTCACACCCATCTTCAGCAACCCTCCCCCCTCTCCACCATCCTTCCCCGGCTCCCCCCACCCCTACTCAAGAATAATAACAAAAGTCTGTTTCCAAAAATATTTGGGTTCGGCTAATATGAATTGTCTTATGGAATATGACAAGATGGGAAAATAGTAAAAAGCGGAAGTTGAGAAACTAACAGTTCCGGATTCATGATTATAAATGTGACTTCTTGTATGTTGGCTGCCACAAATCCACCACAACTTCTCTATCTGGGCTTGAGAGTGCCAGTTAATGCCAATACAAGGCATAACACACCGGTCTGTTGGTCTTCAATCCTTTGTGTGTTGTTGAAGTTCAAATATGACTGGGTTGGATTATTAAAGACTGTAACTTGAGGAGCCAACTACAAAGGTGATAGATTTATCAGGACAGGTAGACTACTGTGGCATGTAAAGGTTTCTTGTAGGGGATCATTGAAGGAAAACTAATTGCTGATCCGATCAAACTTAGATACCATGCTAATATTTCCATTTAACGATAGACAATTCAGTGGTGATCTAAATAGATATATTAAAAACTAAAACAATTCAGTGAGAAAGGTTTAGTCACTAACGACTCAAAGATGCCATGCTAATTGTTTTGCATTGTTATTATCGCTAAAACTGTCGTGGCTTATGTATGGATCTATAATTGACCGTCGAAATAAGCCAAGAGATATTGTCAGTTTTGTTATGCTACAATGTCATTGAAAAGTTAGTTAACAAAAGGTTGTTGTCTGTTGCAGATTTTAGATATGCCCTTGTGCTTGAACCAACAAATAAAAGAGCTGCTGTGTCAGCAGAGAGGCTAAAGAACTATTTCCAGTAGGTCTTGTAGAAGTGTAATTCCTGTAGTAGTCTCAAGAATCTCCCGGCCTTTGAAGAATGGAGAGTTCTTTCTTTCGGGAGCCTCTCGTTTTGCGGTGGATGGTTTGCTCTATCTGCCTGAAGTTTACATCGACACTATTTGAGCCGGAGGGTCTGTGTGCGGAGTAGCATTTCTGTTCCAAATGATTACCGCATTCAGCATCTCCGTCGAGGTATTTTGTATGTAAAAGCTCACTTCCGTGTATGGATGAATCTTGTTACACATTCCCAACTTGTAGGGCATGTTTATTGGCTGTTGGGAGTTGCCACAAGTTTTGATACTTGCAGTTTTCCCTTGCATTCGAGGGATGTCGGTCAATATATATGAGTTCTATCTATCTTGCGATCAATCATCTGTTTCTCCATGAAGTATATGTGGAGATCAATTTGTTGCATCCATCATTCACTTGATGAATTATAGACTAGCAAAAAAACCCATGCGCACCAAAGCTTTATTAAGCTGTATACAAGAGTCTATGAATGTGGAAAATGAATCGTGCATGCAGACTGTTCGTAGATGTATTATACACTCGGACGACTGATGTTCACTTGTCAAGGCTGCATTGTTAATAAAAGAACGACTGATGTTCCGTTAGACTGAAATATTACTGATCGTTGATACTTTGCGTTTTTTCTCTTGGTTACCCTAATATTCTATTTGATAAGTGCGTAGTTCAGTGTTTTACGACTTGGATCAAGCTATTACTAAATCCAGGTCCAGGATCACAAATTTAGGTGTGTCATGTTACATATAGACTTGGCAAAAGTGACCCAAGACCCGAAACTCGATCCAAAAAATTTGTTCCGAGAACCCGAAATTCACCCGTATTGACCCGAACCCGGTTACACCCGACCCGAACCCGATTATCACCCGAAATCAACTAATCCGAAGTTGACCCGAACCGGTAATGACCCGATTGAACTAGCTCGACACGATTATCACCCGAACCTGAATAGACCCGTACTTAATAGACTCTAATTTTTTATTCTGCATATTATATGTCTAACATTTGATTTAGTGATACGAACATTTCGCGCAAATCAATTTCGTATCACATAAAGTGAATATATCATACTGACATAATGTCCAATTTTTCACATGAAACGAGCACCTAGTTCTATTTGGTATCGTTTTCAGTTTTCTGTTTTCTGTTTTTTGAAAACCAAAGTCCCGTTTTTGAAAACCAGAAAAAATGGTTTTCAGTTTTTCAGTTTTCATTTTCTGTATGACTATTATAGAAACATACAGTTTAAATTAACTTTTGCAACTTATTTAGCTAAATTGTTTATGCAAAAAAACAAAAACTGAAAACGACAGTGATACCGAACTGAAAACCAACAACTTGATTTATGTTTTCCATCTATATTTGGTCAATCAATTGGAAATAAATGTAAATAGTACGAATCTAATCATGGTTCGTCTCGATTCTTCAACTAAACCCGAATTAACCTGACCCGAATTGTCCGACCTGTATGAACTCGACCCGAACTAACCCGATGAATGCTAGATCCGAAGTGGCCCGAACCCGTCTGACCCCGACCCAACCTGAAATGGCCCGAATTTTATAGTGCACCCGAAGTGACCCGGCACGAACCAACCCGACTCGAATGACCCGTTTGGCAAGTCTAATTACATACTCCCTCTTATCCACAATGATGTGCCCTTTTCGTTTTGTCGTTTTGTCTGACCATGTTGGTGGCTACTTCTATACCAAATTATTCGCTCAATTGTTGTAAAAATTAACACATATTTTAATTTGGCATTGCATTCTACCATATCTACTTGATTTTATGGCATGCGGGTCTTTCATTTAGTTTAGAAATAACACTCAATATGACCAGTCAAACCACCAAAATGAAAGGGGAAATCATTTTAGGTAGGAGGAAGTATGAGGATAAATTTAAAGATGTTTGTACTCATCTAATTAAGGTTATATTTGATAGGACTTAAATAACAGCGTATTCAGATCAGATGCATTCAAATCAGATCAGATGCATTCAAATCAGTTCAGATCAGATTAGTTCAAACGTATTTAAATCAGGTCAAATAGTTCAAAATTGTTGAAATATGGATCAATGAAGTTGTCCATTTTTATAAATTCATCGAAATTGAACTAAGTTTACAACAAATTCAAATCAGATCAGTTCAAAGTCATTGTAATCAAATTAGATCAATTCAATTGCATTCAATCATATCTTATCAAATATAAAAAATACAGTCTCATCAAACAGAGCCTAATAATTCTTTTTAAGTGCTTAACAACTAACAACAATCCACTAGCATATGTTGATACACGTTATTTAGAGCTCGAAGGCTTACCTACAACTCTTCAAGGCTACTAGTATTTTCTCTTCACAAATCGATCTTGTGATCATCGACATATATTCATCTCATATTCTCACCACATCATTTTAAATTGAAGAATTAACAAATGGGTAGCTTAGAGTCTTAGACTCTCTTTTATACCTCAATTATCCTGAACAACTACTGCAATAATTAAGGTACAAAGTTGGCTCTTGGAGAAAGTAAGAGAGGCCTATCTAGCAAAAGAATTCTTTAGTTTAAGTGCTCTATTTTTATTTTTATTTGAGGTCACTTTAGTTTAAGTGTTGCTTAACAGGCATGATGCAAATTGAAGTTTGTCTTCATCTCCATGCACACGGCTGTTTTACGGATTTGGTACCTAATGTGCCCCGTGAATTGTGACACTATGAGTCTATGATAACTTCATCTCTATAAGAATGAAATTTTGATGTGAATTATGCTACTCGTACCTCCATTTCATTCAATTGTTTATGTTGGATCGGATTTTATAACGGGAATACAAGACCAACGTAAACAGTTGAATGAACTGGAGGCGTTACAAAGAAAAGAAAAACAAATTATGATAACCGTGATCTGTGGATAACACAAATTTGATACATGATGAGTGTAGTTTCCTTTCTTGGTAGATCAAAACAATGAAACATTTTATGTTTTATAATATTCTTTATTCAAATGATGGCAAAAAAAAAATGATAATATTTTCATCCACGTGATTGAAGGTTTGTTTGGGCAAACTCATGAAATGCTTCTGGACTATTTTTGAGAGACCGTTTCTACTTTCTAAGAAACTCTCTTAGTGTAAATTTGTTAATCAAATGTAGAAGCTTCAATAAGGATCTCCTCCTCCGGAAATTGTTTCCCCAACATAGTACTTTTTCTTAAATTATACTTTAGATCCGGGATAAAACCGAGAACCGTATTCATGTCAAATTATCAAGATGGGAGACTCTAGTGTAATTGTACCTTAATCCATCGCGAAGGTAGTGGTAGTGGGTATGAATCCTCTAACTCTTTAACCTTCTCTTTAGGACACCACCAACTGATGATGAGATATTAGAGAGTGAGAGAAAGATATGAGTTAGGGACCATGACCCTAAACCGTACGTATATATAGAGTGTTTTATTCCTTAATCGGTACATAATCGAATAAGGAATAACCGACTGGTCTCTCCACATGATTAATCCATACTCTTATTAGATGTCATAATCCCAAATACTAAATAATATACTGGATAAATTTCTAACTCTTACCTTTTATATATCAAAACTTCTAAAATCCTACCTTATTTTTAAAAAGTTTCCAAATCCTACCATATAAAACATTTTTTTATCAAACTCCTACCAAAACTTCTACTTCGTCGGGTTTGACTCTATTTTCAACCTTCGACTTGACGCGATTTCCTTCGATTTGTTTCGTATTCCTTCCAATTTCTCCCTCAAATTTCATCTTCTCTCTCCTATTTTCCACATTATATCACATTACACTCCAATTTGATCTTCTCTCTCCTATTTTTCACATCTTGCGATCAAATTGGAGTGCAATGTGATATAATGTAGGAAATAGGAGAGAGAAGGTGAAGTTGAACGAAAAAATTGGAGGGAAAACGAAACAAATCGAAGGAAATCGCGTCAATTTGAAGGTCAATGCCGGAAAATAGAGTCAAACCCGCCGGAGTAGAAGTTTTGGTAGGAGTTTGATAAAAAAATGTTTTATAAGGTAGGATTTGAAAACTTTTTAAAAATAAGGTAGGATTTTGGAAGTTTTGGTATATAAAAGGTAGGAGTTAGAAAATTCCCCTAATATACTAGATCACTAATATGAGCTAACCTTAAGATGACTAATACACACATGTCTTATAGAAACATGTTGGCCCACGCGATTGTAATTCCCTTGTTCATCCAAACAAATTTCTCCAATTCACATACTTTCTAAATTCCTAGGATTTGTAAGTTCATGAGAATTCCGACTTCCCGAGTGTATCCAAACGACACCATATTATAGAAACATGTTGGTCCACGCGATTGTAATTCCAACTGTTTTTATTTTCGTTTAGTACAACAACAACACTCTAACAGCTACTAAAATCAACTATTAGGGGTAATTGGTATCATTTCCCTTTGGTATGAATAGTGTTAGATTCATGTCGTCGCGATCCATCTTGTCGTTTTGGTTCCGGTAGCTCTAACCTGTAGCCATGAATGGCCATGATGAACAGAAAAACTTTGATAATGCCATAGCTGACTCAGAATGGTGTCCACCACAAATTAAAAAATAATCGCAAAAAAGTGGATCCCAAGATTCCCCAGCCCCACCCACATCATGAATCTGAGTCTTTAAAAACAGACCGTCCCTCCCTGAATAATGGACAGTCCACAACGAGCAACCAAATAATTTGCCCATCCTCCTCAAAAAAATCATCCTCAATCATACCACATTGTCTCACTATCACTCCCCCCCCCTCCCCCAAGTAGAGGCGGTTGTTGTTGTTGTTGTTGCAGTAGGCGGGCGGGTCATCCTCTTGTCAGACCTTCTGCTCATGTATCAGAAGGGAAAGGCTTTTAACCGTCGATCTAGGACCTTTTCCCGCTCTCGCCTCGCTATTGAGGGCTCTTAATTTCTATTCTCCTTCCCAATCTCCCACCACTTTTCTCTGTTTTTTTTTTAATTGCATTTCCTCATTTCTCTCATCCTCACTCGGATTACTATACTATCTCCTGATTCTCCAATGGCCACCCCAGGTTGGATTTCTTTTCATTGTTTGGTTACCATTTCCGATGTGGGTTCATGTTAGCCGATCCCATCGTCGTGATCTGATTATAAGCCTAGAGAAAAATGGCCGTGATCAGTTTTTGATTTCTTGTTGTTTACTGTTTTCGGCAGCGAACGGATCGATGGAAGAGAGGGAAACGATGAAGAAATACTGGGTGGAGCACTCGATAGATTTGACCGTTGAGTCTATGATGCTTGATTCCCAAGCTGCTGATCTTGACAAAGAAGAGCGTCCTGAGGTATGCATCTCACTTTTTCGTATATTTATTTATTTATAGAATATAGCGATCGTTTCTTTTTTCGATGGGAGGGAGTCATTTTTGTGGGATTTGGATGACGATTGTGATTGAAGTTTTATTATTGGTTAATTTTCGTATAGTTGATTGAACTTTAGACTTTTTAGTTTTGGAAAAACTAGTTTCTGCAGAACTGATTCTTTTCTGCTGTCAAATCAGTGAAATCTAAGCCTGAAACCTACGCGCCAGTGAGACCGTAACCTCTACACTTCCCTGATATGGTTAATATGTTAACATTTGACTTTTGTGACCAAAAGTTTTTCTGTCTATTACTAAACCATATCATACTCCTGATAAGTTGTTATGCCTCCTTTCTGTCAAAAAGGTAAGGCCATGTCATAACATATGTTACTGTGAAGAAAACAAAATTGGGGTGTGAGTCTGAACACAAACACATAGATGACTGACTCACTACAAAATTCGTGAATTCACTAAAACTTGGCGATCACCTTGGGTTCGAACTTTGTATTGATCTAACATGACTTGAAAATATTAAGTATCTTCAGCATCCGACTTTTTGGATAGCTTTTACAGTGTTGTGTGAGATTGCACTCGTTTGACCCTGCTTCATGTGTACTTTTGGTGTCTGAGGGAAGACATTTTTTAAAGGTTTTTGTATGTGCAAGTAATGAAATGTAATGGTTCCATAGATATGGCAAGACAGCTTCATTAAGACACCAAAAGGATATGTTCAGCTCGAACCTGAAACCACCCTTATAGTTTAAGGTAATCACCTCAACAACTAAAGATTATAAAGGTTAAAACTAGACTTACTCATGTTTAAACAACTTTTAAAATTCATCGAAATGATTTCCTTTAATTTCCCCTATAGCTAATTTTTTCAAGTGTTGGGTAAATTCAACCTTTTGAACACAGCCAGAAGTATCCTCGTTCAATTGCAGTCTAGCTGGGGAAGTAGATGTTTTGCGTCATACCTAAAATTTTAACAGAAAACTTTTTATGACGAGGCTGATAAAACACTTTACATAGACCAAGTAAACTTCCTAACAGACTAACAAGTTCTAAAGTTTTCTGTCTTATTATTTCATGCGGAGGAATTTCGGAAGCATGACTTTTTTATTTTATTCTTTATTTTTCCATTTATGAATACAGGTACTCTCTCTGCTTCCACCTTATGATGGGAAGTCAGTCCTAGAACTTGGTGCAGGCATTGGCCGCTTTACGGGTGAATTGGCAAACAAGGCTGGGCAAGTTATAGCTCTTGATTTTATTGAAAGTGTTATAAAGAAGGTGACTGACTGCTTAAGACTTTTTGCTTGATGTTGAATTAAGAATCGTAACAAGTTTCTCTTCTTTGGTAATTACTAAAAGGTGTCTGACTATTATATTGGGCATGTTGGTTGCAGAACGAAAGGATAAATGGGCACCACAAAAATGTGAAGTTTTTGTGTGCTGATGTCACATCTCCGAGTCTTAACATTTCGCCAAACTCTTTAGATATGATATTTTCGAACTGGTTACTCATGTATCTTTCTGACAAAGAGGTAAATACTTTTGTTCTTCTTGTGTTTGAAAATGTGACCAGGTAAGGCTTGCCCCTCTATACAGCCTTGTGGTGGGACCCTTCCCCAGACCTGCGCTTTGTGGGGACGCCAATGTGCAATTGTGCACCGGGCTGCCCTTTTTTTTGTGTTTGAAAATGTGCTTTGCTTGGCGTAACTAGCTAGTGTGTTTTTTGTATTTAGTTCCTCTACATGATATAGAAGCTTATTACGATTACACTATCTTGGTTATATTTTGTGATTGGAGAGCCTTAAGCCTTTGCTTAGCCAGTAAAGATTGTTTGGTTGTGCCCTTTTATTTTGTTTCCAGTAAACCCTTGTATCTTTTGATGCAGTTTGGCTTGACATTTTTCTGGATGGATCACTACCGTTGTTTGTGGTATTCTACCTCATGATCAGCTTGAACCCTCTCATTTACTCCATTATATGTACTGGTATTTCAGGTTGAAAATCTTGTTGTAAAGATGCTGAATTGGTTGAAGCCAGGTGGGTTCATCTTCTTCAGGGAGTCGTGTTTTCATCAATCTGGAGATCACAAGCGTAAAAATAATCCAACACACTACCGTGAACCTAGGTTCTATACAAAGGTTGTTTCCGATAGATTTTTTCTTTTATATTTGGGTCTAATATGACTTCTTGTGTTGTAATGTATGTTTGACTTTATTTCTTCAATATGCTGAACTAGTACCTGAATCTAAATGAATGGTTTACTTGTTTTAAGAGGAACCACAATTCCCCTCAAAAATAAAATAAAACAAAGGAACCACTAAGGCCCGGTTTGATAGGACTTATTCTCGGATGAATTCAGAGATCAGAATTATTCACATCAGATGAGATGAGATGATTGAAATTTGGTTCAGTTCAGTCAAATCAGTTGTTTTTAAAATAGTATCCTTATTAACACTAATCCTTTTGAAGGGGAGCCTTGGCACACCGGTAAAGGTGTTGCCGTGTGATCGATAGGTCACGGGTTCAAGTCCTGGGAGCAGCCTCTTGTCAAATAAATTGACAAGGGAAGGCTTGCCCTCATTACACCCTTGTGGTGGGACCCTTTCCCGGACCCTCGCTTAGCGGGGACGCCAATGTGCGCCGGGCTGTCCTTTTTATTAACACTAATCCTTTTATTTTTAATGATTTATAGGCTACAAAAATAAAACGAAACAAGGAAATTTTATTTAAAAAACATCATCATAAATTACTATTAGAAAAGTACGCGTATTGAAGTATCTAGTGGACATAGAGTTAATTATCCCATTACATATCATCCTCATGTTCTATATCAATCTCCATATCATTTAGTTCCGCGCCAACTTCTTGTTGAGTATCATCTTCTTGCTCGACATGATGATAATTACTAAGATTGGTTTTACCATAGCGAAAATGTGTGGGGCTCAGATAGTATCTCGGCTCCCCACAAATTTCTTGTAAAATTGTTATTGATTTTTCGTGATTATAATAATAGGATATAATAATAATAAGTTAGATCCAAATTAAACAAAAAAAATTATATAATAATAATAATAATAATAATAATAATAATAATAATAATAATAATTATAAAACTATTAAAGAATATGTTAAATTAAATTCTATTCAGTTCAGAAATCACAAATCCCAATCAGACCAGATAAGGGTCATTCAAATCAGATGAAGTTCTTCAATCCGGTTGTATATATCATATATGTATCGTATCTGAATTATTTAATGTATGTTTGATAGTGTCAATAAACTGAAATTCTCCTTTCAATAAATAGATAGCGTCAATAAACTAAGATCCGAACCACGAACCAGTTGAATAACAAAATTAGATAAAAAAACATTGCAGGTTAAGTATTTAATGTTTGTTTGATCTCCCACCACCCGAAATTTGTGGGTATGAAGTTATCTCATATATACTAAATGGATTGGTTTAATCACAACAATCCAAAAAAAAAAAGAAGATGAAAATATTCTTTAAAATTCAAAACGATCACACTTTTCTCAAGGAGGATGATCAATTTTGATTATTGGCTGTTTTTGTAAGGAAACAAGGTTAAGTATATAAATGGCCCTCTATTATTAAGTGTGAATAATGTCCTTCCATTTGATGTTAGCCGACCCCAAATCCTTTTCGGGCTAGGGCTTGGTTGTTGTTGAATTTTCCTTCCATTTGACAGTCGATTTTCACTGAGGGTAATATGAGTATATGTGCACTAAGTTGCCAGTTCATGAAAACGATTTTTGGACAAATTTCGAGACATCAACCAGGACTATAGCGTCCCTCCTTTTGTATGAATCTTTTGGCCTCTAAAGTTAATGGGATATGGTGTGATAGTGCCTTTGGCTAAATTCTGTTAAATTGTTTGTTCTTCATTGACATCTTTGGCTGATGGCCTGAAAGATGCTGCTGCCATTATTAACCAAAGCAGCCGCTGATGTTTATTTAGTCGTGTATGAAATTTCAAAATCGAACTTATATAGAATCTGGTGTAGTTTGTGCTGAGTTTCACATGTAGAATGGCTATTATCTCTATGTTTTGTAGAAATGCTTCAAGTTCTGTTTCCTTTTTGTCTTTTTTCTTCATCAATATCTCTAATAATGATTCTTGCAGGTTTTCAAAGAATGCCATATGAACGATGTTTCTGAAAACTCTTATGAGCTCTCCCTAATTGGTTGCAAATGCATTGGAGCTTATGTCAGAAACAAGAAGAATCAAAATCAGGTCTTCAAAGTCTCTTGTTCTTGTTTGCAATTAGATTACCTAGGATCACAGGAAGCAAGTTAAAAATGCTGACCCAGAAGTTGTTCTCTGATTGCAGATCTGTTGGTTATGGCAGAAGGTTGACTCAGAGGGTGATAAGGGTTTTCAGCGGTTTTTGGACACGAGCCAGTACAAGTGCAGTAGTATTCTGCGTTATGAGCATGTTTTTGGCCCTGGTTTTGTGAGCACTGGAGGACTTGGTAAGAATTGTTTCTGTTGCTCTTGTTTTGCGTGCTGTGGTTGTTTACAATTTGTATGCATTAATGTTGAAGAAGGAACTTATTTTTTCCGCAAACTAGTTAACGGCTTTATGCACTTAAGCAATGGTATTTTCTTCTAACCATGTGTTGGAGAACGTTTAGCACTAATTGCAAATGTGTATAATTATGAGCTTTGTCGCTTGAATGATATAGCCACTTATGTAAGATGAAATACAACATGATTTTTCTTAAAAGAAAGTAAAAAAACTATTGTTTTATGTGCTGGTGTGGTTTGGAGGTGGATTAATCGTAGTGTAGATTGTATATGGTCTGATGTAGAGTATTGCCCATTGTCACAAAACCAAGAGAATAGCCTCATTTCAATTTTTGATTTAGCATAGAATGATTGGTCAGGGGTCCTAAATTAAGTAAATTAAGGGGGCGTTTGGTTTGATATTTAAAATGGTAACGGCATGGAATCGGATTAGTGGTGGAGTGGTAACAAGTTCCATTACGTATCCTTAGTTGTTTGGTTCAACTCAAAAATGGATTGGAATCTTTCTATAAGGACAAAAGGTAAATAAATAAACTACCCCAACCTCTTCCCTTTCTCTCTCCCGGCCTCTCAGCATCCCCCGTCCCCACCCTTCCACCGCGGCAAAACCGCCGCCACCCGGCACCTACGACCAGTTGAGCCGGCGAGGACATCACCGGCTGACTTGTTCTGCTCCGGTGACTCCCCGCGCAGCCCACGCGAACCTAGCCACATGTCCATTTCCACCCAATTACATTATCTAGCCACCCTTTCCCCTTCTCTCTCTTCTCTTCTCCCTTGCTAGTAACCACGTCTAACCTATGAGAGGTTGATCTAGGGCTCGTGGAGCCATAGGAGGTGGCCCGGGGGTTTGGAATTGGATACCCCAAGTTTGAGGAGAATTTTGGGGGAGTGGATTAAAGAATATTGGAGTGGGAGAAAATAATTTTAAAACCAAACAATTAGAAACGTAATCGGAGTGGGATCTGTGACTTAGACTCAAAAAATGTCCAACCAAACATGCACTAAAATGGTTTGCCAATGGCACCAACTTACCAGAATTTAAAAGGAACTTGTCCAAGCGAGTCAAATGTGTGCATGACCAAAAAGTTTTAACTTTATTTGGGCAATACGAGTACCTCGTTTTATATTCTAGAAGAGGAGCCTTAACTTTATGTTGCTGCATTCTTCGAGGGTGTAACTTTTTCAAAGCATTCTGTCCGTCTATGTGGTGTCTGGGGAAGTGGGGAAGGGTAGTTGTGGAGCCTTAACTTTATGTCGCTGCATGCAAATGTATGGCTTTTACTTCGTTTGAAATTGAGACTAAAACGTTTTCTTGTGAACAGAAACAACAAAGGAGTTTGTTTTAAAACTTGACTTAAAGCCTGGCCAGAAAGTCCTCGATGTAGGTTGTGGCATAGGCGGAGGCGATTTTTACATGGCAGAGAACTTTGACGTTGACGTTGTTGGCATCGATCTCTCCATAAATATGATTTCTTTTGCTCTTGAGCGTGCTATCGGTCTCAAATGTGCTGTTGAATTTGAGGTGGCAGATTGTACCAAGAAAACTTACCCTATACACACTTTTGACATAATCTACAGCCGTGATACAATTCTGCATATTCAGGTAAAATACTTGTGGATACACTTGCTCACTACTGCTATTATGGTACTCCATTAAATTCCCTGTACAATAAGTGGGTACCCAAATTCTTTTGAAAGTCATTGAGAAGAGGTAAATGTAGTCCTCTTGTCTGATAGGGTGCTTCACGTCTTGCAATTCTTTTGCTACCTGTATCTGGATGGCGCTCTTATGTTTTTTCCCATCCACCCAGTGCTTTCTGATATTGAAACCTAGTTCATCTTTGCTCATGGGAGTTAAAGATTTTTTTGTTTTATTTTGTTTTTTTAATAGAGACCTTTTCTTTGGCAGTATCTTACGCCAGCAACTAGTAAATACCTCCTCAATCCTTTGAATGCACTGTAACAAAGTATTGTCACCTTGGCTTTATGCTTTCCCTCACAATGATTGAACCATTTTGGTTTTTTTGCTAATGACTCTTTCACATGGTCCCACCTCAACAAATGGGCTTGCACAAACTTAATTCGAGTATTTGCTGTTTTTCAGGACAAAGCTTCCGTGTTTAAGTCCTTTTACAATTGGCTGAAACCTGGAGGCAAACTTCTGATCACTGACTATTGCAAGAGCAGTGGTGAACCTTCTCCTGAATTTGCAACGTATATCAAGCAGAGGGGTTACGATCTTCATGATGTGCAGGCATATGACCAGGCAAGCTAAAACCAGTTCTTTATTCTCGTTAGTTTGTTCATATGATCTACTGATGACCTGTTATAAATTGTACCAGATGCTTAAAGATGCTGGATTTGACAAGGTTACTGCCGAGGATAGGACAGAACAGGTTCTTTATTCTCACTTTGTCTTTAACTTTTTATGGCTGCAAGTGAAGATTAATGACATTATTTTGGGTGTTTGCATTTAGTTCATCCGAGTTCTGCAAAGGGAACTTGATGCTGTTGAGAAGGATAAAAGTGACTTTATCAAGGAATTCTCCGAGGTTTGTATTCAGTGCCGGCCCTTTTCATTTCGAGATTTCTGGTTTGATTTTGTTTAATAATTCACCACTTGATACCGATGATGAGCTTTTGTTAATGCCACTTATTTCCAGCATGATTACGATGACATAGTCGATGGTTGGAAGGCCAAGCTGAAGAGGAGTGCGTTGGGTGAGCAGCGTTGGGGTCTTTTTATTGCCCAAAAGATGTGAGCTCAAGTGCAGCCTGTGCGTTATTTCTAATTACTTGGCCGTCCAAGAATAGCGTCTTTGTTTTGGATTGGACTTGGCCGGGAGTTGGATTTTCTATCAATCTTATGTTTGGATTCTTTGTCATTAAAACTTAAAAAAAGAAAACAAAGATACTTGCTTTGTAATTCAATAATTTTCATGGGACCAATTTGATATTGTTAATCAAGTGTTTGTGAAGTACACATTCGTACATTCGAGGGTTAAATCCTAGCTCGTGCACTACAACAACGATTCTTAACTTAATTTTTATTTTAAAGTAAGCGTTACAAATACGGATCACTAGACAAAGTGGACGGAGCACTATCTCAAGAATTAAGGATAGGGTGCCCCAAAGAATCTAACCAATCGATTTAGCTCACAAAAATTATTTGCTAAAGACCAACAATCACAGGCTTCAACCATTTTTACAGCATCTCTAACAATCAAATGAGCTTTATGACGACCTAACACAGTTTGTATACTAACCTCGATCACTTTCAATTTTGACTCTTTATAACCCCGATCACGAGCCAAAGTACTAGCACCACGAAGAGTTTACGCTTCAGCAAGTAAGACCGAGAAACAACCCAAATTCATAACATGCCCATCAATAAAATCTCTGGTCGAAGAGCAAGGAAGGAAACCCGCAGTTTGTTATCACGAACCGATCCATTGAAATTGATTTTGATGACACCTGGGGGAGGAGGAAACCAAAGAACTGGATTTGAAGTCGCCGAATCTGAAATAGGACTAGAATGAGAAAGAGAGGGTAGATAAGGTCAATATCCCATCGAACCTTTCATTCCTTAAAATAATGGAAAGCTCGTACGAAACACGCAATAGGAAGTGTGAAAATTACACGGGCCTCGAACACTCGTAAGGAGAAGAGAGATCGAGTCCACTTAATAAGCCCAAGGAGAACTCATCCTAAAACCGATTGACAATAGGAGTAACTTGTAGATACCCTACTTTTGCACTCATTTTAGCGCCCGATGATGAAAACAGACAGTAAACACGCGTTGAAAGATATCGTTTGCCAATGAGCTCAATTTATCAGTTTAGACCCGAATACCATGTTTAGTCAAAATAGACTTTTTGGGTTACTTATTAGATTAGAAATTATGGGTTAATATATTGGGCTTGGTTGCTTAGATGATTATTTACGATGCCACCCAGCCAATGGCATCGGTTTTCTGTTCGGAGCACAAATCCACTCCGTTTCGGAACCTACCCAAATCCTCTCGAATTGTCATCAGAAATCTGCCTAGTTATTAACAATCTTAACACATACAATCATCTTAGTGTCATTAAAATTTGAAAATAAGGTTAGAATTCGAAAATAGGCTGAAAAGAAGAATAGAAGCATTCAGAGTCCATTTCACAAGTTTGAATTCAACATAAGAATGACACGCAATGACCGTGTTTAGAAATGTCATTTGGTTTACTTATATGACAATCCTAACACACACAATCATCTTAGTGCCATTCGAATTCGTAAATAAGCTTAAAATAAGAATAGAAGCATTCACATTTCGTTTCACAAGTTTGAATTGAATGTATGAATGACATGCAATGAGTGTGTTCAGAAATGTCATTTTGTTTACTCACTCCCTCCGTCCCCCTTTAAACACCCCGCTTCTTAATTTACGTGGATTAAGGTAGTGTGGTTTGTTTATTATTGTTCGAGATAATGGAGGGTTGATGTGCGGTGAAAACTTACCCCATTTAGATAGTTTTGAAATAGGGTGTTTAAAGAACGATACCTCGAAAATGAAAGTGGGGTGTTTAAAGGGGGACGGAGGGAGTATATCACTATCCCAACACACACAACATGTTAGTTTCATTAGAATTCGAAAATAAGTTTAAAAGAAGAATAGAAGCATGAACTGTTCGTTTCACAAGTTTGAATTGAATGCATAAATAACACGCAATGAGCGTCTTTAGAAATGACAATTTTGGTTTACTTATATGACAATCCTAAAATACACAATCATCTTAGTGTCATTAAAATTAAAAAATAAGCTTAAAAGAAAAATAGAAGCATGCACAGTTCGTTTCACAAGTTTGAATTGAATGTACGAATAACACGCAATGAACATGTTTAGAAATAATATTTGGTTTACTTATATGATAATCCTAACAGACACAATCATCTTAGTTTCATTAGAATTCGAAAATAAGTTTGAAAGAAGAATATAAGTATGCACAACTCGTTTCAGAATTTTGAATTGAATGTATGATAGACACGCAATGACTGTGTTTAGAAATGACATTTGTTTTACTTACTCTCTCCGTCCCCTTTTAAACACCCCGGTTTCCTTTTTGGGGTGTCTTTATTTAAACACCCAATTTCAAAACTTACTAAATGCGGTAAGTTTTCACCACACATCTACACTCCACCCCACTATCTCAATAATTAACCCACTATCTTCAACAATAATAAACAAGCCACCCATTATCTCTAACAATAACAAACAAACAACCCATTATCTCCAACAATAATAAACAAATCACCCATTATCTCCAACAATAATAAACAAACAAAACTACCTTAATCCATGTGAAAAATACAATGGGGTGTTTAAAGGGGGACGGAGGAAGTATATGACTATCCTAACACACACAATCATCTTAGGTAGCGTTTGGAAACAAGAATTTGAAAATTTGTAATTATTTTAATTCCATCATTTGAGAATGTAGAATTCAAATATAAATCAAATGTTTGGGGACAGTGGGATTTCAAAATGAAACCTCTTGAGGTGTCATTTGTTTTTGGCCTAATTGGATTTGATACAAATTCCAAAGGATTTGACACAAATCCAAATTCTCAAATTCTTGAGTTACCAAACATGTGATTTGTGTCAAATTTGAATTTGAAAATAAAATCCTTGTTTCCAAACACTCTATTAGTGTAATTAGAATTCGAAAATAAGCTTAAAAAAGGAATAGAAGCATGCAGAGTTCGTTTCTCAAGTTTGAATTGAATGTATGAATGACACGCAATGAACGTGTTTAAAAATATCATTTGGTTTACTAAGATGACTATCCCAACACACACAATCATGTTACTGTCATTGGAATTCGAAAATAACCTCAAAAGAAGAGTAGAAACATGCACAATTCATTTCACAAGTTTGAATTGAATGTATGAATGACACGCAATGATTGTGTTTATAAATGTCATTTGGTTTATTTATATGACTATCCTAAAACACACAATCATCTTAGTGTCATTAGAATTCGAAAATAAGTTTACAAGAATAATAGAAATATGCACAGTTCGTTTCACAAGTTTGAATTCAATGTATGACAGACACGCAATGACTGTGTTTAGAAATGACATTTGGGTTACTTATATCACTATCCTAACGCACAAAATAATATTAGTGTCATTAGAATTGGAAAATAAGTTTAAAAGAAGAATAGAAGCCTGCACTGTTCGTTTCACAAGTTTGAATTGAATGTATGAATAACACGTAATGAGCGTGTTTAGAAATGACGTTTGGTTTACTTATATGACAATCCTAACAGACACAATCATCTTAGTGTCATTAGATTTCGAAAATAAGCTTAAAAGAAAAATAGAAGCTTGCACAGTTCGTTTCAGAAGTTTGAATTGAATGTGAATAAAGCGTGTGTAGAAATAATATTTGGTTTACTTATATGACAATCCTAACACGCAATCATCTTAGTGTTATTAGAATTCGAAAATAAGCTTCAAAGAAGAATATAAGTATGCAAAGTTCGTTTCACAAGTTTGAATTGACTGTATGATAGACACGCAATGAGTATGTTTAGAAATAACATTTGGTCTAGTATACGACTATCCCATTACACACAATCATCTTAGTGTCATTAGAATTCAAAAATAAGCTTAAAAGAAAAATATATGCATGCACCGTTTGTTTCTTAATTTTGAATTGAATGTATGATAGACTCGCAATGAGTGTGTATGTTTAGAAATGACATTGGGTTTACTTATTTGACTATCCTAACACACACAATCTGTGACACCCTGACTCATCGCCTGAACTGAGAGTAGTCACCTATGTCAGCTTGCCAGGTTGTGTGCTAACCTCACAGACCAACACGGGTCTTCCGGCGCATTTTTGACCTCACTCGTGCGGACCCTGGGATATTTCCTAGGAGGTCTTCCGTCCTGAAATTACTCTCAGTCGCATGTTTAACTATGGAGTTCTTATCACTGGTGCTTCTTAAAAGGAAAGTCAGCTTTGTTGGTATGAGTAGCACTATGAATCCTCTTAAGCACCTAATATAAGCCCTTAATCTCTTATAAACTTGTTCGTAAATCTGGGGTATTACACTCACCCCCTTTTAAGAAAGCAACGTCCTCTTTGCGACTGGCAGCCAACCACAGTCTAGCTCCAGGATCTTTTCCCCGCTTGACTGCTGACCTGAGCTCTCCGGATCACAAGATCAACACACGGTCGCAGGGTTGCTCTGATGCCATTTGTAACACCCCGACTCATCACCTGAGCCGAGAGTAGTCACCTATGTCAGCTTGCCAGGCTATCTGCTCACCTTACAAACCAACACGGGTCCTTCCGGCGCATTTTTGACCTCACTCGTGCGCACCCTGGGATACTTCTCAGGAGGTCACCCATCCTGAAATTACTCTCAGTCAAGCACGCTTAACTGTGGAGCTCTTAGAACTTGGGCTTCCTAAAAGGTGAGTCGACTTTGTTGGTGTGAGTAGCACTATCAATCCTCTTAAGCACCTCATATGAGCCCTTAATCTCTTATAAACTTACTCTGAAATCTGGGGTATTGAACTTTGTAACACCTCCAATTTTCCGCTTTTGTAACATGCAGATAATCTTTGAAAACTGGACAATCGGGAGTGTTACCGCCACACTTAGACTAAAACTAGTGTTGAGGCAGGAACTACTACTTCTTATAGTCATTAAACATAATAAAAAGAAATGAAAAAGTGAATACAACTGAAATGCGGAATAGTTCAAAAGTGCGGAAGCGTCTAAACTGTCTCTAGCAAAACATTTATTTTTGTAAGAAAAGCCAACCACGCTTAACCCCGAGCCCTCCAAACAACACAGAGGGAACATCACCTGCCAACTAAGGAAACATTTGAAAATAATCAGCAAAGAGTTGAGTAAGGAAGGACTATACCTATAAGACATTTAAAAGAAGAAAACATTTACAAACATTCTTAAGACGATAACGAATAAATTCTTAGTCTAGTATTTTTAAAATGTATAAAGAGGTGATAACAATAAGTAACATTAATCATAACAATTTACTTTAAAAAGACATGCAATTCGTGTGGTTAGAAATGACATTTAGTTTACTTATATAACAATGCTAACATACACAATCATCGTAGTGTCTTTAGAATTAAAAATAAGCTTGGAACTCGAAATTAAGCTTAAAAGAAGAATAGAGGTATGCACAGTTTGTTTCACAAGTTTGAATTGCATGTATGAATTACATGCAATGAGTGTGGTTAGAAATGACATTTGGTTTACTTACATGACAAATCTAACATACACAACCATTGTAGTGTCTTTAGAATTCGAATATAAGTTTTAAATTTGAAAATAAACTTAAAAGAAGAGTAGAAGCAAGCACAGTTCGTTTCACAAGTTTGAATTGAATTTATGAATTACATGCAATGAGTGTGGTTATAAATGAAATTTGGTTTACATATATGACAATCCTAACATACACAATCATCGTAGGGTCTTTAGAAATTGAAAATAAGCTTAGAATTCGAAAATGAGCTTAAAAAAAGAGTATAAGCATGCACAGTTCGTTCCGTAAGCTTGAATTAAACGGATGAATTACATACAATGAGTATGATTAGAAATGACATTTGGTTTACTTATATGACAATCCTAACATATACAATCATCGTAGTGTCTTTAAAATTCGAAAATAAGCTTTATATTTGAAAATAAGCTTAAAAGAAGAATAGAAACATACACTGTTCGTTTCACAAGTTTGAATTGAATGTATTAATTACATGCAATGAGTGTGGTTAGAAATGACATTTGGTATACTTATATGATAATCCTAACATACACAATCATCGTAGTGTCTTTAGACTTAAAAATAAGCTTGAAATTCGAAATTAAGCTGTAAAGAAGAGTAGAAGTATGCACAGTTCATTTCACAAGTTTGAATTGAATGTATAAATTATATGAAATGAGTGTGGTTAGGAATGGCATTTGATTTACTTATATGACAATCCTAACATACACAATCATCGTAATGTCTTTAGAATTAAAAATAAGCTTGGAATTCGAAATTAAGCTTAAAAGAAGAATAGAAACATGCACAGTTTTTTTCAGAACTTTGAATTGAATGTATGAATTACATGCAATGAATATTATTAGAAATGACATTTGGTTTTGTAGACACCTGCATTTGTCCCTACCCAAATGCTCGACGAGGAAAGGAAATATTAAATTGAACTGCGTCTACTTGCTCTACTATGTGAACCACTGTTGTCGTGAATCCGTTAGCAAATGCGTCTTCACCCAAAAAAAGGCCAAAACAACCACTTTCCTCGCTTTTTACACCTTATCTAACTCAGGAATGACCCGCGTTGCTAAACCGCTAAAAATAATCAACAAAACATGTTTTTGTACGTCATATGCCCACCCAAATTCACATGTACAATACTCATGTCACAAGAAGGCCAGAAATGCAATTTTGTATGGTGCGTCAAGGGGTCCAATTGCACCACTTTGTGCGCACAGAGGCCTTGGCGCACCCGTGTGTGCCCCTTGCGCATCAGAGCCGCGTCTGTCGCACGAATGGTCGCGCCCGACGCACCATTGGCCGCGTCTTACACACCTCAGCCGCGTCTGATGCACCAATGGCCACGCCTGACGCACCTCAGCCGCGTCTGACGCACCACCGGCCGCGTCTGACGCACGTTACCCTAAGGTGGCCGGCTTCCCTAGTTTTCCACCTGAAATCCTTTCTCTTCAACAACTATAAATACAACCCTTATCTACCCCATTTGACATCTTTACACACACTATTTCCACCCCGAAACGCTACTCCTGTCTCATCACAATTGTTCTCACAAAAACCCTAACAACAATACAAAAACCTTAGCAACTACAACACTAAAACCCTAATAGCACCCCTTACACTGTAGGACACCCCTAAACACAACACACACACACAACTCAAGCAAAGCCCCTCTCAAACACCTACGTTCGAAGTGCAACACATCGTTCCAAGAACACATCTAGCCCCTACGGCGCATACTAAGGATCAACGCAACGATCTCGAAGCATAGTATAGCAAGTAGTGGTATCGCGGACACACGTAAGTCCTGAGGGCACCCCCTCTTTCCTAAACTCTTCTTTTACTTTATTCTCATCTCCTCCCCCTTCTTTACGTGCTCAATTTATTGTTTTCGACCTAGATTTACATTTTGCCTAAACAAGATTAGATCTAAAACGAATTACATGAATCACGCCTTACACAAATAGCGCAAAGCGCTTGGACAATTGGTAGCTTGGGACCTTAAATCAACTTTAATAATTTTGTGACCTAGTACTAGTTTTATGTGCTAAAACTACCGACTTAGCTTTAATTTTATTACGTTGTATTTAACTTGTAAATGATTGTAAACTTGCATGGCTTAACTTCTCGACGACTTGTAAACGATAATTCAACTAGTAGAGGCCGCTATACGCGGGCGGGGTTGGGTGTCTTATGGCTTCCCAACACGTAGCGTCACCCCCGAACCCAGTCTTGCGGTCCTTGGGCTGCACATTGGCGTAGGGCACAATACGCATCTTGTTCCTTACGTCCCTCGATTTTGTCCCTTTCGGTAAACAACTCGCAAACATGTTTTGTACTTTATCCTAGTGCAATCATCGCACAACTCGCGCGTCCGCCGCCATAGAGACCATCCGTGGAATCTACACGTTTACTTATATGACAATCCTAACATACACAATCATCTTAGTGTCTTTAGAATTCGAAAGTAAGCTTTAAATTTGAAAATAAGCTTAAAAGAAGACTAGAAGCTTGCACAATTCGTTTCTCAAGTTTGAATTGAATGTATGGATTACATGCAATGAGTGTGGTTAGAAATGACATTTGGTTTACTTATGTGACAATCCTAACATACACAATCATCGTAGTGTCTTTAGACTTAAAAATAAGCTTGGAATTCGAAATTAAGCTTAAAAGAAGAGTAGAAGCATGCATAGTTCGTTTCACAAGTTTGAGTTGAATGTATGAATTATATGCAATGAGTGTGGTTACAAATGACATTTGGTTTACTTATATAACTATTTTAACTTACAAATCATTGTAGTGTCTTTAGTATTCAAAAATAAGCTTGGATTTCGTGAATAAGCTTAAAAGAAGATTCGGAGCATGTGCAGTTCGTTTCACAAGTTTGAATTGAATTTATAAATTACATGCAATGGGTTTGGTTAGAAATGACTTTTGGTTTACTTATATGACAATCCTAACATACACAATCATCGTAGTGTCTTTAGAAATTGAAAATAAGCTTAGAATTCGAAAATAAGTTTGCAGAGTTCCTTTAACAACTTTGAATTGAATCGATGAATTACACACAATCAGTATGATTAGAAATGACATTTGGTTTTCTTATATGACAATCCTAACGTACACAATCATCATAATGTCATTCGAATTCGAAAATAAGCTTTAAATTTGAAAATAAGCTTAAAAGAAGACTAGAAGCTTGCACAATTCGTTTCTCAAGTTAGAATTAAATGTATGAATTACATGCAATGAGTGTGGTTATAAATGACATTTGGTTTACTTATGTGACAATCCTAACATACACAATCATCGTAGTGCCTTTAGACTTAGAAATAAGCTTGGAATTGGAAATTAAGCTTAAAAAAAGAGTATAAGCATGCGTAGTTCGTTTCACAAGTTTGAGTTGAATGTATGAATTATATGCAATGAGTGTGGTTAGAAATGACATTTGGTTTACTTATATAACTATCTCAACTTACAAATCATCGTAGTGTCTTTAGTATTCAAAAATAAGCTTGGATTTAGTAAATAAGCTTAGAAGAAGATTCGGAGCATGGGCAGTTCGTTTCACAAGTTTGAATTGAGTTTATGAATTACATGCAATGGGTGTGGTTAGAAATGACTTTTGGTTTACTTATATGACAATCCTAACATACATAATCATCGTAGTGTCGTTAAAATTAAACATAATAAGTTTTAAATTTGAAAATAAGGTTAAACGAAGAGTAGAAGCATGCACTGTTCGTTTCACAAGTTTGAATTGAATGTATAAATTACATGCAATGAGTGTGGTTAGAATTGACATTTGGTTTACTTATAGGACAATCCTAACATACACAATCATCGTACTGTCTTTAGACTTAAAAATAAGTTTTGAATTCGAAATTAAGCGTAAAGGAAGAGTAGAAGCATGTAGAGTTCAATTCACACTTTTGAGTTGAATGTATAAATTATATTCAATGAGTGTGGTTAGAAATGGCATTTGGTTTACTTCTTTGAATATCATAACATACAAAGTTATCGTAGTGTCTTTAGAATACAAAAATAAGCTTGGATTTCGTAAATAAGCTTACAAGAAGATTACCAGCATGCAGAGTTCATTTCACAAGTTTGAATTGAATTTATGAATGACATGCAATGAGTGTGGTTAGAAATGACTTTTGGTTTACTTATATGACAATCCTAACACACACAATCATCGTAGTGTCTTTAGAATTTGAAAATAAGCTTAGCATTCGAAAATAAGCTTAAAAAAAGAGTACAAGCATACATAGTTCGTTTCACAAGCTTGAAATGAATGGACAAATTTCACATAATGAGTATGATTAGAAATAACATTTGGTTTACTTTTATGACAATCCTAACATACAAAATCATTTTAGTATCTTTAAAATTCGAAAAAACGTTTTAAATTTGAAAATAAGCTTAAAAGAAGAGTAGAAGCATGCACAGTTTGTTTCACAAGTTTGAATTAAATGTATGAATTACATGCAATTAGTGTGCTTAGAAATGACATTTGGTTTACTTATATGACTGTCCTAACATCCACAATCATCGTGATTTCTTTAGAATTAAAATAAGCTTGAAAATTGAAATTAAGCGTAAACGAAGAATAGAAGTATGCACAGTTTTTTTCAGAAGTTTGAATTGAATGTATGAATTACAATATAATGAATATGATTAGAAATGACATTTGGTTTACTTATTTGACAATCCTAACATACACAATCATCGTAGTGTGTCTAGAATTCAAAACTAAGCTATAAATTTGAAAATAAGCGTAAAAGAAGAGTACAGGCATGCACAATTCGTTTCACATGTTTGAAATAAATGTATGGATTACATGCAATGAGTGCTGTTAGAAATGACATTTGGTTTACTTATATGACAATCCTAACATACACAATCATCGTGGGGTATTTAGACTTGGAAATAAGCTTGGAATTCGGAATTAAGCTTAGAAGAAGAATAGAATTATGCCCAGTTCATTTCACAAATTAAAGTTGAATGTATGAATTATATGCAATGAGTGTGGTTAGAAATGACATTTGGTTTACTTAAATGACAATCTTAACATTCAAAATCATCGTAGTGTCGCTAGAATTCAAAAATATGCTTAGATTTCGAAAATAAGCTTAAAAGAGGATTAGAAGCATGCCTAGTTCGTTTCAAAAGTTTGAATTGAATGTATGAATTATATGCAATGAGTGTGGTTAGAAATGACATTTGGTTTACTTATATGACAATTTTAACATACAAAATTATCGTAGTGTGTTTACAATTCAAAAATAACTTGGATTTCGTAAATAAGCTTACAAGAAGATTAGAAGCATACACATTTCGTTTCACAAGTTTGAATTGAATTTATGAATTACATGCAATGGGTGTGGTTAGAAATGACATTTAGTTAGGGTCTTTAAAATTAATCATACGCTTGAAATTCGAAATTAATCTTAAAAGAAGAGTAGAACTATGTACAGTTCGTCTCACAAGTTTGAATTAAATATATGAATTATATGCAATGAGTGCGGTAAGAAATGACATTTGGTTTACTCATATGACAATTTTAACATACACAATCATTGTAGTGTGTTTAGAAATTGAAAATAAGCTTAGAATTCGAAAATAAGCTTAAAAGAAGATTACAAGCATGCACAGTTCGTTTCACAAGCTTGAAATGAATGGATGAATTACACATAATGAGTATCATTAGAAAGAACATTTGGTTTACTTATATGACAATCCTAACATACACAATCATCGTAGTGTGTTTAGAATTCCAAAATAAGCTTTAAATTTGAAAATAAGCTTAAAAGAAGAGTAGAAGCATGCACAGTTTGTTTCACAAGTTTGAATTGAATGTATGAATTACATGCAATGAGTGTGGTTAGAAATGACATTTGGTTAATGTCTTTAGAATTAAAAATAAGCTTGAAATTCGAAATTAATCTTTAAAGAAGAGTAGAAGCATGTACACTTCGTTTCACAAGTATGAATTGAATGTATGAATTATATGCAATGAGTGCGGTAAGAAATGACATTTGGTTTACTTATATGACAATCATAACATACACAATCATTATGATGTCTTTAGAATTAAAAATAAGCTTGGAATTCGATATTAAGCTTAAAAGAAGAATAGAAGCATGCACAGTATTTTTCAGAAGTTTGAATTGAACGTATGAATTAAACGCAATGAATATGATTAGAATTGACATTTGGTTTACTTATATAACAATCCTAACATACACAATCATCGTAGTGTATTTAGATTTCGAAAATAAGCTTAAAATTTGAAAATAAGCTTAAAAGAAGAGTAGAACCAAGCACAATTCGTATCACATCTTTGAGTTGAATGTATGAATTACATGCAATGAGTGTGGTTAGAAATGACATTCGGTTTACTTATATGACATTCCTAACATACACAATCACCGTAGTGTCTTTAGACTTAAAAATAAGCTTGGAATTCGAAATTAAGCTTCAAAGAAGAGTAGAACCATGCACAGTTTGTTTCACAAGTTTGAGTTAAATGTATGAATTATATGCAATGAATGTGGTTAGAAATGACATTTAGTTTACTTATATGACAATCTTAACATACAAAATCTTAAAATACAAGTTTGAATTGAATGTGTAAATAACACGCAATGTGTGAGGTTAGAAATGACATTTGCTTTAATTATATAACAATCCTAACCTACACAGTCATGGTAGTGTCTGAAATTCGAAAAAAAGCTTAAAAGATAAGTAGAAATATGCAGAGTTCATTTCTCAACATTGAAATGAAAGTGTGAATTACACGCAATCAGCGTGGTTACTGGTTAGAAATGACATTTGGTTAACTTATATGACATTCCTAACCTACACAATCATTGTAGTGTTTTTAGAATTTGAAAATATGCTTGAAATTCGAAAATAAGCTGAAAAGAAGAGTAGAAACATTCACAGTTCGTTTCACAAATTTTAGTTGATATAAAAATTACACGCATAAGAGTGATTACAAATGACATTTGCTTTACTTATATGACAATCCTAACCTACACAATCATCGTAGTGTCTTTAGAATTTGAAAATAATCTTGAAATTCGAAAATAAGCTGAAAAGAAGAGTAGAAATGCACAATTCGTTTCACAAGTTTGAATTGAATGTGTGAACTACACGCAATGAATGTGGTTAGAAATGACATTTGGTATACTTATATGACAATCCTAACCTACACAATCATCGTAGTGTCTTTAGAATTTGAAAATAAGCTTGAAATTCGAAAATAAGCTGAACAGAATAGTAGAAACATGCACAATTCGTTTCAAAAGTTTTAATTGAATGTATGAATTACAAGTACTGAATGTGATTAGAAATGACAATTCCTTTACTTATATGACAATCCTAACCTACACAATCATCGTAGTGTCTTAAATTCGAAAATAAGGTTAAAAGAAAAGTAGAAATATGCAGAGTTCGTTTCTCAACTTTGAAATGAATGTGTGAATTACACGCAATCAGCATGGTTAGAAATGACATTTGGTTTACTTATATGACATTCCTAACCTACACAATCATCCTAGTGTCTTTAGAATTTGAAAATATGCTTGAAATTCGAAATTAATCTTAAAAGAAGAATAGAATCATGCACAGTTCGTTTCACAAGTTTGAATTGAATGTGTGAACTACACGCAATGAGTGTGGTTAGAAATGACATTTGGTATACTTATATGACAATCCTAACCTACACAATCATCATAGTGTCTTCAGAATTTGAAAATAAGCTTGAGATTCGAAAATAAGCTTAAAAGACTAGAATCATGCACAGTTCGTTTCAGAAGTTTGAATTGAAAGTGTGAACTACACTCAATGAGTGTGGTTAGAAATGACATTTGGTATACTTAAATAACAATCCTATCATACACAATCATCATAGTGTCTTTAGAATTCAAAAATAATCTTAGAATTCAAAAATAAGCTTAAAAGAAGAGTAGAAGCATGCAGATTTCGTTTCACAAGTTTTAATTGAATGTATTACATGCAATGAGTGTGATTAGAAATGACATTTGCTTTACTTACATGACAATCCTAACCTACACAATATTCGTAGTGTCTTTGGAATTTAAAAATACGCTTGAAATTCGAAAATATCTGCAAAGACGAGTAGAAACATGCACAGTTCAATACACAAGTTTTAATTGAATGTATGAATTACAAGTAGTGAGTGTGACTAGAAATGACAATACCTTTACTTATATGACAATCTTAACCTTCACAATTATCGTAGTGTAGGAAATTCGAAAATAAGCTTAAAAGAAAAGAAGAAACATGTAGAGTTCGTTTCACAACTTTAAATTAAATGTGTGAATTACACGCAATCAGTATGGATAGAAATGACATTTGGTTTACTTATATGAGAATCCTATCCTACACAATCATTGAAGTGTCTTCAAAATTTAAAAATACGCTTGAAATTCGAAAATAAGCTGAAAAGAAGAGTAGAAATATGCACAGTTCAATGCACAAGTTTTAATTGAATATATGAATTACAAGTAGTGAGTGTGATTAGAAATGAAAATACGTTTACTTATATGACAATCTTAACCTTCACAATCATCGTAGTGTCTGAAATTCGAAAATAAGCTTAAAAGAAAAGTAGAAACATGTAGAGTTCGTTTCACAACTTTAAATTAAATGTGTGAATTACACGCAATCAGTATGGTTAGATATGACATTTGGTTTACTTATATGACAATCGTAACCTACACAATCATTGAAGTGTCTTTAGAATTTGAAAATATGCTTGAAATTTGAAAATAAGCTGAAAATAAGAGTAGAAACTTGCACAGTTCGTTTCACAAGTTTGAATTGAATGTATGTAATACACGCATAAGTGTGATTAGAAATGTGATTTGCTTTACTTATATGACAATCATAACCTACACAATCATCGTAGTGTTTGCAGAATTTGAAAATAAGCTTGGAATTCGAAAAAAAGCTTAAAAGAAGAGTAGAACCATGCAGAGTTCGATTCACAAGTTTTAATGGAATGTATGAGTTACACGCAGTGAGTGTTATTCGAAATGACATTTGCTTTGCTTATATGACAATCCTAATCTACACAATCATCGTAGTGTCTAGAGAATTTGATAATAAGCTTGAAATTCCAAAATTAGCTGAAAAATATAGTAGAAGCATGCACAATTCGTTTCACAAGTTTTAGTTGAATGTATGAATTACACGCAGTTAGTGTAATTAGAAATGACATTTGTTGTACTTATATGACAATCCTAACCTACACAATCATCGTAGTGTCTTTAGAATTTGAAAATCAGCTTGAAATTCACAAATAAGCTTAAAAGAAGAGTAGAATCATGGACATTTCGTTTCACAAGTTTGAATTAAATGTCTGAATTACAAGCAGTGAGTGATTAGAAATGACAATTCCATTACTTATATGACAATCCTAACCTACACAATCATAGAGTGTCAAAAATTCGAAAATAAGCTTAAAAGAAAAAGTAGAAACATGCAGAGATCGTTTCACAACTTTGAAATGAATATGTGAATTACACGCAATCAGTGTGGTTAGAAATAACTTGATTTTCTTATATGGCAATCCTAACCAACACAATCATCGTAGTGTTTTTAAAATTTGAAAATATGCTTGAAATTCAAAAATAAGCTGAAAAGAATAGTTGAAGCATGCACAGTTCATTTCACAAGTTTTAGTTGAATGATAGAATTACACGCATAAGAGTGCTTAAAAATGACATTTGCTTTACTTATATGACAATCCTAACCTACACAATCATTGTAGTGTTTTTAGAATTTGAAAATATGCTGAAAAGAGGAATAGAACCATGCAGAGTTCAATTCACAAGTTTTAATTGAATGTATGAATTACACGTAGTGAGTGTGATTAGAAATGACATTTGCTTTCCTTATATGACAATCCTAACCTACACAATCATCGTAGTGTCTTTAGAATTTGAAAATCAGCTTGAAATTCGAAAATAAGCTTAAAAGAAGAGTACAATCATGCACATTTCGTTTCACAAGTTTGAATTAAATGTCTGAATTACATGCAGTGAGTGTGATTAGAAATGACAATTCCATTACTTATATGACAATCCTAACCTACACAATCATAGAGTGTCAAAAATTCGAAAATAAGCTTAAAAGAAAACGTAGAAACATGCAGAGATCGTTTCACAACTTTGAAATGAATATGTGAATTACACGCAATCAGTGTGGTTAGAAATGACATTTGATTTTCTTATATGGCAATCCTAACCAACACAATCATTGTAGTGTTTTTAAAATTTGAAAATATGCTTGAAATTCAAAAATAAGCTGAAAAGAATAGTTGAAGCATGCACAGTTCATTTCACAAGTTTTAGTTGAATGATAGAATTACACGCATAAGAGTGATTAGAAATGACATTTGCTTTACTTATATGACAATCCTAACCTACACAATCATTGTAGTGTTTTTAGAATTTGAAAATATGCTTGGAATTCGAAAAAAAGCTTAAAAGAAGAGTAGAACCATGCAGAGTTCAATTCACAAGTTTTAATTGAATGTATGAATTACACGCAGTGAGTGTGAATAGAAATGACATTTGCTTTCCTTATATGACAATCCTAACCTACACAATCATCGTAGTGTCTTAACAATTTGAAAATAAGCTTGAAATTCAAATATACGCTGAAAAGAAGAGTAGAAGCATGCACAATTCGTTTCACAAGTTTTAATTGAATGTATGAATTACATGAAGCGAGTGTAATTAGAAATGACATTTGCTTTACTTATATGACAATCCTAACCTACAGAATCTACGTAATGTCTTAAGAATTTGAAAATCAGCTTGAAATTCGAAAATAAGCTTAAAAGAAGAGTAGAATCATGCACAGTTCGTTTGACAAGTTTTAATTGAATGTATGAATTACACGCAGTTAGTGTAATTAGAAATGACATTTGTTGTACATATACAACAATCCTAACCTACAAAATCATCGTAGTGTCTTTAGAATTTGAAAATCAGCTTGAAATTCGAAAATAAGCTTAAAAGAAGAGTACAATCATGCACTGTTCGTTTCACAAGTTTGAATTGAATGTGTGAACTACACGCAATGAGTGTGGTTAGAAATGACATTTGGTATACTTCTAGGACAATCCTAATATACACAATCATCGTAGTGTCTTTAGAACACAAATATAAGCTTAGAATTCAAAAATAAGCTTAAAAGAAGAGTAGAAGCACGCAGAGTTCTTTTCACAAGTTTTAATTGAATGTATGAGTTACATGCAATGAGTGTGATTAGAAATGACATTTGCTTTACTTATATGACAATTCTAACCTACACAATCATCGTAGTGTCTTTGGAATTTAAAAATACGCTTGAAACTGGAAAATAAGCTGAAAAGAAGAGTAGAAACATGCACAATTCAATGCACAAGTTTTAAATGAATATATGAATTAGAAGTAGTGAGTGTGATTAGAAATGACAATACGTTTACTTATATGACAATCTTAACCTTCACAATCATCATAGTCTCTGAAATTCGAAAATAAGCTTAAAAGAAAAGTAGAAACATGTAGAGTTCGTTTCACAATTTTAAATTAAATGTGTGAATTACACGCAATCAGTATGGTTAGATATGACATTTGGTTTACTTATATGACGATCCTAACCTACACAATCATTGAAGTGTCTTTAGAATTTGAAAATACGCTTGAAATTCGAAAATAAGCTGAAAATAAGAGTAGAAACATGCAGAGTTCGTTTCACAAGTTTTAATTGAATGTATGTATTACACGCATAAGTGTGATTAGAAATGACATTTGCTTTACTTATATGACAATCCTAACCTACACAATCATCGTAGTGTTTGCAGAATTTGAAAATAAGCTTGGAATTCGAAAAAAAGCTTAAAAGAAGAGTAGAACCATGCAGAGTTCGATTCACAAGTTTTAATGGAATGTATGAGTTACACACAGTGAGTGTTATTCAAAATGACATTTGCTTTACTTATATAACAATCCTAACCTACACAATCATCGTAGTCTCTGGAGAATTTGATAATAAGCTTGAAATTCCAAAATAAGCTGAAAAAAAGAGTAGAAGCATGCACAATTCGTTTCACAAGTTTTAGTTGAATGTATGAATTACACGCAATTAGTGTAATTAGAAATGACATTTGCTGTACATATATGACAATCCTAACTTACACAATCATCGTAGTGTGTTTAGAATTTGAAAATCAGCTTGAAATTCGAAAATAAGCTTAAAAGAAGAGTAGAATCATGCACATTTCGTTTCACAAGTTTGAATTGAATGTATGAATTACAAGCAGTGAGTGTGATTAGAAATGACAATTTCATTACTTATATGACAATCCTAACCTACACAATCATAGAGTGTCTAAAATTCGAAAATAAGCTTAAAAGAAAAGTAGAAACATGCAGAGTTCGTTTCACAATTTTGAAATGAATGTGTGAATTACACGCAATCAGTGTGGTTAGAAATAACATTTGGTTTACTTATATAGCAATCCTAACCTACACAATCATTGTAGTGTTTTTAAAATTTGAAAATATGCTTGAAATTCAAAAATAAGTTGAAAAGAAGAGTTGAAGCATACACAGTTCATTTCACAAGTTTTAGTTGAATGAAAAAATTACACGCATAAGAGTGATTAGAAATGACACTTGCTTTACTTATATGACAATCCTAACCGACACAATCATTGTAGTGTTTTTAGAATTTGAAAGTATGCTTGAAAATCGAAAATATGCTGAAAAGAAGAATAGAACCATGCAGAGTTCGATTCACAAGTTTTATTTGAATGTATGAATTACACGCAGTGAGTGTGATTAGAAATGCCATTTGCTTTCCTTATATGACAATCCTAGCCTACACAATCATCGTAGTGTCTTTAGAATTTCAAAATAAGCTTGAAATTCGAAAATAAGCTGAAAAGAAGAGTAGAAGCATGCACAATTCGTTTCACAAGTTTTAATTGAATATATGAATTACATGTAGTGAGTGTAATTAGAAATGACATTTTCTTTACTTATATGACAATCCAAACCTACACAATCATCGTAGTGTCTTTAGAATTTGAAAAGCAGCTTGAAATTCGAAAATAAGCTTAAAAGAAGAGTAGAATCATGCACAGTTCGTTTGACAAGTTTTAATTGAATGTATGAATTAGTGTAATTCGAAATGACATTTGTTGTACTTATACGACAATCCTAACCTACAAAATCATCGTAGTGTCTTTAGAATTTGAAAATCAGCTTGAAATTCGAAAATAAGCTTAAAAGAAGAGTACAATCATGCACTGTTCGTTTCACAAGTTTGAATTGAATGTGTGAACTACACGCAATGAGTGTGGTTAGAAATGACATTTGGTATACTTCTAGGACAATCCTAACATACACAATCATCGTAGTGTCTTTAGAACTCAAAATTAAGATTAGAATTCAAAAATAAGCTTAAAAGAAGAGTAGAGGCACGCAGAGTTCTTTTCACAAGTTTTAATTGAATGTATGAGTTACATGCAATGAGTATGGTTAGAAATGACATTTGGTTTACTTATATGAGAATTCTAACCTACACAATCATTGTAGTGTTTTTAGAAATTGAAGATAGGCTTGAAATTCGAAAATAAGCTGAAGAGAAGAGTAGAAACATGCACAGTTCAATGCACAAGTTTTAAATGTATATATGAACTAGAAGTAGTGAGTGTGATTAGAAATGACAATACGTTTACTTATATGACAATCTTAACCTTCACAATCATCATAGTCTCTGAAATTCGAAAATAAGCTTAAAAGAAAAGTAGAAACATGTAGAGTTTGTTTCACAATTTTAAATTAAATGTGTGAATTACACGCAATCAGTATGGTTAGATATGACATTTGGTTTACTTATATAACAATCCTAACCTACACAATCATTGAAGTGTCTTTAGAATTTGAAAATATGCTTGAAATTCGAAAATAAGCTGAAAATAGGAGTAGAAACATGCAGAGTTCGTTTCACAAGTTTTAATTGAATGTATGTATTACACGCATAAGTGTGATTAGAAATGACATTTGCTTTACTTATATGACAATCCTAACCTACACAATCATCGTAGTGTTTGCAGAATTTGAAAATAAGCTTGGAATTCGAAAAAAAGCTTAAAAGAAGAGTAGAACCATGCAGAGTTCGATTCACAAGTTTTAATGGAATGTATGTATTACACGCATAAGTGTGATTAGAAATGACATTTGCTTTACTTATATGACAATCCTAACCTACACAATCATCGTAGTGTCTAGAGAATTTGATAATAAACTTGAAATTCCAAAATAAGCTGAAAAAAAGAGTAGAAGCATGCACAATTCGTTTCACAAGTTTTAGTTGAATGTATGAATTACACGCAGTTAGTGTAATTAGAAATGACATTTGATGTACATATATGACAATCCTTATTACACAATCATCGTAGTGTCTTTAGAACTCAAAATTAAGATTAGAATTAAAAAATAAGCTTAAAAGAAGAGTAGAAGCACCCAGAGTTCTTTTCCCAAGTTTTAATTGAATGTATGAGTTACATGCAATGAGTATGGTTAGAAATGACATTTGGTTTACTTATATGACAATTCTAACCTACACAATCATTGTAGTGTTTTTAGAAATTGAAGATATGCTTGAAATTCGAAAATAAGCTGAAAATCAGAGTAGAAACATGCACAGTTCGTTTCACAAGTTTTAATTGAATGTATGAATGACACGCATAAGTGTGATTAGAAATGACATTTCCTTTACTTACATGACAATCCTAACCTACAAAATCATCGTAGTGTTTTTAGAATTTGAAAATCAGCTTGAAATTCGAAAATAAGCTTAAAAGAAGAGTACAATCATGCACTGTTCATTTCCCAAGTTAGAATTGAATGTGTGAACTACACGGAATAAGTGTGGTTAGAAATGACATTTGGTATACATATATGACAATCCTAACATACACAATCATCGTAGTGTCTATAGAATTCAAAATTAAGCTTAGAATTCAAAAATAAGTATGTAGTAAGTATGAATATATGAGTTACATGCAATAAGTATGATTAGAAATGACATTTGCTTTACGTATATGACAATTCTAACCTACACAATCATCGTAGTGTCTTTGGAATTTGAAAATAAGCTTGAAATTCGAAAATAAGATGAAAAGAAAAGTCGAAACATGCACAGTTCGTTTTACAAGATTTAATTGAATGTATGAATTACAAGTAGTGAGTGTGAATAGAAATGACAATTCCTTTACTTATATGACAATCTTAACTTTCACAATCATCGTAGTGTCTGACATTCGAAAATAAGCTTAAAAGAAAAGTAGAAACATGTATAGTTCGTTACACAACTTTGAATGAAATGAGTGAATTACACGCAATAAGTGTGGTTAGAAATAACATTTGGTTTACTTATAAGACAATCCTAACCACACAATCATTGTAGTGTCTTTAGAATTTGAAAATATGCTTGAAATTCGAAAATAAGCTGAAAATAAGAGTAGAAGCATGCAGTGTTCGTTTCACAAGTTTTAATTGAATGTAAGAATTACATGCAGTGAGTGTGATTAGAAATGATATTTTCTTTACTTATATGACAATCCTAACTTACACAAACATCGTAGTGTCTTTAGAATTTGAAAATAAGTTTGAAATTCGAAAAAAACCTTAAAAGAAGAGTAGACACATGCACAATTAGTTTCACAATGAATTACCCGCAATGAGTGTTGTTAGAAATGACATTTGTTTTACTAATATGACAATGCTAACCTACACAATCGTCGTAGTGTATTGAGAATTTGAAAATAAGCTTGAAATTCGAAAATAAGCTGAAAAGAAGAGTAGAAGCATGCACAGTTCGTTTCACAAGTTTTACTTGAATGTATCAATTACACACAGTGAGTGTGATTTGAAATGAGATTTTCTTTACTTATATGACAATCCTAATTTACACAATCATCGTAGTGTCTTTAGAATTTGAAAATAAGTTTGAAATTCGAAAAAAAGCTGAAAAGAAGAGTAGAAGCATGCACAGTTCGTTTCACAAGTTTGAATTGAATGTATGAATTACACGCAATGAGTGTTGTTAGAAATAACATGTGGTTTACTTATATGACAATCCTAACTTACACAATCATCGTAGTGTCTTTAGAATTTGAAAATAAGTTTGAAATTCGAAAAAAAACCTTAAAAGAAGAGTAGACACATGCACAATTGGTTTCACAATGAATTACACGCAATGAGTGTTGTTAGAAATGACATTTGTTTTACTTATATGACAATGCTAACCTACACAATCATCGTAGTGTATTTAGAATTTGAAAATAAGCTTGAAATTCGAAAATAAGCTGAAAAGAAGAGTAGAAGCATGCACAGTTCGTTTCACAAGTTTTACTTGAATGTATCAATTACACGCAGTGAGTGTGATTAGAAATGACATTTGCTTTACTTATATGACAATCTTAACCTACACAATAATCGTAGTTTCTTTAGAATTTTAAAATAAGCTTAAAAGAAGAGTGGAAGCATGCACAGTTCGTTTCACATGTTTGAATTGAATGTGTGAATTACGCACAATGAGTGTGATTAGAAATGACATTTGCTTTACTTATATGAAAATCCTAACCTACACAATCATCATAGTGTTTGTAGAATTTGAAAATAAGCTTGGAATTCGAAAACAAGCTTAAGAGAAGAGTAGAAGCATGCAGAGTTCGTTTCACAAGTTTTAATTGAATGTATGAATTAAACGCAGTGAGTGTGATTAGAAATGACATTTGTTTTACTTATATGACAATCCACACCTACACAATCATCGTAGTGTTTGTAGAATTTGAAAATAAGCTTGGAATTCGAAAATAAGCTTAATAGAAGAGTAGAAGCATGCAGAGTTCGTTTCACAAGTTTTAATTGAATGTATGAATTATACGTATTGAGTGTGATTAGAAATGACATTTGCTTTACTTATATGACAATCCTAACCTACACAATCATTGTAGTGTCTGAAATTCCAAAATAAGCTTAAAAGAAAAATACCAACACGCACAGTTCGTTTCACAAGTTTGAATTGAATGTGTGAATTACAAGCAGTGAGTGTGGTTAGAAATGACATTTGGTTGACTATGTGAAAATTCTACCCTACACAGTCATCGTAGTGTCTTTAGAATTTGAAAATAAGCTTGAAATTCGAAAATAAACTGAAAAGAAGATTAGAATCATGCACAGTTCGTTTCACAAGTTTTAATTGAATATATGAATTACACGCAGTGAGTGTGATTAGAAATGACATTTGCTTTACTTATATGACAATTCTAACTTACACAATCATCGTAGTGTCTTTAGAATTTGAAAATAAGATTGAAATTCGAAAATAAGCTTAAAAGAAAAGTAGAAACATGCACAGTTCGGTTCACAACTATGAATTGAATGTGAGAATTACACACAATGAACGTGGTTTGAAATGACATTTGGTTTAGCTATATGACAATCCTAACTTACTCGCAGTGTCTTTAGAATTCGAAAATAAGCTTGGAATTCGAAAATAAGCTTAAAAGAAGAGTGGAAGCATGCATTGTTCATTTCACAAGTTTTAATTGAATGTATGAATTACACGCAATGAGTGTGATTAGAAAAGACATTTGGTTTACTTATATGGCAATCCTAACCTACACAATCATTGAAGTGTCTTTAGAATTTGAAAATATGCTTGAAATTCGAAAATAAGCTAAAAATAAGAGTAGAAACATGCAGAGTTCGTTTCACAAGTTTTAATTGAATGTATGTATTACACGCATAAGTGTGATTAGAAATGACATTTGCTTTACTTATATGACAATCTTAACCTACACAATCATCGTAGTATTTGTAGAATTTGAAAATAAGCTTAAAAGAAGAGTAGAAACATGCCGAGTTCGTTTCACAAGTTTTAATTGAATGTAAGAATTACATGTAGTGAGTGTGATTAGAAATGACATTTGCTTTACTTATATGACAATTCTAACCTACACAATCTTTGTAGTGTCTTTAGAATTTGAAACTCAGCTTGAAATTCGAAAATAAGTTTAAAAGAAAAGTAGAAACATACACATTTCGTTTCACAAGTTTGAATTGAATGTGCAAATTACACGCAATGAGTGAGGTTGGAATTGACATTTGGTATACTTATATGACAATCCTAACATACACAATCATCGTAGTGTCTTTAAAATTCAAAAATAAGCTTAGAATTCAAAAATAAGCTTAAAAGAATAGTAGAAGCATGCATAGTTCTGACACGTAAATTGTCGTTAAATCTAGTTAAATATCCACAAATTACTAACTAAGAAGGTAGGGTAAGTGGGTATCATATCCACAAGGAAGAGGGAAAGTATAAAATGCGAATTCTATGCGGAAAAACTAAAACGAAATAAATGAAGCAATTAAATGGGGGGTTTTTGGTTTGAAAGTCGGATTAAAGGAATTAAACGAGATATCAAGTTGATTTAAAGCGACTCTCGGTGATAATTTCTTCTAACACCCTAATATAGTAAGTTTTACCTCTCTCTAATATTACCAATTAATTAACAATCCCGGTTTTAACCAATTAATCCTCTTTTATGGGGAATTTGAGCAACCGCTACCAAATTCCCTTCCTTTTAGTCCTAATTTATCTAGTGACCACTCAAACAAATCACAACCAAAAGCATGAAGAGCAAGGACTAATAAAAGATTGAGAACAACCCAAATTAGTATCTAATTAGCCGCAACCGCGACACTAGTCAAATCTAATCTATTAGTTGCCTAATTAATTCCCCAATCACAAGTTAGTTATAACCATACACTAAACATGTGAAAGTTGCTTCCTTTAGGGTCAATAATCAATAACCATCAATTAAAAACCAAGCATATGAAGTACCCAATTCAATCCAATCAACCAATTAGAGAAAATAAGGATAAATCATGCATTAAAGAACAAGGAATTAATTATAATGAAATTAAAGGCAAAATAGAGAGAAAAATACTTACTAATACATAGGATGAAGAATTGATTACACCAAGAGTCTAGAAGGGAATTAGCCTTCCATACTAATTATTACAATAATATTTGAGAAGAAATTCATAATGAAAATACTAATTCTCCTTGAGTTTCTCTCTCTAAAATGAAAACTAGATGCAAAAAAATATGAAAAGTGATAAGGTGATAATAGTGATAATTCCTAAGGAGGGGTTACATGCCCATTTTATTAAAAATAAGTACAAAAGACACTACAAGACGAAATATATATTTTTAACCAAAAAGAAACCGTCAAAAGCCTCAAAGAGATTCCCGGAAAATAACATTCTCGACTCGAGGAAAGAAATCCTCGAGTCGAGGGAAGGCATTCTCGACTCGAGAGAGGGAGTTCTCGAGTCGAGAGAGACGATTCTCGACTCGAGAGCAATGTTCCTCGAGTCGAGCGTGTAAATCCTCGACTCGAGGAAGCACCTCTCGAGTCGAGGAACTCGTGTTCCTCATCTTCTTCTCCTTTCCTCCGTGGCTCGATCTTGTGATCCGCGTAGTGCACCCGAGCTAGCTCACGAACCCCGATCCGATTACAACTCGATCCACACTCCCTCCTAAGGCACTCCAAAGGGTAACGAAAATCTCGTAAAACCACCAAATAAGCTCCAAACAACTCCCAATGACGTGGTTTACGAATCACGACAACACCATGCTAAAATACACCCTAAGGCATCTAAATCATGCGGATTAGCGCACTATTCCTACGCCACATCAAACTCCCCCATGCTTAGATCATTACTCGTCCTCGAGTTATCCAATCCTCCACACTTGTCACCCTGGTCTCTCTCAAAGCACGGGGTAAGTTCCGACAATCAAGACTCCCCCAAAACCAAGGTCCGCAAGCCAACAAAACACTCAACCGGTGCTTGCTAGAGTTGGAGTGGATGAAATGCTCGACACCCCAACTCCAACCATCTTATCCTCCCTTCTCACACACTCTAAGTTAGGGGAACTCACAAATCACACTTCCCCCAACTTGGCCCAACGGCTCCCTCAAAGCCGTGCTCACAATGACTTGAGCACGACTCACCTCTTATCAATCCACCGGCGCCCCTATCATCAAAACGCAAGAGGATTTCTAACCTAGGACCCCCAAATCCTAACACCAAACCTCCTTATAACTCCCAAAGTGATCCTAACCCCTTTACGCCCCAAACTCCTCATCTTATGTCGCCCGCCATGGATTACCTCAAATTTTTTTTTTTTTTTTTTTTTGCAAACCGAAAATAAAATTACACTTATATTACAAAGTGACAGATTGCCAAAAAAAATTACATAATTCTGCCAAGCGTCTCCCCCATGCTTGGACCTCGTCATTACCCACAATGACATCAACAACCAACCGAAAGATTGGGCAACTACAAGTTAGGGAGGGGGAGAACCATCAAAACATCCGCAAGCATCCCATACAACTAGTGCAATAGAAGCATCCCATACAACTAGTGCAATAGAATACTAGCATGCACAGTTCGTTTTACAAGTTTGATTCAAATGTGTGAATGTTGTGGAATGAGTGTGGTTATAAATGACATTTGGTTTACTTTTATGACAACCCTAACACATATAATCGTCTCCATGTCATTAGAATTCAAAAATAAGCTTAGAATCCAAGAATAAGCTTAAAAGTAGAATACAAGCTTGCAAAGTTCGTTTTACAAGTTTGATTCAAATTTGTGAATGTTGTGGAATGAGTGTGGTTAGAAATGACATTTGGTTTACTTTTATGACAACCCTAACACATATAATCGTCTCCATGTCATTAGAATTCAAAAATAAGCGTAGAATCCAAGAATAAGCTTAAAAGTAGAATACAAGTCTACACAGTTAGTTGTAGAAGTTTGATTCAAATGTGTGAATGTTGTACAATGACTGTAGTTGTAAATGAGCTTTGGTTTACTTTTATGACAACCCTAACACATATAATCGTCTCCATGTCATTAGAACTCAAAAATAAGCTTAGAGTCCAAGAATAAGTTTAAAAGTAGAATACAAGCCTGCACAGTTAGTTGTAGAAGTTTGATTCAAATGTGTGAATGTTGTAGAATGACTGTAGTTATAAATGAGCTTTGGTTTACTTTTATGACAACCCTAACACATATAATCGTCTCCATGTCATTAGAATTCAAAAATAAGCTTAGAATCCAAGAATAAGCTTAAAAGTAGAATACAAGCCTGCACAGTTAGTTGTAGAAGTTTGATTCAAATGTGTGAATGTTCTAGAAAGACTGGAGTTATAAATGACATTTGGTTTACTTTTATGACAACCCTAACACATATAATCGTCTCCATGTCATTAGAATTCAACAATAACCTTAGAATCAAAGAATAAGATTAAAAGTAAAATACTAGCATGCATAGTTCGTTTTACAAGTTTGATTCAAATGTGTGAATGTTGTGGAATGAGTGTGGTTAGAAATGATATTTGGTTTACTTTTATGACAACCCTAACACATATAATCGTCTCCATGTCATTAGAATTCAAAAATAAGCTTAGAATCCAAGAATAAGCTTAAAAGTAGAATACAAGCTTGCAAAGTTCGTTTTACAAGTTTGATTCAAATTTGTGAATGTTGTGGAATGAGTGTGGTTAGAAATGACATTTGGTTTACTTTTATGACAACCCTAACACATATAATCGTCTCCATGTCATTAGAATTCAAAAATAAGCGTAGAATCCAAGAATAAGCTTAAAAGTAGAATACAAGTCTACACAGTTAGTTGTAGAAGTTTGATTCAAATGTGTGAATGTTGTACAATGACTGTAGTTGTAAATGAGCTTTGGTTTACTTTTATGACAACCCTAACACATATAATCGTCTCCATGTCATTAGAACTCAAAAATAAGCTTAGAGTCCAAGAATAAGTTTAAAAGTAGAATACAAGCCTGCACAGTTAGTTGTAGAAGTTTGATTCAAATGTGTGAATGTTGTAGAATGACTGTAGTTATAAATGAGCTTTGGTTTACTTTTATGACAACCCTAACACATATAATCGTCTCCATGTCATTAGAATTCAAAAATAAGCTTAGAATCCAAGAATAAGCTTAAAAGTAGAATACAAGCCTGCACAGTTAGTTGTAGAAGTTTGATTCAAATGTGTGAATGTTCTAGAAAGACTGGAGTTATAAATGACATTTGGTTTACTTTTATGACAACCCTAACACATATAATCGTCTCCATGTCATTAGAATTCAACAATAACCTTAGAATCAAAGAATAAGATTAAAAGTAAAATACTAGCATGCATAGTTCGTTTTACAAGTTTGATTCAAATGTGTGAATGTTGTGGAATGAGTGTGGTTAGAAATGATATTTGGTTTACTTTTATGACAACCCTAACACATATAATCGTCTCCATGTCATTAGAATTCAAAAATAAGCTTAGAATCAAAGAATAAGCTTAAAAGTATATTACAAGCTTGCACAGTTCGTTTTACAAGATGTACTCAAATGTGTGAATGTTCTGGAATGAGTGTGGTTAGAAATGATATTTGGTTTACTTTTATGACAACCCTAAGACATATAATCGTCTCCATGTCATTAAAATTCAAAAATAAGCTTAGAATCAAAGAATAAGCTTAAAAGTAGAATACAAGCTTGCAAAGTTCGTTTTACAAGTTTGATTCAAATTTGTGAATGTTGTGGAATGAGTGTGGTTAGAAATGACATTTGGTTTACTTTTATGAAAAACCTAACACATATAATCGTCTCCATGTCATTAGAATTCAAAATTAAGGTTAGAATCCAAGAATAAGCTTAAAAGTAGAATACAAGTCTACACAGTTAGTTGTAGAAGTTTGATTCAAATGTGTGAATGTTGTAGAATGACTGTAGTTGTAAATGAGCTTTGGTTTACTTTTATGACAACCCTAACACATATAATCGTCTCCATGTCATTAGAACTCAAAAATAAGCTTAGAGTCCAAGAATAAGCTTAAAAGTAGAATACAAGCCTGCACAGTTAGTTGTAGAAGTTTGATTCAAATGTGTGAATGTTGTAGAATGACTGTAGTTATAAATGAGCTTTGGTTTACTTTTATGACAACCCTAACACATATAATCGTCTCCATGTCATTAGAATTCAAAAATAAGCTTAGAATCAAAGAATAAGCTTAAAAGTAGAATTCAAGCCTGCACAGTTAGTTGGAGAAGTTTGATTCAAATGTGGGAATGTTGTAGAATGATTGGAGTTATAAATGACATTTGCTTTACTTTTATGACAACCCTAACACATATAATCGTCTCCATGTCATTAAAATTCAAAAATAACCTTAGAATCAAAGAATAAGATTAAAAGTAAAATACTAGCATGCACAGTTCGATTTACAAGTTTGATTCAAATGTGTGAATGTTGTGGAATGAGTGTGGTTAGAAATGATATTTGGTTTACTTTTATGACAACCCTAACACATATAATCGTCTCCATGTCATTAGAATTCAAAAATAAGCTTAGAATCCAAGAATAAGCTTAAAAGTAAATTACAAGCTTGCACAGTTCGTTTTACAAGATGTATTCAAATGTGTGAATGTTCTGGAATGAGTGTGGTTAGAAATGATATTTGGTTTAATTTTATGATAACCCTAACACATATAATCGTCTCCATGTCATTAGAATTCAAAAATAAGCTTAGAATCCAAGAATAAGCTTAAAAGTAGAATAGAAGCCTGCACAGTTAGTTGTAGAAGTTTGATTCAAATGTGTGAATGTTGTAGAATGACTGGAATTATAAATGACATTTGGTTTACTTTTATGACAACCCTAACACATATAATCGTCTCCATGTCATTAGAATTCAAAAATACCCTTAGAATCAAAGAATAAGATTAAAAGTAAAATACTAGCATGCATAGTTCGTTTTACAAGTTTGATTCAAATGTGTGAATGTTCTGGAATGAGTGTGGTTATAAATGACATTTGGTTTACTTTTATGACAACCTTAACACATATAATCGTCTCCATGTCATTAGAATTCAAAAATAAGCTTAGAATCAAAGAAAAAGCTTACAAGTAAAATACAAGCCTGCATTGTTCGTTTTACAAGTTTGATTCAAATTTGTGAATGTTGTGGAATGAGTGTGGTAAGAAATGACATTTGGTTTACTTTTATGACAACCCTAACACATATAATCGTCTCCATGTCATTAGAATTCAAAAATAAACTAAGAATCCAAGAATAAGCTAAAAAGTAGAATACAAGCCTGCACAGTTAGTTGTAGAAGTTTGATTCAAATGTGTGAATGTTGTAGAATGAGTTTAGTTGTAAATGAGCTTTGGTTTACGTTTATGACAACCCTAACACTTACAATCGTCTCCATGTCATTAGAACTCAAAAATAAATTTAGAATCCAAGAATAAGATTAAAAGTAGAATACAAGCCTGCACAGTTAGTTGCAAAAGTTTGATTCAAATGTGTGAATGGTATAGAATGACTGTGGTTATAAATGACATTTGGTTTACTTTTATGACAAACTTAACACATATAATCGTCTCCATGTCATTAGAATTCAAAAATAAGCTTAGAATCAAAGAATAAGCTTAAAAGTAGAATACAAGCCTGCATTGTTCGTTTTACAAGTTTGATTCAAATTTGTGAATGTTGTGGAATGAGTGTGGTTAGAATGACATTTGGTTTACTTTTATGACAACCCTAACACATATAATCGTCTCCATGTCATTAGAATTCAAAAATAAACTTAGAATCTAAGAATAAGCTTAAAAGTAGAATACAAGCCTCCACAGTTAGTTGTAGAAGTTTGATTCAAATTTGTGAATGTTGTAGAATGACTTTAGTTGTAAATGAGCTTTGGTTTACTTTTATGACAACCCTAACACTTACAATCGTCTCCATGTCATTAGAACTCAAAAATAAGCTTAGAATCCAAGAATAAGCTTAAAAGTAGAATACAAGCCTGCACAGTTAGTTGTAAAAGTTTGATTCAAATGTGTGAATGTTATAGAATGACTGTAGTTATAAATGACATTTGGTTCACTTTTATGACAACCCTAACACATATAATCGTCTCCATGTCATTATAATTCAAAAATAACCTTTGAATCAAAGAATAAGATTAAAAGTAGAATACTAGCATGCACAGTTCGTTTTACAAGATGTATTCAAATGTGTGAATGTTCTGGAATGAGTGTGGTTAGAAATGATATTTGGTTTACTTTTATGACAACCCTAACACATATAATTGTATCCATGTCATTAGAATTCAAAAATAAGCTTAGAATCAAAGAATAAGCTTAAAAGTAGAATACAAGCTTGCAGAGTTCGTTTTACAGGATGTATTCAAATGTGTGAATGTTCTGCAATGAGTGTGGTTAGAAATGATATTTGGTTTACTTTTATGACAACCCTAAAACATATAATCGTCTTCATGTCATTAAAATTCAAAAATAAGCTTAGAATCAAAGAATAAGCTTAAAAGTAGAATACAAGCTTGCACAGTTCGTTTTACAAGTTTGATTCAAATGTGTGAATGTTCTGGAATGAGTGTGGTTAGAAATAATATTTGGTTTACTTTTATGACAACCCAGAAACATATAATCGTTTCCATTTCATTAGAATTCAAAAATAAGCTTAGAATCCAAGATTAAGCTTAAAAGTAGAATACCAGCCTGCACAATTAGTTGTAGAAGTTTGATTCAAATGTGTGAATGTTGTAGAATGACTGTAGTTGTAAATGAGCTTTGGTTTACTTTTATGACAACCCTAACACATATAATCGTCTCGATGTCATTAGAACTCAAAAATAAGCTTAGAATCCAAGAATAAGCTTTAAAGTAGAATACAAGCTTGCACAGTTCGTTTTACAAGATGTATTCAAATGTGTGAATGTTCTGCAATGAGTGTGGTTAGAAATGATATTTGGTTTACTTTTATGACAACCCTAAAACATATAATTGTCTCCATGTTATTAAAATTCAAAAATAAGCTTAGAATCAAAGAATAAGCTTAAAAGTAGAATACAAGCTTGCACAGTTCGTTTTACAAGTTTGATTCAAATGTGTGAATGTTCTGGAATGAGTGTGGTTAGAAATAATATTTGGTTTACTTTTATGACAACCCAAAAACATATAATCGTTTCCATTTCATTAGAATTCAAAAATAAGCTTAGAATCTAAGAATAAGCTTAAAAGTAGAATACAAGCCTGCACAGTTAGTTGTAGAAGTTTGATTCAAATGTGTGAATGTTGTAGAATGACTGTAGTTATACATGAGCTTTGGTTTACTTTTATGACAACCCTAACACATATAATCGTTTCCATTTCATTAGAATTCAAAAATAAGCTTAGATTCCAAGAATAAGCTTAAAAGTAGAATACAAGCCTGCAAAGTTAGTTGTAGAAGTTTGATTCAAATGTGTGAATGTTGTAGAATGACTGTAGTTATCAATGACATTTGATTTACTTTTATTACAACCCTAACACATACAATCGTCTCCATGTCATTAAAATTCAAAAATAAGCTTAGAATCAAAGAATAAGTTTAAAAGTAGAATACAATCTTGCACAGTTCGTTTTACAAGTTTTATTCAAATGAGTGAATGTTCTGGAATGAGTGTGGTTAGAAATAATATTTGGTTTACTTTTATGACAACCCTAACACATATAATCATCTCCATGTCATTAGAATTCAAAAATAAGCTTAGAATCCAAGAAATAGCTTAAAAGTAGAATACAAGCCTGCAGAGTTCGTTTTACAAGTTTGATTCAAATGTGTGAATGTTCTGGAATGAGTGTGGTTAGAAATGATATTTGGTTTACTTTTATGACAACCCTAACACATATAATCGTCTCCATCTCATTAGAATTCAAAAATAAGCTTAGAATCCAAGAATAAGCTTTAAAGTAGAATACAAGCTTGCACAGTTCGTTTTACAAGATGTATTCAAATGTGTGAATGTTCTGCAATGAGTGTGGTTAGAAATGATATTTGGTTTACTTTTATGACAACCCTAACACATATAATCGTCTCCATGTGATTAGAATTCAAAAATAAGCTTAGAATCAAAGAATAAGCTTAAAAGTAGAATACAAGCATGCACAGTTCGTTTTACAAGTTTGATTCAAATGGGTGAACGTTGTGGAATGAGTGTGGTTAGAAATGATATTTGGTTTACTTTTATGACAACCCTAACACATATAATCGTCTCCATGTCATTATAATTCCAAAATAAGCTTAGAATCAAAGAATAAGCTTAAAAGTAGAATACAAGCTTGCAGAGTTCGTTTTACAAGTTTGATTCAAATGTGTGAATGTTCTGGAATGAGTGTGGTTAGAAATGATATTTGGTTTACTTTTATGACAACCCTAACACATATAATCGTCTCCATCTCATTGGAATTCAAAAATAAGCTTAGAATCCAAGAATAAGCTTTAAAGTAGAATACAAGCTTGCACAGTTCGTTTTACAAGATGTATTCAAATGTGTGAATGTTCTGCAATGAGTGTGGTTAGAAATGATATTTGGTTTACTTTTATGACAACCCTAACACATATAATCGTCTCCATGTCATTAGAATTCAAAAATAAGCTTAGAATCAAAGAATAAGCATAAAAGTAGAATACAAGCATGAACAGTTCGTTTTACAAGATGTATTCAAATGTGTGAATGTTCTGCAATGAGTGTGGTTAGAAATGATAGTTGGTTTACTTTTACGATTACCCTAACACATATAATCGTCTCCATGTCATTAAAATTTAAAAATAAGCTTAGAACCAAAGAATAAGCTTAAAAGTAGAATACAAGCCTGCACAGTTTGTTTTACAAGTTTGATTTAAATGTGTGAATGTTCTGGAATGAGTGTGGTTAGAAATGATATTTGGTTGACTTTTATGACAACCCTAACACATATAATCATCTCCATGTCATTAGAATTCAAAAATAAGCTTAGAATCCAAGAATAAGCTTAAAAGTAGAATACAAGCCTGCATAGTTAGTTGTAGAAGTTTGATTCAAATGTGTGAATGTTGTAGAATGACTGTGGTTATAACTGAGCTTTGGTTTAGTTTTATGACAACCCTAACACATATAATCGTCTCTATGTCATTAGAATTCAAAAACAAGCTTAGAATCCAAGAATAAACTTAAAAGTAGAATACAAGCCTGCACAGTTAGTTGTAGAAGTTTGATTCAAATGTGTGAATGTTGTAGAATGACTGGAGTTATAAATGACATTTGGTTTACTTTTATGACAACCCTAACACATATAATCGTCTCCATGTCATTAGAATTCAAAAATAACCATAGAATCAAAGAATAAGATTAAAAGTAGAATACTAACATGCACAGTTCGTTTTACAAGTTTGATTCAAATGTGTGAACGTTGTGGAATGAGTGTGGTTAGAAATGATATTTGGTTTACTTTTATGACAACCCTAACACATATAATCGTCTCCATGTCATTATAATTCAAAAATAAGCTTAGAATCAAAGAATAAGCTTAAAAGTAGAATACAAGCTTGCAGAGTTCGTTTTACAAGTTTGATTCAAATGTGTGAATGTTCTGGAATGAGTGTGGTTAGAAATGATATTTGGTTTACTTTTATGACAACCCTAACAGATATAATCGTCTCCATCTCATTGGAATTCAAAAATAAGCTTAGAATCCAAGAATAAGCTTTAAAGTAGAATACAAGCTTGCACAGTTCGTTTTACAAGATGTATTCAAATGTGTGAATGTTCTGCAATGAGTGTGGTTAGAAATGATATTTGGTTTACTTTTATGACAACCCTAACACATATAATCGTCTCCATGTGATTAGAATTCAAAAATAAGCTTAGAATCAAAGAATAAGCTTAAAAGTAGAATACAAGCATGCACAGTTCGTTTTACAAGTTTGATTTAAATGTGTGAATGTTCTGGAATGAGTGTGGTTAGAAATGATATTTGGTTGACTTTTATGACAACCTTAACACATATAATCGTCTCCATGTCATTAGAATTCAAAAAGAAGCTTAGAATCCAAGAATAAGCTTAAAAGTAGAATACAAGCCTGCACAGTTAGTTGTAGAAGTTTGATTCAAATGTGTGAATGTTCTAGAATGACTGTAGTTGTAAATGAGCTTTGGTTTACTTTTATGACAAGCATAACACATATAATCGTCTTTATGTCATTAGAACTCAAAAATAAGCTTAGAATCCAAGAATAAGCTTAAAAGTAGAATACAAGCCTGCACAGTTAGTTGTAGAAGTTTGATTCAAATATGTGAATGTTGTAGAATGACTGTAGTTATAAATGACATTTGGTTTACTTTTATGACAACCCTAACACATTTAATGGTCTCCATGTCATTAGAATTCAAAAATAAGCTTAGAATCAAAGAATAAGCTTAAAAGTAGAATACAAGCTTGCACAGTTCGTTTTACAAGATGTATTCAAATGTGTGAATGTTCTGCAATGAGTGTGGTTAGAAATGATATTTGGTTTACTTTTATGACAACCCTACCACACATAATCGTCTCCATGTCATTAGAATTCAAAAATAAGCTTAGAATCCAAAAATAAGCTTAAAAGTAGAATACAAGCCTGCACAGTTAGTTGTAGAAGTTTGATTCAAATATGTGAATGTTGTAGAATGACTGTAGTTATAAATGACATTTGGTTTACTTTTATGACAACCCTAACACATATAATCGTCTCCATGTCATTAGAATTCAAAAAGAAGCTTAGAATCCAAGAATAAGCTTAAAAGTAGAATACAAGCCTGCACAGTTAGTTGTAGAAGTTTGATTCAAATGTGTGAATGTTCTAGAATGACTGTAGTTGTAAATGAGCTTTGGTTGACTTTTATGACAACCTTAACACATATAATCGTCTCCATGTCATTAGAATTCAAAAAGAAGCTTAGAATCCAAGAATAAGCTTAAAAGTAGAATACAAGCCTGCACAGTTAGTTGTAGAAGTTTGATTCAAATATGTGAATGTTGTAGAATGACTGTAGTTATAAATGACATTTGGTTTACTTTTATGACAACCCTAACACATTTAATGGTCTCCATGTCATTAGAATTCAAAAATAAGCTTAGAATCAAAGAATAAGCTTAAAAGTAGAATACAAGCTTGCACAGTTCGTTTTACAAGATGTATTCAAATGTGTGAATGTTCTGCAATGAGTGTGGTTAGAAATGATATTTGGTTTACTTTTATGACAACCCTACCACACATAATCGTCTCCATGTCATTAGAATTCAAAAATAAGCTTAGAATCCAAAAATAAGCTTAAAAGTAGAATACAAGCCTGCACAGTTAGTTGTAGAAGTTTGATTCAAATATGTGAATGTTGTAGAATGACTGTAGTTATAAATGACATTTGGTTTACTTTTATGACAACCCTAACACATATAATCGTCTCCATGTCATTAGAATTCAAAAATAACCTTAGGATCAAAGAATAAGATGAAAAGTAGAATACTAGCATGCACAGTTCGTTTTACAAGTTTGATTCAAATGTGTGAATGTTGTGGAATGTCTGTGGTTATAATTGACATTTGGTTTCCTTTTATGACAACCCTAACACATATAATCGTCTCCATGTCATTAGAATTCAAAAATAAGCTTAGAATCAAAGAATAAGCTTAAAAGTAGAATACAAGCTTGCACAGTTCGTTTTACAAGATATATTCAAATGTGTTAATGTTCTGCAATGAGTGTGGTTAGAAATGATACTTGGTTTACTTTTATGACAACCCTACCACACATAATCGTCTCCATGTCATTAGAATTCAAAAATAAGCTTAGAATCAAAGAATAAGCTTAATCGTAGAATACAAGCCTGCATTGTTCGTTTTACAAGTTTGATTCAAATTTGCGAATGTTGTGGAATGAGTGTGGTTATATATGACATTTGGTTTACTTTTATGACAACCCTACCACACATAATCGTCTGCATGTCATTAGAATTCAAAAATAAGCTTAGAATCAAAGAATAAGATTAAAAGTAGAATACTAGCATGCACAGTTCGTTTTACAAGTTTGATTCAAATGTGTGAATGTTGTGGATTGAGTGTGGTTATAAATGACATTTGGTTTACATTTATGACAACCCTAAGACACATAATCGTCTCCATGTCATTAGAATTCAAAAATAAGCTTAGAATCAAAGAATAAGCTTAAAAGTAGAATACAAGCCTGCATTGTTCGTTTTACAAGTTTGATTCAAATTTGTGAATGTTGTGGAATGAGTGTGGATAGAAATGACATTTGGTTTACTTTTATGACAACCCTAACACATATAATTGTCCCCATGTCATTAGAATTCAAAAATAAGTTTAGAATCTAAGAATAAGCTTAAAAGTAGAATACAAGCCTGCAGAGTTAGTTGTACAAGTTTGATTCAAATGTGTGAATGTTGTAGAATGACTGTAGTTATAAATGAGATTTGGTTTACTTTTATTACAACCCTAACACATATAATCGTCTCCATGTCATTAGAATTCAAAAATAACCTTAGGATCATAGAATAAGATTAAAAGTAGAATACTAGCATGCACAGTTCGTTTTACAAGTTTGATTCAAATGTGTGAATGTTGTGGAATGAGTGTCGTTATAAATGACATTTGGTTTACTTTTATGAAAACCCTAACACCTATAATCGTCTCCATGTCATTAGAATTCAAAAATAACCTTAGGATCATAGAATAAGATTAAAAGTAGAATACTAGCATGCACAGTTCGTTTTACAAGTTTGAATCAAATGTGTGAATGTTGTGGAATGAGTGTGGTTATAAATGACATTTGGTTTACTTTTATGAAAACCCTAACACATATAATCGTCTCCATGTCATTAGAATTCAAAAATAACCTTAGAATCAAAGAATAAGATTAAAAGTAGAATACTACCATGCACAGTTCGTTTTACAAGTTTGATTCAAATGTGTGAATGTTGTGGAATGAGTGTGGTTATAAATGACATTTGGTTTACTTTTATGATAACCCTACCACACATAATCGTCTCCATGTCATTAGAATTCAAAAATAAGCTTAGAATCAAAGAATAAGCTTAAAAGTAGAATACTAGCATCCACAGTTCGTTTTACAAGTTTGATTCAAATGTGTGAATTTTGTGGAATGAGTGTGGTTAGAAATGATATTTGGTTTACTTTTATGACAACCCTAACAGATATAATCGTCTCCATGTCATTAGAATTAAAAAATAAGCTTTGAATCAAAGAATAAGCTTAAAAGTAGAATACAAGCTTGCACTGTTCGTTTTACAAGATGTATTCAAATGTGTGAATGTTCTGCCATGAGTGTGGTTAGAGATGATATTTGGTTTACTTTTATGACAACCCTACCACACATAATCGTCTGCATGTCATTAGAATTCAAAAATAAGCTTAGAATCAAAGAATAAGCTTAAAAGTAGAATCCAAGCCTGCACAGTTAGTTGTAGAAGTTTGATTCAAATGTGTGAATGTTGTAGAATGACTGTAGTTGTAAATGAGCTTTGGTTTACTTTTATGACAACCCTAACACATATAATCGTCCCCTTGTCATTAGAATTCAAAAATAAGCTTAGAATCCAAGAATAAGCTTAAAAGTAGAATCCAAGCCTGCACAGTTAGTTGTAGAAGTTTGATTCAAATGTGTGAATGTTGTAGAATGACTGTAGTTGTAAATGAGCTTTGGTTTACTTTTATGACAACCCTAACACATATAATCGTCCCCATGTCATTAGAATTCAAAAATAAGCTTAGAATCCAAGAATAAGCTTAAAAGTAGAATCCAAGCCTGCACAGTTAGTTGTAGAAGTTTGATTCAAATGTGTGAATGTTGTAGAATGACTGTAGTTGTAAATGAGCTTTGGTTTACTTTTATGACAACCCTAACACATATAATCGTCTTCATGTCATTAGAACTCAAAAATAAGCTTAGAATCCAAGAATAAGCTTAAAAGTAGAATACAAGCCTGCATAGTTGGTTGTAGAAGTTTGATTCAAATGTGTGAATGTTGTAGAATGACTGTAGTTGTAAATGAGCTTTGGTTTACTTTTATGACAACCCTAACACATATAATCGTCTTCAGGTCATTAGAACTCAAAAATAAGCTTAGAATCCAAGAATAAGCTTAAAAGTAGAATCCAAGCCTGCACAGTTAGTTGTAGAAGTTTGATTCAAATGTGTGAATGTTGTAGAATGACTGTAGTTGTAAATGAGCTTTGGTTTACTTTTATGACAACCCTAACACATATAATCGTCCCCATGTCATTAGAATTCAAAAATAAGCTTAGAATCCAAGAATAAGCTTAAAAGTAGAATCCAAGCCTGCACAGTTAGTTGTAGAAGTTTGATTCAAATGTGTGAATGTTGTAGAATGACTGTAGTTGTAAATGAGCTTTGGTTTACTTTTATGACAACCCTAACACATATAATCGTCTTCATGTCATTAGAACTCAAAAATAAGCTTAGAATCCAAGAATAAGCTTAAAAGTAGAATCCAAGCCTGCACAGTTAGTTGTAGAAGTTTGATTCAAATGTGTGAATGTTGTAGAATGACTGTAGTTGTAAATGAGCTTTGGTTTACTTTTATGACAACCCTAACACATATAATCGTCCCCTTGTCATTAGAATTCAAAAATAAGCTTAGAATCCAAGAATAAGCTTAAAAGTAGAATCCAAGCCTGCACAGTTAGTTGTAGAAGTTTGATTCAAATGTGTGAATGTTGTAGAATGACTGTAGTTGTAAATGAGCTTTGGTTTACTTTTATGACAACCCTAACACATATAATCGTCTTCATGTCATTAGAACTCAAAAATAAGCTTAGAATCCAAGAATAAGCTTAAAAGTAGAATACAAGCCTGCATAGTTGGTTGTAGAAGTTTGATTCAAATGTGTGAATGTTGTAGAATGACTGTAGTTGTAAATGAGCTTTGGTTTACTTTTATGACAACCCTAACACATATAATCGTCTTCAGGTCATTAGAACTCAAAAATAAGCTTAGAATCTAAGAATAAGCTTAAAAGTAGAATACAAGCCTGCACAGTTAGTTGTAGAAGTTTGATTCAAATGTGTGAATGTTGTAGAATGACTGTAGTTATCAATGACATTTGATTTACATTTATTACAACCCTAACACATATAATCGTCTCCATGTCATTAGAATTCAAAATTAACCTTAGAATCAAAGAATAAGATTAAAAGTAGAATACTAGCATGCACAGTTCCTTTTACAAGTTTGATTCAAATGTGTGAATGTTGTGGAATGAGTGTGGTTATAAATGACATTTGGTTTACTTTTATGACAACCTTAATACATATAATCGTCTCCATGTCATTAGAATTAAAAAATAAACTTAGAATCCAAGAATAAGCTAAAATGTAGAATACAAGCCTGCACAGTTAGTTGTAGAAGTTTGATTCAAATGTGTGAATGTTGTAGAATGACTGTAGTTGTAAATGAGCTTTGGTTTACTTTTATGACAACCCTAACACTTACAATCGTCTCCATGTCATTAGAACTCAAAAATCAGCTTAGAATCCAAGAATAAGCTTAAAAGTAGAATACAAGCTTGCACAGTTCGTTTTACAAGAAGTATTCAAATGTGTGAATGTTCTGCAATGAGTGTGGTTAGAAATGATATTTGGTTTACTTTTATGACAACCCTAACACATATAATCGTCTCCATGTCATTAAAATTCAAAAATAAGCTTAGAATCAAAGAATAAGCTTAAAAGTAGAATACAAGCTTGCACAGTTCGTTTTACAAGTTTGATTCAAATGTGTGAATATTCTGGAATGAGTGTGGTTAGAAATGATATTTGGTTGACTTTTATGACAACCCTAACACATATAATCGTCTCCAAGTCATTAGAATTCAAAAATAAGCTTAGAATCCAAGAATAAGCTTAAAAGTAGAATAGAAGCCTGCAGAGTTACTTGTACAAGTTTGATTCAAATGTGTGAATGTTGTAAAATGAGTGTAGTTATAAATGAGATTTGGTTTACTTTTATTACAACCCTAACACATATAATCGTCTCCATGTCATTAGAATTCAAAAATAACCTTAGGATCAAACAATAAGATTAAAAGTAGAATACTAGCATGCACAGTTCGTTTTACAAGTTTGATTCAAATGTGTGAATGTTGTGGAATGAGTGTGGTTAGAAATGATATTTGGTTTACTTTTATGACAACCCTAACACATATAATCGTCTCCATGTCAGTAGAATTCAAAAATAAGCTTAGAATCCAAGAATAAGATTAAAAGTAGAATACTAGCATGCACAGTTCCTTTTACAAGTTTGATTCAAATTTGTGAATGTTGTGGAATGAGTGTGGTTAGAAATGATATTTGGTTGACTTTTATGACAACCCTAACACATATAATCGTCTCCAAGTCATTAGAATTCAAAAATAAGCTTAGAATCCAAGAATAAGCTTAAAAGTAGAATAGAAGCCTGCAGAGTTACTTGTACAAGTTTGATTCAAATGTGTGAATGTTGTAAAATGACTGTAGTTATAAATGAGATTTGGTTTACTTTTATTACAACCCTAACACATATAATCGTCTCCATGTCATTAGAATTCAAAAATAACCTTAGGATCAAAGAATAAGATTAAAAGTAGAATACTAGCATGCACAGTTCGTTTTACAAGTTTGATTCAAATGTGTGAATGTTGTGGAATGTGTGTGGTTATAAATGACATTTGGTTTACTTTTATGACAACCCTAATACATATAATCGTCTCCATGTTATTAGAATTCAAAAATAAGCTTAGAATCAAAGAATAAGCTTAAAAGTAGAATACAAGCTTGCACAGTTCGTTTTACAAGATGTATTCAAATGTGTGAATGTTCTGCAATGAGTGTGGTTAGAAATGATATTTGGTTTACTTTTATGACAACCCTACCAAACATAATCGTCTCCATGTCATTAGAATTCAAAAATAAGCTTAGAATCAAAAAATAAGCTTAATAGTAGAATACAAGCCTGCATTGTTCGTTTTACAAGTTTGATTCAAATTTGTGAATGTTGTGGAATGAGTGTGGTTAGAAATGATATTTGGTTTACTTTTATGACAACCCTAACACATATAATCGTCTCCATGTCATTAGAATTCAAAAATAACCTTAGGATCAAAGAATAAGATGAAAAGTAGAATACTAGCATGCACAGTTCGTTTTACAAGTTTGATTCAAATGTGTGAATGTTGTGGAATGTCTGTGGTTATAAATGACATTTGGTTTCCTTTTATGACAACCCTAACACATATAATCGTCTCCATGTCATTAGAATTCAAAAATAAGCTTAGAATCAAAGAATAAGCTTAAAAGTAGAATACAAGCTTGCACAGTTCGTTTTACAAGATATATTCAAATGTGTTAATGTTCTGCAATGAGTGTGGTTAGAAATGATACTTGGTTTACTTTTATGACAACCCTACCACACATAATCGTCTCCATGTCATTAGAATTCAAAAATAAGCTTAGAATCAAAGAATAAGCTTAATCGTAGAATACAAGCCTGCATTGTTCGTTTTACAAGTTTGATTCAAATTTGCGAATGTTGTGGAATGAGTGTGGTTATATATGACATTTGGTTTACTTTTATGACAACCCTACCACACATAATCGTCTGCATGTCATTAGAATTCAAAAATAAGCTTAGAATCAAAGAATAAGATTAAAAGTAGAATACTAGCATGCACAGTTCGTTTTACAAGTTTGATTCAAATGTGTGAATGTTGTGGATTGAGTGTGGTTATAAATGACATTTGGTTTACATTTATGACAACCCTAAGACACATAATCGTCTCCATGTCATTAGAATTCAAAAATAAGCTTAGAATCAAAGAATAAGCTTAAAAGTAGAATACAAGCCTGCATTGTTCGTTTTACAAGTTTGATTCAAATTTGTGAATGTTGTGGAATGAGTGTGGATAGAAATGACATTTGGTTTACTTTTATGACAACCCTAACACATATAATTGTCCCCATGTCATTAGAATTCAAAAATAAGTTTAGAATCTAAGAATAAGCTTAAAAGTAGAATACAAGCCTGCAGAGTTAGTTGTACAAGTTTGATTCAAATGTGTGAATGTTGTAGAATGACTGTAGTTATAAATGAGATTTGGTTTACTTTTATTACAACCCTAACACATATAATCGTCTCCATGTCATTAGAATTCAAAAATAACCTTAGGATCATAGAATAAGATTAAAAGTAGAATACTAGCATGCACAGTTCGTTTTACAAGTTTGATTCAAATGTGTGAATGTTGTGGAATGAGTGTCGTTATAAATGACATTTGGTTTACTTTTATGAAAACCCTAACACCTATAATCGTCTCCATGTCATTAGAATTCAAAAATAACCTTAGGATCATAGAATAAGATTAAAAGTAGAATACTAGCATGCACAGTTCGTTTTACAAGTTTGAATCAAATGTGTGAATGTTGTGGAATGAGTGTGGTTATAAATGACATTTGGTTTACTTTTATGAAAACCCTAACACATATAATCGTCTCCATGTCATTAGAATTCAAAAATAACCTTAGAATCAAAGAATAAGATTAAAAGTAGAATACTACCATGCACAGTTCGTTTTACAAGTTTGATTCAAATGTGTGAATGTTGTGGAATGAGTGTGGTTATAAATGACATTTGGTTTACTTTTATGATAACCCTACCACACATAATCGTCTCCATGTCATTAGAATTCAAAAATAAGCTTAGAATCAAAGAATAAGCTTAAAAGTAGAATACTAGCATCCACAGTTCGTTTTACAAGTTTGATTCAAATATGTGAATTTTGTGGAATGAGTGTGGTTAGAAATGATATTTGGTTTACTTTTATGACAACCCTAACAGATATAATCGTCTCCATGTCATTAGAATTAAAAAATAAGCTTTGAATCAAAGAATAAGCTTAAAAGTAGAATACAAGCTTGCACTGTTCGTTTTACAAGATGTATTCAAATGTGTGAATGTTCTGCCATGAGTGTGGTTAGAGATGATATTTGGTTTACTTTTATGACAACCCTACCACACATAATCGTCTGCATGTCATTAGAATTCAAAAATAAGCTTAGAATCAAAGAATAAGCTTAAAAGTAGAATCCAAGCCTGCACAGTTAGTTGTAGAAGTTTGATTCAAATGTGTGAATGTTGTAGAATGACTGTAGTTGTAAATGAGCTTTGGTTTACTTTTATGACAACCCTAACACATATAATCGTCCCCTTGTCATTAGAATTCAAAAATAAGCTTAGAATCCAAGAATAAGCTTAAAAGTAGAATCCAAGCCTGCACAGTTAGTTGTAGAAGTTTGATTCAAATGTGTGAATGTTGTAGAATGATTGTAGTTGTAAATGAGCTTTGGTTTACTTTTATGACAACCCTAACACATATAATCGTCCCCATGTCATTAGAATTCAAAAATAAGCTTAGAATCCAAGAATAAGCTTAAAAGTAGAATCCAAGCCTGCACAGTTAGTTGTAGAAGTTTGATTCAAATGTGTGAATGTTGTAGAATGACTGTAGTTGTAAATGAGCTTTGGTTTACTTTTATGACAACCCTAACACATATAATCGTCTTCATGTCATTAGAACTCAAAAATAAGCTTAGAATCCAAGAATAAGCTTAAAAGTAGAATACAAGCCTGCATAGTTGGTTGTAGAAGTTTGATTCAAATGTGTGAATGTTGTAGAATGACTGTAGTTGTAAATGAGCTTTGGTTTACTTTTATGACAACCCTAACACATATAATCGTCTTCAGGTCATTAGAACTCAAAAATAAGCTTAGAATCTAAGAATAAGCTTAAAAGTAGAATACAAGCCTGCACAGTTAGTTGTAGAAGTTTGATTCAAATGTGTGAATGTTGTAGAATGACTGTAGTTATCAATGACATTTGATTTACATTTATTACAACCCTAACACATATAATCGTCTCCATGTCATTAGAATTCAAAATTAACCTTAGAATCAAAGAATAAGATTAAAAGTAGAATACTAGCATGCACAGTTCCTTTTACAAGTTTGATTCAAATGTGTGAATGTTGTGGAATGAGTGTGGTTATAAATGACATTTGGTTTACTTTTATGACAACCTTAATACATATAATCGTCTCCATGTTATTAGAATTCAAAAATAAGCTTAGAATCAAAGAATAAGCTTAAAAGTAGAATACAAGCTTGCACAGTTCGTTTTACAAGATGTATTCAAATGTGTGAATGTTCTGCAATGAGTGTGGTTAGAAATGATATTTGGTTTACTTTTATGACAACCCTAACACTTACAATCGTCTCCATGTCATTAGAACTCAAAAATCAGCTTAGAATCCAAGAATAAGCTTAAAAGTAGAATACAAGCTTGCACAGTTCGTTTTACAAGAAGTATTCAAATGTGTGAATGTTCTGCAATGAGTGTGGTTAGAAATGATATTTGGTTTACTTTTATGACAACCCTAACACATATAATCGTCTCCATGTCATTAAAATTCAAAAATAAGCTTAGAATCAAAGAATAAGCTTAAAAGTAGAATACAAGCTTGCACAGTTCGTTTTACAAGTTTGATTCAAATGTGTGAATATTCTGGAATGAGTGTGGTTAGAAATGATATTTGGTTGACTTTTATGACAACCCTAACACATATAATCGTCTCCAAGTCATTAGAATTCAAAAATAAGCTTAGAATCCAAGAATAAGCTTAAAAGTAGAATAGAAGCCTGCAGAGTTACTTGTACAAGTTTGATTCAAATGTGTGAATGTTGTAAAATGAGTGTAGTTATAAATGAGATTTGGTTTACTTTTATTACAACCCTAACACATATAATCGTCTCCATGTCATTAGAATTCAAAAATAACCTTAGGATCAAACAATAAGATTAAAAGTAGAATACTAGCATGCACAGTTCGTTTTACAAGTTTGATTCAAATGTGTGAATGTTGTGGAATGAGTGTGGTTAGAAATGATATTTGGTTTACTTTTATGACAACCCTAACACATATAATCGTCTCCATGTCAGTAGAATTCAAAAATAAGCTTAGAATCCAAGAATAAGATTAAAAGTAGAATACTAGCATGCACAGTTCCTTTTACAAGTTTGATTCAAATTTGTGAATGTTGTGGAATGAGTGTGGTTAGAAATGATATTTGGTTGACTTTTATGACAACCCTAACACATATAATCGTCTCCAAGTCATTAGAATTCAAAAATAAGCTTAGAATCCAAGAATAAGCTTAAAAGTAGAATAGAAGCCTGCAGAGTTACTTGTACAAGTTTGATTCAAATGTGTGAATGTTGTAAAATGACTGTAGTTATAAATGAGATTTGGTTTACTTTTATTACAACCCTAACACATATAATCGTCTCCATGTCATTAGAATTCAAAAATAACCTTAGGATCAAAGAATACGATTAAAAGTAGAATACTAGCATGCACAGTTCGTTTTACAAGTTTGATTCAAATGTGTGAATGTTGTGGAATGTGTGTGGTTATAAATGACATTTGGTTTACTTTTATGACAACCCTAATACATATAATCGTCTCCATGTTATTAGAATTCAAAAATAAGCTTAGAATCAAAGAATAAGCTTAAAAGTAGAATACAAGCTTGCACAGTTCGTTTTACAAGATGTATTCAAATGTGTGAATGTTCTGCAATGAGTGTGGTTAGAAATGATATTTGGTTTACTTTTATGACAACCCTACCAAACATAATCGTCTCCATGTCATTAGAATTCAAAAATAAGCTTAGAATCAAAAAATAAGCTTAATAGTAGAATACAAGCCTGCATTGTTCGTTTTACAAGTTTGATTCAAATTTGTGAATGTTGTGGAATGAGTGTGGTTAGAAATGATATTTGGTTTACTTTTATGACAACCCTAACACATATAATCGTCTCCATGTCATTAGAATTCAAAAATAACCTTAGGATCAAAGAATAAGATGAAAAGTAGAATACAAGCCTGCACAGTTATTTGTAGAAGTTCGATTCAAATGTGTGAATGTTATAGAATGACTGTAGTTATAAATGACATTTGGTTTACTTTTATGACAACCCTAACACATATAATCGTCTCCATGTCATTATAATTCAAAAATAACCTTAGAATCAAAGAATAAGATTAAAAGTAGAATACTAGCATGCCCAGTTTGTTTTACAAGTTTGATTCAAATGTGTGAATGTTATGGAATGAGTGTGGTTAGAAATGGTATTTGGTTTACTTTTATGACAACCCTAACACTTACAATCGTCTCCACGTCATTAGAATTCAAAAATAAGCTTAGAATCAAAAAATAAGCTTAAAAGTAGAATACAAGCTTGCACAGTTCGTTTTACAAGATGTATTCAAATGTGTGAATGTTCTGCAATGAGTGTGGTTAGAAATGATATTTGGTTTACTTTTATGACAACCCTACCAAACATAATCGTCTCCATGTCATTAGAATTCAAAAATAAGCTTAGAATCAAAAAATAAGCTTAATAGTAGAATACAAGCCTGCATTGTTCGTTTTACAAGTTTGATTCAAATTTGTGAATGTTGTGGAATGAGTGTGGTTAGAAATGATATTTGGTTTACTTTTATGACAACCCTAACACATATAATCGTCTCCATGTCAGTAGAATTCAAAAATAAGCTGAGAATCCAAGAATAAGCTTAAAAGTAGAATACAAGCCTGCACAGTTATTTGTAGAAGTTCGATTCAAATGTGTGAATGTTATAGAATGACTGTAGTTATAAATGATATTTGGTTTACTTTTATGACAACCCTAACAGATATAATCGTCTCCATGTCATTATAATTCAAAAATAACCTTAGAATCAAAGAATAAGATTAAAAGTAGAATACTAGCATGCCCAGTTTGTTTTACAAGTTTGATTCAAATGTGTGAATGTTATGGAATGAGTGTGGTTAGAAATGGTATTTGGTTTACTTTTATGACAACCCTAACACTTACAATCGTCTCCACGTCATTAGAATTCAAAAATAAGCTTAGAATCAAAGAATAAGCTTAAAAGTAGAATACAACCTTGCACAGTTCGTTTTACAAGATGTATTCAAATGTGTGAATGTTCTGCAATGAGTGTGGTTAGAAATGATATTTGGTTTACTTTTATGACAACCCTACCAAACATAATCGTCTCCATGTCATTAGAATTCAAAAATAAGCTTAGAATCAAAAAATAAGCTTAATAGTAGAATACAAGCCTGCATTGTTCGTTTTACAAGTTTGATTCAAATTTGTGAATGTTGTGGAATGAGTGTGGTTAGAAATGATATTTGGTTTACTTTTATGACAACCCTAACACCTATAATCGTCTCCATGTCAGTAGAATTCAAAAATAAGCTTAGAATCCAAGAATAAGCTTAAAAGTAGAATACAAGCCTGCACAGTTATTTGTAGAAGTTCGATTCAAATGTGTGAATGTTATAGAATGACTGTAGTTATAAATGACATTTGGTTTACTTTTATGACAACCCTAAGAGATATAATCGTCTCCATGTCATTATAATTCAAAAATAACCTTTGAATCAAAGAATAAGATTAAAAGTAGAATACTAGCATGCACAGTTCGTTTTACAAGTTTGATTCAAATGTGTGAATGTTATGGAATGAGTGTGGTTAGAAATAATATTTGGTTTACTTTTATGACAACCCTACCACACATAATCGTCTGCATGTCATTAGAATTCAAAAATAAGCTTAGAATCAAAGAATAAGATTAAAAGTGGAATACTAGCATGCACAGTTCGTTTTAGAAGTTTGATTCAAATGTGTGAATGTTGTGGAATGTGTGTGGTTATAAATGACATTTGGTTTACTTTTATGACAACCCTAATACATATAATCGTCTCCATGTCATTAGAATTCAAAAATAAGCTTAGAATCAAAGAATAAGCTTAAAAGTAGAATACAAGCTTGCACAGTTCGTTTTACAAGATGTATTCAAATGTGTGAATGTTCTGCAATGAGTGTGGTTAGAAATGATATTTGGTTTACTTTTATGACAACCCTACCAAACATAATCGTCTCCATGTCATTAGAATTCAAAAATAAGCTTAGAATCACAAAATAAGCTTAATAGTAGAATACAAGCCTGCATTGTTCGTTTTACAAGTTTGATTCAAATTTGTGAATGTTGTGGAATGAGTGTGGTTAGAAATGATATTTGGTTTACTTTTATGACAACCCTAACACATATAATCGTCTCCATGTCATTATAATTCAAAAATAACCTTAGAATCAAAGAATAAGATTAAAAGTAGAATACTAGCATGCCCAGTTTGTTTTACAAGTTTGATTCAAATGTGTGAAACTTATGGAATGAGTGTGGTTAGAAATGGTATTTGGTTTACTTTTATGACAACCCTAACACTTACAATCGTCTCCACGTCATTAGAATTCAAAAATAAGCTTAGAATCAAAGAATAAGCTTAAAAGTAGAATACAAGCTTGCACAGTTCGTTTTACAAGATGTATTCAAATGTGTGAATGTTCTGGAATGAGTGTGGTTAGAAATGATATTTGTTTTACTCTTATGACAACCCTAACACATATAATCGTCTCCATGTCATTAGAATTCAAAAATAACCTTAGAATCAAAGAATAAGATTAAAAGTAGAATACTAGCTTGCACAGTTCGTTTTACAAGTTTGATTCAAATGTGTGAATGTTTTGGAATGAGTGTGGTTAGAAATGATATTTGGTTTACTTTTCTGACAACCCTAACACATATAATCGTCTCCATGTCAGTAGAATTCAAAAATAAGCTTAGAATCCAAGAATAAGCTTAAAAGTAGAATACAAGCCTGCACAGTTATTTGTAGAAGTTCGATTCAAATGTGTGAATGTTATAGAATGACTGTAGTTATAAATGACATTTGGTTTACTTTTATGACAACCCTAACAGATATAATCGTCTCCATGTCATTATAATTCAAAAATAACCTTTGAATCAAAGAATAAGATTAAAAGTAGAATACTAGCATGCACAGTTCGTTTTACAAGTTTGATTCAAATGTGTGAATGTTATGGAATGAGTGTGGTTAGAAATAATATTTGGTTTACTTTTATGACAACCCTACCACACATAATCGTCTGCATGTCATTAGAATTCAAAAATAAGCTTAGAATCAAAGAATAAGATTAAAAGTAGAATACTAGCATGCACAGTTCGTTTTAGAAGTTTGATTCAAATGTGTGAATGTTGTGGAATGAGTGTGGTTATAAATGACATTTGGTTTACTTTTATGACAACCCTAACACATATAATCGTCTCCATGTCATTAGAATTCAAAAATAACCTTAGAATCAAAGAATAAGATTAAAAGTAGAATACTAGCATGCACAGTTTGTTTTACAAGTTTGATTCAAATGTGTGAATGTTATGGAATGAGTGTGGTTAGAAATGATATTTGGTTTACTTTTATGACAACCCTAACACTTAAAATCGTCTCCACGTCATTAGAATTCAAAAATAAGCTTAGAATCAAAGAATAAGCTTAAAAGTAGAATACAAGCTTGCACAGTTCGTTTTACAAGATGTATTCAAATGTGTGAATGTTCTGCAATGAGTGTGGTTAGAATTGATATTTGGTTTACTTTTATGACAACCCTAACACATATAATCGTCTCCATGTCATTAAAATTCAAAAATAACCTTAGGATTATAGAATAAGATTAAAAGTAGAATACTAACATGCACAGTTCGTTTTACAAGTTTGATTCAAATGTGTGAATGTTGTGGAATGAGTGTGGTTATAAATGACATTTGGTTTACTTTTATGACAACCCTACCACACATAATCGTCTCCATGTCATTAGAATTCAAAATAAGCTTAGAATCAAAGAATAAGCTTAATAGTAGAATACAAGCCTGCATTGTTCGTTTTACAAGTTTGATTCAAATTTGTGAATGTTGTGGAATGAGTGTGGTTAGAAATGACATTTGGTTTACTTTTATGACAACCCTAACACATATAATCGTCTCCATGTCATTAGAATTCAAAAATAACCTTTGAATCAAAGAATAAGATTAAAAGTAGAATACTAGCATGCACAGTTCGTTTCCATGTCATTATAATTCAAAAATAAGCTTAGAATCCTAGAATAAGTTTAAAAGTAGAATACAAGCCTGCACAGTTAGTTGTAGAAGTTTGATTCAAATGTGTGAATGTTGTAAAATGACTGTAGTTGTAAATGAGCTTTGGTTTACTTTTATGACAACCCTAACACATATAATCGTCTTCAAGTCATTAGAACTCAAAAATAAGTTTGGAATCCAAGAATAAGCTTAAAAGTACAATACAAGCCTGCACAGTTAGTTGTAGAAGTTCGATTGAAATGTATGAATGTTGTAGAATGACTGTAGTTATAAATGACATTTGGTTTACTTTTATGACAACCCTAACACATATAATCGTCTCCATGTCATTAGAATTCAAAAATAACCTTTGAATCAAAGAATAAGATTAAAAGTAGAATACTAGCATGCACAGTTCGTTTTACAAGTTTGATTCAAATGTGTGAATGTTATGGAATGGGTGTGGTTAGAAATAATATTTGGTTTACTTTTATGACAACCCTAACACTTACAATCGTCTCCATGTCATTAGAATTCAAAAATAAGCTTTGAATCAAAGAATAAGCTTAAAAGTAGAATACAACCTTGCACAGTTCGTTTTACAAGATGTATTCAAATGTGTGAATGTTCTGCAATGAGTGTGGTTAGAAATGATATTTGGTTTACTTTTATGACAACCCTAACACATATAATCGTCTCCATGTCATTAAAATTCAAAAATAAGCTTAGAATCAAAGAATAAGCTTAAAAGTAGAATACAAGCTTGCACAGTTCGTTTTACAAGTTTGATTCAAATGTGTGAATGTTCTGGAATGAGTGTGGTTAGAAATGATATTTGGTTGACTTTTATGACAACCCTAACACATATAATCGTCTCTATGTCATTAGAATTCAAAAATAAGCTTCGAATCCAAGAATAAGCTTAAAAGTACAATACAAGCCTGCAGAGTTAGTTGTACAAGTTTGATTTAAATGTGTGAATGTTGTAGAATGACTGTAGTTATAAATGAGATTTGGTTTACTTTTATTACAACCCTAACTCATATAATCGTCTCCATGTCATTAGAATTCAAAAATAACCTTAGGATTATAGAATAAGATTAAAAGTAGAATACTAACATGCACAGTTCGTTTTACAAGTTTGATTCAAATGTGTGAATGTTGTGGAATGAGTGTGGTTATAAATGACATTTGTTTTACTTTTATGACAACCCTACCACACATAATCGTCTCCATGTCATTAGAATTCAAAAATAAGCTTAGAATCAAAGAATAAGCTTAATAGTAGAATACAAGCCTGCATTGTTCGTTTTACAAGTTTGATTCAAATTTGTGAATGTTGTGGAATGAGTGTGGTTAGAAATGACATTTGGTTTACTTTTATGACAACCCTAACACATATAATCGTCTCCATGTCATTATAATTCAAAAATAAGCTTAGAATCCAAGAATAAGTTTAAAAGTAGAATACAAGCCTGCACAGTTAGTTGTAGAAGTTTGATCCAAATGTTTGAATGTTGTAAAATGACTGTAGTTGTAAATGAGCTTTGGTTTACTTTTATGACAACCCTAACACATATAATCGTCTTCAAGTCATTAACACTCAAAAATAAGCTTAGAATCCAAGAATAAGCTTAAAAGTACAATACAAGCCTGCACAGTTAGTTGTAGAAGTTCGATTGAAATGTGTGAATGTTGTAGAATGACTGTAGTTATAAATGACATTTGGTTTACTTTTATGACAACCCTAATACATATAATCGTCTTCATGTCATTAGAACTCAAAATTAGCTTAGAATCCAAGAATAAGCTTAAAAGTAGAATACAAGCCTGCACAGTTAGTTGTACAAGTTTGATTCAAATGTGTGAATGTTGTAGAATGACTGTAGTTGTAAATGAGCTTTGGTTCACTTTTATGACAACCCTAACACATATAATCGTCTCCATGTCATTAGAATTCAAAAATAACCTTTGAATCAAAGAATAAGATTAAAAGTAGAATACTAGCATGCACAGTTCGTTTTACAAGTTTGATTCAAATGTGTGAAAGTTATGGAATGAGTGTGGTTAGAAATAATATTTGGTTTACTTTTATGACAACCCTAACACTTACAATCGTCTCCATGTCATTAGAATTCAAAAATAAGATTTGAATCAAAGAATAAGCTTAAAAGTAGAATACAAGCTTGCACAGTTCGTTTTACAAGATGTATTCAAATGTGTGAATGTTCTGCAATGAGTGTGCTTAGAAATGATATTTGGTTTACTTTTATGACAACCCTAACACATATAATCGTCTCCATGTCATTAGAATTCAAAAATAACCTTTGAATCAAAGAATAAGATTAAAAGTAGAATACTAGCATGCACAGTTCGTTTTACAAGTTTGATTCAAATGTGTGAATGTTCTGGAATGAGTGTGGTTAAAAATGATATTTGGTTGACTTTTATGACAACCCTAACACATATAATCGTCTTCATGTCATTAGAATTCAAAAAGAAGCTTAGAATCCAAGAATAAGCTTAAAAGTACAATACAAGCCTGTAGAGTTAGTTGTACAAGTTTGATTCAAATGTGTGAATGTTGTAGAATGACTGTAGTTATAAATAAGATTTGGTTTACTTTTATTACAACCCTAACTCATATAATCGTCTCCATGTCATTAGAATTCAAAAATAACCTTAGGATTATAGAATAAGATTAAAAGTAGAATACTAACATGCACAGTTCGTTTTGCAAGTTTGATTGAAATGTGTGAATGTTGTAGAATGACTGTAGTTATAAATGACATTTGGTTTACTTTTATGACAACCCTAACACATATAATCGTCTCCATGTCATTAGAATTAAAAAATAAGCTTTGAATCAAAGAATAAGCTTAAAAGTAGAATACAAGCTTGCACAGTTTGTTTTACAAGATGTATTCAAATGTGTGAATGTTCTGCAATGAGTGTAGTTAGAAATGATATTTGGTTTACTTTTATGACAACCCTACCACACATAATCGTCTCCATGTCATTAGAATTCAAAAATAAGCTTAGAATCAAAGAATAAGCTTAATAGTAGAATACAAGCGAGCATTGTTCGTTTTACAAGTTTGATTCAAATTTGTGAATGTTGTGGAATGAGTGTGGTTAGAAATGACATTTGGTTTACTTTTATGACAACCCTAACACATATAATCGTCTCCATGTCATTAGAATTCAAAAATAAGCTTAGAATCCAAGAATAAGTTTAAAAGTAGAATACAAGCCTGCACAGTTAGTTGTAGAAGTTTGATTCAAATGTGTGAATGTTGTAAAATGACTGTAGTGGTAAATGAGCTTTGGTTTACTTTTATGACAACACTAACACATATAATCGTCTTCATGTCATTAGAACTCAAATATAAGCTTAGAATCCAAGAATAAGCTTAAAAGTAGAATACAAGCCTGCATACTTAGTTGTAGAAGTTTGATTCAATTGTGTGAATGTCGTGGAATGAGTGTGGTTAGAAATGATATTTGGTTTACTTTTATGACAAGCCTAACACTTACAATCGTCTCCATGTCATTAGAATTCAAAAATAAGCTTAGAATCAAAGAATAAGCTTAAAAGTAGAATACAAGCTTGCACGGTTCGTTTTACAAGTTTGATTCAAATGTGTGAATGTTGTTGAATGACTTTAGTTATAAATGAGCTTTGGTTTACTTTTATGACAACCCTAACACATATAATCGTCTTCATGTCATTAGAACTCAAAAATAAGCTTAGAATCAAAGAATAAGCTTAATAGTAGAATACAAGCCTGCATTGTTCGTTTTACAAGTTTGATTCAAATTTGTGAATGTTGTGGAATGAGTGTGGTTAGAAACGACATTTGGTTTACTTTTATGACAACTCTAACACATATAATCGTCTCCATGTCATTAGAATTCAAAAATAAGCTTAGAATCCAAGAATAAGCTTAAAAGTAGAATACAAGCCTGCACAGTTATTTGTAGAAGTTCGATTCAAATGTGTGAATGTTGTAGAATGACTGTAGATGTAAATGGGCTTTGGTTTACTATTATGACAACCCTAACACATATAATCGTCTTCATGTCATTAGAACTCAAAAATAAGCTTAGAATCCAAGAATAAGCTTAAAAGTAGAATACAATCCTGCAGAGTTAGTTGTACAAGTTTGATTCAAATGTGTGAATGTTGTAGAATGACTGTAGTTATAAATGAGATTTAGTTTACTTTTATTATAACCCTAACACATATAATCGTCTCCATGTCATTAGAATTCAAAAATAACCTTAGGATCATAGAATAAGATTAAAAGTAGAATACTAGTATGCACAGTTCGTTTTACAAGTTTGATTCCAATGTGTGAATGTTGTGGAATGAGTGTGGTTAGAAATGACATTTGGTTTACTTTTATGACAACTCTAACACATATAATCGTCTCCATGTCATTAGAATTCAAAAATAAGCTTAGAATCCAAGAATAAGCTTAAAAGTAGAATACAAGCCTGCAAAGTTATTTGTAGAAATTTGATTCAAATGTGTGAATGTTGTAGAATGACTGTAGTTGTAAATGAGCTTTGGTTCACTTTTATGACAACCCTAACACATATAATCGTCTTCATGTCATTAGAACTCAAAAATAAGCTTAGAATCCAAGAATAAGTTTAAAAGTAGAATACAAGCCTGCACAGTTAGTTGTAGAAGTTTGATTCAAATATGTGAATGTTGTAGAATGACTGTAGTTGTAAATGAGCTTTGGTTTACTTTTTTGACAACCCTAATACATATAATCGTCTTCATGTCATTAGAACTCAAAAATAAGCTTAGAATCCAAGAATAAGCTTAAAAGTAGAATACAAGCCTGCACAGTTAGTTGTACAAGTTTGATTCAAATGTGTGAATGTTGTAGAATGACTGTAGTTGTAAATGAGCTTTGGTTCACTTTTATGACAACCCTAACACATATAATCGTCTTCATGTCATTAGAACTCAAAAATAAGCTTAGAATCCAAGAATAAGCTTAAAAGTAGAATACAAGCCTACACAGTTAGTTGTAGAAATTTGATTCAAATATGTGAATGTTGTAGAATGACTGTAGCTGTAAATGAGCTTTGGTTTACTTTTATGACAACCCTAACACATATAATCGTCTTCATGTCATTAGAACTCAAAAATAAGCTTAGAATCCAAGAATAAGCTTAAAAGTAGAATACAAGCCTGCACAGTTAGTTGTACAAGTTTGATTCAAATGTGTGAATGTTGTAGAATGACTGTAGTTGTAAATGAGCTTTGGTTTACTTTTATGACAAGCCTAACACATACAATCGTCTTCATGTCATTAGAACTCAAAAATAAGCTTAGAATCCAAGAATAAGCTTAAAACTAGAATACAAGCCTGCACAGTTAGTTGTAGAAGTTTGATTCAAATGTGTGACTGTTGTAGAATGACTAGAGTTGTAAATGAGCTTTGGTTTACTTTTATGACAACCCTAACACTTACAATCGTCTCCATGTCATTAGAACTCAAAAATAAGCTTATAATCCAAGAATAAGCTTAAAAGTAGAATACAAGCCTGCACATTTAGTTGTAAAAGTTTGATTCAAATGTGTGAATGTTATAGAATGACTGTAGTTATAAATGACATTTGGTTTACTTTTATGACAACCCTAACACATATAATCGTCTCCATGTCATTATAATTCAAAAATACCCTTAGAATCAAAGAATAAGATTAAAAGTAGAATACTAGCATGCACAGTTCGTTTTACAAGTTTGATTCAAATGTGTGAATGTTATGGAATGAGTGTGGTTAGAATGTGTGAATGTTATGGAATGAGTGTGGTTAGAAATGATATTTGGTTTACTTTTATGACAACCCTAACACTTACAATCGTCTCCACGTCATTAGAATTCAAAAATAAGCTTAGAATCAAAGAATAAGCTTAAAAGTAGAATACAAGCTTGCACAGTTCGTTTTACAAGATGTATTCAAATGTGTGAATGTTCTGCAATGAGTGTGGTTAGAATTGATATTTGGTTTACTTTTATGACAACCCTAACACATATAATTGTCTCCATGTCATTAACATTCAAAAATAAGCTTAGAATCAAAGAATAAGCTTAAAAGTAGAATACAAGCTTGCACAGTTCGTTTTACAAGTTTGATTCAAATGTGTGAATATTCTGGAATGAGTGTGGTTAGAAATGATATTTGGTTGACTTTTATGACAACCTTAACACATATAATCGTCTCCATGTCATTAGAATTCAAAAATAAGCTTAGAATCCAAGAATAAGCTTAAAAGTACAATACAAGCCTGCAGAGTTAGTTGTACAAGTTTGATTCAAATGTGTGAATGTTGAAGAATGACTGAAGTTATAAATGAGATTTGGTTTACTTTTATTACAACCCTAACACATATAATCGTCTCATGTCATTAGAATTCAAAAATAACCTTAGGATTATAGAATAAGATTAAATGTAGAATACTAACATGCACAGTTCGTTTTACAAGTTTGATTCAAATGTGTGAATGTTGTGGAATGAGTGTGGTTATAAATGACATTTGGTTTACTTTTATGACAACCCTACCACACATAATCGTCTCCATGTTATTAGAATTCAAAAATAAGCTTAGAATCAAAGAATAAGCTTAATAGTAGAATACAAGCCTGCATTGTTCGTTTTACAAGTTTGATTCAAATTTGTGAATGTTGTGGAATGAGTGTGGTTAGAAATGACATTTGGTTTACTTTTATGACAACCCTAACACATATAATCGTCTCCATGTCATTATAATTCAAAAATAAGCTTAGAATCCAAGAATAAGTTTAAAAGTAGAATACAAGCCTGCAGAGTTAGTTGTAGAAGTTTGATTCAAATGTGTGAATGTTGTAAAATGACTGTAGTTGTAAATGAGCTTTGGTTTACTTTTATGACAACCCTAACACATATAATCGTCTTCAAGTCATTAGAACTCAAAAATAAGCTTAGAATCCAAGAATAAGCTTAAAAGTACAATACAAGCCTGCACAGTTAGTTGTAGAAGTTCGATTGAAATGTGTGAATGTTGTAGAATGACTGTAGTTATAAATGACATTTGGTTTATTTTTATGACAACCCTAACATATATAATCGTCTCCATGTCATTAGAATTAAAAAATAACCTTTGAATCAAAGAATAAGATTAAAAGTAGAATACTAACATGCACAGTTCGTTTTACAAGTTTGATTCAAATGTGTGAATGTTATGGAATGAGTGTGGTTAGAAATAATATTTGGTTTACTTTTATGACAACCCTAACACTTACAATCGTCTCCATGTCATTAGAATTCAAAAATAAGCTTTGAATCAAAGAATAAGCTTAAAAGTAGAATACAAGCTTGCACAGTTCGTTTTACAAGATGTATTCAAATGTGTGAATGTTCTGCAATGAGTGTGGTTAGAAATGATATTTGGTTTACTTTTATGACAACCCTAACACATATAATCGTCTCCATGTCATTAAAATTCAAAAATAAGCTAAGAATCAAAGAATAAGCTTAAAAGTAGAATACAAGCCTGCACAGTTAGTTGTAGAAGTTTGATTCAAATGTGTGAATGTTGTAAAATGACTGTAGTTGTAAATGAGCTTTGGTTTACTTTTATGACAACCCTAACACATATAATCGTCTTCAAGTCATTAGAACTCAAAAATAAGCTTAGAATCCAAGAATAAGCTTAAAAGTACAATACAAGCCTGCACAGTTAGTTGTAGAAGTTCGATTGAAATGTGTGAATGTTGTAGAATGACTGTAGTTATAAATGACATTTGGTTTATTTTTATGACAACCCTAACATATATAATCGTCTCCATGTCATTAGAATTAAAAAATAACCTTTGAATCAAAGAATAAGATTAAAAGTAGAATACTAACATGCACAGTTCGTTTTACAAGTTTGATTCAAATGTGTGAATGTTATGGAATGAGTGTGGTTAGAAATAATATTTGGTTTACTTTTATGACAACCCTAACACTTAAAATCGTCTCCATGTCATTAGAATTCAAAAATAAGCTTTGAATCAAAGAATAAGCTTAAAAGTAGAATACAAGCTTGCACAGTTCGTTTTACAAGATGTATTCAAATGTGTGAATGTTCTGCAATGAGTGTGGTTAGAAATGATATTTGGTTTACTTTTATGACAACCCTAACACATATAATCGTCTCCATGTCATTAAAATTCAAAAATAAGCTAAGAATCAAAGAATAAGCTTAAAAGTAGAATACAAGCCTGCACAGTTAGTTGTAGAAGTTTGATTCAAATGTGTGAATGTTGTAAAATGACTGTAGTTGTAAATGAGCTTTGGTTTACTTTTATGACAACCCTAACACATATAATCGTCTTCAAGTCATTAGAACTCAAAAATAAGCTTAGAATCCAAGAATAAGCTTAAAAGTACAATACAAGCCTGCACAGTTAGTTGTAGAAGTTCGATTGAAATGTGTGAATGTTGTAGAATGACTGTAGTTATAAATGACATTTGGTTTACTTTTATGACAACCCTAACACATATAATCGTCGCCATGTCATTAGAATTAAAAAATAACCTTTGAATCAAAGAATAAGATTAAAAGTAGAATACTAACATGCATAGTTCGTTTTACAAGTTTGATTCAAATGTGTGAATGTTATGGAATGAGTGTGGTTAGAAATAATATTTGGTTTACTTTTATGACAACCCTAACACTTACAATCGTCTCCATGTCATTAGAATTCAAAAATAAGCTTTGAATCAAAGAATAAGCTTAAAAGTAGAATACAAGCTTGCACAGTTCGTTTTACAAGATGTATTCAAATGTGTGAATGTTCTGCAATGAGTGTGGTTAGAAATGATATTTGGTTTACTTTTATGACAACCCTAACACATATAATCGTCTCCATGTCATTAATATTCAAAAATAAGCTAAGAATCAAAGAATAAGCTTAAAAGTAGAATACAAGCTTGCACAGTTCGTTTTACAAGTTTGATTCAAATGTGTGAATGTTCTGGAATGAGTGTGGTTAGAAAGGATATTTGGTTCACTTTTATGACAACCCTAACACATATAATCGTCTCCATGTCATTAGAATTCAAAAATAAGCTTAGAATCCATGAATAAGCTTAAAAGTACAATACAAGCCTGCAGAGTTAGTTGTACAAGTTTGATTCAAATGTGTGAATGTTGTCGAATGACTGTAGTTATAAATTAGATTTGGTTTACTTTTATTACAACCCTAACTCATATAATCGTCTCCATGTCATTAGAATTCAAAAATAACCTTAGGATTATAGAATAAGATTAAAAGTAGAATACTAACATGCACAGTTCGTTTTGCAAGTTTGATTCAAATGTGTGAATGTGGTGGAATGGTGTGGTTATAAATGACATTTGGTTTACTTTTATGACAATCCTAGCACACATAATCGTCTCCATGTCATTAGAATTCAAAAATAAGCTTAGAATCAAAGAATAAGCTTAATAGTAGAATTAAAGCCTGCATTGTTCGTTTTACAAGTTTGATTCAAATTTGTGAATGTTGTGGAATGAGTGTGGTTAGAAATGACATTTGGTTTACTTTTATGACAACCCTAAACATATAATCCTCTCCATGTCATTAGAATTAAAAAATAAGTTTAGAATCGAAAAATAAGCTTAAAACTAGAATACAAGCCTGCACAGTTAGTTGTAGAAATTTGATTCAAATGTGTGAATGTTGTAAAATGACTGTAGTTGTAAATGAGCTTTGGTTTACTTTTATGACAACCCTAACACATATAATCGTCTTCGTGTCATTAGAACTCAAAACTAAGCTTAGAATCCAAGAATAAGCTTAAAAGTACAATACAAGCCTGCACAGTTAGTTGTAGAAGTTTGATTGAAATGTGTGAATGTTGTAGAATGACTGTAGTTATAAATGACATTTGGTTTACTTTTATGACAACCCTAACACATATAATCGTCTCCATGTCATTAGAATTAAAAAATAAGCTTTGAATCAAAGAATAAGCTTAAAAGTAGAATACAAGCTTGCACTGTTCGTTTTACAAGATGTATTCAAATGTGTGAATGTTCTGCAATGAGTGTGGTTAGAAATGATATTTGGTTTACTTTTATGACAACCCCACCACACATAATCGTCTCCATGTCATTAGAATTCAAAAATAAGCTTAGAATCAAAGAATAAGCTTAATAGTAGAATACAAGCCTGCATTGTTCGTTTTACAGGTTTGATTCAAATTTGTGAATGTTGTGGAATGAGTGTGGTTAGAAATGACATTTGGTTTACTTTTATGACAACCCTAACACATATAATCGTCTCTATGTCATTAGAATTCAAAAATAAGCTTAGAATCCAAGAATAAGTTTAAAAGTAGAATACAAGCCTGCATAGTTAGTTTTAGAAGTTTGATTCAAATGTGTGAATGCTGTAAAATGACTGTAGTGGTAAATGAGCTTTGGTTTACTTTTATGACAACACTAACACATATAATCGTCTTCATGTCATTAGAACTCAAAAATAAGCTTAGAATCCAAGAATAAGCTTAAAAGTACAATATAAGCCTGCACAGTTAGTTGTAGAAGTTTGATTCAAATGTGTGAAAGTTGTAGAATGACTGTAGTTATAAATGACATTTGGTTTAATTTTATGACAATCCTAACACATATAATCGTCTCCATGTCATTAGAATTCAAAAATAACATTTGAATCAAACAATAAGATTAAAAGTAGAATACTAGCATGCACAGTTCGTTTTACAAGTTTGATTCAAACTTGTGAATGTTGTGGAATGAGTGTGGTTATAAATGACATTTGGTTTACTTTTAGGACAACCCTAACACATATAATCGTCTCCATGTCATTAGAAATCAAAAATAAGCTTAGAATCAAAGAATAAGCTTAAAAGTAGAATACAAGCCTGCATTGTTCGTTTTACAAGTTTGATTCAAATTTGTGAATGTTGTGGAATGAGTGTGGTTATAAATGACATTTGGTTTACTTTTATGACACCCCTAACACATATAATCGTCTCCATGTCATTAGAATTCAAAAATAAGCTTAGAATCAAAGAATAAGCTTAAAAGTAGAATACAAGCCTGCATTGTTCGTTTTACAAGTTTGATTCAAATTTGTGAATGTTGTGGAATGAGTGTCGTTAGAAATGACATTTGGTTTACTTTTATGACAACCCTAACACATATAATCGTCTTCATGTCATTAGAACTCAAAAATAAACTTAGAATCCAAGAATAAGCTTAAAAGTAGAATACAAGCCTGCACAGTTAGTTGTAGAAGTTTGATTCAAATGTGTGAATGTCGTGGAATGAGTGTGGTTAGAAATGATATTTGGTGTACTTTTATGACAACCCTAACAATTACAATCGTCTCCATGTCATTAGAATTCAAAAATAAGCTTAGAATCAAAGAATAAGCTTATAAGTAGAATACAAGCTTGCACAGTTCGTTTTACAAGATGTATTCAAATGTGTGAATGTTCTGCAATGAGTGTGGTTAGAAATGATATTTGGTTTACTTTTATGACAACCCTACCACACATAATCGTCTCCATGTCATTAGAATTCAAAATAAGCTTAGAATCAAAGAATAAGCTTAATAGTAGAATACAAGCCAGCATTGTTCGTTTTACAGGTTTGATTCAAATTTGTGAATGTTGTGGAATGAGTGTGGTTAGAAATGACATTTGGTTTACTTTTATGACAACCCTAACACATATAATCGTCTCTATGTCATTAGAATTCAAAAATAAGCTTAGAATCCAAGAATAAGTTTAAAAGTAGAATACAAGCCTGCATAGTTAGTTGTAGAAGTTTGATTCAAATGTGTGAATGCTGTAAAATGACTGTAGTGGTAAATGAGCTTTGGTTTACTTTTATGACAACACTAACACATATAATCGTCTTCATGTCATTAGAACTCAAAAATAAGCTTAGAATCCAAGAATAAGCTTAAAAGTACAATACAAGCCTGCACAGTTAGTTGTAGAAGTTTGATTCAAATGTGTGAAAGTTGTAGAATGACTGTAGTTATAAATGACATTTGGTTTAATTTTATGACAACCCTAACACATATAATCGTCTCCATGTCATTAGAATTCAAAAATAAGCTTAGAATCAAAGAATAAGCTTAAAACTAGAATACAAGCATGCATAGTTCGTTTTACAAGTTTGATTCAAATATGTGAATGTTGTACAATGACTGTAGTTATAAATGAGCTTTGGTTTACTTTTATGACAACCCTAACACATATAATCTTCTCCATGTCATTAGAATTCAAAAATAAGCTTAGAATCAAAGAATAAGCTTAAAAGTAGAATACAACCCTGCATTGTTCGTTTTACAAGTTTGATTCAAATTTGTGAATGTTGTGGAATGAGTGTGGTTATAAATGACATTTGGTTTACTTTTATGACACCCCTAACACATATAATCGTCTCCATGTCATTAGAATTCAAAAATAAGCTTAGAATCAAAGAATAAGCTTAAAAGTAGAATACAAGCCTGCATTGTTCGTTTTACAAGTTTGATTCAAATTTGTGAATGTTGTGGAATGAGTGTGGTTAGAAATGACATTTGGTTTACTTTTATGACAACCCTAACACATATAATCGGCTTCATGTCATTAGAACTCAAAAATAAGCTTAGAATCCAAGAATATGCTTAAAAGTAGAATACAAGCCTGCACAGTTAGTTGTAGAAGTTTGATTCAAATGTGTGAATGTCGTGGAATGAGTGTGGTTAGAAATGATATTTGGTGTACTTTTATGACAACCCTAACACTTACAATCGTCTCCATGTCATTAGAATTCAAAAATAAGCTTAGAATCAAAGAATAAGCTTAAAAGTAGAATACAAGCTTGCACGGTTTGTTTTACAAGTAGTATTCAAATGTGTGAATGTTCTGCAATGAGTGTGGTTAGAAATGATATTTGGTGTACTTTTATGACAACCCTAACACTTACAATCGTCTCCATGTCATTAGAATTCAAAAATAAGCTTAGAATCAAAGAATAAGCTTAAAAGTACAATACAAGCTTGCACGGTTCGTTTTACAAGTTTGATTCAAATGTTTAAATGTTGTAGAATGAGTGTAGTTGTAAATGAGCTTTGGTTTACTTTTATGACAACCCTAACACATATAAGAGGCTTCATGTCATAAGAACTCAAAAATAAGCTTAGAATCCAAGAATAAGCTTAAAAGTATAATACAAGCCTGCACAGTTAGTTGTAGAAGTTTGATTCAAATGTGGGAATGTTGTAGAATGACTGTATTTATAAATGACATTTGGTTTAATTTTATGACAATTCTAACACATATAATCGTCTCCATGTCATTAGAATTCAAAAATAACCTTAGAATCAAAGAATAAGATTAAAAGTAGAATACTAGCATGCACAATTCGTTTTACAAGTTTGATTCAAATGTGTGAATGTTGTGGAATGAGTGTGGTTATAAATGACATTTGGTTTACTTTTATGACAACCCTAAGACACATAATCGTCTCCATGTCATTAGAATTCAAAAATAAGCTTAGAATCAAAGAATAAGCTTAAAAGTAGAATACAAGTTTGCACAGTTCGTTTTACAAGTTTGATTCAAATGTGTGAATGTTCTTGAATGAGTGTGGTTAGAAATGATATTTGGTTTACTTTTATTACAACCCTAACACATATAATCATCTCCATGTCATTAGAATTAAAAAATAACCTTAAAATCAAAGAATAAGATTAAAAGTAGAATACTAGCATGCACAGTTCGTTTTACAAGTTTGATTCAAATGTGTGAATGTTGTGGAATGAGTGTGGCTATAAATGACATTTGGTTTACTTTTATGACAATTCTAACACACATAATCGTCTCCATGTCATTAGAATTCCAAAATAAGCTTAGAATCAAAGAATACGCTTAAAAGTAGAATACAAGCATGGATTGTTCGTTTTACAAGTTTGACTCAAATTTGTGAATGTTGTGGAATGAGTGTGGTTAGAAATGACATTTGGTTTACTTTTATGACAACCCTAACACATATTATCGACTCCATGTTATTAGAATTCAAAAATAAGCATAGAATCCAAGAATAAGCTTAAAAGTAGAATACAAGCCTGCACAGTTAGTTATAGAAGTTTGATTCAAATGTTTAAATGTTGTAGAATGAGTGTAGTTGTAAATGAGCTTTGGTTTACTTTTATGACAACCCTAACACATATAAGAGGCTTCATGTCATAAGAACTCAAAAATAAGCTTAGAATCCAAGAATAAGCTTAAAAGTATAATACAAGCCTGCACAGTTAGTTGTAGAAGTTTGATTCAAATGTGGGAATGTTGTAGAATGACTGTATTTATAAATGACATTTGGTTTACTTTTATGACAACCCTAACACATATAATCGTCTCCATGTCATTAGAATTCAAAAATAACCTTAGAATCAAAGAATAAGATTAAAAGTAGAATACTAGCATGCACAATTCGTTTTACAAGTTTGATTCAAATGTGTGAATGTTGTGGAATGAGTGTGGTTAGAAATGATATTTGGTTTACTTTTATGACAACCCTAACACATATAATCGTCTCCATGTCATTAGAATTCAAAAATAAGCTTAGAATCAAAGAATAAGATTAGAAGTAGAATACAAGCTTGCACAGTTCGTTTTACAAGTTTGATTCAAATGTGTGAATGTTGTGGAATGAGTGTGGTTAGAAATGATATTTGGTTTACTTTTATGACAACCGTAACACTTACAATCGTCTCCATGTCATTAAAATTGAAAAATAATCTTAGAATCAAAGAATAAGCTTAAAAGTAGAATACAATCTTGCACAGTTCGTTTTGCAAGATGTATTCAAATGTGTGAATGTTCTGCAATGAGTGTGGTTAGAAATGATATTTGGTTTACTTTTATGACAATTCTAACACATATAATCGTCCCCATGTCATTAGAATTCAAAAATAACCTTAGAATCAAAGAATAAGATTAAAAGTACAATACTAGCATGCACAGTTCGTTTTACAAGTTTGATTCAAATGTGTGAATGTTGTGGAATGACTGTGGCTATAAATGACATTTGGTTTACTTTTATGACAATTCTAACACACATAATCGTCTCCATGTCATTAGAATTCCAAAATAAGCTTAGAATCAAAGAATAAGCTTAAAAGTAGAATACAAGCATGGATTGTTCGTTTTACAAGTTTGACTCAAATTTGTGAAAGTTGTGGAATGAGTGTGGTTAGAAATGACATTTGGTTTACTTTTATGACAACCCTAACACATATTATCGACTCCATGTTATTAGAATTCAAAAATAAGCATAGAATCCAAGAATAAGCTTAAAAGTAGAATACAAGCCTGCACAGTTAGTTATAGAAGTTTGATTCAAATGTTTAAATGTTGTAGAATGAGTGTAGTTGTAAATGAGCTTTGGTTTACTTTTATGACAACCCTAACACATATAAGAGGCTTCATGTCATAAGAACTCAAAAATAAGCTTAGAATCCAAGAATAAGCTTAAAAGTATAATACAAGCCTGCACAGTTAGTTGTAGAAGTTTGATTCAAATGTGGGAATGTTGTAGAATGACTGTATTTATAAATGACATTTGGTTTAATTTTATGACAACCCTAACACATATAATCGTCTCCATGTCATTAGAATTCAAAAATAACCTTAGAATCAAAGAATAAGATTAAAAGTAGAATACTAGCATGCACAATTCGTTTTACAAGTTTGATTCAAATGTGTGAATGTTGTGGAATGAGTGTGGTTATAAATGACATTTGGTTTACTTTTATGACAACCCTAAGACACATAATCGTCTCCATGTCATTAGAATTCAAAAATAAGCTTAGAATCAAAGAATAAGCTTAAAAGTAGAATACTAGCATGCATAGTTCGTTTTACAAGTTCGATTCAAATGTGTGAATGTTGTGGAATGAGTGTGGTTAGAAATGATATTTGGTTTACTTTTATGACAACCCTAACACATATAATCGTCTCCATGTCATTAGAATTCAAAAATAAGCTTAGAATCAAAGAATAAGATTAGAAGTAGAATACAAGCTTGCACAGTTCGTTTTACAAGTTTGATTCAAATGTGTGAATGTTGTGGAATGAGTGTGGTTAGAAATGATATTTGGTTTACTTTTATGACAACCGTAACACTTACAATCGTCTCCATGTCATTAAAATTGAAAAATAATCTTAGAATCAAAGAATAAGCTTAAAACTAGAATACAATCTTGCACAGTTCGTTTTGCAAGATGTATTCAAATGTGTGAATGTTCTGCAATGAGTGTGGTTAGAAATGATATTTGGTTTACTTTTATGACAACACTAAAACATATAATCGTCCCCATGTCATTAGAATTCAAAAATAACCTTAGAATCAAAGAATAAGATTAAAAGTACAATACTAGCATGCACAGTTCGTTTTACAAGTTTGATTCAAATGTGTGAATGTTGTGGAATGAGTGTGGCTATAAATGACATTTGGTTTACTTTTATGACAATTCTAACACACATAATCGTCTCCATGTCATTAGAATTCCAAAATAAGCTTAGAATCAAAGAATAAGCTTAAAAGTAGAATACAAGCATGGATTGTTCGTTTTACAAGTTTGACTCAAATTTGTGAATGTTGTGGAATGAGTGTGGTTAGAAATGACATTTGGTTTACTTTTATGACAACCCTAACACATTATCGACTCCATGTTATTAGAATTCAAAAATAAGCATAGAATCCAAGAATAAGCTTAAAAGTAGAATACAAGCCTGCACAGTTAGTTATAGAAGTTTGATTCAAATGTTTAAATGTTGTAGAATGAGTGTAGTTGTAAATGAGCTTTGGTTTACTTTTATGACAACCCTAACACATATAAGAGGCTTCATGTCATAAGAACTCAAAAATAAGCTTAGAATCCAAGAATAAGCTTAAAAGTATAATACAAGCCTGCACAGTTAGTTGTAGAAGTTTGATTCAAATGTGGGAATGTTGTAGAATGACTGTATTTATAAATGACATTTGGTTTAATTTTATGACAACCCTAACACATATAATCGTCTCCATGTCATTAGAATTCAAAAATAACCTTAGGATCAAAGAATAAGATTAAAAGTAGAATACTAGCATGCACAATTCGTTTTACAAGTTTGATTCAAATGTGTGAATGTTGTGGAATGAGTGTGGTTATAAATGACATTTGGTTTACTTTTATGACAACCCTAAGACACATAATCGTCTCCATGTCATTAGAATTCAAAAATAAGCTTAGAATCAAAGAATAAGCTTAAAAGTAGAATACTAGCATGCATAGTTCGTTTTACAAGTTCGATTCAAATGTGTGAATGTTGTGGAATGAGTGTGGTTAGAAATGATATTTGGTTTACTTTTATGACAACCCTAACACATATAATCGTCTCCATGTCATTAGAATTCAAAAATAAGCTTAGAATCAAAGAATAAGATTAGAAGTAGAATACAAGCTTGCACAGTTCGTTTTACAAGTTTGATTCAAATGTGTGAATGTTGTGGAATGAGTGTGGTTAGAAATGATATTTGGTTTACTTTTATGACAACCGTAACACTTACAATCGTCTCGATGTCATTAAAATTGAAAAATAATCTTAGAATCAAAGAATAAGCTTAAAACTAGAATACAATCTTGCACAGTTCGTTTTGCAAGATGTATTCAAATGTGTGAATGTTCTGCAATGAGTGTGGTTAGAAATGATATTTGGTTTACTTTTATGACAACACTAAAACATATAATCGTCCCCATGTCATTAGAATTCAAAAATAACCTTAGAATCAAAGAATAAGATTAAAAGTACAATACTAGCATGCACAGTTCGTTTTACAAGTTTGATTCAAATGTGTGAATGTTGTCGAATGAGTGTGGCTATAAATGACATTTGGTTTACTTTTATGACAATTCTAACACACATAATCGTCTCCATGTCATTAGAATTCCAAAATAAGCTTAGAATCAAAGAATAAGCTTAAAAGTAGAATACAAGCATGGATTGTTCGTTTTACAAGTTTGACTCAAATTTGTGAATGTTGTGGAATGAGTGTGGTTAGAAATGACATTTGGTTTACTTTTATGACAACCCTAACACATATTATCGACTCCATGTTATTAGAATTCAAAAATAAGCATAGAATCCAAGAATAAGCTTAAAAGTAGAATACAAGCCTGCACATTTAGTTATAGAAGTTTGATTCAAATGTTTAAATGTTGTAGAATGAGTGTAGTTGTAAATGAGCTTTGGTTTACTTTTATGACAACCCTAACACATATAAGAGGCTTCATGTCATAAGAACTCAAAAATAAGCTTAGAATCCAAGAATAAGCTTAAAAGTATAATACAAGCCTGCATAGTTAGTTGTAGAAGTTTGATTCAAATGTGGGAATGTTGTAGAATGACTGTATTTATAAATGACATTTGGTTTACTTTTATGACAACCCTAACACATATAATCGTCTCCATGTCATTAGAATTCAAAAATAACCTTAGAATCAAAGAATAAGATTAAAAGTAGAATACTAGCATGCACAATTCGTTTTACAAGTTTGATTCAAATGTGTGAATGTTGTGGAATGAGTGTGGTTAGAAATGATATTTGGTTTACTTTTATGACAACCCTAACACATATAATCGTCTCCATGTCATTAGAATTCAAAAATAAGCTTAGAATCAAAGAATAAGATTAGAAGTAGAATACAAGCTTGCACAGTTCGTTTTACAAGTTTGATTCAAATGTGTGAATGTTGTGGAATGAGTGTGGTTAGAAATGATATTTGGTTTACTTTTATGACAACCGTAACACTTACAATCGTCTCCATGTCATTAAAATTGAAAAATAATCTTAGAATCAAAGAATAAGCTTAAAAGTAGAATACAATCTTGCACAGTTCGTTTTGCAAGATGTATTCAAATGTGTGAATGTTCTGCAATGAGTGTGGTTAGAAATGATATTTGGTTTACTTTTATGACAATTCTAACACATATAATCGTCCCCATGTCATTAGAATTCAAAAATAACCTTAGAATCAAAGAATAAGATTAAAAGTACAATACTAGCATGCACAGTTCGTTTTACAAGTTTGATTCAAATGTGTGAATGTTGTGGAATGAGTGTGGCTATAAATGACATTTGGTTTACTTTTATGACAATTCTAACACACATAATCGTCTCCATGTCATTAGAATTCCAAAATAAGCTTAGAATCAAAGAATAAGCTTAAAAGTAGAATACAAGCATGGATTGTTCGTTTTACAAGTTTGACTCAAATTTGTGAATGTTGTGGAATGAGTGTGGTTAGAAATGACATTTGGTTTACTTTTATGACAACCCTAACACATATTATCGACTCCATGTTATTAGAATTCAAAAATAAGCATAGAATCCAAGAATAAGCTTAAAAGTAGAATACAAGCCTGCACAGTTAGTTATAGAAGTTTGATTCAAATGTTTAAATGTTGTAGAATGAGTGTAGTTGTAAATGAGCTTTGGTTTACTTTTATGACAACCCTAACACATATAAGAGGCTTCATGTCATAAGAACTCAAAAATAAGCTTAGAATCCAAGAATAAGCTTAAAAGTATAATACAAGCCTGCACAGTTAGTTGTAGAAGTTTGATTCAAATGTGGGAATGTTGTAGAATGACTGTATTTATAAATGACATTTGGTTTAATTTTATGACAACCCTAACACATATAATCGTCTCCATGTCATTAGAATTCAAACATAACCTTAGAATCAAAGAATAAGATTAAAAGTAGAATACTAGCATGCACAATTCGTTTTACAAGTTTGATTCAAATGTGTGAATGTTGTGGAATGAGTGTGGTTATAAATGACATTTGGTTTACTTTTATGACAACCCTAAGACACATAATCGTCTCCATGTCATTAGAATTCAAAAATAAGCTTAGAATCAAAGAATAAGCTTAAAAGTAGAATACTAGCATGCATAGTTCGTTTTACAAGTTCGATTCAAATGTGTGAATGTTGTGGAATGAGTGTGGTTAGAAATGATATTTGGTTTACTTTTATGACAACCCTAACACATATAATCGTCTCCATGTCATTAGAATTCAAAAATAAGCTTAGAATCAAAGAATAAGATTAGAAGTAGAATACAAGCTTGCACAGTTCGTTTTACAAGTTTGATTCAAATGTGTGAATGTTGTGGAATGAGTGTGGTTAGAAATGATATTTGGTTTACTTTTATGACAACCGTAACACTTACAATCGTCTCCATGTCATTAAAATTGAAAAATAATCTTAGAATCAAAGAATAAGCTTAAAACTAGAATACAATCTTGCACAGTTCGTTTTGCAAGATGTATTCAAATGTGTGAATGTTCTGCAATGAGTGTGGTTAGAAATGATATTTGGTTTACTTTTATGACAACACTAAAACATATAATCGTCCCCATGTCATTAGAATTCAAAAATAACCTTAGAATCAAAGAATAAGATTAAAAGTACAATACTAGCATGCACAGTTCGTTTTACAAGTTTGATTCAAATGTGTGAATGTTGTGGAATGAGTGTGGCTATAAATGACATTTGGTTTACTTTTATGACAATTCTAACACACATAATCGTCTCCATGTCATTAGAATTCCAAAATAAGCTTAGAATCAAAGAATAAGCTTAAAAGTAGAATACAAGCATGGATTGTTCGTTTTACAAGTTTGACTCAAATTTGTGAATGTTGTGGAATGAGTGTGGTTAGAAATGACATTTGGTTTACTTTTATGACAACCCTAACACATATTATCGACTCCATGTTATTAGAATTCAAAAATAAGCATAGAATCCAAGAATAAGCTTAAAAGTAGAATACAAGCCTGCACAGTTAGTTATAGAAGTTTGATTCAAATGTTTAAATGTTGTAGAATGAGTGTAGTTGTAAATGAGCTTTGGTTTACTTTTATGACAACCCTAACACATATAAGAGGCTTCATGTCATAAGAACTCAAAAATAAGCTTAGAATCCAAGAATAAGCTTAAAAGTATAATACAAGCCTGCACAGTTAGTTGTAGAAGTTTGATTCAAATGTGGGAATGTTGTAGAATGACTGTATTTATAAATGACATTTGGTTTAATTTTATGACAACCCTAACACATATAATCGTCTCCATGTCATTAGAATTCAAAAATAACCTTAGAATCAAAGAATAAGATTAAAAGTAGAATACTAGCATGCACAATTCGTTTTACAAGTTTGATTCAAATGTGTGAATGTTGTGGAATGAGTGTGGTTATAAATGACATTTGGTTTACTTTTATGACAACCCTAAGACACATAATCGTCTCCATGTCATTAGAATTCAAAAATAAGCTTAGAATCAAAGAATAAGCTTAAAAGTAGAATACTAGCATGCATAGTTCGTTTTACAAGTTCGATTCAAATGTGTGAATGTTGTGGAATGAGTGTGGTTAGAAATGATATTTGGTTTACTTTTATGACAACCCTAACACATATAATCGTCTCCATGTCATTAGAATTCAAAAATAAGCTTAGAATCAAAGAATAAGATTAGAAGTAGAATACAAGCTTGCACAGTTCGTTTTACAAGTTTGATTCAAATGTGTGAATGTTGTGGAATGAGTGTGGTTAGAAATGATATTTGGTTTACTTTTATGACAACCGTAACACTTACAATCGTCTCCATGTCATTAAAATTGAAAAATAATCTTAGAATCAAAGAATAAGCTTAAAAGTAGAATACAATCTTGCACAGTTCGTTTTGCAAGATGTATTCAAATGTGTGAATGTTCTGCAATGAGTGTGGTTAGAAATGATATTTGGTTTACTTTTATGACAATTCTAACACATATAATCGTCCTCATGTCATTAGAATTCAAAAATAACCTTAGAATCAAAGAATAAGATTAAAAGTACAATACTAGCATGCACAGTTCGTTTTACAAGTTTGATTCAAATGTGTGAATGTTGTGGAATGAGTGTGGCTATAAATGACATTTGGTTTACTTTTATGACAATTCTAACACACATAATCGTCTCCATGTCATTAGAATTCCAAAATAAGCTTAGAATCAAAGAATAAGCTTAAAAGTAGAATACAAGCATGGATTGTTCGTTTTACAAGTTTGACTCAAATTTGTGAATGTTGTGGAATGAGTGTGGTTAGAAATGACATTTGGTTTACTTTTATGACAACCCTAACACATATTATCGACTCCATGTTATTAGAATTCAAAAATAAGCATAGAATCCAAGAATAAGCTTAAAAGTAGAATACAAGCCTGCACAGTTAGTTATAGAAGTTTGATTCAAATGTTTAAATGTTGTAGAATGAGTGTAGTTGTAAATGAGCTTTGGTTTACTTTTATGACAACCCTAAACATATAAGAGGCTTCATGTCATAAGAACTCAAAAATAAGCTTAGAATCCAAGAATAAGCTTAAAAGTATAATACAAGCCTGCACAGTTAGTTGTAGAAGTTTGATTCAAATGTGGGAATGTTGTAGAATGACTGTATTTATAAATGACATTTGGTTTACTTTTATGACAACCCTAACACATATAATCGTCTCCATGTCATTAGAATTCAAAAATAACCTTAGAATCAAAGAATAAGATTAAAAGTAGAATACTAGCATGCACAATTCGTTTTACAAGTTTGATTCAAATGTGTGAATGTTGTGGAATGAGTGTGGTTAGAAATGATATTTGGTTTACTTTTATGACAACCCTAACACATATAATCGTCTCCATGTCATTAGAATTCAAAAATAAGCTTAGAATCAAAGAATAAGATTAGAAGTAGAATACAAGCTTGCACAGTTCGTTTTACAAGTTTGATTCAAATGTGTGAATGTTGTGGAATGAGTGTGGTTAGAAATGATATTTGGTTTACTTTTATGACAACCGTAACACTTACAATCGTCTCCATGTCATTAAAATTGAAAAATAATCTTAGAATCAAAGAATAAGCTTAAAAGTAGAATACAATCTTGCACAGTTCGTTTTGCAAGATGTATTCAAATGTGTGAATGTTCTGCAATGAGTGTGGTTAGAAATGATATTTGGTTTACTTTTATGACAATTCTAACACATATAATCGTCCCCATGTCATTAGAATTCAAAAATAACCTTAGAATCAAAGAATAAGATTAAAAGTACAATACTAGCATGCACAGTTCGTTTTACAAGTTTGATTCAAATGTGTGAATGTTGTGGAATGAGTGTGGCTATAAATGACATTTGGTTTACTTTTATGACAATTCTAACACACATAATCGTCTCCATGTCATTAGAATTCCAAAATAAGCTTAGAATCAAAGAATAAGCTTAAAAGTAGAATACAAGCATGGATTGTTCGTTTTACAAGTTTGACTCAAATTTGTGAATGTTGTGGAATGAGTGTGGTTAGAAATGACATTTGGTTTACTTTTATGACAACTTTAACACATATTATCGACTCCATGTTATTAGAATTCAAAAATAAGCATAGAATCCAAGAATAAGCTTAAAAGTAGAATACAAGCCTGCACAGTTAGTTATAGAAGTTTGATTCAAATGTTTAAATGTTGTAGAATGAGTGTAGTTGTAAATGAGCTTTGGTTTACTTTTATGACAACCCTAACACATATAAGAGGCTTCATGTCATAAGAACTCAAAATAAGCTTAGAATCCAAGAATAAGCTTAAAAGTATAATACAAGCCTGCACAGTTAGTTGTAGAAGTTTGATTCAAATGTGGGAATGTTGTAGAATGACTGTATTTATAAATGACATTTGGTTTAATTTTATGACAACCCTAACACATATAATCGTCTCCATGTCATTAGAATTCAAAAATAACCTTAGAATCAAAGAATAAGATTAAAAGTAGAATACTAGCATGCACAATTCGTTTTACAAGTTTGATTCAAATGTGTGAATGTTGTGGAATGAGTGTGGTTATAAATGACATTTGGTTTACTTTTATGACAACCCTAAGACACATAATCGTCTCCATGTCATTAGAATTCAAAAATAAGCTTAGAATCAAAGAATAAGCTTAAAAGTAGAATACTAGCATGCATAGTTCGTTTTACAAGTTCGATTCAAATGTGTGAATGTTGTGGAATGAGTGTGGTTAGAAATGATATTTGGTTTACTTTTATGACAACCCTAACACATATAATCGTCTCCATGTCATTAGAATTCAAAAATAAGCTTAGAATCAAAGAATAAGATTAGAAGTAGAATACAAGCTTGCACAGTTCGTTTTACAAGTTTGATTCAAATGTGTGAATGTTGTGGAATGAGTGTGGTTAGAAATGATATTTGGTTTACTTTTATGACAACCGTAACACTTACAATCGTTTCCATGTCATTAAAATTGAAAAATAATCTTAGAATCAAAGAATAAGCTTAAAAGTAGAATACAAGCTTGCACGGTTTGTTTTACAAGTTGTATTCAAATGTGTGAATGTTCTGCAATGAGTGTGGTTAGAAATGATATTTGGTGTACTTTTATGACAACCCTAACACTTACAATCATCTCCATGTCATTAGAATTCAAAAATAAGCTTAGAATCAAAGAATAAGCTTAAAAGTACAATACAAGCTTGCACGGTTCGTTTTACAAGTTTGATTCAAATGTTTAAATGTTGTAGAATGAGTGTAGTTGTAAATGAGCTTTGGTTTACTTTTATGACAACCCTAACACATATAAGAGGGTTCATGTCATAAGAACTCAAAAATAAGCTTAGAATCCAAGAATAAGCTTAAAAGTATAATACAAGCCTGCACAGTTAGTTGTAGAAGTTTGATTCAAATGTGGGAATGTTGTAGAATGACTGTATTTTTAAATGACATTTGGTTTACTTTTATGACAACCCTAACACATATAATCGTCTCCATGTCATTAGAATTCAAAAATAACCTTAGAATCAAAGAATAAGATTAAAAGTAGAATACTAGCATGCACAATTCGTTTTACAAGTTTGATTCAAATGTGTGAATGTTGTGGAATGAGTGTGGTTAGAAATGATATTTGGTTTACTTTTATGACAACCCTAACACATATAATCGTCTCCATGTCATTAGAATTCAAAAATAAGCTTAGAATCAAAGAATAAGATTAGAAGTAGAATACAAGCTTGCACAGTTCGTTTTACAAGTTTGATTCAAATGTGTGAATGTTGTGGAATGAGTGTGGTTAGAAATGATATTTGGTTTACTTTTATGACAACCGTAACACTTACAATCGTCTCCATGTCATTAAAATTGAAAAATAATCTTAGAATCAAAGAATAAGCTTAAAACTAGAATACAATCTTGCACAGTTCGTTTTGCAAGATGTATTCAAATGTGTGAATGTTCTGCAATGAGTGTGGTTAGAAATGATATTTGGTTTACTTTTATGACAATTCTAACACATATAATCGTCCCCATGTCATTAGAATTCAAAAATAACCTTAGAATCAAAGAATAAGATTAAAAGTACAATACTAGCATGCACAGTTCGTTTTACAAGTTTGATTCAAATGTGTGAATGTTGTGGAATGAGTGTGGCTATAAATGACATTTGGTTTACTTTTATGACAATTCTAACACACATAATCGTCTCCAAGTCATTAGAATTCCAAAGTAAGCTTAGAATCAAAGAATAAGCTTAAAAGTAGAATACAAGCATGGATTGTTCGTTTTACAAGTTTGACTCAAATTTGTGAATGTTGTGGAATGAGTGTGGTTAGAAATGACATTTGGTTTACTTTTATGACAACCCTAACACATATTATCGACTCCATGTTATTAGAATTCAAAAATAAGCATAGAATCCAAGAATAAGCTTAAAAGTAGAATACAAGCCTGCACAGTTAGTTATAGAAGTTTGATTCAAATGTTTAAATGTTGTAGAATGAGTGTAGTTGTAAATGAGCTTTGGTTTACTTTTATGACAACCCTAACACATATAAGAGGCTTCATGTCATAAGAACTCAAAAATAAGCTTAGAATCCAAGAATAAGCTTAAAAGTATAATACAAGCCTGCACAGTTAGTTGTAGAAGTTTGATTCAAATGTGGGAATGTTGTAGAATGACTGTATTTATAAATGACATTTGGTTTAATTTTATGACAACCCTAACACATATAATCGTCTCCATGTCATTAGAATTCAAAAATAACCTTAGAATCAAAGAATAAGATTAAAAGTAGAATACTAGCATGCACAATTCGTTTTACAAGTTTGATTCAAATGTGTGAATGTTGTGGAATGAGTGTGGTTATAAATGACATTTGGTTTACTTTTATGACAACCCTAAGACACATAATCGTCTCCATGTCATTAGAATTCAAAAATAAGCTTAGAATCAAAGAATAAGCTTAAAAGTAGAATACTAGCATGCATAGTTCGTTTTACAAGTTCGATTCAAATGTGTGAATGTTGTGGAATGAGTGTGGTTAGAAATGATATTTGGTTTAATTTTATGACAACCCTAACACATATAATCGTCTCCATGTCATTAGAATTCAAAAATAAGCTTAGAATCAAAGAATAAGATTAGAAGTAGAATACAAGCTTGCACAGTTCGTTTTACAAGTTTGATTCAAATGTGTGAATGTTGTGGAATGAGTGTGGTTGGAAATGATATTTGGTTTACTTTTATGACAACCGTAACACTTACAATCGTTTCCATGTCATTAAAATTGAAAAATAATCTTAGACTCAAAGAATAAGCTTAAAAGTAGAATACAATCTTGCACAGTTCGTTTTGCAAGATGTATTCAAATGTGTGAATGTTCTGCAATGAGTGTGGTTAGAAATGATATTTGGTTTACTTTTATGACAACACTAAAACATATAATCGTCCCCATGTCATTAGAATTCAAAAATAACCTTAGAATCAAAGAATAAGATTAAAAGTACAATACTAGCATGCACAGTTCGTTTTACAAGTTTGATTCAAATGTGTGAATTTTGTGGAATGAGTGTGGTTAGAAATGATATTTGGTTTTCTTTTATGACAACCCTAACACATATAATCGTCTCCATGTCATTATAATTCAAAAATAAGCTTAGAATCAAAGAATAAGCTTAAAAGTAGAATGCAAGTTTGCACAGTTCGTTTTACAAGTTTGATTCAAATGTGTGAATGTTGTGGAATGAGTGTGGTTAGAAATGATATTTGGTGTACTTTTATGACAACCCTAACACTTATAATTGTCTCCATGTCATTAAAATTCAAAAATAAGCTTAGAATCAAAGAATAAGCTTAAAAGTAGAATACAAACTTGCACAGTTCGTTTTACAAGTTTGATTCAAATGTGTGAATGTTCTGGAATGAGTGTGGTTAGAAATGATATTTGGTTTACTTTTATGACAACCCTAACACATATAATCGTCTCCATGTCATTAGAATTAAAAAATAACCTTAGAATCAAAGAATAAGCTTAAAAGTAGAATACAAGCTTGCACAGTTCGTTTTACAAGATGTATTCAAATGTGTGAATGTTGTGGAATAAGTGTGGTTAGAAATGATATTTGGTTTAATTTTATGACAGCCCTAACACATATAATCGTCTCCATGTCATTAAAATTCAAAAATAAGCTTAGAATCAAAGAATAAGCTTAAAAGTAGAATACAAACTTGCACAGTTCGTTTTACAAGTTTGATTCAAATGTGTGAATGTTGTAGAATGACTGTAGTTGTAAATGAGCTTTGGCTTACTTTTATGACAACCCTAACACATATAATCGTCTCCATGTCATTAGAATTCAAAAATAACCTTAGAATCAGAGAATAAGAATAAACGTGGAATACTGGCATGCACAGTTCGTTTTACAAGTTTGATTCAAATGTTTGAATTTTGTGGAATGAGTGTAGTTAGAAATGATATTTGGTTTAATTTTATGACAACCCTAACACTTACAATCGTCTCCATGTCATTAGAATTCAAAAATAAGCTTAGAATCAAAGAATTAGCTTAAAAGTAGAATACAAGCTTGCATACTTCGTTTTACAAGATGTATTCAAATGTGTGAATGTTGTGGAATGAGTGTGGTTAGAAATGACATTTGGTTTACTTTTATGACAACCCTAACACATATAATCGTCTCCATGTCATTAGAATTCAAAAATAAGCTTAGAATCCAAGAATAAGCTTAAAAGTAGAATACAAGCCTGCACTGTTCAGTTTACCAGTTTGATTCAAATTTGTGAATGTTATGGAATGAGTGTGGTTAGAAATTACATTGGGTTTACTTTTATGACAACCCTAACACATATAATCGTCTCCATGTCATTAGAATTCAAAAATAAGCATAGAATCCAAGAATAAGCTTAAAAGTAGACCACAAGCGTGCACAGTTTGTTGTAGAAGTTGATTCAAATGTGTGAATGTTGTAGAATGACTGTCGTTATAAATGAGCTTTGGTTTACTTTTAAGACAACCCTAACACATATAATCGTCTCCATGTTATTAGAATTCAAAAACAAGTTTAAAATCCAAGAATAAGCTTAAAAGTAGAATACAAGCCTGCACAGTTAGTTGTAGAAGTTTGATTCAAATGTGTGAATGTTGTAGAATGACTGTAGTTATAAATGACATGTGATTTACTCTTGTTACAACCCTAACACATATAATTGTCTTAATGTCATTAAAATTAAAAAATAAGCTTAGAATCAAAGAATAAGCTTAAAAGTAGAATACTAGCATGCACAATTCGTTTTACAAGTTTGATTCAAATGTGTGAATGTTGTGGAATGAGTGTGCTTATAAATGATTTTTGGTTTACTTTTATGACAACCCTAACACATATAATCGTCTCCATATCATTAGAATTCAAAAATAAGCTTAGAATCAAGGAATAAGCTTAAAAGTAGAATACAAGCCTGCACTGTTCATTTTACAAGTTTGATTCAAATTTGTGAATGTTGTTGAATGACTGTAGTTATAAATGAGCTTTGGTTTACTTTTATGACAACCCTAACACATATAATCGTCTCCATGTCATTAGAATTCAAAAATAAGCTTAGAATCCAAGAATAAGCTTAAAAGTAGAATACAAGCCTCCACAGTTAGTTGTAGAAGTTTGATTTAAATGTGTGAATGTTGTAGAATGAGTGTAGTTATAAATGAGTTTTGGTTTACTTTTATGACAACCCTAACACATATAATCTTCTCCATGTCATTAGAATTCAAAAATAAGCTTAGAATCAAAGAATAAGCTTAAAAGTAGAATACAAGCCTGCATTGTTCATTTTACAAGTTTGATTCAAATTTGTGAATGTTGTGGAATGAGTGTGGTTAGAAATGACATTTGGTTTACTTTTATGACAACCCTAACACATATAATCGGCTTCATGTCATTAGAACTGAAAAATAAGCTTAGAATCAAAGAATATGCTTAAAAGTAGAATACAAGCCTGCACAGTTAGTTGTAGAAGTTTGATTCAAATGTGTGAATGTCGTGGAATGAGTGTGGTTAGAAATGATATTTGGTGTACTTTTATGACAACCCTAACACTTACAATCGTCTCCATGTCATTAGAATTCAAAAATAAGCTTAGAATCAAAGAATAAGCTTAAAAGTAGAATACAAGCTTGCACGGTTTCTTTTACAAGTTGTATTCAAATGTGTGAATGTTCTGCAATGAGTGTGGTTAGAAATGATATTTGGTGTACTTTTATGACAACCCTAACACTTACAATCGTCTCCATGTCATTAGAATTCAAAAATAAGCTTAGAATCAAAGAATAAGCTTAAAAGTAGAATACAAGCTTGCACGGTTCGTTTTACAAGTTTGATTCAAATGTGTGAATGTTGTTGAAGGACTGTAGTTATAAATGAGCTTTGGTTTACTTTTATGACAACCCTAACACATATAATCGTCTCCATGTCATTAAAATTCAAAAATAAGCTTAGAATCAAAGAATAAGCTTAAAAGTAGAATACAAGTTTGCACAGTTCGTTTTACAAGTTTGATTCAAATGTGTGAATGTTCTTGAATGAGTGTGGTTAGAAATGATATTTGGTTTAATTTTATGACAACCCTAACACTTACAATCGTCTCCATGTCATTAGAATTCAAAAATAAGCTTAGAATCAAAGAATAAGCTTAAAAGTAGAATACTAGCATGCATACTTCGTTTTACAAGATGTATTCAAATGTGTGAATGTTGTGGAATGAGTGTGGTTAGAAATGACATTTGGTTTACTTTTATGACAATTCTAACACATATAATCGTCTCCATGTCATTAGAATTCAAAAATAAGCTTAGAATCCAAGAATAAGCTTAAAAGTAGAATACAAGCCTGCACTGTTCAGTTTACCAGTTTGATTCAAATTTGTGAATGTTGTGGAATGAGTGTGGTTAGAAATGACATTTGGTTTACTTTTATGACAACCCTAACACATATAATCGTCTCAATGTCATTAGAATTCAAAAATAAGCATAGAATCCAAGAATAAGCTTAAAAGTAGAACACAAGCGTGCACAGTTTGTTGTAGAAGTTGATTCAAATGTGTGAATGTTGTAGAATGACTGTCGTTATAAATGAGCTTTGGTTTAGTTTTATGACAACCCTAACACATATAATCGTCTCCATGTTATTAGAATTCAAAAACAAGTTTAGAATCCAAGAATAAGCTTAAAAGTAGAATACAAGCCTGCACTGTTCATTTTACAAGTTTGATTCAAATTTGTGAATGTTGTTGAATGGTTGTAGTTACAAAATGAGCTTTGGTTTACTTTTATGACAACCCTAACACATATAATCGTCTCTATGTCATTAGAATTCAAAAATAAGCTTAGAATCCAAGAATAAGCTTAAAAGTAGAATACAAGCCTCCACAGTTAGTTGTAGAAGTTTGATTCAAATGTGTGAATGTTGTAGAATGAGTGTAGTTATAAATGAGTTTTGGTTTACTTTTATGACAACCCTAACACATATAATCGTTTCCATGTCATTAGAATTGAAAAATAAGCTTAGAATCAAAGAATAAGCTTAAAAGTAGAATACAAGCTTGCATAGTTCGTTTTACAAGTTTGATTCAAATGTTTGAATTTTGTGGAATGAGTGTGGTTATAAATGACATTTGGTTTACTTTTATCACAACCCTAACACATATAATCGTCTCCATGTCATTAGAATTCAAAAATAAGCTTAGAATCAAGGAATAAGCTTAAAAGTAGAATACAAGCCTGCACTGTTCATTTTACAAGTTTGATTCAAATTTGTGAATGTTGTTGAATGACTGTAGTTATAAATGAGCTTTGGTTTACTTTTATGACAACCGTAACACATATAAATCGTCTCCATGTCATTAGAATTCAAAAATAAGCTTAGAATCCAAGAATAAGCTTAAAAGTAGAATACAAGCCTCCACAGTTAGTTGTAGAAGTTTGATTCAAATGTGTGAATGTTGTAGAATGAGTGTAGTTATAAATGAGTTTTGGTTTACTTTTATGACAACCCTAACACATATAATCGTTTCCATGTCATTAGAATTGAAAAATAAGCTTAGAATCCAAGAATAAGCTTAAAAGTAGAATACAAGCCTGCACTGTTCGTTTTACATGTTTGATTCAAATGTGTGAATGTTGTAGAATGACTGTAGTTATAAATGTTATTTGGTTTACTTTTATTACAACCCTAGCACATATAATCGTCTCCATGTCATTAGAATTCAAAAAAAACCTTAGAATCAAAGAATAAGATTAAAAGTAGAATACTACCTTTTACAAGTTTGATTCAAATGTGTGAATGTTGTGGAATGAGTGTGGTTAGAAATTATATTTGGTTTACTTTTATGACAACCCTAACACATATAATCGTCTCCATGTCATTAGAATTCAAAAATATGCTTAGAATCAAAGAATAAGCTTAAAAGTAGAATACAAGCTTGCACAGTTCGTTTTACAAGTTTGATTCAAATGTGTGAATATTGTAGAATGAGTGTGGTTAGAAATGATATTTGGTTTACGTTTATGGCAACCCTAACACATATAATCGTCTCCATGTCATTAGAATTCAAAAATAAGCTTAGAATCAAAGAATAAGCTTAAAAGTAAAACAAAAGCCTGCACAGTTAGTTGTAGAAATTTGATTCAAATGTGTGAATGTTGTAGAATGACTGTAGTTATAAATGACATTTGGTTTACTTTTATGACAACCCTAACACATATAATCGTCTCCATGTCATTAGAATTCAAAAATAACCTTAGAATCAAAGAATAAGATTAAAAGTAGAATATTAGCATGCACAGTTCGTTTTACAAGTTTGATTCAAATGTGTGAATGTTGTGGAATGAGTGTGGTTATAAATGACATTTGGTTTACTTTTATGACAACCCTAACACATATAATCGTCTCCATGTCATTAGAATTCAAAAATAAGCTTAGAATCAAAGAATAAGCTTAAAAGTAGAATACAAGCCTGCACAGTTAGTTGTAGAAGTTTGATTCAAATGTGTGAATGTTGTAGAATGACTGTAGTTATAAATGACATTTGGTTTACTTTTATGACAACCCTAACAAATATAATCGTCTCCATGTCATTAGAATTCAAAAATAAGATTAGAATCAAAGAATAAGATTAAAAGTGGAATACTAGCTTGCACGGTTCGTTTTACAAGTTTGATTCAAATGTGTGAATATTGTGGAATGAGTGTGGTTAGAAATGATATTTGGTTTACTTTTATGACAACCCTAACACATATAATCGTCTCCATGTCATTAGAATTCAAAAATAAGCTTAGAATCCAGGAATAAGCTTAAAAGTAGAATACATGCCTGCACTGTTCGTTTTACAAGTTTGATTCAAACGTGTGAATGTTGTAGAATGACTGTAGTTATAAATGTTATTTGGTTTACTTTTATTACAACCCTAGCACATATAATCGTCTCCATGTCATTAGAATTCAAAAATAACCTTAGAATCAAAGAATAAGCTTAAAAGTAAAATAAAAGCCTGCACAGTTAGTTGTAGAAATTTGATTCAAATGTGTGAATGTTGTAGAATGACTGTAGTTATAAATGTTATTTGGTTTACTTTTATTACAACCCTAACACATATAATCGTCTCCATGTCATTAGAATTCAAAAATAAGCTTAGAATCCAGGAATAAGCTTAAAAGTAGAATACATGCCTGCACTGTTCGTTTTACAAGTTTGATTCAAACGTGTGAATGTTGTAGAATGACTGTAGTTATAAATGTTATTTGGTTTACTTTTATTACAACCCTAGCACATATAATCGTCTCCATGTCATTAGAATTCAAAAATAACCTTAGAATCAAAGAATAAGATTAAAAGTAGAATACTAGCTTTTACAAGTTTGATTCAAATGTGTGAATGTTGTGGAATGAGTGTGGTTAGAAATTATATTTGGTTTACTTTTATGACAACCCTAACACATATAATCGTCTCCATGTCATTAGAATTCAAAAATATGCTTAGAATCAAAGAATAAGCTTAAAAGTAGAATACAAGCTTGCACAGTTCGTTTTACAAGTTTGATTCAAATGTGTGAATGTTGTGGAATGAGTGTGGTTATAAATGATATTTGGTTTACGTTTATGACAACCCTAACACATATAATCGTCTCCATGTCATTAGAATCCAAAAATAAGCTTAGAATCAAAGAATAAGCTTAAAAGTAAAATAAAAGCCTGCACAGTTAGTTGTAGAAATTTGATTCAAATGTGTGAATGTTGTAGAATGACTGTAGTTATAAATGTTATTTGGTTTACTTTTATTACAACCCTAGCACATATAATCGTCTCCATGTCATTAGAATTCAAAAAAAACCTTAGAATCAAAGAATAAGATTAAAAGTAGAATACTACCTTTTACAAGTTTGATTCAAATGTGTGAATGTTGTGGAATGAGTGTGGTTAGAAATTATATTTGGTTTACTTTTATGACAACCCTAACACATATAATCGTCTCCATGTCATTAGAATTCAAAAATATGCTTAGAATCAAAGAATAAGCTTAAAAGTAGAATACAAGCTTGCACAGTTCGTTTTACAAGTTTGATTCAAATGTGTGAATATTGTAGAATGAGTGTGGTTAGAAATGATATTTGGTTTACGTTTATGACAACCCTAACACATATAATCGTCTCCATGTCATTAGAATTCAAAAATAAGCTTAGAATCAAAGAATAAGCTTAAAAGTAAAACAAAAGCCTGCACAGTTAGTTGTAGAAATTTGATTCAAATGTGTGAATGTTGTAGAATGACTGTAGTTATAAATGACATTTGGTTTACTTTTATGACAACCCTAACACATATAATCGTCTCCATGTCATTAGAATTCAAAAATAACCTTAGAATCAAAGAATAAGATTAAAAGTAGAATATTAGCATGCACAGTTCGTTTTACAAGTTTGATTCAAATGTGTGAATGTTGTGGAATAAGTGTGGTTATAAATGACATTTGGTTTACTTTTATGACAACCCTAACACATATAATCGTCTCCATGTCATTAGAATTCAAAAATAAGCTAAGAATCAAAGAATAAGCTTAAAAGTAGAATACAAGCCTGCATAGTTAGTTGTAGAAGTTTGATTCAAATGTGTGAATGTTGTAGAATGACTGTAGTTATAAATGACATTTGGTTTACTTTTATGACAACCCTAACAAATATAATCGTCTCCATGTCATTAGAATTCAAAAATAAGATTAGAATCAAAGAATAAGATTAAAAGTGGAATACTAGCTTGCACGGTTCGTTTTACAAGTTTGATTCAAATGTGTGAATATTGTGGAATGAGTGTGGTTAGAAATGATATTTGGTTTACTTTTATGACAACCCTAACACATATAATCGTCTCCATGTCATTAGAATTCAAAAATAAGCTTAGAATCCAGGAATAAGCTTAAAAGTAGAATACATGCCTGCACTGTTCGTTTTACAAGTTTGATTCAAACGTGTGAATGTTGTAGAATGACTGTAGTTATAAATGTTATTTGGTTTACTTTTATTACAACCCTAGCACATATAATCGTCTCCATGTCATTAGAATTCAAAAATAACCTTAGAATCAAAGAATAAGATTAAAAGTAGAATACTAGCTTTTACAAGTTTGATTCAAATGTGTGAATGTTGTGGAATGAGTGTGGTTAGAAATTATATTTGGTTTACTTTTATGACAACCCTAACACATATAATCGTCTCCATGTCATTAGAATTCAAAAATATGCTTAGAATCAAAGAATAAGCTTAAAAGTAGAATACAAGCTTGCACAGTTCGTTTTACAAGTTTGATTCAAATGTGTGAATGTTGTGGAATGAGTGTGGTTATAAATGATATTTGGTTTACGTTTATGACAACCCTAACACATATAATCGTCTCCATGTCATTAGAATCCAAAAATAAGCTTAGAATCAAAGAATAAGCTTAAAAGTAAAATAAAAGCCTGCACAGTTAGTTGTAGAAATTTGATTCAAATGTGTGAATGTTGTAGAATGACTGTAGTTATAAATGTTATTTGGTTTACTTTTATTACAACCCTAGCACATATAATCGTCTCCATGTCATTAGAATTCAAAAAAAACCTTAGAATCAAAGAATAAGATTAAAAGTAGAATACTACCTTTTACAAGTTTGATTCAAATGTGTGAATGTTGTGGAATGAGTGTGGTTAGAAATTATATTTGGTTTACTTTTATGACAACCCTAACACATATAATCGTCTCCATGTCATTAGAATTCAAAAATATGCTTAGAATCAAAGAATAAGCTTAAAAGTAGAATACAAGCTTGCACAGTTCGTTTTACAAGTTTGATTCAAATGTGTGAATATTGTAGAATGAGTGTGGTTAGAAATGATATTTGGTTTACGTTTATGACAACCCTAACACATGTAATCGTCTCCATGTCATTAGAATTCAAAAATAAGCTTAGAATCAAAGAATAAGCTTAAAAGTAAAACAAAAGCCTGCACAGTTAGTTGTAGTAATTTGATTCAAATGTGTGAATGTTGTAGAATGACTGTAGTTATAAATGACATTTGGTTTACTTTTATGACAACCCTAACACATATAATCGTCTCCATGTCATTAGAATTCAAAAATAACCTTAGAATCAAAGAATAAGATTAAAAGTAGAATATTAGCATGCACAGTTCGTTTTACAAGTTTGATTCAAATGTGTGAATGTTGTGGAATGAGTGTGGTTATAAATGACATTTGGTTTACTTTTATGACAACCCTAACACATATAATCGTCTCCATGTCATTAGAATTCAAAAATAAGCTTAGAATCAAAGAATAAGCTTAAAAGTAGAATACAAGCCTGCACAGTTAGTTGTAGAAGTTTGATTCAAATGTGTGAATGTTGTAGAATGACTGTAGTTATAAATGACATTTGGTTTACTTTTATGACAACCCTAACAAATATAATCGTCTCCATGTCATTAGAATTCAAAAATAAGATTAGAATCAAAGAATAAGATTAAAAGTGGAATACTAGCTTGCACGGTTCGTTTTACAAGTTTTATTCAAATGTGTGAATATTGTGGAATGAGTGTGGTTAGAAATGATATTTGGTTTACTTTTATGACAACCCTAACACATATAATCGTCTCCATGTCATTAGAATTCAAAAATAAGCTTAGAATCCAGGAATAAGCTTAAAAGTAGAATACATGCCTGCACTGTTCGTTTTACAAGTTTGATTCAAACGTGTGAATGTTGTAGAATGACTGTAGTTATAAATGTTATTTGGTTTACTTTTATTACAACCCTAGCACATATAATCGTCTCCATGTCATTAGAATTCAAAAATAACCTTAGAATCAAAGAATAAGATTAAAAGTAGAATACTAGCTTTTACAAGTTTGATTCAAATGTGTGAATGTTGTGGAATGAGTGTGGTTAGAAATTATATTTGGTTTACTTTTATGACAACCCTAACACATATAATCGTCTCCATGTCATTAGAATTCAAAAATATGCTTAGAATCAAAGAATAAGCTTAAAAGTAGAATACAAGCTTGCACAGTTCGTTTTACAAGTTTGATTCAAATGTGTGAATGTTGTGGAATGAGTGTGGTTATAAATGATATTTGGTTTACGTTTATGACAACCCTAACACATATAATCGTCTCCATGTCATTAGAATCCAAAAATAAGCTTAGAATCAAAGAATAAGCTTAAAAGTAAAATAAAAGCCTGCACAGTTAGTTGTAGAAATTTGATTCAAATGTGTGAATGTTGTAGAATGACTGTAGTTATAAATGTTATTTGGTTTACTTTTATTACAACCCTAGCACATATAATCGTCTCCATGTCATTAGAATTCAAAAAAAACCTTAGAATCAAAGAATAAGATTAAAAGTAGAATACTACCTTTTACAAGTTTGATTCAAATGTGTGAATGTTGTGGAATGAGTGTGGTTAGAAATTATATTTGGTTTACTTTTATGACAACCCTAACACATATAATCGTCTCCATGTCATTAGAATTCAAAAATATGCTTAGAATCAAAGAATAAGCTTAAAAGTAGAATACAAGCTTGCACAGTTCGTTTTACAAGTTTGATTCAAATGTGTGAATATTGTAGAATGAGTGTGGTTAGAAATGATATTTGGTTTACGTTTATGACAACCCTAACACATATAATCGTCTCCATGTCATTAGAATTCAAAAATAAGCTTAGAATCAAAGAATAAGCTTAAAAGTAAAACAAAAGCCTGCACAGTTAGTTGTAGAAATTTGATTCAAATGTGTGAATGTTGTAGAATGACTGTAGTTATAAATGACATTTGGTTTACTTTTATGACAACCCTAACACATATAATCGTCTCCATGTCATTAGAATTCAAAAATAACCTTAGAATCAAAGAATAAGATTAAAAGTAGAATATTAGCATGCACAGTTCGTTTTACAAGTTTGATTCAAATGTGTGAATGTTGTGGAATAAGTGTGGTTATAAATGACATTTGGTTTACTTTTATGACAACCCTAACACATATAATCGTCTCCATGTCATTAGAATTCAAAAATAAGCTAAGAATCAAAGAATAAGCTTAAAAGTAGAATACAAGCCTGCATAGTTAGTTGTAGAAGTTTGATTCAAATGTGTGAATGTTGTAGAATGACTGTAGTTATAAATGACATTTGGTTTACTTTTATGACAACCCTAACAAATATAATCGTCTCCATGTCATTAGAATTCAAAAATAAGATTAGAATCAAAGAATAAGATTAAAAGTGGAATACTAGCTTGCACGGTTCGTTTTACAAGTTTGATTCAAATGTGTGAATATTGTGGAATGAGTGTGGTTAGAAATGATATTTGGTTTACTTTTATGACAACCCTAACACATATAATCGTCTCCATGTCATTAGAATTCAAAAATAAGCTTAGAATCCAGGAATAAGCTTAAAAGTAGAATACATGCCTGCACTGTTCGTTTTACAAGTTTGATTCAAACGTGTGAATGTTGTAGAATGACTGTAGTTATAAATGTTATTTGGTTTACTTTTATTACAACCCTAGCACATATAATCGTCTCCATGTCATTAGAATTCAAAAATAACCTTAGAATCAAAGAATAAGATTAAAAGTAGAATACTAGCTTTTACAAGTTTGATTCAAATGTGTGAATGTTGTGGAATGAGTGTGGTTAGAAATTATATTTGGTTTACTTTTATGACAACCCTAACACATATAATCGTCTCCATGTCATTAGAATTCAAAAATATGCTTAGAATCAAAGAATAAGCTTAAAAGTAGAATACAAGCTTGCACAGTTCGTTTTACAAGTTTGATTCAAATGTGTGAATGTTGTGGAATGAGTGTGGTTATAAATGATATTTGGTTTACGTTTATGACAACCCTAACACATATAATCGTCTCCATGTCATTAGAATCCAAAAATAAGCTTAGAATCAAAGAATAAGCTTAAAAGTAAAATAAAAGCCTGCACAGTTAGTTGTAGAAATTTGATTCAAATGTGTGAATGTTGTAGAATGACTGTAGTTATAAATGTTATTTGGTTTACTTTTATTACAACCCTAGCACATATAATCGTCTCCATGTCATTAGAATTCAAAAAAAACCTTAGAATCAAAGAATAAGATTAAAAGTAGAATACTACCTTTTACAAGTTTGATTCAAATGTGTGAATGTTGTGGAATGAGTGTGGTTAGAAATTATATTTGGTTTACTTTTATGACAACCCTAACACATATAATCGTCTCCATGTCATTAGAATTCAAAAATATGCTTAGAATCAAAGAATAAGCTTAAAAGTAGAATACAAGCTTGCACAGTTCGTTTTACAAGTTTGATTCAAATGTGTGAATATTGTAGAATGAGTGTGGTTAGAAATGATATTTGGTTTACGTTTATGACAACCCTAACACATGTAATCGTCTCCATGTCATTAGAATTCAAAAATAAGCTTAGAATCAAAGAATAAGCTTAAAAGTAAAACAAAAGCCTGCACAGTTAGTTGTAGTAATTTGATTCAAATGTGTGAATGTTGTAGAATGACTGTAGTTATAAATGACATTTGGTTTACTTTTATGACAACCCTAACACATATAATCGTCTCCATGTCATTAGAATTCAAAAATAACCTTAGAATCAAAGAATAAGATTAAAAGTAGAATATTAGCATGCACAGTTCGTTTTACAAGTTTGATTCAAATGTGTGAATGTTGTGGAATGAGTGTGGTTATAAATGACATTTGGTTTACTTTTATGACAACCCTAACACATATAATCGTCTCCATGTCATTAGAATTCAAAAATAAGCTTAGAATCAAAGAATAAGCTTAAAAGTAGAATACAAGCCTGCACAGTTAGTTGTAGAAGTTTGATTCAAATGTGTGAATGTTGTAGAATGACTGTAGTTATAAATGACATTTGGTTTACTTTTATGACAACCCTAACAAATATAATCGTCTCCATGTCATTAGAATTCAAAAATAAGATTAGAATCAAAGAATAAGATTAAAAGTGGAATACTAGCTTGCACGGTTCGTTTTACAAGTTTTATTCAAATGTGTGAATATTGTGGAATGAGTGTGGTTAGAAATGATATTTGGTTTACTTTTATGACAACCCTAACACATATAATCGTCTCCATGTCATTAGAATTCAAAAATAAGCTTAGAATCCAGGAATAAGCTTAAAAGTAGAATACATGCCTGCACTGTTCGTTTTACAAGTTTGATTCAAACGTGTGAATGTTGTAGAATGACTGTAGTTATAAATGTTATTTGGTTTACTTTTATTACAACCCTAGCACATATAATCGTCTCCATGTCATTAGAATTCAAAAATAACCTTAGAATCAAAGAATAAGATTAAAAGTAGAATACTAGCTTTTACAAGTTTGATTCAAATGTGTGAATGTTGTGGAATGAGTGTGGTTAGAAATTATATTTGGTTTACTTTTATGACAACCCTAACACATATAATCGTCTCCATGTCATTAGAATTCAAAAATATGCTTAGAATCAAAGAATAAGCTTAAAAGTAGAATACAAGCTTGCACAGTTCGTTTTACAAGTTTGATTCAAATGTGTGAATGTTGTGGAATGAGTGTGGTTATAAATGATATTTGGTTTACGTTTATGACAACCCTAACACATATAATCGTCTCCATGTCATTAGAATCCAAAAATAAGCTTAGAATCAAAGAATAAGCTTAAAAGTAAAATAAAAGCCTGCACAGTTAGTTGTAGAAATTTGATTCAAATGTGTGAATGTTGTAGAATGACTGTAGTTATAAATGTTATTTGGTTTACTTTTATTACAACCCTAGCACATATAATCGTCTCCATGTCATTAGAATTCAAAAAAAACCTTAGAATCAAAGAATAAGATTAAAAGTAGAATACTACCTTTTACAAGTTTGATTCAAATGTGTGAATGTTGTGGAATGAGTGTGGTTAGAAATTATATTTGGTTTACTTTTATGACAACCCTAACACATATAATCGTCTCCATGTCATTAGAATTCAAAAATATGCTTAGAATCAAAGAATAAGCTTAAAAGTAGAATACAAGCTTGCACAGTTCGTTTTACAAGTTTGATTCAAATGTGTGAATATTGTAGAATGAGTGTGGTTAGAAATGATATTTGGTTTACGTTTATGACAACCCTAACACATATAATCGTCTCCATGTCATTAGAATTCAAAAATAAGCTTAGAATCAAAGAATAAGCTTAAAAGTAAAACAAAAGCCTGCACAGTTAGTTGTAGAAATTTGATTCAAATGTGTGAATGTTGTAGAATGACTGTAGTTATAAATGACATTTGGTTTACTTTTATGACAACCCTAACACATATAATCGTCTCCATGTCATTAGAATTCAAAAATAACCTTAGAATCAAAGAATAAGATTAAAAGTAGAATATTAGCATGCACAGTTCGTTTTACAAGTTTGATTCAAATGTGTGAATGTTGTGGAATTAGTGTGGTTATAAATGACATTTGGTTTACTTTTATGACAACCCTAACACATATAATCGTCTCCATGTCATTAGAATTCAAAAATAAGCTTAGAATCAAAGAATAAGCTTAAAAGTAGAATACAAGCCTGCACAGTTAGTTGTAGAAGTTAGATTCAAATGTGTGAATGTTGTAGAATGACTGTAGTTATAAATGACATTTGGTTTACTTTTATGACCACCCTAACAAATATAATCGTCTCCATGTCATTAGAATTCAAAAATAAGCTTAGAATCAAAGAATAAGATTAAAAGTGGAATACTAGCTTGCACAGTTCGTTTTACAAGTTTGATTCAAATGTGTGAATATTGTGGAATGAGTGTGGTTAGAAATGATATTTGGTTTACTTTTATGACAACCCTAACACATATAATCGTCTCCATGTCATTAGAATTCAAAAATAAGCTTAGAATCCAGGAATAAGCTTAAAAGTAGAATACATGCCTGCACTGTTCGTTTTACAAGTTTGATTCAAATGTGTGAATGTTGTAGAATGACTGTAGTTATAAATGTTATTTGGTTTACTTTTATTACAACCCTAGCACATATAATCGTCTCCATGTCATTAGAATTCAAAAATAACCTTAGAATCAAAGAATAAGATTAAAAGTAGAATACTAGCTTTTACAAGTTTGATTCAAATGTGTGAATGTTGTGGAATGAGTGTGGTTAGAAATTATATTTGGTTTACTTTTATGACAACCGTAACACATATAATCGTCTCCATGTCATTAGAATTCAAAAATATGCTTAGAATCAAATAATAAGCTTAAAAGTAGAATACAAGCTTGCACAGTTCGTTTTACAAGTTTGATTCAAATGTGTGAATATTGTAGAATGAGTGTGGTTAGAAATGATATTTGGTTTACGTTTATGACAACCCTAACACATATAATCGTCTCCATGTCATTAGAATTCAAAAATAAGCTTAGAATCAAAGAATAAGATTAAAAGTAGAATACTAGCCTGCACAGTTAGTTGTAGAAGTTTGATTCAAATGTGTGAATGTTGTCGAATGACTGTAGTTATAAATGAGCTTTGGTTTACTTTTATGACAACCCTAACACATATAATCGTCTCCATGTCATTAGAATTCAAAAATAACCTTAGAATCAAAGAATAAGATTAAAAGTAGAATACTAGCACGCACAATTCGTTTTACAAGTTTGATTCAAATATGTGAATGTTGTGGAATGAGTATGGTTATAAATGACATTTGGTTTACTTTTATGACAACCCTAACACATATAATCGTCTCCATGTTATTAGAATTCAAAAATAAGCTTAGAATCAAAGAATAAGTTTAAAAGTAGAATACAAGCTTGCATAGTTCGTTTTACAAGTTTGATTCAAATGTTTGAATTTTGTGGAATGAGTGTGGTTATAAATGACATTTGGTTTAATTTTATCACAACCCTAACACTTATAATCGTCTCCTTGTCATTAGAATTCAAAAATAAGCTTAGAATCCAAGAATAAGCTTAAAAGTAGAATCCAAGCTTACAAAATTCGTTTTACAAGTTTGATTCAAATGTGTGAATGTTTAGGAATGAGTGTGGTTATAAATGACATTTGGTTTACTTTTATGACAACCCTAACACATATAATCGTCTCCATGTCATTAGAATTCAAAAATAAGCTTAGAATCAAAGAATAAACTTAAAAGTAGAATACAAGCCTGCACTGTTCGTTTTACAAGTTTGATTCAAATGTGTGAATGTTGTAGAATGACTGTAGTTATAAATGTTATTTGGTTTACTTTTATTACAACCCTAGCACATATAATCGTCTCCATGTCATTAGAATTCAAAAATAACCTTAGAATCAAAGAATAAGATTAAAAGTAGAATACTAGCTTTTACAAGTTTGATTCAAATGTGTGAATGTTGTGGAATGAGTGTGGTTAGAAATTATATTTGGTTTACTTTTATGACAACCCTAACACATATAATCGTCTCCATGTCATTAGAATTCAAAAATATGCTTAGAATCAAAGAATAAGCTTAAAAGTAGAATACAAGCTTGCACAGTTCGTTTTACAAGTTTGATTCAAATGTGTGAATGTTGTGGAATGAGTGTGGTTATAAATGATATTTGGTTTACGTTTATGACAACCCTAACACATATAATCGTCTCCATGTCATTAGAATCCAAAAATAAGCTTAGAATCAAAGAATAAGCTTAAAAGTAAAATAAAAGCCTGCACAGTTAGTTGTAGAAATTTGATTCAAATGTGTGAATGTTGTAGAATGACTGTAGTTATAAATGTTATTTGGTTTACTTTTATTACAACCCTAGCACATATAATCGTCTCCATGTCATTAGAATTCAAAAAAAACCTTAGAATCAAAGAATAAGATTAAAAGTAGAATACTACCTTTTACAAGTTTGATTCAAATGTGTGAATGTTGTGGAATGAGTGTGGTTAGAAATTATATTTGGTTTACTTTTATGACAACCCTAACACATATAATCGTCTCCATGTCATTAGAATTCAAAAATATGCTTAGAATCAAAGAATAAGCTTAAAAGTAGAATACAAGCTTGCACAGTTCGTTTTACAAGTTTGATTCAAATGTGTGAATATTGTAGAATGAGTGTGGTTAGAAATGATATTTGGTTTACGTTTATGACAACCCTAACACATGTAATCGTCTCCATGTCATTAGAATTCAAAAATAAGCTTAGAATCAAAGAATAAGCTTAAAAGTAAAACAAAAGCCTGCACAGTTAGTTGTAGTAATTTGATTCAAATGTGTGAATGTTGTAGAATGACTGTAGTTATAAATGACATTTGGTTTACTTTTATGACAACCCTAACACATATAATCGTCTCCATGTCATTAGAATTCAAAAATAACCTTAGAATCAAAGAATAAGATTAAAAGTAGAATATTAGCATGCACAGTTCGTTTTACAAGTTTGATTCAAATGTGTGAATGTTGTGGAATGAGTGTGGTTATAAATGACATTTGGTTTACTTTTATGACAACCCTAACACATATAATCGTCTCCATGTCATTAGAATTCAAAAATAAGCTTAGAATCAAAGAATAAGCTTAAAAGTAGAATACAAGCCTGCACAGTTAGTTGTAGAAGTTTGATTCAAATGTGTGAATGTTGTAGAATGACTGTAGTTATAAATGACATTTGGTTTACTTTTATGACAACCCTAACAAATATAATCGTCTCCATGTCATTAGAATTCAAAAATAAGATTAGAATCAAAGAATAAGATTAAAAGTGGAATACTAGCTTGCACGGTTCGTTTTACAAGTTTTATTCAAATGTGTGAATATTGTGGAATGAGTGTGGTTAGAAATGATATTTGGTTTACTTTTATGACAACCCTAACACATATAATCGTCTCCATGTCATTAGAATTCAAAAATAAGCTTAGAATCCAGGAATAAGCTTAAAAGTAGAATACATGCCTGCACTGTTCGTTTTACAAGTTTGATTCAAACGTGTGAATGTTGTAGAATGACTGTAGTTATAAATGTTATTTGGTTTACTTTTATTACAACCCTAGCACATATAATCGTCTCCATGTCATTAGAATTCAAAAATAACCTTAGAATCAAAGAATAAGATTAAAAGTAGAATACTAGCTTTTACAAGTTTGATTCAAATGTGTGAATGTTGTGGAATGAGTGTGGTTAGAAATTATATTTGGTTTACTTTTATGACAACCCTAACACATATAATCGTCTCCATGTCATTAGAATTCAAAAATATGCTTAGAATCAAAGAATAAGCTTAAAAGTAGAATACAAGCTTGCACAGTTCGTTTTACAAGTTTGATTCAAATGTGTGAATGTTGTGGAATGAGTGTGGTTATAAATGATATTTGGTTTACGTTTATGACAACCCTAACACATATAATCGTCTCCATGTCATTAGAATCCAAAAATAAGCTTAGAATCAAAGAATAAGCTTAAAAGTAAAATAAAAGCCTGCACAGTTAGTTGTAGAAATTTGATTCAAATGTGTGAATGTTGTAGAATGACTGTAGTTATAAATGTTATTTGGTTTACTTTTATTACAACCCTAGCACATATAATCGTCTCCATGTCATTAGAATTCAAAAAAAACCTTAGAATCAAAGAATAAGATTAAAAGTAGAATACTACCTTTTACAAGTTTGATTCAAATGTGTGAATGTTGTGGAATGAGTGTGGTTAGAAATTATATTTGGTTTACTTTTATGACAACCCTAACACATATAATCGTCTCCATGTCATTAGAATTCAAAAATATGCTTAGAATCAAAGAATAAGCTTAAAAGTAGAATACAAGCTTGCACAGTTCGTTTTACAAGTTTGATTCAAATGTGTGAATATTGTAGAATGAGTGTGGTTAGAAATGATATTTGGTTTACGTTTATGACAACCCTAACACATATAATCGTCTCCATGTCATTAGAATTCAAAAATAAGCTTAGAATCAAAGAATAAGCTTAAAAGTAAAACAAAAGCCTGCACAGTTAGTTGTAGAAATTTGATTCAAATGTGTGAATGTTGTAGAATGACTGTAGTTATAAATGACATTTGGTTTACTTTTATGACAACCCTAACACATATAATCGTCTCCATGTCATTAGAATTCAAAAATAACCTTAGAATCAAAGAATAAGATTAAAAGTAGAATATTAGCATGCACAGTTCGTTTTACAAGTTTGATTCAAATGTGTGAATGTTGTGGAATTAGTGTGGTTATAAATGACATTTGGTTTACTTTTATGACAACCCTAACACATATAATCGTCTCCATGTCATTAGAATTCAAAAATAAGCTTAGAATCAAAGAATAAGCTTAAAAGTAGAATACAAGCCTGCACAGTTAGTTGTAGAAGTTAGATTCAAATGTGTGAATGTTGTAGAATGACTGTAGTTATAAATGACATTTGGTTTACTTTTATGACCACCCTAACAAATATAATCGTCTCCATGTCATTAGAATTCAAAAATAAGCTTAGAATCAAAGAATAAGATTAAAAGTGGAATACTAGCTTGCACAGTTCGTTTTACAAGTTTGATTCAAATGTGTGAATATTGTGGAATGAGTGTGGTTAGAAATGATATTTGGTTTACTTTTATGACAACCCTAACACATATAATCGTCTCCATGTCATTAGAATTCAAAAATAAGCTTAGAATCCAGGAATAAGCTTAAAAGTAGAATACATGCCTGCACTGTTCGTTTTACAAGTTTGATTCAAATGTGTGAATGTTGTAGAATGACTGTAGTTATAAATGTTATTTGGTTTACTTTTATTACAACCCTAGCACATATAATCGTCTCCATGTCATTAGAATTCAAAAATAACCTTAGAATCAAAGAATAAGATTAAAAGTAGAATACTAGCTTTTACAAGTTTGATTCAAATGTGTGAATGTTGTGGAATGAGTGTGGTTAGAAATTATATTTGGTTTACTTTTATGACAACCGTAACACATATAATCGTCTCCATGTCATTAGAATTCAAAAATATGCTTAGAATCAAATAATAAGCTTAAAAGTAGAATACAAGCTTGCACAGTTCGTTTTACAAGTTTGATTCAAATGTGTGAATATTGTAGAATGAGTGTGGTTAGAAATGATATTTGGTTTACGTTTATGACAACCCTAACACATATAATCGTCTCCATGTCATTAGAATTCAAAAATAAGCTTAGAATCAAAGAATAAGATTAAAAGTAGAATACTAGCCTGCACAGTTAGTTGTAGAAGTTTGATTCAAATGTGTGAATGTTGTCGAATGACTGTAGTTATAAATGAGCTTTGGTTTACTTTTATGACAACCCTAACACATATAATCGTCTCCATGTCATTAGAATTCAAAAATAACCTTAGAATCAAAGAATAAGATTAAAAGTAGAATACTAGCACGCACAATTCGTTTTACAAGTTTGATTCAAATATGTGAATGTTGTGGAATGAGTATGGTTATAAATGACATTTGGTTTACTTTTATGACAACCCTAACACATATAATCGTCTCCATGTTATTAGAATTCAAAAATAAGCTTAGAATCAAAGAATAAGTTTAAAAGTAGAATACAAGCTTGCATAGTTCGTTTTACAAGTTTGATTCAAATGTTTGAATTTTGTGGAATGAGTGTGGTTATAAATGACATTTGGTTTAATTTTATCACAACCCTAACACTTATAATCGTCTCCTTGTCATTAGAATTCAAAAATAAGCTTAGAATCCAAGAATAAGCTTAAAAGTAGAATCCAAGCTTACAAAATTCGTTTTACAAGTTTGATTCAAATGTGTGAATGTTTAGGAATGAGTGTGGTTATAAATGACATTTGGTTTACTTTTATGACAACCCTAACACATATAATCGTCTCCATGTCATTAGAATTCAAAAATAAGCTTAGAATCAAAGAATAAACTTAAAAGTAGAATACAAGCCTGCACTGTTCGTTTTACAAGTTTGATTCAAATGTGTGAATGTTGTAGAATGACTGTAGTTATAAATGTTATTTGGTTTACTTTTATTACAACCCTAGCACATATAATCGTCTCCATGTCATTAGAATTCAAAAATAACCTTAGAATCAAAGAATAAGATTAAAAGTAGAATACTAGCTTTTACAAGTTTGATTCAAATGTGTGAATGTTGTGGAATGAGTGTGGTTAGAAATTATATTTGGTTTACTTTTATGACAACCCTAACACATATAATCGTCTCCATGTCATTAGAATTCAAAAATATGCTTAGAATCAAAGAATAAGCTTAAAAGTAGAATACAAGCTTGCACAGTTCGTTTTACAAGTTTGATTCAAATGTGTGAATGTTGTAGAATGACTGTAGTTATAAATGACCTTTGGTTTACTTTTATGACAACCCTAACACATATAATCGTCTCCATGTCATTAGAATTCAAAAATAACCTTAGAATCAAAGAATAAGATTAAAAGTAGAATATTAGCATGCACAGTTCGTTTTACAAGTTTGATTCAAATGTGTGAATGTTGTGGAATGAGTGTGGTTATAAATGACATTTGGTTTACTTTTATGACAACCCTAACACATATAATCGTCTCCATGTCATTAGAATTGAAAAATAAGCTTAGAATCAAAGAATAAGATTAAAAGTGGAATACTAGCTTGCACGGTTCGTTTTACAAGTTTGATTCAAATGTGTGAATATATTGTGGAATGAGTGTGGTTAGAAATGATATTTGGTTTACTTTTATGACAACCCTAACACATATAATCGTCTCCATGTCATTAGAATTTAAAAATAACCTTAGAATCAAAGAATAAGATTAAAAGTAGAATACTAGCTTTTACAAGTTTGATTCAAATGTGTGAATGTTGTGGAATGAGTGTGGTTAGAAATTATATTTGGTTTACTTTTATGACAACCCTAACACATATAATCGTCTCCATGTCATTAGAATTCAAAAATATGCTTAGAATCAAAGAATAAGCTTAAAAGTAGAATACAAGCTTGCACAGTTCGTTTTACAAGTTTGATTCAAATGTGTGAATATTGTAGAATGAGTGTGGTTAGAAATGATATTTGGTTTACGTTTATGACAACCCTAACACATATAATCGTCTCCATGTCATTAGAATTCAAAAATAAGGTTAGAATCAAAGAATAAGCTTAAAAGTAAAATAAAAGCCTGCACAGTTAGTTGTAGAAATTTGATTCAAATGTGTGAATGTTGTAGAATGACTGTAGTTATAAATGACATTTGGTTTACTTTTATGACAACCCTAACACATATAATCGTCTCCATGTCATTAGAATTCAAAAATAACCTTAGAATCAAAGAATAAGATTAAAAGTAGAATATTAGCATGCACAGTTCGTTTTACAAGTTTGATTCAAATGTATGAATGTTGTGGAATGAGTGTGGTTATAAATGACATTTGGTTTACTTTTATGACAACCCTAACACATATAATCGTCTCCATGTCATTAGAATTCAAAAATAAGCTTAGAATCAAAGAATAAGCTTAAAAGTAGAATACAAGCCTGCACAATTAGTTGTAGAAGTTTGATTCAAATGTGTGAATGTTGTAGAATGACTGTAGTTATAAATGACATTTGGTTTACTTTTATGACAACCCTAACAAATATAATCGTCTCCATGTCATTAGAATTCAAAAATAAGCTTAGAATCAAAGAATAAGATTAAAAGTGGAATACTAGCTTGCACAGTTCGTTTTACAAGTTTGATTCAAATGTGTGAATGTTGTAGAATGACTGTAGTTATAAATGACCTTTGGTTTACTTTTATGACAACCCTAACACATATAATCGTCTCCATGTCATTAGAATTCAAAAATAACCTTAGAATCAAAGAATAAGATTAAAAGTAGAATATTAGCATGCACAATTCGTTTTACAAGTTTGATTCAAATGTGTGAATGTTGTGGAATGAGTGTGGTTATAAATGACATTTGGTTTACTTTTATGACAACCCTAACACATATAATCGTCTCCATGTCATTAGAATTCAAAAATAAGCTTAGAATCAAAGAATAAGATTAAAAGTGGAATACTAGCTTGCACGGTTCGTTTTACAAGTTTGATTCAAATGTGTGAATATTGTGGAATGAGTGTGGTTAGAAATGATATTTGGTTTACTTTTATGACAACCCTAACACATATAATCGTCTCCATGTCATTAGAATTCAAAAATAAGCTTAGAATCCAGGAATAAGCTTAAAAGTAGAATACATGCCTGCACTGTTCGTTTTACAAGTTTGATTCAAATGTGTGAATGTTGTAGAATGACTGTAGTTATAAATGTTATTTGGTTTACTTTTATTACAACCCTAGCACATATAATCGTCTCCATGTCATTAGAATTCAAAAATAACCTTAGAATCAAATAATAAGATTAAAAGTAGAATACTAGCTTTTACAAGTTTGATTCAAATGTGTGAATGTTGTGGAATGAGTGTGGTTAGAAATTATATTTGGTTTACTTTTATGACAACCCTAACACATATAATCGTCTCCATGTCATTAGAATTTAAAAATATGCTTAGAATCAAAGAATAAGCTTAAAAGTAGAATACAAGCTTGCACAGTTCGTTTTACAAGTTTGATTCAAATGTGTGAATGTTGTGGAATGAGTGTGGTTATAAATGATATTTGGTTTACGTTTATGACAACCCTAACACATATAATCGTCTCCATGTCATTAGAATTCAAAAATAAGCTTAGAATCAAAGAATAAGCTTAAAAGTAGAATACAAGCCTGCACAGTTAGTTGTAGAAGTTAGATTCAAATGTGTGAATGTTGTAGAATGACTGTAGTTATAAATGACATTTGGTTTACTTTTATGACCACCCTAACAAATATAATCGTCTCCATGTCATTAGAATTCAAAAATAAGCTTAGAATCAAAGAATAAGATTAAAAGTGGAATACTAGCTTGCACAGTTCGTTTTACAAGTTTGATTCAAATGTGTGAATATTGTGGAATGAGTGTGGTTAGAAATGATATTTGGTTTACTTTTATGACAACCCTAACACATATAATCGTCTCCATGTCATTAGAATTCAAAAATAAGCTTAGAATCCAGGAATAAGCTTAAAAGTAGAATACATGCCTGCACTGTTCGTTTTACAAGTTTGATTCAAATGTGTGAATGTTGTAGAATGACTGTAGTTATAAATGTTATTTGGTTTACTTTTATTACAACCCTAGCACATATAATCGTCTCCATGTCATTAGAATTCAAAAATAACCTTAGAATCAAATAATAAGATTAAAAGTAGAATACTAGCTTTTACAAGTTTGATTCAAATGTGTGAATGTTGTGGAATGAGTGTGGTTAGAAATTATATTTGGTTTACTTTTATGACAACCCTAACACATATAATCGTCTCCATGTCATTAGAATTTAAAAATATGCTTAGAATCAAAGAATAAGCTTAAAAGTAGAATACAAGCTTGCACAGTTCGTTTTACAAGTTTGATTCAAATGTGTGAATGTTGTGGAATGAGTGTGGTTATAAATGATATTTGGTTTACGTTTATGACAACCCTAACACATATAATCGTCTCCATGTCATTAGAATTCAAAAATAAGCTTAGAATCAAAGAATAAGCTTAAAAGTAGAATACAAGCCTGCACAGTTAGTTGTAGAAGTTAGATTCAAATGTGTGAATGTTGTAGAATGACTGTAGTTATAAATGACATTTGGTTTACTTTTATGACCACCCTAACAAATATAATCGTCTCCATGTCATTAGAATTCAAAAATAAGCTTAGAATCAAAGAATAAGATTAAAAGTGGAATACTAGCTTGCACAGTTCGTTTTACAAGTTTGATTCAAATGTGTGAATATTGTGGAATGAGTGTGGTTAGAAATGATATTTGGTTTACTTTTATGACAACCCTAACACATATAATCGTCTCCATGTCATTAGAATTCAAAAATAAGCTTAGAATCCAGGAATAAGCTTAAAAGTAGAATACATGCCTGCACTGTTCGTTTTACAAGTTTGATTCAAATGTGTGAATGTTGTAGAATGACTGTAGTTATAAATGTTATTTGGTTTACTTTTATTACAACCCTAGCACATATAATCGTCTCCATGTCATTAGAATTCAAAAATAACCTTAGAATCAAAGAATAAGATTAAAAGTAGAATACTAGCTTTTACAAGTTTGATTCAAATGTGTGAATGTTGTGGAATGAGTGTGGTTAGAAATTATATTTGGTTTACTTTTATGACAACCGTAACACATATAATCGTCTCCATATCATTAGAATTCAAAAATATGCTTAGAATCAAATAATAAGCTTAAAAGTAGAATACAAGCTTGCACAGTTCGTTTTACAAGTTTGATTCAAATGTGTGAATATTGTAGAATGAGTGTGGTTAGAAATGATATTTGGTTTACGTTTATGACAACCCTAACACATATAATCGTCTCCATGTCATTAGAATTCAAAAATAAGCTTAGAATCAAAGAATAAGATTAAAAGTAGAATACTAGCCTGCACAGTTAGTTGTAGAAGTTTGATTCAAATGTGTGAATGTTGTCGAATGACTGTAGTTATAAATGAGCTTTGGTTTACTTTTATGACAACCCTAACACATATAATCGTCTCCATGTCATTAGAATTCAAAAATAACCTTAGAATCAAAGAATAAGATTAAAAGTAGAATACTAGCACGCACAATTCGTTTTACAAGTTTGATTCAAATATGTGAATGTTGTGGAATGAGTATGGTTATAAATGACATTTGGTTTACTTTTATGACAACCCTAACACATATAATCGTCTCCATGTTATTAGAATTCAAAAATAAGCTTAGAATCAAAGAATAAGTTTAAAAGTAGAATACAAGCTTGCATAGTTCGTTTTACAAGTTTGATTCAAATGTTTGAATTTTGTGGAATGAGTGTGGTTATAAATGACATTTGGTTTAATTTTATCACAACCCTAACACTTATAATCGTCTCCTTGTCATTAGAATTCAAAAATAAGCTTAGAATCCAAGAATAAGCTTAAAAGTAGAATCCAAGCTTACAAAATTCGTTTTACAAGTTTGATTCAAATGTGTGAATGTTTAGGAATGAGTGTGGTTATAAATGACATTTGGTTTACTTTTATGACAACCCTAACACATATAATCGTCTCCATGTCATTAGAATTCAAAAATAAGCTTAGAATCAAAGAATAAACTTAAAAGTAGAATACAAGCCTGCACTGTTCGTTTTACATGTTTGATTCAAATGTGTGAATGTTGTAGAATGACTGTAGTTATAAATGTTATTTGGTTTACTTTTATTACAACCGTAGCACATATAATCGTCTCCATGTCATTAGAATTCAAAAATAACCTTAGAATCAAAGAATAAGATTAAAAGTAGAATACTAGCTTTTACAAGTTTGATTCAAATGTGTGAATGTTGTGGAATGAGTGTGGTTAAAAATTATATTTGGTTTACTTTTATGACAACCCTAACACATATAATCGTCTCCATGTCATTAGAATTCAAAAATATGCTTAGAATCAAAGAATAAGCTTAAAAGTAGAATACAAGCTTGCACAGTTCGTTTTACAAGTTTGATTCAAATGTGTGAATGTTGTACAATGACTGTAGTTATAAATGACCTTTGGTTTACTTTTATGACAACCCTAACACATATAATCGTCTCCATGTCATTAGAATTCAAAAATAACCTTAGAATCAAAGAATAAGATTAAAAGTAGAATATTAGCATGCACAGTTCGTTTTACAAGTTTGATTCAAATGTGTGAATGTTGTGGAATGAGTGTGGTTATAAATGACATTTGGTTTACTTTTATGACAACCCTAACACATATAATCGTCTCCATGTCATTAGAATTCAAAAATAAGCTTAGAATCAAAGAATAAGATTAAAAGTGGAATACTAGCTTGCACGGTTCGTTTTACAAGTTTGATTCAAATGTGTGAATATATTGTGGAATGAGTGTGGTTAGAAATGATATTTGGTTTACTTTTATGACAAGCCTAACACATATAATCGTCTCCATGTCATTAGAATTCAAAAATAACCTTAGAATCAAAGAATAAGATTAAAAGTAGAATACTAGCTTTTACAAGTTTGATTCAAATGTGTGAATGTTGTGGAATGAGTGTGGTTAGAAATTATATTTGGTTTACTTTTATGACAACCCTAACACATATAATCGACTCCATGTCATTAGAATTCAAAAATATGCTTAGAATCAAAGAATAAGCTTAAAAGTAGAATACAAGTTTGCACAGTTCGTTTTACAAGTTTGATTCAAATGTGTGAATATTGTAGAATGAGTGTGGTTAGAAATGATATTTGGTTTACTTTTATGACAACCCTAACACATATAATCGTCTCCATGTCATTAGAATTCAAAAATAAGCTTAGAATCAAAGAATAAGATTAAAAGTAGAATACTAGCTTTTACAAGTTTGATTCAAATGTGTGAATGTTGTGGAATGAGTGTGGTTAGAAATTATATTTGGTTTACTTTTATGACAACCCTAACACATATAATCGTCTCCATGTGATTAGAATTCAAAAATATGCTTAGAATCAAAGAATAAGCTTAAAAGTAGAATACAAGCTTGCACAGTTCGTTTTACAAGTTTGATTCAAATGTGTGAATGTTGTGGAATGAGTGTGGTTAGAAATTATATTTGGTTTACTTTTATGACAACCCTAACACATATAATCGTCTCCATGTCATTAGAATTCAAAAATATGCTTAGAATGAAAGAATAAGCTTAAAAGTAGAATACAAGCTTGCAGAGTTCGTTTTACAAGTTTGATTCAAATGTGTGAATATTGTAGAATGAGTGTGGTTAGAAATGATATTTGGTTTACGTTTATGACAACCCTAACACATATAATCGTCTCGATGTCATTAGAATTCAAAAATAAGGTTAGAATCAAAGAATAAGCTTAAAAGTAAAATAAAAGCCTGCACAGTTAGTTGTAGAAATTTGATTCAAATGTGTGAATGTTGTAGAATGACTGTAGTTATAAATGACATTTGGTTTACTTTTATGACAACCCTAACACATATAATCGTCTCCATGTCATTAGAATTCAAAAATAACCTTAGAATCAAAGAATAAGATTAAAAGTAGAATATTAGCATGCACAGTTCGTTTTACAAGTTTGATTCAAATGTATGAATGTTGTGGAATGAGTGTGGTTATAAATGACATTTGGTTTACTTTTATGACAACCCTAACACATATAATCGTCTCCATGTCATTAGAATTCAAAAATAAGCTTAGAATCAAAGAATAAGCTTAAAAGTAGAATACAAGCCTGCACAATTAGTTGTAGAAGTTTGATTCAAATGTGTGAATGTTGTAGAATGACTGTAGTTATAAATGACATTTGGTTTACTTTTATGACAACCCTAACAAATATAATCGTCTCCATGTCATTAGAATTCAAAAATAAGCTTAGAATCAAAGAATAAGATTAAAAGTGGAATACTAGCTTGCACAGTTCGTTTTACAAGTTTGATTCAAATGTGTGAATGTTGTAGAATGACTGTAGTTATAAATGACCTTTGGTTTACTTTTATGACAACCCTAACACATATAATCGTCTCCATGTCATTAGAATTCAAAAATAACCTTAGAATCAAAGAATAAGATTAAAAGTAGAATATTAGCATGCACAATTCGTTTTACAAGTTTGATTCAAATGTGTGAATGTTGTGGAATGAGTGTGGTTATAAATGACATTTGGTTTACTTTTATGACAACCCTAACACATATAATCGTCTCCATGTCATTAGAATTCAAAAATAAGCTTAGAATCAAAGAATAAGATTAAAAGTGGAATACTAGCTTGCACGGTTCGTTTTACAAGTTTGATTCAAATGTGTGAATATTGTGGAATGAGTGTGGTTAGAAATGATATTTGGTTTACTTTTATGACAACCCTAACACATATAATCGTCTCCATGTCATTAGAATTCAAAAATAAGCTTAGAATCCAGGAATAAGCTTAAAAGTAGAATACATGCCTGCACTGTTCGTTTTACAAGTTTGATTCAAATGTGTGAATGTTGTAGAATGACTGTAGTTATAAATGTTATTTGGTTTACTTTTATTACAACCCTAGCACATATAATCGTCTCCATGTCATTAGAATTCAAAAATAACCTTAGAATCAAATAATAAGATTAAAAGTAGAATACTAGCTTTTACAAGTTTGATTCAAATGTGTGAATGTTGTGGAATGAGTGTGGTTAGAAATTATATTTGGTTTACTTTTATGACAACCCTAACACATATAATCGTCTCCATGTCATTAGAATTCAAAAATATGCTTAGAATCAAAGAATAAGCTTAAAAGTAGAATACAAGCTTGCACAGTTCGTTTTACAAGTTTGATTCAAATGTGTGAATGTTGTGGAATGAGTGTGGTTATAAATGATATTTGGTTTACGTTTATGACAACCCTAACACATATAATCGTCTCCATGTCATTAGAATTCAAAAATAAGCTTAGAATCAAAGAATAAGCTTAAAAGTAAAATAAAAGCCTGCACAGTTAGTTGTAGAAATTTGATTCAAATGTGTGAATGTTGTAGAATGACTGTAGTTATAAATGTTATTTGGTTTACTTTTATTACAACCCTAGCACATATAATCGTCTCCATGTCATTAGAATTCAAAAAAAACCTTAGAATCAAAGAATAAGATTAAAAGTAGAATACTACCTTTTACAAGTTTGATTCAAATGTGTGAATGTTGTGGAATGAGTGTGGTTAGAAATTATATTTGGTTTACTTTTATGACAACCCTAACACATATAATCGTCTCCATGTCATTAGAATTCAAAAATATGCTTAGAATCAAAGAATAAGCTTAAAAGTAGAATACAAGCTTGCACAGTTCGTTTTCCAAGTTTGATTCAAATGTGTGAATATTGTAGAATGAGTGTGGTTAGAAATGATATTTGGTTTACGTTTATGACAACCCTAACACATATAATCGTCTCCATGTCATTAGAATTCAAAAATAAGCTTAGAATCAAAGAATAAGCTTAAAAGTAAAACAAAAGCCTGCACAGTTAGTTGTAGAAATTTGATTCAAATGTGTGAATGTTGTAGAATGACTGTAGTTATAAATGACATTTGGTTTACTTTTATGACAACCCTAACAAATATAATCGTCTCCATGTCATTAGAATTCAAAAATAAGCTTAGAATCAAAGAATAAGATTAAAAGTGGAATACTAGCTTGCACAGTTCGTTTTACAAGTTTGATTCAAATGTATGAATGTTGTAGAATGACTGTAGTTATAAATGACCTTTGGTTTACTTTTATGACAACCCTAACACATATAATCGTCTCCATGTCATTAGAATTCAAAAATAACCTTAGAATCAAAGAATAAGATTAAAAGTAGAATATTAGCATGCACAGTTCGTTTTACAAGTTTGATTCAAATGTATGAATGTTGTGGAATGAGTGTGGTTATAAATGACATTTGGTTTACTTTTATGACAACCCTAACACATATAATCGTCTCCATGTCATTAGAATTCAAAAATAAGCTTAGAATCAAAGAATAAGCTTAAAAGTAGAATACAAGCCTGCACAATTAGTTGTAGAAGTTTGATTCAAATGTGTGAATGTTGTAGAATGACTGTAGTTATAAATGACATTTGGTTTACTTTTATGACAACCCTAACAAATATAATCGTCTCCATGTCATTAGAATTCAAAAATAAGCTTAGAATCAAAGAATAAGATTAAAAGTGGAATACTAGCTTGCACAGTTCGTTTTACAAGTTTGATTCAAATGTGTGAATGTTGTAGAATGACTGTAGTTATAAATGACCTTTGGTTTACTTTTATGACAACCCTAACACATATAATCGTCTCCATGTCATTAGAATTCAAAAATAACCTTAGAATCAAAGAATAAGATTAAAAGTAGAATATTAGCATGCACAATTCGTTTTACAAGTTTGATTCAAATGTGTGAATGTTGTGGAATGAGTGTGGTTATAAATGACATTTGGTTTACTTTTATGACAACCCTAACACATATAATCGTCTCCATGTCATTAGAATTCAAAAATAAGCTTAGAATCAAAGAATAAGATTAAAAGTGGAATACTAGCTTGCACGGTTCGTTTTACAAGTTTGATTCAAATGTGTGAATATTGTGGAATGAGTGTGGTTAGAAATGATATTTGGTTTACTTTTATGACAACCCTAACACATATAATCGTCTCCATGTCATTAGAATTCAAAAATAAGCTTAGAATCCAGGAATAAGCTTAAAAGTAGAATACATGCCTGCACTGTTCGTTTTACAAGTTTGATTCAAATGTGTGAATGTTGTAGAATGACTGTAGTTATAAATGTTATTTGGTTTACTTTTATTACAACCCTAGCACATATAATCGTCTCCATGTCATTAGAATTCAAAAATAACCTTAGAATCAAATAATAAGATTAAAAGTAGAATACTAGCTTTTACAAGTTTGATTCAAATGTGTGAATGTTGTGGAATGAGTGTGGTTAGAAATTATATTTGGTTTACTTTTATGACAACCCTAACACATATAATCGTCTCCATGTCATTAGAATTCAAAAATATGCTTAGAATCAAAGAATAAGCTTAAAAGTAGAATACAAGCTTGCACAGTTCGTTTTACAAGTTTGATTCAAATGTGTGAATGTTGTGGAATGAGTGTGGTTATAAATGATATTTGGTTTACGTTTATGACAACCCTAACACATATAATCGTCTCCATGTCATTAGAATTCAAAAATAAGCTTAGAATCAAAGAATAAGCTTAAAAGTAAAATAAAAGCCTGCACAGTTAGTTGTAGAAATTTGATTCAAATGTGTGAATGTTGTAGAATGACTGTAGTTATAAATGTTATTTGGTTTACTTTTATTACAACCCTAGCACATATAATCGTCTCCATGTCATTAGAATTCAAAAAAAACCTTAGAATCAAAGAATAAGATTAAAAGTAGAATACTACCTTTTACAAGTTTGATTCAAATGTGTGAATGTTGTGGAATGAGTGTGGTTAGAAATTATATTTGGTTTACTTTTATGACAACCCTAACACATATAATCGTCTCCATGTCATTAGAATTCAAAAATATGCTTAGAATCAAAGAATAAGCTTAAAAGTAGAATACAAGCTTGCACAGTTCGTTTTCCAAGTTTGATTCAAATGTGTGAATATTGTAGAATGAGTGTGGTTAGAAATGATATTTGGTTTACGTTTATGACAACCCTAACACATATAATCGTCTCCATGTCATTAGAATTCAAAAATAAGCTTAGAATCAAAGAATAAGCTTAAAAGTAAAACAAAAGCCTGCACAGTTAGTTGTAGAAATTTGATTCAAATGTGTGAATGTTGTAGAATGACTGTAGTTATAAATGACATTTGGTTTACTTTTATGACAACCCTAACACATATAATCGTCTCCATGTCATTAGAATTCAAAAATAACCTTAGAATCAAAGAATAAGATTAAAAGTAGAATATTAGCATGCACAGTTCGTTTTACAAGTTTGATTCAAATGTGTGAATGTTGTGGAATGAGTGTGGTTATAAATGACATTTGGTTTACTTTTATGACAACCCTAACACATATAATCGTCTCCATGTCATTAGAATTCAAAAATAAGCTTAGAATCAAAGAATAAGCTTAAAAGTAGAATACAAGCCTGCACAATTAGTTGTAGAAGTTTGATTCAAATGTGTGAATGTTGTAGAATGACTGTAGTTATAAATGACATTTGGTTTACTTTTATGACAACCCTAACAAATATAATCGTCTCCATGTCATTAGAATTCAAAAATAAGCTTAGAATCAAAGAATAAGATTAAAAGTGGAATACTAGCTTGCACAGTTCGTTTTACAAGTTTGATTCAAATGTGTGAATATTGTGGAATGAGTGTGGTTAGAAATGATATTTGGTTTACTTTTATGACAACCCTAACACATATAATCGTCTCCATGTCATTAGAATTCAAAAATAAGCTTAGAATCCAGGAATAAGCTTAAAAGTAGAATACATGCCTGCACTGTTCGTTTTACAAGTTTGATTCAAATGTGTGAATGTTGTAGAATGACTGTAGTTATAAATGTTATTTGGTTTACTTTTATTACAACCCTAGCACATATAATCGTCTCCATGTCATTAGAATTCAAAAATAACCTTAGAATCAAAGAATAAGATTAAAAGTAGAATACTAGCTTTTACAAGTTTGATTCAAATGTGTGAATGTTGTGGAATGAGTGTGGTTAGAAATTATATTTGGTTTACTTTTATGACAACCCTAACACATATAATCGTCTCCATATCATTAGAATTCAAAAATATGCTTATAATCAAATAATAAGCTTAAAAGTAGAATACAAGCTTGCACAGTTCGTTTTACAAGTTTGATTCAAATGTGTGAATATTGTAGAATGAGTGTGGTTAGAAATGATATTTGGTTTATGTTTATGACAACCCTAACACATATAATCGTCTCCATGTCATTAGAATTCAAAAATGAGCTTAGAATCAAAGAATAAGCTTAAAAGTAGAATACAAGCCTGCATAGTTAGTTGTAGAAGTTTGATTCAAATGTGTGAATGTTGTAGAATGACTGTAGTTGTAAATGAGCTTTGGCTTACTTTTATGACAACCCTAACACATATAATCGTTTTCATGTCATTAGAACTCAAAAATAAGCTTAGAATCCAAGAATAAGCTTAAAAGTAGAATACAAGCCTGCACAGTTAGTTGTAGAAGTTTGATTCAAATGTGTGAATGTTGTCGAATGACTGTAGTTATAAATGAGCTTTGGTTTACTTTTATGACAACCCTAACACATATAATCGTCTCCATGTCATTAGAATTTAAAAATAACCTTAGAATCAAAGAATAAGATTAAAAGTAGAATACTAGCACGCACAATTCGTTTTACAAGTTTGATTCAAATATGTGAATGTTGTGGAATGAGTATGGTTATAAATGACATTTGTTTTACTTTTATGACAACCCTAACACATATAATCGTCTCCATGTTATTAGAATTCAAAAATAAGCTTAGAATCAAAGAATAAGTTTAAAAGTAGAATACAAGCTTGCATAGTTCGTTTTACAAGTTTGATTCAAATGTTTGAATTTTGTGGAATGAGTGTGGTTATAAATGACATTTGGTTTAATTTTATCACAACCCTAACACTTATAATCGTCTCCTTGTCATTAGAATTCAAAAATAAGCTTAGAATCCAAGAATAAGCTTAAAAGTAGAATCCAAGCTTGCAAAATTCGTTTTACAAGTTTGATTCAAATGTGTGAATGTTTAGGAATGAGTGTGGTTTTAAATGACATTTGGTTTACTTTTATGACAACCCTAACACATATAATCGTCTCCATGTCATTAGAATTCAAAAATAAGCTTAGAATCAAAGAATAAACTTAAAAGTAGAATAAAAGCCTGCACTGTTCGTTTTACATGTTTGATTCAAATGTGTGAATGTTGTAGAATGACTGTAGTTATAAATGTTATTTGGTTTACTTTTATTACAACCCTAGCACATATAATCGTCTCCATGTCATTAGAATTCAAAAATAACCTTAGAATCAAAGAATAAGATTAAAAGTAGAATACTAGCTTTTACAAGTTTGATTCAAATGTGTGAATGTTGTGGAATGAGTGTGGTTAGAAATTATATTTGGTTTACTTTTATGACAACCCAAACACATATAATCGTCTCCATGTCATTAGAATTCAAAAATATGCTTAGAATCAAAGAATAAGCTTAAAAGTAGAATACAAGCTTGCACAGTTCGTTTTACAAGTTTGATTCAAATGTGTGAATATTGTAGAATGAGTGTGGTTAGAAATGGTATTTGGTTTACGTTTATGACAACCCTAACACATATAATCGTCTCCATGTCATTAGAATTCAAAAATAAGCTTAGAATCAAAGAATAAGCTTAAAAGTAAAATAAAAGCCTGCACAGTTAGTTGTAGAAATTTGATTCAAATGTGTGAATGTTGTAGAATGACTGTAGTTATAAATGACATTTGGTTTACTTTTATGACAACCCTAACACATATAATCGTCTCCATGTCATTAGAATTCAAAAATAACCTTAGAATCAAAGAATAAGATTAAAAGTGGAATACTAGCTTGCACAGTTCGTTTTACAAGTTTGATTCAAATGTATGAATGTTGTGGAATGAGTGTGGTTATAAATGACATTTGGTTTACTTTTATGACAACCCTAACACATATAATCGTCTCCATGTCATTAGAATTCAAAAATAAGCTTAGAATCAAAGAATAAGCTTAAAAGTAGAATACAAGCCTGCACAATTAGTTGTAGAAGTTTGATTCAAATGTGTGAATGTTGTAGAATGACTGTAGTTATAAATGACATTTGGTTTACTTTTATGACAACCCTAACAAATATAATCGTCTCCATGTCATTAGAATTCAAAAATAAGTTTAGAATCAAAGAATAAGATTAAAAGTGGAATACTAGCTTGCACAGTTCGTTTTACAAGTTTGATTCAAATGTGTGAATATTGTGGAATGAGTGTGGTTAGAAATGATATTTGGTTTACTTTTATGACAACCCTAACACATATAATCGTCTCCATGTGATTAGAATTCAAAAATAAGGTTAGAATCCAGGAATAAGCTTAAAAGTAGAATACATGCCTGCACTGTTCGTTTTACAAGTTTGATTCAAATGTGTGAATGTTGTAGAATGACTGTAGTTATAAATGTTATTTGGTTTACTTTTATTACAACCCTAGCACATATAATCGTCTCCATGTCATTAGAATTCAAAAATAACCTTAGAATCAAAGAATAAGATTAAAAGTAGAATACTAGCTTTTACAAGTTTGATTCAAATGTGTGAATGTTGTGGAATGAGTGTGGTTAGAAATTATATTTGGTTTACTTTTATGACAACCCTAACACATATAATCGTCTCCATGTCATTAGAATTCAAAAATATGCTTAGAATCAAAGAATAAGCTTAAAAGTAGAATACAAGCTTGCACAGTTCGTTTTACAAGTTTGATTCAAATGTGTGAATATTGTAGAATGAGTGTGGTTAGAAATGATATTTGGTTTACGTTTATGACAACCCTAACACATATAATCGTCTCCATGTCATTAGAATTCAAAAATAAGCTTAGAATCAAAGAATAAGCTTAAAAGTAGAATACAAGCCTGCATAGTTAGTTGTAGAAGTTTGATTCAAATGTGTGAATGTTGTAGAATGACTGTAGTTGTAAATGAGCTTTGGCTTACTTTTATGACAACCCTAACACATATAATCGTTTTCATGTCATTAGAACTCAAAAATAAGCTTAGAATCCAAGAATAAGCTTAAAAGTAGAATACAAGTCTGCACAGTTAATTGTAGAAGTTTGATTCAAATGTGTGAATGTTGCAGAATGACTGTAATTATAAATGACATTTGATTTACTTTTGTTACAACCCTAACACATATAATCGTCTTCATGTCATTAGAACTCAAAAATAAGCTTAGAATCCAAGAATAAGCTTAAAAGTAGAATACAAGCCTGCACAGTTAGTTGTAGAAGTTTGATTCAAATGTGTGAATGTTGTCGAATGACTGTAGTTATAAATGAGCTTTGGTTTACTTTTATGACAACCCTAACACATATAATCGTCTCCATGTCATTAGAATTCAAAAATAACCTTAGAATCAAAGAATAAGATTAAAAGTAGAATACTAGCACGCACAATTCGTTTTACAAGTTTGATTCAAATATGTTAATGTTGTGGAATGAGTATGGTTATAAATGACATTTGGTTTACTTTTATGACAACCCTAACACATATAATCGTCTCCATGTTATTAGAATTCAAAAATAAGCTTAGAATCAAAGAATAAGTTTAAAAGTAGAATACAAGCTTGCATAGTTCGTTTTACAAGTTTGATTCAAATGTTTGAATTTTGTGGAATGAGTGTGGTTATAAATGACATTTGGTTTAATTTTATCACAACCCTAACACTTATAATCGTCTCCTTGTCATTAGAATTCAAAAATAAGCTTAGAATCCAAGAATAAGCTTAAAAGTAGAATACAAGCTTGCAAAATTCGTTTTACAAGTTTGATTCAAATGTGTGAATGTTGTGGAATGAGTGTGGTTATAAATGACATTTGGTTTACTTTTATCACAACCCTAACACTTATTATCGTCTCCATGTCATTAGAATTCAAAAATAAGCTTAGAATCCAATACTAAGCTTAAAAGTAGAATACAAGACTGCACTGTTTAGTTTACAAGTTTGATTCAAATTTGTGAATGTTATGGAATGAGTGTGGTTAGAAATTACATTGGGTTTACTTTTCTGACAACCCTAACACATATAATCGTCTCCATGTCATTAGAATTCAACAATAAGCTTAGAATCCAAGAATAAGCTTAAAAGTAGAACACAAGCGTGCACAGTTAGTTGTAGAAATTTGATTCAAATGTGTGAATGTTGTAGAATGACTGTAGTTATAAATGAGCTTTGGTTTACTTTTATGACAACCCTAACACATATAATCGTCTCCATGTCATTAGAATTCAAAAATAAGTTTAGAATCCAAGAATAAGCTTAAAAGTAGAATACATGCCTGCACTGTTCGTTTTACAAGTTTGATTCAAATGTGTGAATGTTGTAGAATGACTGTAGTTATAAATGTTATTTGGTTTACTTTTATTACAACCCTAGCACATATAATCGTCTCCATGTCATTAGAATTCAAAAATAACCTTAGAATCAAAGAATAAGATTAAAAGTAGAATACTAGCTTTTACAAGTTTGATTCAAATGTGTGAATGTTGTGGAATGAGTGTGGTTAGAAATTATATTTGGTTTACTTTTATGACAACCCTAACACATATAATCGTCTCCATGTCATTAGAATTCAAAAATATGCTTAGAATCAAAGAATAAGCTTAAAAGTAGAATACAAGCTTGCATAGTTCGTTTTACAAGTTTGATTCAAATGTGTGAATATTGTAAAATGAGTGTGGTTAGAAATGATATTTTGTTTACGTTTATGACAACCCTAACACATATAATCGTCTCCATGTCATTAGAATTCAAAAATAAGCTTAGAATCAAAGAATAAGCTTAAAAGTAAAATAAAAGCCTGCACAGTTAGTTGTAGAAATTTGATTCAAATGTGTGAATGTTGTAGAATGACTGTAGTTATAAATGACATTTGGTTTACTTTTATGACAACCCTAACCCATATAATCGTCTCCATGTCATTAGAATTCAAAAATAACCTTAGAATCAAAGAATAAGATTAAAAGTAGAATACTAGCATGCACAATTCGTTTTACAAGTTTGATTCAAATGTGTGAATGTTTAGGAATGAGTGTGGTTATAAATGACATTTGGTTTACTTTTATGACAACCCTAACACATATAATCGTCTCCATGTTATTAGAATTCAAAAATAAGCTTACAATCAAAGAATAAGCTTAAAAGTAGAATACAAGCTTGCATAGTTCGTTTTACAAGTTTGATTCAAATGTTTGAATTTTGTGGAATGAGTGTGGTTATAAATGACATTTGGTTTACTTTTATCACAACCCTAACACTTATAATCGTCTCCATGTCATTAGAATTCAAAAATAAGCTTAGAATCCAAGAATAAGCTTAAAAGTAGAATACAAGCCTGCACTGTTCAGTTTACAAGTTTGATTCAAATTTGTGAATGTTATGGAATGAGTGTGGTTAGAAATTACATTGGGTTTACTTTTATGACAACCCTAAGACATATAATCGTCTCCATGTCATTAGAATTCAAAAATAAGCTTAGAATCCAAGAATAAGCTTAAAAGTAGAATACAAGCATTCACAGTTAGTTGTAGAAGTTTGATTCAAATGTGTGAATGTTGTAGAATGACTGTAGTTATAAATGAGCTTTGGTTTACTTTTATGACAACCCTAACACATATAATCGTCTCCATGTCATTAGAATTCAAAAACAAGTTTTGAATCCAAGAATAAACTTAAAAGTAGAATACAAGCCTGCACAGTTAGTTGTAGAAGTTTGATTCAAATGTGTGAATGTTGTAGAATGACTGTAGTTATAAATGACATTTGGTTTACTTTTATGACAACCCTAACACACATAATCGTCTCCATGTCATTAGAATTCAAAAATAACCTTAGAATCAAACAATAAGATTAAAAGTAGAATACTAGCATACACAGTTCGTTTTACAAGTTTGATTCAAATGTGTGAATGTTGTGGAATGAGTGTGGTTATAAATGACATTTGGTTTACTTTTGTTACAACCCTAACACATATAATCGTCTTCATGTCATTAGAACTCAAAAATAAGCTTAGAATCCAAGAATAAGCTTAAAAGTAGAATACAAGCTTGCACAGTTAGTTGTAGAAGTTTGATTCAAATGTGTGAATGTTGTAGAATGACTGTAGTTATAAATGACATTTGGTTTACTTTTATGACAACCCTAACACATATAATCGTCTCCATGTCATTAGAATTCAAAAATAAGCTTAGAATCAAAGAATAAACTTAAAAGTAGAATACAAGCCTGCACTGTTCGTTTTTCATGTTTGATTCAAATGTGTGAATGTTGTAGAATGACTGTAGTTATAAATGTTATTTGGTTTACTTTTATTACAACCCTAGCACATATAATCGTCTCCATGTCATTAGAATTCAAAAAAAACCTTAGAATCAAAGAATAAGATTAAAAGTAGAATACTAGCTTTTACAAGTTTGATTCAAATGTGTGAATGTTGTGGAATGAGTGTGGTTAGAAATTATATTTGGTTTACTTTTATGACAACCCTAACACATATAATCGTCTCCATGTCATTAGAATTCAAAAATATGCTTAGAATCAAAGAATAAGCTTAAAAGTAGAATACAAGCTTGCACAGTTCGTTTTACAAGTTTGATTCAAATGTGTGAATATTGTAGAATGAGTGTGGTTAGAAATGATATTTGGTTTACCTTTATGACAACCCTAACACATATAATCGTCTCCATGTCATTAGAATTCAAAAATAAGGTTACAATCAAAGAATAAGCTTAAAAGTAAAATAAAAGCCTGCACAGTTAGTTGTAGAAATTTGATTCAAATGTATGAATGTTGTAGAATGACTGTAGTTATAAATGACATTTGGTTTACTTTTATGACAACCCTAACACATATAATCGTCTCCATGTCATTAGAATTCAAAAATAACCTTAGAATCAAAGAATAAGATTAAAAGTAGAATATTAGCATGCACAGTTCGTTTTACAAGTTTTATTCAAATGTGTGAATGTTGTGGAATGAGTGTGGTTATAAATGACATTTGGTTTACTTTTATGACAACCCTAACACATATAATCGTCTCCATGTCATTAGAATTCAAAAATAAGCTTAGAATCAAAGAATAAGCTTAAAACTAGAATACAAGCATGCACAGTTCGTTTTACAAGTTTGATTCAAATGTGTGAATGTTGTGGAATGAGTGTGGTTAGAAATTATATTTGGTTTACTTTTATGACAACCCTAACACATATAATCGTCTCCATGTCATTAGAATTCAAAAATATGCTTAGAATCAAAGAATAAGCTTAAAAGTAGAATACAAGCTTGCACAGTTCGTTTTACAAGTTTGATTCAAATGTGTGAATATTGTAGAATGAGTGTGGTTAGAAATGATATTTGGTTTACGTTTATGACAACCCTAACACATATAATCGTCTCCATGTCATTAGAATTCAAAAATAAGGTTAGAATCAAAGAATAAGCTTAAAAGTAAAATAAAAGCCTGCACAGTTAGTTGTAGAAATTTGATTCAAATGTGTGAATGTTGTAGAATGACTGTAGTTATAAATGACATTTGGTTTACTTTTATGACAACCCTAACAAATATAATCGTCTCCATGTCATTAGAATTAAAAAATAAGCTTAGAATCAAAGAATAAGATTAAAAGTGGAATACTAGCTTGCACAGTTCGTTTTACAAGTTTGATTCAAATGTGTGAATATTGTGGAATGAGTGTGGTTAGAAATGATATTTGGTTTACTTTTATGACAACCCTAACACATATAATCGTCTCCATGTCATTAGAATTCAAAAATAAGCTTAGAATCCAGGAATAAGCTTAAAAGTAGAATACATGCCTGCACTGTTCGTTTTACAAGTTTGATTCAAATGTGTGAATGTTGTAGAATGACTGTACTTATAAATGTTATTTGGTTTACTTTTATTACAACCCTAGCACATATAATCGTCTCCATGTCATTAGAATTCAAAAATAACCTTAGAATCAAAGAATAAGATTAAAACTAGAATACTAGCTTTTACAAGTTTGATTCAAATAGGTGAATGTTGTGGAATGAGTGTGGTTAGAAATTATATTTGGTTTACTTTTATGACAACCCTAACACATATAATCGTCTCCATGTCATTAGAATTCAAAAATATGCTTAGAATCAAAGAATAAGCTTAAAAGTAGAATCCAAGCTTGCATAGTTCGTTTTACAAGTTTGATTCAAATGTGTGAATATTGTAAAATGAGTGTGGTTAGAAATGATATTTTGTTTACGTTTATGACAACCCTAACACATATAATCGTCTCCATGTCATTAGAATTCAAAAATAAGCTTAGAATCAAAGAATAAGCTTAAAAGTAAAATAAAAGCCTGCACAGTTAGTTGTAGAAATTTGATTCAAATGTGTGAATGTTGTAGAATGACTGTAGTTATAAATGACATTTGGTTTACTTTTATGACAACCCTAACACATATAATCGTCTCCATGTCATTAGAATTCAAAAATAACCTTAGAATCAAAGAATAAGATTAAAAGTGGAATACTAGCTTGCACAGTTCGTTTTACAAGTTTGATTCAAATGTATGAATGTTGTGGAATGAGTGTGGTTATAAATGACATTTGGTTTACTTTTATGACAACCCTAACACATATAATCGTCTCCATGTCATTAGAATTCAAAAATAAGCTTAGAATCAAAGAATAAGCTTAAAAGTAGAATACAAGCCTGCACAATTAGTTGTAGAAGTTTGATTCAAATGTGTGAATGTTGTAGAATGACTGTAGTTATAAATGACATTTGGTTTACTTTTATGACAACCCTAACAAATATAATCGTCTCCATGTCATTAGAATTCAAAAATAAGTTTAGAATCAAAGAATAAGATTAAAAGTGGAATACTAGCTTGCACAGTTCGTTTTACAAGTTTGATTCAAATGTGTGAATATTGTGGAATGAGTGTGGTTAGAAATGATATTTGGTTTACTTTTATGACAACCCTAACACATATAATCGTCTCCATGTGATTAGAATTCAAAAATAAGGTTAGAATCCAGGAATAAGCTTAAAAGTAGAATACATGCCTGCACTGTTCGTTTTACAAGTTTGATTCAAATGTGTGAATGTTGTAGAATGACTGTAGTTATAAATGTTATTTGGTTTACTTTTATTACAACCCTAGCACATATAATCGTCTCCATGTCATTAGAATTCAAAAATAACCTTAGAATCAAAGAATAAGATTAAAAGTAGAATACTAGCTTTTACAAGTTTGATTCAAATGTGTGAATGTTGTGGAATGAGTGTGGTTAGAAATTATATTTGGTTTACTTTTATGACAACCCTAACACATATAATCGTCTCCATGTCATTAGAATTCAAAAATATGCTTAGAATCAAAGAATAAGCTTAAAAGTAGAATACAAGCTTGCACAGTTCGTTTTACAAGTTTGATTCAAATGTGTGAATATTGTAGAATGAGTGTGGTTAGAAATGATATTTGGTTTACGTTTATGACAACCCTAACACATATAATCGTCTCCATGTCATTAGAATTCAAAAATAAGCTTAGAATCAAAGAATAAGCTTAAAAGTAGAATACAAGCCTGCATAGTTAGTTGTAGAAGTTTGATTCAAATGTGTGAATGTTGTAGAATGACTGTAGTTGTAAATGAGCTTTGGCTTACTTTTATGACAACCCTAACACATATAATCGTTTTCATGTCATTAGAACTCAAAAATAAGCTTAGAATCCAAGAATAAGCTTAAAAGTAGAATACAAGTCTGCACAGTTAATTGTAGAAGTTTGATTCAAATGTGTGAATGTTGCAGAATGACTGTAATTATAAATGACATTTGATTTACTTTTGTTACAACCCTAACACATATAATCGTCTTCATGTCATTAGAACTCAAAAATAAGCTTAGAATCCAAGAATAAGCTTAAAAGTAGAATACAAGCCTGCACAGTTAGTTGTAGAAGTTTGATTCAAATGTGTGAATGTTGTCGAATGACTGTAGTTATAAATGAGCTTTGGTTTACTTTTATGACAACCCTAACACATATAATCGTCTCCATGTCATTAGAATTCAGAAATAACCTTAGAATCAAAGAATAAGATTAAAAGTAGAATACTAGCACGCACAATTCGTTTTACAAGTTTGATTCAAATATGTTAATGTTGTGGAATGAGTATGGTTATAAATGACATTTGGTTTACTTTTATGACAACCCTAACACATATAATCGTCTCCATGTTATTAGAATTCAAAAATAAGCTTAGAATCAAAGAATAAGTTTAAAAGTAGAATACAAGCTTGCATAGTTCGTTTTACAAGTTTGATTCAAATGTTTGAATTTTGTGGAATGAGTGTGGTTATAAATGACATTTGGTTTAATTTTATCACAACCCTAACACTTATAATCGTCTCCTTGTCATTAGAATTCAAAAATAAGCTTAGAATCCAAGAATAAGCTTAAAAGTAGAATACAAGCTTGCAAAATTCGTTTTACAAGTTTGATTCAAATGTGTGAATGTTGTGGAATGAGTGTGGTTATAAATGACATTTGGTTTACTTTTATCACAACCCTAACACTTATTATCGTCTCCATGTCATTAGAATTCAAAAATAAGCTTAGAATCCAATACTAAGCTTAAAAGTAGAATACAAGACTGCACTGTTTAGTTTACAAGTTTGATTCAAATTTGTGAATGTTATGGAATGAGTGTGGTTAGAAATTACATTGGGTTTACTTTTCTGACAACCCTAACACATATAATCGTCTCCATGTCATTAGAATTCAACAATAAGCTTAGAATCCAAGAATAAGCTTAAAAGTAGAACACAAGCGTGCACAGTTAGTTGTAGAAATTTGATTCAAATGTGTGAATGTTGTAGAATGACTGTAGTTATAAATGAGCTTTGGTTTACTTTTATGACAACCCTAACACATATAATCGTCTCCATGTCATTAGAATTCAAAAATAAGTTTAGAATCCAAGAATAAGCTTAAAAGTAGAATACATGCCTGCACTGTTCGTTTTACAAGTTTGATTCAAATGTGTGAATGTTGTAGAATGACTGTAGTTATAAATGTTATTTGGTTTACTTTTATTACAACCCTAGCACATATAATCGTCTCCATGTCATTAGAATTCAAAAATAACCTTAGAATCAAAGAATAAGATTAAAAGTAGAATACTAGCTTTTACAAGTTTGATTCAAATGTGTGAATGTTGTGGAATGAGTGTGGTTAGAAATTATATTTGGTTTACTTTTATGACAACCCTAACACATATAATCGTCTCCATGTCATTAGAATTCAAAAATATGCTTAGAATCAAAGAATAAGCTTAAAAGTAGAATACAAGCTTGCATAGTTCGTTTTACAAGTTTGATTCAAATGTGTGAATATTGTAAAATGAGTGTGGTTAGAAATGATATTTTGTTTACGTTTATGACAACCCTAACACATATAATCGTCTCCATGTCATTAGAATTCAAAAATAAGCTTAGAATCAAAGAATAAGCTTAAAAGTAAAATAAAAGCCTGCACAGTTAGTTGTAGAAATTTGATTCAAATGTGTGAATGTTGTAGAATGACTGTAGTTATAAATGACATTTGGTTTACTTTTATGACAACCCTAACCCATATAATCGTCTCCATGTCATTAGAATTCAAAAATAACCTTAGAATCAAAGAATAAGATTAAAAGTAGAATACTAGCATGCACAATTCGTTTTACAAGTTTGATTCAAATGTGTGAATGTTTAGGAATGAGTGTGGTTATAAATGACATTTGGTTTACTTTTATGACAACCCTAACACATATAATCGTCTCCATGTTATTAGAATTCAAAAATAAGCTTACAATCAAAGAATAAGCTTAAAAGTAGAATACAAGCTTGCATAGTTCGTTTTACAAGTTTGATTCAAATGTTTGAATTTTGTGGAATGAGTGTGGTTATAAATGACATTTGGTTTACTTTTATCACAACCCTAACACTTATAATCGTCTCCATGTCATTAGAATTCAAAAATAAGCTTAGAATCCAAGAATAAGCTTAAAAGTAGAATACAAGCCTGCACTGTTCAGTTTACAAGTTTGATTCAAATTTGTGAATGTTATGGAATGAGTGTGGTTAGAAATTACATTGGGTTTACTTTTATGACAACCCTAAGACATATAATCGTCTCCATGTCATTAGAATTCAAAAATAAGCTTAGAATCCAAGAATAAGCTTAAAAGTAGAATACAAGCATTCACAGTTAGTTGTAGAAGTTTGATTCAAATGTGTGAATGTTGTAGAATGACTGTAGTTATAAATGAGCTTTGGTTTACTTTTATGACAACCCTAACACATATAATCGTCTCCATGTCATTAGAATTCAAAAACAAGTTTTGAATCCAAGAATAAACTTAAAAGTAGAATACAAGCCTGCACAGTTAGTTGTAGAAGTTTGATTCAAATGTGTGAATGTTGTAGAATGACTGTAGTTATAAATGACATTTGGTTTACTTTTATGACAACCCTAACACACATAATCGTCTCCATGTCATTAGAATTCAAAAATAACCTTAGAATCAAACAATAAGATTAAAAGTAGAATACTAGCATACACAGTTCGTTTTACAAGTTTGATTCAAATGTGTGAATGTTGTGGAATGAGTGTGGTTATAAATGACATTTGGTTTACTTTTGTTACAACCCTAACACATATAATCGTCTTCATGTCATTAGAACTCAAAAATAAGCTTAGAATCCAAGAATAAGCTTAAAAGTAGAATACAAGCTTGCACAGTTAGTTGTAGAAGTTTGATTCAAATGTGTGAATGTTGTAGAATGACTGTAGTTATAAATGACATTTGGTTTACTTTTATGACAACCCTAACACATATAATCGTCTCCATGTCATTAGAATTCAAAAATAAGCTTAGAATCAAAGAATAAACTTAAAAGTAGAATACAAGCCTGCACTGTTCGTTTTTCATGTTTGATTCAAATGTGTGAATGTTGTAGAATGACTGTAGTTATAAATGTTATTTGGTTTACTTTTATTACAACCCTAGCACATATAATCGTCTCCATGTCATTAGAATTCAAAAAAAACCTTAGAATCAAAGAATAAGATTAAAAGTAGAATACTAGCTTTTACAAGTTTGATTCAAATGTGTGAATGTTGTGGAATGAGTGTGGTTAGAAATTATATTTGGTTTACTTTTATGACAACCCTAACACATATAATCGTCTCCATGTCATTAGAATTCAAAAATATGCTTAGAATCAAAGAATAAGCTTAAAAGTAGAATACAAGCTTGCACAGTTCGTTTTACAAGTTTGATTCAAATGTGTGAATATTGTAGAATGAGTGTGGTTAGAAATGATATTTGGTTTACCTTTATGACAACCCTAACACATATAATCGTCTCCATGTCATTAGAATTCAAAAATAAGGTTACAATCAAAGAATAAGCTTAAAAGTAAAATAAAAGCCTGCACAGTTAGTTGTAGAAATTTGATTCAAATGTATGAATGTTGTAGAATGACTGTAGTTATAAATGACATTTGGTTTACTTTTATGACAACCCTAACACATATAATCGTCTCCATGTCATTAGAATTCAAAAATAACCTTAGAATCAAAGAATAAGATTAAAAGTAGAATATTAGCATGCACAGTTCGTTTTACAAGTTTTATTCAAATGTGTGAATGTTGTGGAATGAGTGTGGTTATAAATGACATTTGGTTTACTTTTATGACAACCCTAACACATATAATCGTCTCCATGTCATTAGAATTCAAAAATAAGCTTAGAATCAAAGAATAAGCTTAAAACTAGAATACAAGCATGCACAGTTCGTTTTACAAGTTTGATTCAAATGTGTGAATGTTGTGGAATGAGTGTGGTTAGAAATTATATTTGGTTTACTTTTATGACAACCCTAACACATATAATCGTCTCCATGTCATTAGAATTCAAAAATATGCTTAGAATCAAAGAATAAGCTTAAAAGTAGAATACAAGCTTGCACAGTTCGTTTTACAAGTTTGATTCAAATGTGTGAATATTGTAGAATGAGTGTGGTTAGAAATGATATTTGGTTTACGTTTATGACAACCCTAACACATATAATCGTCTCCATGTCATTAGAATTCAAAAATAAGGTTAGAATCAAAGAATAAGCTTAAAAGTAAAATAAAAGCCTGCACAGTTAGTTGTAGAAATTTGATTCAAATGTGTGAATGTTGTAGAATGACTGTAGTTATAAATGACATTTGGTTTACTTTTATGACAACCCTAACAAATATAATCGTCTCCATGTCATTAGAATTAAAAAATAAGCTTAGAATCAAAGAATAAGATTAAAAGTGGAATACTAGCTTGCACAGTTCGTTTTACAAGTTTGATTCAAATGTGTGAATATTGTGGAATGAGTGTGGTTAGAAATGATATTTGGTTTACTTTTATGACAACCCTAACACATATAATCGTCTCCATGTCATTAGAATTCAAAAATAAGCTTAGAATCCAGGAATAAGCTTAAAAGTAGAATACATGCCTGCACTGTTCGTTTTACAAGTTTGATTCAAATGTGTGAATGTTGTAGAATGACTGTACTTATAAATGTTATTTGGTTTACTTTTATTACAACCCTAGCACATATAATCGTCTCCATGTCATTAGAATTCAAAAATAACCTTAGAATCAAAGAATAAGATTAAAACTAGAATACTAGCTTTTACAAGTTTGATTCAAATAGGTGAATGTTGTGGAATGAGTGTGGTTAGAAATTATATTTGGTTTACTTTTATGACAACCCTAACACATATAATCGTCTCCATGTCATTAGAATTCAAAAATATGCTTAGAATCAAAGAATAAGCTTAAAAGTAGAATCCAAGCTTGCACAGTTCGTTTTACAAGTTTGATTCAAATGTGTGAATGTTGTGGAATGAGTGTGGTTAGAAATTATATTTGGTTTACTTTTATGACAACCCTAACACATATAATCGTCTCCATGTCATTAGAATTCAAAAATATGCTTTGAATCAAAGAATAAGCTTAAAAGTAGAATACAAGCTTGCATAGTTCGTTTTACAAGTTTGATTCAAATGTGTGAATATTGTAGAATGAGTGTGGTTAGAAATGATATTTGGTTTACGTTTATGACAACCCTAACACATATAATCGTCTCCATGTCATTAGAATTCAAAAATAAGCTTAGAATCAAAGAATAAGCTTAAAAGTAAAATAAAAGCCTGCACAGTTAGTTGTAGAAATTTGATTCAAATGTGTGAATGTTGTAGAATGACTGTAGTTATAAATGACATTTGGTTAATTTTATGACAACCCTAACACATATAATCGTCTCCATGTCATTAGAATTCAAAAATAACCTTAGAATCAAAGAATAAGATTAAAAGTAGAATATTAGCATGCACAGTTCGTTTTACAAGTTTGATTCAAATGTGTGAATGTTGTGGAATGAGTGTGGTTATAAATGACATTTGGTTTACTTTTATGACAACCCTAACACATATAATCGTCTCCATGTCATTAGAATTCAAAAATAGGCTTAGAATCAAAGAATAAGCTTAAAAGTAGAATACAAGCCTGCACAGTTAGTTGTAGAAGTTTGATTCAAATGTGTGAATGTTGTAGAATGACTGTAGTTATAAATGACATTTGGTTTACTTTTATGACAACCCTAACAAATATAATCGTCTCCATGTCATTAGAATTCAAAAATAAGCTTAGAATCAAAGAATAAGATTAAAAGTGGAATACTAGCTTGCACAGTTCATTTTACAAGTTTGATTCAAATGTGTGAATATTGTGGAATGAGTGTGGTTAGAAATGATATTTGGTTTACTTTTATGACAACCCTAACACATATAATCGTCTCCATGTCATTAGAATTCAAAAATAAGCTTAGAATCCAGGAATAAGCTTAAAAGTAGAATACATGCCTGCACTGTTCGTTTTACAAGTTTGATTTAAATGTGTGAATGTTGTAGAATAACTGTAGTTATAAATGTTATTTGGTTTACTTTTATTACAACCCTAGCACATATAATCGTCTCCATGTCATTAGAATTCAAAAATAACCTTAGAATCAAAGAATAAGATTAAAAGTAGAATACTAGCTTTTACAAGTTTGATTCAAATGTGTGAATGTTGTGGAATGAGTGTGGTTAGAAATGATATTTGGTTTACTTTTATGACAACCCTAACACATATAATCGTCTCCATGTCATTAGAATTCAAAAATATGCTTAGAATCAAAGAATAAGCTTAAAAGTAGAATACAAGCTTGCATAGTTCGTTTTACAAGTTTGATTCAAATGTGTGAATATTGTAGAATGAGTGTGGTTAGAAATGATATTTGGTTTACTTTTATGACAACCCTAACACATATAATCGTCTCCATGTCATTAGAATTCAAAAATAAGCTTTGAATCCAAGAATAGGCTTAAAAGTAGAATACAAGCCTGCACAGTTAGTTGTAGAAGTTTGATTCAAATGTGTGAATGTTGTAGAATGACTGTAGTTGTAAATGAGCTTTGGTTTACTTTTATGACAACCCTAACACATATAATCGTCTCCATGTCATTAGAACTCAAAAATAAGCTTAGAATCCAAGCATAAGCTTAAAAGTAGAATACAAGCCTGCACAGTTAGTTGTAGAAGTTTGATTCAAATGTGTGAATGTTGTCGAATGACTGTAGTTATAAATGAGCTTTGGTTTACTTTTATGACAACCCTAACACATATAATCGTCTCCATGAACATTAGAAATCAAAAATAACCTTAGAATCAAAGAATAAGATTAAAAGTAGAATACTAGCATGCACAATTCGTTTTACAAGTTTGATTCAAATGTGTGAATGTTTAGGAATGAGTGTGGTTATAAATGACATTTGGTTTACTTTTATGACAACCCTAACACATATAATCGTCTCCATGTTATTAGAATTCAAAAATAAGCTTACAATCAAAGAATATGCTTAAAAGTAGAATACAAGCTTGCATAGTTCGTTTTACAAGTTTGATTCAAATGTTTGAATTTTGTGGAATGAGTGTGGTTATAAATGACATTTGGTTTACTTTTATCACAACCCTAACACTTATAATCGTCTCCATGTCATTAGAATTCAAAAATAAGCTTAGAATCCAAGAATAAGCTTAAAAGTAGAATACAAGCCTGCACTGTTCAGTTTACAAGTTTGATTCAAATTTGTGAATGTTATGGAATGAGTGTGGTTAGAAATTACATTGGGTTTACTTTTATGACAACCCTAAGACATATAATCGTCTCCATGTCATTAGAATTCAAAAATAAGTTTAGAATCCAAGAATAAGCTTAAAAGTAGAATACAAGCCTTCACAGTTAGTTGTAGAAGTTTGATTCAAATGTGTGAATGTTGTAGAATGACTGTAGTTATAAATGAGCTTTGGTTTACTTTTATGACAACCCTAACACATATAATCGTCTCCATGTCATTAGAATTCAAAAACAAGTTTTGAATCCAAGAATAAACTTAAAAGTAGAATACAAGCCTGCACAGTTAGTTGTAGAAGTTTGATTCAAATGTGTGAATGTTGTAGAATAACTGTAGTTATAAATGACATTTGGTTTACTTTTATGACAACCCTAACACATATAATCGTCTCCATGTCATTAGAATTCAAAAATAACCTTAGAATCAAACAATATGATTAAAAGTAGAATACTAGCATACACAGTTCGTTTTACAAGTTTGATTCAAATGTGTGAATGTTGTGGAATGAGTGTGGTTATAAATGACATTTGGTTTACTTTTGTTACAACCCTAACACATATAATCGTCTTCATGTCATTAGAACTCAAAAATAAGCTTAGAATCCAAGAATAAGCTTAAAAGTAGAATACAAGCTTGCACAGTTCGTTTTACAAGTTTGATTCAAATGTGTGAATATTGTAGAATGAGTGTGGTTAGAAATGATATTTGGTTTACGTTTATGACAACCCTAACACATATAATCGTCTCCATGTCATTAGAATTCAAAAATAAGCTTAGAATCAAAGAATAAGCTTAAAAGTAGAATACAAGCTTGCACAGTTCGTTTTACAAGTTTGATTCAAATGTGTGAATATTGTAGAATGAGTGTGGTTAGAAATGATATTTGGTTTACGTTTATGACAACCCTAACACATATAATCGTCTCCATGTCATTAGAATTCAAAAATAAGGTTAGAATCAAAGAATAAGCTTAAAAGTAAAATAAAAGCCTGCACAGTTAGTTGTAGAAATTTGATTCAAATGTGTGAATGTTGTAGAATGACTGTAGTTATAAATGACATTTGGTTTACTTTTATGACAACCCTAACAAATATAATCGTCTCCATGTCATTAGAATTCAAAAATAAGCTTAGAATCAAAGAATAAGCTTAAAAGTAGAATACAAGCTTGCACAGTTCGTTTTACAAGTTTGATTCAAATGTGTGAATGTTGTAGAATGACTGTAGTTATAAATGTTATTTGGTTTACTTTTATTACAACCCTAGCACATATAATCGTCTCCATGTCATTAGAATTCAAAAATAACCTTAGAATCAAAGAATAAGATTAAAAGTAGAATACTAGCTTTTACAAGTTTGATTCAAATGTGTGAATGTTGTGGAATGAGTGTGGTTAGAAATGATATTTGGTTTACTTTTATGACAACCCTAACACATATAATCGTCTCCATGTCATTAGAATTCAAAAATATGCTTAGAATCAAAGAATAAGCTTAAAAGTAGAATACAAGCTTGCATAGTTCGTTTTACAAGTTTGATTCAAATGTGTGAATATTGTAGAATGAGTGTGGTTAGAAATGATATTTGGTTTACTTTTATGACAACCCTAACACATATAATCGTCTCCATGTCATTAGAATTCAAAAATAAACTTAGAATCAAAGAATAAGATTAAAAGTAGAATACTAGCTTTTACAAGTTTGATTCAAATAGGTGAATGTTGTGGAATGAGTGTGGTTAGAAATTATATTTGGTTTACTTTTATGAACCCTAACACATATAATCGTCTCCATGTCATTAGAATTCAAAAATATGCTTAGAATCAAAGAATAAGCTTAAAAGTAGAATACTAGCATGCACAGTTCGTTTTACAAGTTTGATTCAAATGTGTGAATATTGTAGAATGAGTGTGGTTAGAAATGATATTTGGTTTACGTTTATGACAACCCTAACACATATAATCGTCTCCATGTCATTAGAATTCAAAAATATGCTTAGAATCAAAGAATAAGCTTAAAAGTAGAATACATGCCTGCACTGTTCGTTTTACAAGTTTGATTCAAATGTGTGAATGTTGTAGAATGACTGTAGTTATAAATGTTATTTGGTTTACTTTTATTACAACCCTAGCACATATAATCGTCTCCATGTCATTAGAATTCAAAAATAACCTTAGAATCAAAGAATAAGATTAAAAGTAGAATACTAGCTTTTACAAGTTTGATTCAAATAGGTGAATGTTGTGGAATGAGTGTGGTTAGAAATTATATTTGGTTCACTTTTATGAACCCTAACACATATAATCGTCTCCATGTCATTAGAATTCAAAAATATGCTTAGAATCAAAGAATAAGCTTAAAAGTAGAATACTAGCATGCACAGTTCGTTTTACAAGTTTGATTCAAATGTGTGAATATTGTAGAATGAGTGTGGTTAGAAATGATATTTGGTTTACGTTTATGACAACCCTAACACATATAATCGTCTCCATGTCATTAGAATTCAAAAATAAGCTTAGAATCAAAGAATAAGCTTAAAAGTAAAATAAAAGCCTGCACAGTTAGTTGTAGAAATTTGATTCAAATGTGTGAATGTTGTAGAATGACTGTAGTTATAAATGACATTTGGTTAATTTTATGACAACCCTAACACATATAATCGTCTCCATGTCATTAGAATTCAAAAATAACCTTAGAATCAAAGAATAAGATTAAAAGTAGAATATTAGTATGCACAGTTCGTTTTACAAGTTTGATTCAAATGTGTGAATGTTGTGGAATGAGTGTGGTTATAAATGACATTTGGTTTACTTTTATGACAACCCTAACACATATAATCGTCTCCATGTCATTAGAATTCAAAAATAAGCTTAGAATCAAAGAATAAGCTTAAAAGTAGAATACAAGCCTGCACAGTTAGTTGTACAAGTTTGATTCAAATGTGTGAATGTTGTAGAATGACTGTAGTTATAAATGACATTTGGTTTACTTTTATGACAACCCTAACAAATATAATCGTCTCCATGTCATTAGAATTCAAAAATAAGCTTAGAATCAAAGAATAAGATTAAAAGTGGAATACTAGCTTGCACAGTTCGTTTTACAAGTTTGATTCAAATGTGTGAATATTGTGGAATGAGTGTGGTTAGAAATGATATTTGGTTTACTTTTATGACAACCCTAACACATATAATCGTCTCCATGTCATTAGAATTCAAAAATAAGCTTAGAATCGAGGAATAAGCTTAAAAGTAGAATACATGCCTGCACTGTTCGTTTTACAAGTTTGATTCAAATGTGTGAATGTTGTAGAATGACTGTAGTTATAAATGTTATTTGGTTTACTTTTATTACAACCCTAGCACATATAATCGTCTCCATGTCATTAGAATTCAAAAATAACCTTAGAATCAAAGAATAAGATTAAAAGTAGAATACTAGCTTTTACAAGTTTGATTCAAATGTGTGAATGTTGTGGAATGAGTGTGGTTAGAAATGATATTTGGTTTACTTTTATGACAACCCTAACACATATAATCGTCTCCATGTCATTAGAATTCAAAAATATGCTTAGAATCAAAGAATAAGCTTAAAAGTAGAATACAAGCTTGCACAGTTCGTTTTACAAGTTTGATTCAAATGTGTGAATGTTGTGGAATGAGTGTGGTTAGAAATTATATTTGGTTTACATTTATGACAACCCTAACACATATAATCGTCTCCATGTCATTAGAATTCAAAAATATGCTTTGAATCAAAGAATAAGCTTAAAAGTAGAATACAAGCTTGCACAGTTCGTTTTACAAGTTTGATTCAAATGTGTGAATATTGTAGAATGAGTGTGGTTAGAAATGATATTTGGTTTACGTTTATGACAACCCTAACACATATAATCGTCTCCATGTCATTAGAATTCAAAAATAAGCTTAGAATCAAAGAATAAGCTTAAAAGTAAAATAAAAGCCTGCACAGTTAGTTGTAGAAATTTGATTCAAATGTGTGAATGTTGTAGAATGACTGTAGTTATAAATGACATTTGGTTAATTTTATGACAACCCTAACACATATAATCGTCTCCATGTCATTAGAATTCAAAAATAACCTTAGAATCAAAGAATAAGATTAAAAGTAGAATATTAGCATGCACAGTTCGTTTTACAAGTTTGATTCAAATGTGTGAATGTTGTGGAATGAGTGTGGTTATAAATGACATTTGGTTTACTTTTATGACAACCCTAACACATATAATCGTCTCCATGTCATTAGAATTCAAAAATAAGCTTAGAATCAAAGAATAAGCTTAAAAGTAGAATACAAGGCTGCACAGTTAGTTGTAGAAGTTTGATTCAAATGTGTGAATGTTGTAGAATGACTGTAGTTATAAATGACATTTGGTTTACTTTTATGACAACCCTAACAAATATAATCGTCTCCATGTCATTAGAATTCAAAAATAAGCTTAGAATCAAAGAATAAGATTAAAAGTGGAATACTAGCTTGCACAGTTCGTTTTACAAGTTTGATTCAAATGTGTGAATATTGTGGAATGAGTGTGGTTAGAAATGATATTTGGTTTACTTTTATGACAACCCTAACACATATAATCGTCTCCATGTCATTAGAATTCAAAAATAAGCTTAGAATCCAGGAATAAGCTTAAAAGTAGAATACATGCCTGCACTGTTCGTTTTACAAGTTTGATTCAAATGTGTGAATGTTGTAGAATGACTGTAGTTATAAATGTTATTTGGTTTACTTTTATTACAACCCTAGCACATATAATCGTCTCCATGTCATTAGAATTCAAAAATAACCTTAGAATCAAAGAATAAGATTAAAAGTAGAATACTAGCTTTTACAAGTTTGATTCAAATGTGTGAATGTTGTGGAATGAGTGTGGTTAGAAATGATATTTGGTTTACTTTTATGACAACCCTAACACATATAATCGTCTCCATGTCATTAGAATTCAAAAATATGCTTAGAATCAAAGAATAAGCTTAAAAGTAGAATACAAGCTTGCACAGTTCGTTTTACAAGTTTGATTCAAATGTGTGAATGTTGTGGAATGAGTGTGGTTAGAAATTATATTTGGTTTACATTTATGACAACCCTAACACATATAATCGTCTCCATGTCATTAGAATTCAAAAATATGCTTTGAATCAAAGAATAAGCTTAAAAGTAGAATACAAGCTTGCACAGTTCGTTTTACAAGTTTGATTCAAATGTGTGAATATTGTAGAATGAGTGTGGTTAGAAATGATATTTGGTTTACGTTTATGACAACCCTAACACATATAATCGTCTCCATGTCATTAGAATTCAAAAATAAGCTTAGAATCAAAGAATAAGCTTAAAAGTAAAATAAAAGCCTGCACAGTTAGTTGTAGAAATTTGATTCAAATGTGTGAATGTTGTAGAATGACTGTAGTTATAAATGACATTTGGTTAATTTTATGACAACCCTAACACATATAATCGTCTCCATGTCATTAGAATTCAAAAATAACCTTAGAATCAAAGAATAAGATTAAAAGTAGAATATTAGCATGCACAGTTCGTTTTACAAGTTTGATTCAAATGTGTGAATGTTGTGGAATGAGTGTGGTTATAAATGACATTTGGTTTACTTTTATGACAACCCTAACACATATAATCGTCTCCATGTCATTAGAATTCAAAAATAAGCTTAGAATCAAAGAATAAGCTTAAAAGTAGAATACAAGGCTGCACAGTTAGTTGTAGAAGTTTGATTCAAATGTGTGAATGTTGTAGAATGACTGTAGTTATAAATGACATTTGGTTTACTTTTATGACAACCCTAACAAATATAATCGTCTCCATGTCATTAGAATTCAAAAATAAGCTTAGAATCAAAGAATAAGATTAAAAGTGGAATACTAGCTTGCACAGTTCGTTTTACAAGTTTGATTCAAATGTGTGAATATTGTGGAATGAGTGTGGTTAGAAATGATATTTGGTTTACTTTTATGACAACCCTAACACATATAATCGTCTCCATGTCATTAGAATTCAAAAATAAGCTTAGAATCCAGGAATAAGCTTAAAAGTAGAATACATGCCTGCACTGTTCGTTTTGCAAGTTTGATTCAAATGTGTGAATGTTGTAGAATGACTGTAGTTATAAATGTTATTTGGTTTACTTTTATTACAACCCTAGCACATATAATCGTCTCCATGTCATTAGAATTCAAAAATAACCTTAGAATCAAAGAATAAGATTAAAAGTAGAATACTAGCTTTTACAAGTTTGATTCAAATGTGTGAATATTGTGGAATGAGTGTGGTTAGAAATGATATTTGGTTTACTTTTATGACAACCCTAACACATATAATCGTCTCCATGTCATTAGAATTCAAAAATAAGCTTAGAATCCAGGAATAAGCTTAAAAGTAGAATACATGCCTGCACTGTTCGTTTTACAAGTTTGATTCAAATGTGTGAATGTTGTAGAATGACTGTAGTTATAAATGTTATTTGGTTTACTTTTATTTTATGACATTTGGTTAATTTTGAATTCTAATCGTCTCCATGTCATTAGAATTCAAAAATAACCTTAGAATCAAAGAATAAGATTAAAAGTAGAATACTAGCTTTTACAAGTTTGATTCAAATGTGTGAATATTGTGGAATGAGTGTGGTTAGAAATGATATTTGGTTTACTTTTATGACAACCCTAACACATATAATCGTCTCCATGTCATTAGAATTCAAAAATAAGATTAGAATCCAAGAGTAAGCTTAAAAGTAGAACACAAGCGTGCACAGTTAGTTGTAGAAGTTTGATTCAAATGTGTGAATGTTGTAGAATGACTGTAGTTATAAATGAGCTTTGGTTTACTTTTATAAAAACCCTAACACATATAATCGTCTCCATGTCATTAGAATTCAAAAATAAGCTTAGAATCGAAGAATAAGCTTAATAGTAGAATACAAGCCTGCACAGTTAGTTGTCGAAGTTTGATTCAAATGTGTGAATGTTGTAGAATGACTGTAGTTATAAATGAGCTTTGGTTTACTTTTATGACAACCCTAACACATATAATCGTCTCCATGTCATTAGAATTCAAAAATAAGCTTAGAATCGAAGAATAAGCTTAATAGTAGAATACAAGCCTGCACAGTTAGTTGTAGAAGTTTGATTTAAACGTGTGAATGTTGTAGAATGACTGTAGTTATAAATGACATTTGGTTTACTTTTATGACAACCCTAACACATATAATCGTCTCCATGTCATTAGAATTCAAAAATAAGATTAGAATCCAAGAGTAAGCTTAAAAGTAGAACACAAGCGTGCACAGTTAGTTGTAGAACTTTGATTCAAATGTGTGAATGTTGTAGAATGACTGTAGTTATAAATGAGCTTTGGTTTACTTTTATGACAACCCTAACACATATAATCGTCTCCATGTTATTAGAACTCAAAAATAAGCTTAGAATCAAAGAATAAGTTTAAAAGTAGAATACAAGCCTGCACTGTTCAGTTTACAAGTTTGATTCAAATTTGTGAATGTTATGGAATGAGTGTGATTAGAAATTACATTGGGTTTACTTTTATGACAACCCTAACACATATAATCGTCTCCATGTCATTAGATTTCAAAAATAAGCTTAGAATCCAAGAATAAGCTTAAAAGTAGAACACAAGCGTGCACAGTTAGTTGTAGAAGTTTGATTCAAATGTGTGAATGTTGTAGAATGACTGTAGTTATAAATGAGCTTTGGTTTACTTTTATGACAACCCTAACACATATAATCGTCTCCATGTCATTAGAATTCAAAAATAACCTTAGAATCAGAGAATAAGATTAAAAGTAGAACACAAGCGTGCACAGTTCGGTTTACAAGTTTGATTCAAATGTTTGAATTTTGTGGAATGAGTGTGGTTAGAAATGATATTTGGTTTACTTTTATGACAACCCTAACACATATAATCGTCTCCATGTCATTAGAATTCAAAAATAAGCTTAGAATCCAGGAATAAGCTTAAAAGTAGAATACATGCCTGCACTGTTCGTTTTACAAGTTTGATTCAAATGTGTGAATGTTGTAGAATGACTGTAGTTATAAATGTTATTTGGTTTACTTTTATTACAACCCTAGCACATATAATCGTCTCCATGTCATTAGAATTCAAAAATAACCTTAGAATCAAAGAATAAGATTAAAAGTAGAATACTAGCTTTTACAAGTTTGATTCAAATGTGTGAATGTTGTGGAATGAGTGTGGTTAGAAATGATATTTGGTTTACTTTTACAAGTAGAATAATCTTATTCTAACCACACTCATTCCACATATAATTGTCTCCATTTCATTAGAATTCAAAAATAACCTTAGAATCAGAGAATAAGATTAAAAGTGGAATACTAGCATGCACAGTTCGTTTTACAAGTTTGATTCAAATGTTTGAATTTTGTGGAATGAGTGTGGTTAGAAATGATATTTGGTTTAATTTTATGACAACCCTAACACATATAATCGTCTCCATGTCATTAAAATTCAAAAATAAGCTTAGAATCAAAGAATAAGCATAAAAGTAGAATACAAGCTTGCACAGTTCGTTTTAAAAGATGTATTCAAATGTGTGAATGTTGTGGAATGAGTGTGGTTAGAAATGACATTTAGTTTACTTTTATGACAACCCTAACACATATAATTGTCTCCATGTCATAAGAATTCAAAAATAAGCTTTGAATCCAAGAATAGGCTTAAAAGTAGAATACAAGCCTGCACAGTTAGTTGTAGAAGTTTGATTCAAATGTGTGAATGTTGTAGAATGACTGTAGTTGTAAATGAGCTTTGGTTTACTTTTATGACAACCCTAGCACATATAATCGTCTTCATGTCATTAGAACTCAAAAATAAGCTTAAAATCCAAGAATAAGCTTAAAAATAGAATACAAGCCTGCACAGTTAATTGTAGAAGTTTGATTCAAATGTGTGAATGTTGTAGAATGACTGTAATTATAAATGACATTTAGTTTACTTTTGTTACAACCCTAACACATATAATCGTCTTCATGTCATTAGAACTCAAAAATAAGCTTAGAATCCAAGAATAACCTTAAAAGTAGAATACAAGTCTGCACAGTTAGTTGTAGAAGTTTGATTCAAATGTGTGAATGTTGTAGAACGACTGTAGTTATAAATGAGCTTTGGTTTACTTTTATGACAACCCTAACACATATAATCGTCTCCATGTCATTAGAATTCAAAAATAACCTTAGAATCAGAGAATAAGATTAAAACTGGAATACTAGCATGCACAGTTCGTTTTACAAGTTTGATTCAAATGTTTGAATTTTGTGGAATGAGTGTGGTTAGAAATGATATTCGGTTTAATTTTATGACAAGCCTAACACATATAATCGTCTCCATGTCATTAGAATTCAAAAATAACCTTAGAATCAGAGAATAAGATTAAAACTGGAATACTAGCATGCACAGTTCGTTTTACAAGTTTGATTCAAATGTTTGAATTTTGTGGAATGAGTGTGGTTAGAAATGATATTTGGTTTAATTTTATGACAACCCTAACACTTACAATCGTCTCCATGTCATTAGAATTCAAAAATAAGCTTAGAATCAAAGAATAAGCTTAAAAGTAGAATACAAGCTTGCACAGTTCGTTTTACAAGATGTATTCAAATGTGTGAATGTTGTGGAATGAGTGTGGTTAGAAATGACATTTGGTTTACTTTTATGAAAACCCTAACACATATAATCGTCTCCATGTCATTAGAATTCAAAAATAAGCTTAGAATCCAAGACTAAGCTTTAAAGTAGAATACAAGCCTGCACAGTTAGTTGTCGAAGTTTGATTCAAATGTCATAAAATAAAAGAATAAGAATAAGCGTGCACAGTTATTTTTGAATTCTAATCGTCTCCATGTCATTAGAATTCAAAAATAACCTTAGAATCAAAGAATAAGATTAAAAGTAGAATACTAGCTTTTACAAGTTTGATTCAAATGTGTGAATATTGTGGAATGAGTGTGGTTAGAAATGATATTTGGTTTACTTTTATGACAACCCTAACACATATAATCGTCTCCATGTCATTAGAATTCAAAAATAAGCTTAGAATCCAGGAATAAGCTTAAAAGTAGAATACATGCCTGCACTGTTCGTTTTACAAGTTTGATTCAAATGTGTGAATGTTGTAGAATGACTGTAGTTATAAATGACATTTGGTTAATTTTATGACAACCCTAACACATATAATCGTCTCCATGTCATTAGAATTCAAAAATAACCTTAGAATCAAAGAATAAGATTAAAAGTAGAATATTAGCATGCACAGTTCGTTTTACAAGTTTGATTCAAATGTGTGAATGTTGTGGAATGAGTGTGGTTATAAATGACATTTGGTTTACTTTTATGACAACCCTAACACATATAATCGTCTCCATGTCATTAGAATTCAAAAATAAGCTTAGAATCAAAGAATAAGCTTAAAAGTAGAATACAAGGCTGCACAGTTAGTTGTAGAAGTTTGATTCAAATGTGTGAATGTTGTAGAATGACTGTAGTTATAAATGACATTTGGTTTACTTTTATGACAACCCTAACAAATATAATCGTCTCCATGTCATTAGAATTCAAAAATAAGCTTAGAATCAAAGAATAAGATTAAAAGTGGAATACTAGCTTGCACAGTTCGTTTTACAAGTTTGATTCAAATGTGTGAATATTGTGGAATGAGTGTGGTTAGAAATGAGCTTTGGTTTAATTTTATGACAACCCTAACACATATAATCGTCTCCATGTCATTAGAATTCAAAAATAAGCTTAGAATCCAAGAATAAACTTAAAAGTAGAATACAAGCCTGCACAGTTAGTTGTAGAAGTTTGATTCAAATGTGTGAATGTTGTAGAATGACTGTAGTTATAAATGACATTTGGTTTACTTTTATGACAACCCTAACACATATAATCGTCTCCATGTCATTAGAATTCAAAAATAACCTTAGAATCAGAGAATAAGATTAAAAGTGGAATACTAGCATGCACAGTTCGTTTTACAAGTTTGATTCAAATGTTTGAATTTTGTGGAATGAGTGTGGTTAGAAATGATATTTGGTTTAATTTTATGACAACCCTAACACATATAATCGTCTCCATGTCATTAAAATTCAAAAATAAGCTTTGAATCCAAGAATAAGCTTAAAAATAGAATACAAGCCTGCACAGTTAATTGTAGAAGTTTGATTCAAATGTGTGAATGTTGTAGAATGACTGTAATTATAAATGACATTTAGTTTACTTTTGTTACAACCCTAACACATATAATCGTCTTCATGTCATTAGAACTCAAAAATAAGCTTAGAATCCAAGAATAACCTTAAAAGTAAAATACAAGTCTGCACAGTTAGTTGTAGAAGTTTGATTCAAATGTGTGAATGTTGTAGAACGACTGTAGTTATAAATGAGCTTTGGTTTACTTTTATGACAACCCTAACACATATAATCGTCTCCATGTCATTAGAATTCAAAAATAACCTTAGAATCAGAGAATAAGATTAAAACTGGAATACTAGCATGCACAGTTCGTTTTACAAGTTTGATTCAAATGTTTGAATTTTGTGGAATGAGTGTGGTTAGAAATGATATTTGGTTTAATTTTATGACAAGCCTAAAACATATAATCGTCTCCATGTCATTAGAATTCAAAAATAACCTTAGAATCAGAGAATAAGATTAAAACTGGAATACTAGCATGCACAGTTCGTTTTACAAGTTTGATTCAAATGTTTGAATTTTGTGGAATGAGTGTGGTTAGAAATGATATTTGGTTTAATTTTATGACAACCCTAACACTTACAATCGTCTCCATGTCATTAGAATTCAAAAATAAGCTTAGAATCAAAGAATAAGCTTAAAAGTAGAATACAAGCTTGCACAGTTCGTTTTACAAGATGTATTCAAATGTGTGAATGTTGTGGAATGAGTGTGGTTATAAATGACATTTGGTTTACTTTTATGACAACCCTAACACATATAATCGTCTCCATGTCATTAGAATTCAAAAATAAGATTAGAATCCAAGAGTAAGCTTAAAAGTAAAATACAAGCCTGCACAGTTAGTTGTAGAAGTTTGATTCAAATGTGTGAATGTTGTAGAATGACTGTAGTTATAAATGAGCTTTGGTTTACTTTTATGACAACCCTAACACATATAATCGTCTCCATGTCATTAGAATTCAAAAATAAGCTTAGAATCCAAGACTAAGCTTTAAAGTAGAATACAAGCCTGCACAGTTAGTTGTAGAAGTTTGATTAGAATGTGTGAATGTTGTAGAATGACTGTAGTTGTAAATGAGCTTTGGTTTACTTTTATGACAACCCTAACACATATAATCGTCTCCATGTCATTAGAATTCAAAAATAAGCTTAGAATCCAAGAATAAGCTTAATAGTAGAATACAAGCCTGCACAGTTAGTTGTAGAAGTTTGATTCAAATGTGTGAATGTTGTAGAATGACTGTAGTTATAAATGACATTTGGTTTACTTTTATGACAACCCTAACACATATAATCGTCTCCATGTCATTAGAATTCAAAAATAACCTTAGAATCAAAGAATAAGATGAAAAGTAGAATACAAGCCTGCAGAGTTAGTTGTAGAAGTTTGATTCAAATGTGTGAATGTTGTGGAATGAGTGTGGTTATAAATGACATTTGGTTTACTTTTATGACAACCCTAACACATATAATCGTCTCCATTTCATTAGAATTCAAAAATAACCTTAGAATCAGAGAATAAGATTAAAAGTGGAATACTAGCATGCACAGTTCGTTTTACAAGTTTGATTTAAATGTTTGAATTTTGTGGAATGAGTGTGGTTAGAAATGATATTTGGTTTAATTTTATGACAACCGTAACACATATAATCGTCTCCATATAATTAAAATTCAAAAATAAGCTTAGAATCAAAGAATAAGCTTAAAACTAGAATACAAGCTTGCACAGGTCGTTTTACAAGATGTATTCAAATGTGTGAATGTTGTGGAATGAGTGTGGTTAGAAATGACATTTAGTTTACTTTTATAACAACCCTAACACATATAATTGTCTCCATGTCATTAGAATTCAAAAATAAGCTTTGAATCCAAGAATAAGCTTAAAAGTAGAATACAAGCCTGCACAGTTAGTTGTAGAAGTTTGATTCAAATGTGTGAATGTTGTAGAATGACTGTAGTTGTAAATGAGCTTTGGTTTACTTTTATGACAACCCTAACACATATAATCGTCTTCATGTCATTAGAACTCAAAAATAAGCTTAGAATCCAAGAATAAGCTTAAAAGTAGAATACAAGCCTGCACAGTTAATTGTAGAAGTTTGATTCAAATGTGTGAATGTTGTAGAATGACTGTTGTTATAAATGAGCTGTGGTTTACTTTTATGACAACCCTAACACATATAATCGTCTCCATGTCATTAGAATTCAAAAAGAACCTTAGAATCAGAGAATAAGATTAAAAGTGGAATACTAGCATGCACAGTTCGTTTTACAAGTTTGATTCAAATATTTGAATTTTGTGGAATGAGTGTGGTTAGAAATGATATTTGGTTTAATTTTATGACACCCCTAACACATATAATCGTCTCCATGTCATTAGAATTCAAAAATAAGCTTAGAATCAAAGAATAAGCTTAAAAGTAGAATACAAGCCTGAACTGTTCAGTTTACAAGTTTGATTCAAATTTGTGAATGTTATGGAATGAGTTTGGTTAGAAATTACATTGGGTTTACTTTTATGACAACCCTAACACATATAATCGTCTCCATGTCATCAAAAATAAGCTTAGAATCCAAGAATAAGCTTATAATAGAACACAAGCGTGCACAGTTAGTTGTAAAAGTTTGATTCAAATGTTTGAATTTTGTGGAATGAGTGTGGTTAGGAATGATATTTGGTTTAATTTTATGACAACCCTAACACATATAATCGTCTCCATGTCATTAAAATTCAAAAATAAGCTTACAATCAAAGAATAAGCTTAAAAGTAGAATACAAGCTTGTACAGTTCGTTTTACACCATGTATTCAAATGTGTGAATGTTGTGGAATGAGTGTGGTTAGAAATGACATTTGGTATACTTTTATGACAACCCTAACACATATAATCGTCTCCATGTCATTAGAATTAAAAAATAAGTTTTGAATCCAAGAATAAGCTTAAAACTAGAATACAAGCCTGCACAGTTAGTTGTAAAAGTTTGATTCAAATGTGTGAATGTTGTAGAATGACTGTAGTTGTAAATGAGCTTTGGTTTACTTTTATGAAAACCCTAACACATATAATCGTCTTCATGTCATTAGAACTCAAAAATAAGCTTAGAATCCAAGAATAAGCTTAAAAGTAGAATACAAGCCTGCACAGTTAATTGTAGAAGTTTGATTCAAATGTGTGAATGTTGTAGAATGACTGTAATTATAAATGACATTTGGTTTACTTTTGTTACAACCCTAACACATATAATCGTCTTCATGTCATTAGAACTCATAAAAAAGCTTAGAATCCAAGAATAAGCTTAAAAGTACAGTACAAGCCTGCACAGTTAGTTGTAGAAGTTTGATTCAAATGTGTGAATGTTGTAGAACGACTGTAGTTATAAATGAGCTTTGGTTTACTTTTATGACAACCCTAACACATATAATCGTCTCCATGTCATTAGAATTCAAAAATAACCTTAGAATCAGAGAATAAGATTAAAAGTGGAATACTAGCATGCACAGTTCGTTTTACAAGTTTGATTCAAATGTTTGAATTTTGTGGAATGAGTGTGGTTAGAAATGATATTTGGTTTACTTTTATGAAAACCCCAACACTTACAATCGTCTCAATGTCATTAGAATTCAAAAATAAGATTAGAATCAAAGAATAAGCTTAAAAGTAGAATACAAGCTTGCACAGTTCGTTTTACAAGATGTATTCAAATGTGTGAATGTTGTAGAATGACTGTAGTTGTAAATGAGCTTTTGTTTACTTTTATGACAACCCTAACACATATAATCGTCTCCATGTCATTAGAATTCAAAAATAAGGTTTGAATCCAAGAATAAGCTTAAAAGTAGAATACAAGCCTGCACAGTTAGTTGTAGAAGTTTGATTAAAATGTGTGAATGTTGTAGAATGACTGTAGTTGTAAATGAGCTTTGGTTTACTTTTATGACAACCCTAACACATATAATCGTCTTCATGTCATTAGAACTCAAAAATAAGCTTAGAATCCAAGAATAAGCTTAAAAGTAGAATACAAGCCTGCACAGTTAATAGTTGAAGTTTTATTCAAATGTGTGAATGTTGTAGAATGACTGTAATTATAAATGACATTTGGTTTACTTTTGTTACAACCCTAACACATATAATCGTCTTCATGTCATTAGAACTCAAAAATAAGCTTAGAATCCAAGAATAAGCTTAAAAGTACAATACAAGCCTGCACATTTAGTTGTAGAAGTTTGATTCAAATGTGTGAATGTTGTAGAATGACTGTAGTTATAAATGAGCTTTGGTTTACTTTTACGACAACCCTAACACATATAATCGTCTCCATGTCATTAGAATTCAAAAATAACCTTAGAATCAGAGAATAAGATTAAAAGTGGAATACTAGCATGCACAGTTCGTTTTACAAGTTTGATTCAAATGTGTGAATGTTGTGGAATGAGTGTGGTCAGAAATGATATTTGGTTTAGTTTTATGACAACCCTAACACATATAATTGTCTCCCTGTCATTAGAATTCAAAAATAACCTTAGAATCAAAGAATAAGCTTAAAAGTAGAATACTTGCATGCACAGTTCGTTTTACAAGTTTGATTCAAATGTGTGAAATTTGTGAATGTTGTGGAATGAGTGTGGTTAGAAATGATATTTGGTTTATTTTTATGACAAACCTAACACATATAATCGTCTCCATGTCATTAAAATTCAAAAATAAGCTTCGAATCAGAGAATAAGCTTAAAAGTAGAATACAAGCTTGCACAGTTCGTTTTACAAGATGTATTCATATGTGTGAATGTTGTGGAATGAGTGTGGTTAGAAATGACATTTGGTTTACTTTTATGACAAGCCTAACACATATAATCGTCTCCATGTCATTAGAATTCAAAAATAAGTTTTGAATCCAAGAATAAGCCTAAAAGTAGAATACAAGCCTGCACAGTTAGTTGTAGAAGTTTGATTCAAATGTGTGAATGTTGTAGAACGACTGTAGTTATAAATGAGCTTTGGTTTACTTTTATGACAACCCTAACACATATAATCGTCTCCATGTCATTAGAATTCAAAAATAAGGTTTGAATCCAAGAATAAGCTTAAAAGTAGAATACAAGCCTGCACAGTTAGTTGTAGAAGTTTGATTAAAATGTGTGAATGTTGTAGAATGACTGTAGTTGTAAATGAGCTTTGGTTTACTTTTATGACAACCCTAACACATATAATCGTCTTCATGTCATTAGAACTCAAAAATAAGCTTAGAATCCAAGAATAAGCTGAAAAGTAGAATACTAGCATGCACAGTTCGTTTTACAAGTTTGATTCAAATGTGTGAATTTTGTGGAATGAGTGTGGTTAGAAATGATATTTGCTTTACTTTTATGACAACCCTAACAGATATAATCGTCTCCATGTCATTAAAATTAAAAAATAAGCTGGGGATCAAAGAATAAGCTTAAAAGTAGAATACTAGCATGCACAATTCGTTTTACAAGTTTGATTCAAATGTGTGAATGTTGTGGAATGAGTGTGGTTAGAAATGATATTTGGTTTACTTTTATGACAACCCTAATAGATATAATCATCTCCATGTCATTAAAATTATAAAATAAGCTTAGAATCAAAGAATACGCTTAAAAGTAGAATACTAGCATGCACAATTCGTTTTACAAGTTTGATTCAAATGTGTGAATGTTCTGGAATGAGTGTGGTTAGAAATGATATTTGGTTTACTTTTATGACAACCCTAACACATATAATCGTCTCCATGTCATTAGAATTCAAAAATAACCTTAGAATCAAAGAATAAGATTAAAAGTAGAATACTTGCATGCACAGTTCGTTTTACAAGTTTGATTCAAATGTGTGAAATTTGTGGAATGAGTGTGGTTATAAATGACATTTGGTTTACTTTTATGACAACCCTAACACATATAATCGTCTCCATGTCATTAGAATTCAATAATAAGCTAAGATCAAAGAATAAGCTTAAAAGTAGAATACTAGCATGCACAATTCGTTTTACAAGTTTGATTCAAATGTGTGAATGTTGTGGAATGAGTGTGGTTATAAATGACATTTGGTTTAGTTTTATGACAACCCTAACACATATAATTGTCTCCCTGTCATTAGAATTCAAAAATAACCTTAGAATCAAAGAATAAGCTTAAAAGTAGAATACTTGCATGCACAGTTCGTTTTACAAGTTTGATTCAAATGTGTGAAATTTGTGGAATGAGTGTGGTTAGAAATGATATTTCGTTTACTTTTATGATAACCCTAACACATATAATCGTCTCCATGTCATTAGAATTCAAAAATAAGCTTAGAATCCAAGAATAAGCTTAAAACTAGAATACAAGCATGCACAGTTAGTTGTACAAGTTTGATTCAAATGTGTGAATGTTGTAGAATGACTGTAGTTATAAATGACATTTGGTTTACTTTTATGACAACCCAAACACATATAATCGTCTCCATGTCATTAGAATTCAAAAATAACCTTAGAATCAAAGAATAAGATTAAAAGTAGAATACTAGCATGCGTAGTTCGTTTTACAAGTTTGATTCAAATGTGTGAATTTTGTGGAATGAGTGTGGTTAGAAATGATATTTGGTTTCCTTTTATGACAACCCTAACAAATATAATCGTCTCCATGTCATTAAAATTAAAAAATAAGCTTAGAATCAAAGAATAAGATTAAAAGTAGAATACTAGCATGCAGAGTTCGTTTTACAAGTTTGATTCAAATGTGTGAATGTTGTGGAATGAGTGTGGTTAGAAATGATATTTGGTTTACTTTTATGACAACCCTAACACATATAATCGTCTCCATGTCATTAGAATTCAAAAATAACCTTAGAATCTAAGAATAAGATTAAAAGTAGAATACTAGCATGCACAGTTCGTTTTACAAGTTTGATTCAAATGTGTGAATGTTGTGGAATGAGTGTGGTCAGAAATGATATTTGGTTTACTTTTATGACAACCCTAAAACATATAATCGTCTCCATGTCATTGGAATTCAAAATTAACCTTAGAATCAAAGAATAAGATTAAAAGTAGAATACTAGCATGCACAGTTCGTTTTACAAGTTTGATTCAAATGTGTGAAATTTGTGGAATGAGTGTGGTTAGAAATGATATTTGGTTTACTTTTATAACAACCCTAATAGATATAATCATCTCCATGTCATTAAAATTAAAAAATTAGCTTAGAATCAAAGAATACGCTTAAAAGTAGAATACTAGCATGCACAATTCGTTTTACAAGTTTGATTCAAATGTGTGAATGATGTGGAATGAGTGTGGTTATAAATGACATTTGGTTTACTTTTATGACAACCCAAACACATATAATCGTCTCCATGTCATTAGAATTCAAAAATAACCTTAGAATCAAAGAATAAGATTAAAAGTAGAATACTAGCATGCACAGTTCGTTTTACAAGTTTGATTCAAATGTGTGAAATTTGTGGAATGAGTGTGGTTAGAAATGATATTTGGTTTACTTTTATGACAACCCTAATAGATATAATCATCTCCATGTCATTAAAATTAAAAAATAAGCTTAGAATCAAAGACTACGCTTAAAAGTAGAATACTAGCATGCACAGTTAGTTGTACAAGTTTGATTCAAATGTGTGAATGTTGTAGAATGACTGTAGTTATAAATGACATTTGGTTTACTTTTATTACAACCCTAACACATATAATCATCTCCATGTCATTGGAATTCAAAAATAACCTTAGAATCAAAGAATAAGATTAAAAGTAAAATACTAGCATGCACAGTTCGTTTTACAAGTTTGATTCAAATGTGTGAATGTTCTGGAATGAGTGTGGTTAGAAATGATATTTGGTTTACATTTATGACAACCCTAATAGATATAATCATCTCCATGTCATTAAAATTAAAAAATAAGCTTAGAATCAAAGAATACGCTTAAAAGTAGAATACTAGCATGCACAATTCGTTTTACAAGTTTGATTCAAATGTGTGAATGTTGTGGAACGAGTGTGGTTAGAAATGATATTTGGTTTACTTTTATGACAACCCTAATAGATATAATCATCTCCATGTCATTAAAATTAAAAAATAAGCTTAGAATCAAAGAATACGCTTAAAAGTAGAATACTAGCATGCACAATTCGTTTTACAAGTTTGATTCAAATGTGTGAATGTTCTGGAATGAGTGTGGTTAGAAATGATATTTGGTTTACTTTTATGACAACCCTAACACATATAATCGTCTCCATGTCATTAGAATTCAAAAATAACCTTAGAATCAAAGAATAAGATTAAAAGTAGAATACTTGCATGCACAGTTCGTTTTACAAGTTTGATTCAAATGTGTGAAATTTGTGGAATGAGTGTGGTTATAAATGACATTTGGTTTACTTTTATGACAACCCTAACACATATAATTGTCTCCCTGTCATTAGAATTCAAAAATAACCTTAGAATCAAAGAATAAGCTTAAAAGTAGAATACTTGCATGCACAGTTCGTTTTACAAGTTTGATTCAAATGTGTGAAATTTGTGGAATGAGTGTGGTTAGAAATGATATTTCGTTTACTTTTATGATAACCCTAACACATATAATCGTCTCCATGTCATTAGAATTCAAAAATAAGCTTAGAATCCAAGAATAAGCTTAAAACTAGAATACAAGCATGCACAGTTAGTTGTACAAGTTTGATTCAAATGTGTGAATGTTGTAGAATGACTGTAGTTATAAATGACATTTGGTTTACTTTTATGACAACCCAAACACATATAATCGTCTCCATGTCATTAGAATTCAAAAATAACCTTAAAATCAAAGAATAAGATTAAAAGTAGAATACTAGCATGCGTAGTTCGTTTTACAAGTTTGATTCAAATGTGTGAATTTTGTGGAATGAGTGTGGTTAGAAATGATATTTGGTTTACTTTTATGACAACCCTAACAAATATAATCGTCTCCATGTCATTAAAATTAAAAAATAAGCTTAGAATCAAAGAATAAGATTAAAAGTAGAATACTAGCATGCAGAGTTCGTTTTACAAGTTTGATTCAAATGTGTGAATGTTGTGGAATGAGTGTGGTTAGAAATGATATTTGGTTTACTTTTATGACAACCCTAACACATATAATCGTCTCCATGTCATTAGAATTCAAAAATAACCTTAGAATCTAAGAATAAGATTAAAAGTAGAATACTAGCATGCACAGTTCGTTTTACAAGTTTGATTCAAATGTGTGAATGTTGTGGAATGAGTGTGGTCAGAAATGATATTTGGTTTACTTTTATGACAACCCTAAAACATATAATCGTCTCCATGTCATTGGAATTCAAAATTAACCTTAGAATCAAAGAATAAGATTAAAAGTAAAATACTTGCATGCACAATTCGTTTTACAAGTTTGATTCAAATGTGTGAATGTTGTGGAATGAGTGTGGTTAGAAATGATATTTGGTTTACTTTTATAACAACCCTAATAGATATAATCATCTCCATGTCATTAAAATTAAAAAATAAGCTTAGAATCAAAGAATACGCTTAAAAGTAGAATACTAGCATGCACAATTCGTTTTACAAGTTTGATTCAAATGTGTGAATGATGTGGAATGAGTGTGGTTATAAATGACATTTGGTTTACTTTTATGACAACCCAAACACATATAATCGTCTCCATGTCATTAGAATTCAAAAATAACCTTAGAATCAAAGAATAAGATTAAAAGTAGAATACTAGCATGCACAGTTCGTTTTACAAGTTTGATTCAAATGTGTGAAATTTGTGGAATGAGTGTGGTTAGAAATGATATTTGGTTTACATTTATGACAACCCTAATAGATATAATCATCTCCATGTCATTAAAATTAAAAAATAAGCTTAGAATCAAAGAATACGCTTAAAAGTAGAATACTAGCATGCACAATTCGTTTTACAAGTTTGATTCAAATGTGTGAATGTTGTGGAATGAGTGTGGTTAGAAATGATATTTGGTTTACTTTTATGACAACCCAAACACATATAATCGTCTCCATGTCATTAGAATTCAAAAATAACCTTAGAATCAAAGAATAAGATTAAAAGTAGAATACTAGCATGCACAGTTCGTTTTACAAGTTTGATTCAAATGTGTGAAATTTGTGGAATGAGTGTGGTTAGAAATGATAATTGGTTTACATTTATGACAACCCTAATAGATATAATCATCTCCATGTCATTAAAATTAAAAAATAAGCTTAGAATCAAAGAATACGCTTAAAAGTAGAATACTAGCATGCACAATTCGTTTTACAAGTTTGATTCAAATGTGTGAATGTTGTGGAATGAGTGTGGTTAGAAATGATATTTGGTTTACTTTTATGACAACCCAAACACATATAATCGTCTCCATGTCATTAGAATTCAAAAATAACCTTAGAATCAAAGAATAAGATTAAAAGTAGAATACTAGCATGCACAGTTCGTTTTACAAGTTTGATTCAAATGTGTGAAATTTGTGGAATGAGTGTGGTTATAAATGACATTTGGTTTACTTTTATGACAACCCTAACACATATAATCGTCTCCATGTCATTAGAATTCAATAATAAGCTAAGATCAAAGAATAAGCTTAAAAGTAGAATACTAGCATGCACAATTCGTTTTACAAGTTTGATTCAAATGTGTGAATGTTGTGGAATGAGTGTGGTTATAAATGACATTTGGTTTACTTTTATGACAACCCTAACACATATAATTGTCTCCCTGTCATTAGAATTCAAAAATAACCTTAGAATCAAAGAATAAGCTTAAAAGTAGAATACTTGCATGCACAGTTCGTTTTACAAGTTTGATTCAAATGTGTGAAATTTGTGGAATGAGTGTGGTTAGAAATGATATTTCGTTTACTTTTATGATAACCCTAACACATATAATCGTCTCCATGTCATTAGAATTCAAAAATAAGCTTAGAATCCAAGAATAAGCTTAAAACTAGAATACAAGCATGCACAGTTAGTTGTACAAGTTTGATTCAAATGTGTGAATGTTGTAGAATGACTGTAGTTATAAATGACATTTGGTTTACTTTTATGACAACCCAAACACATATAATCGTCTCCATGTCATTAGAATTCAAAAATAACCTTAGAATCAAAGAATAAGATTAAAAGTAGAATACTAGCATGCGTAGTTCGTTTTACAAGTTTGATTCAAATGTGTGAATTTTGTGGAATGAGTGTGGTTAGAAATGATATTTGGTTTACTTTTATGACAACCCTAACAAATATAATCGTCTCCATGTCATTAAAATTAAAAAATAAGCTTAGAATCAAAGAATAAGATTAAAAGTAGAATACTAGCATGCAGAGTTCGTTTTACAAGTTTGATTCAAATGTGTGAATGTTGTGGAATGAGTGTGGTTAGAAATGATATTTGGTTTACTTTTATGACAACCCTAACACATATAATCGTCTCCATGTCATTAGAATTCAAAAATAACCTTAGAATCTAAGAATAAGATTAAAAGTAGAATACTAGCATGCACAGTTCGTTTTACAAGTTTGATTCAAATGTGTGAATGTTGTGGAATGAGTGTGGTCAGAAATGATATTTGGTTTACTTTTATGACAACCCTAAAACATATAATCGTCTCCATGTCATTGGAATTCAAAATTAACCTTAGAATCAAAGAATAAGATTAAAAGTAAAATACTTGCATGCACAATTCGTTTTACAAGTTTGATTCAAATGTGTGAATTTTGTGGAATGAGTGTGGTTAGAAATGATATTTGGTTTACTTTTATGACAACCCTAACAAATATAATCGTCTCCATGTCATTAAAATTAAAAAATAAGCTTAGAATCAAAGAATAAGATTAAAAGTAGAATACTAGCATGCAGAGTTCGTTTTACAAGTTTGATTCAAATGTGTGAATGTTGTGGAATGAGTGTGGTTAGAAATGATATTTGGTTTACTTTTATGACAACCCTAACACATATAATCGTCTCCATGTCATTAGAATTCAAAAATAACCTTAGAATCTAAGAATAAGATTAAAAGTAGAATACTAGCATGCACAGTTCGTTTTACAAGTTTGATTCAAATGTGTGAATGTTGTGGAATGAGTGTGGTCAGAAATGATATTTGGTTTACTTTTATGACAACCCAAACACATATAATCGTCTCCATGTCATTAGAATTCAAAAATAACCTTAGAATCAAAGAATAAGATTAAAAGTAGAATACTAGCATGCACAGTTCGTTTTACAAGTTTGATTCAAATGTGTGAAATTTGTGGAATGAGTGTGGTTAGAAATGATAATTGGTTTACATTTATGACAACCCTAATAGATATAATCATCTCCATGTCATTAAAATTAAAAAATAAGCTTAGAATCAAAGAATACGCTTAAAAGTAGAATACTAGCATGCACAATTCGTTTTACAAGTTTGATTCAAATGTGTGAATGTTGTGGAATGAGTGTGGTTAGAAATGATATTTGGTTTACTTTTATGACAACCCAAACACATATAATCGTCTCCATGTCATTAGAATTCAAAAATAACCTTAGAATCAAAGAATAAGATTAAAAGTAGAATACTAGCATGCACAGTTCGTTTTACAAGTTTGATTCAAATGTGTGAAATTTGTGGAATGAGTGTGGTTATAAATGACATTTGGTTTACTTTTATGACAACCCTAACACATATAATCGTCTCCATGTCATTAGAATTCAATAATAAGCTAAGATCAAAGAATAAGCTTAAAAGTAGAATACTAGCATGCACAATTCGTTTTACAAGTTTGATTCAAATGTGTGAATGTTGTGGAATGAGTGTGGTTATAAATGACATTTGGTTTACTTTTATGACAACCCTAACACATATAATTGTCTCCCTGTCATTAGAATTCAAAAATAACCTTAGAATCAAAGAATAAGCTTAAAAGTAGAATACTTGCATGCACAGTTCGTTTTACAAGTTTGATTCAAATGTGTGAAATTTGTGGAATGAGTGTGGTTAGAAATGATATTTCGTTTACTTTTATGATAACCCTAACACATATAATCGTCTCCATGTCATTAGAATTCAAAAATAAGCTTAGAATCCAAGAATAAGCTTAAAACTAGAATACAAGCATGCACAGTTAGTTGTACAAGTTTGATTCAAATGTGTGAATGTTGTAGAATGACTGTAGTTATAAATGACATTTGGTTTACTTTTATGACAACCCAAACACATATAATCGTCTCCATGTCATTAGAATTCAAAAATAACCTTAGAATCAAAGAATAAGATTAAAAGTAGAATACTAGCATGCGTAGTTCGTTTTACAAGTTTGATTCAAATGTGTGAATTTTGTGGAATGAGTGTGGTTAGAAATGATATTTGGTTTACTTTTATGACAACCCTAACAAATATAATCGTCTCCATGTCATTAAAATTAAAAAATAAGCTTAGAATCAAAGAATAAGATTAAAAGTAGAATACTAGCATGCAGAGTTCGTTTTACAAGTTTGATTCAAATGTGTGAATGTTGTGGAATGAGTGTGGTTAGAAATGATATTTGGTTTACTTTTATGACAACCCTAACACATATAATCGTCTCCATGTCATTAGAATTCAAAAATAACCTTAGAATCTAAGAATAAGATTAAAAGTAGAATACTAGCATGCACAGTTCGTTTTACAAGTTTGATTCAAATGTGTGAATGTTGTGGAATGAGTGTGGTCAGAAATGATATTTGGTTTACTTTTATGACAACCCTAAAACATATAATCGTCTCCATGTCATTGGAATTCAAAATTAACCTTAGAATCAAAGAATAAGATTAAAAGTAAAATACTTGCATGCACAATTCGTTTTACAAGTTTGATTCAAATGTGTGAATGTTGTGGAATGAGTGTGGTTAGAAATGATATTTGGTTTACTTTTATGACAACCCTAATAGATATAATCATCTCCATGTCATTAAAATTAAAAAATAAGCTTAGAATCAAAGAATACGCTTAAAAGTAGAATACTAGCATGCACAATTCGTTTTACAAGTTTGATTCAAATGTGTGAATGATGTGGAATGAGTGTGGTTATAAATGACATTTGGTTTACTTTTATGACAACCCAAACACATATAATCGTCTCCATGTCATTAGAATTCAAAAATAACCTTAGAATCAAAGAATAAGATTAAAAGTAGAATACTAGCATGCACAGTTCGTTTTACAAGTTTGATTCAAATGTGTCAAATTTGTGGAATGAGTGTGGTTAGAAATGATATTTGGTTTACATTTATGACAACCCTAATAGATATAATCATCTCCATGTCATTAAAATTAAAAAATAAGCTTAGAATCAAAGAATACGCTTAAAAGTAGAATACTAGCATGCACAATTCGTTTTACAAGTTTGATTCAAATGTGTGAATGTTGTGGAATGAGTGTGGTTAGAAATGATATTTGGTTTACTTTTATGACAACCCAAACACATATAATCGTCTCCATGTCATTAGAATTCAAAAATAACCTTAGAATCAAAGAATAAGATTAAAAGTAGAATACTAGCATGCACAGTTCGTTTTACAAGTTTGATTCAAATGTGTGAATTTTGTGGAATAAGTGTGGTTAGAAATGATATTTGGTTTACTTTTATGACAACCCTAACAAATATAATCGTCTCCATGTCATTAAAATTAAAAAATAAGCTTAGAATCAAAGAATAAGATTAAAAGTAGAATACTAGCATGCAGAGTTCGTTTTACAAGTTTGATTCAAATGTGTGAATGTTGTGGAATGAGTGTGGTTAGAAATGATATTTGGTTTACTTTTATGACAACCCTAACACATATAATCGTCTCCATGTCATTAGAATTCAAAAATAACCTTAGAATCTAAGAATAAGATTAAAAGTAGAATACTAGCATGCACAGTTCGTTTTACAAGTTTGATTCAAATGTGTGAATGTTGTGGAATGAGTGTGGTCAGAAATGATATTTGGTTTACTTTTATGACAACCCTAAAACATATAATCGTCTCCATGTCATTGGAATTCAAAATTAACCTTAGAATCAAAGAATAAGATTAAAAGTAAAATACTTGCATGCACAATTCAATTTACAAGTTTGATTCAAATGTGTGAATGTTGTGGAATGAGTGTGGTTAGAAATGATATTTGGTTTACTTTTATGACAACCCTAATAGATATAATCATCTCCATGTCATTAAAATTAAAAAATAAGCTTAGAATCAAAGAATACGCTTAAAAGTAGAATACTAGCATGCACAATTCGTTTTACAAGTTTGATTCAAATGTGTGAATGATGTGGAATGAGTGTGGTTATAAATGACATTTGGTTTACTTTTATGACAACCCAAACACATATAATCGTCTCCATGTCATTAGAATTCAAAAATAACCTTAGAATCAAAGAATAAGATTAAAAGTAGAATACTAGCATGCACAGTTCGTTTTACAAGTTTGATTCAAATGTGTCAAATTTGTGGAATGAGTGTGGTTAGAAATGATATTTGGTTTACATTTATGACAACCCTAATAGATATAATCATCTCCATGTCATTAAAATTAAAAAATAAGCTTAGAATCAAAGAATACGCTTAAAAGTAGAATACTAGCATGCACAATTCGTTTTACAAGTTTGATTCAAATGTGTGAATGTTGTGGAATGAGTGTGGTTAGAAATGATATTTGGTTTACTTTTATGACAACCCAAACACATATAATCGTCTCCATGTCATTAGAATTCAAAAATAACCTTAGAATCAAAGAATAAGATTAAAAGTAGAATACTAGCATGCACAGTTCGTTTTACAAGTTTGATTCAAATGTGTGAATTTTGTGGAATGAGTGTGGTTAGAAATGATATTTGGTTTACTTTTATGACAACCCTAACAAATATAATCGTCTCCATGTCATTAAAATTAAAAAATAAGCTTAGAATCAAAGAATAAGATTAAAAGTAGAATACTAGCATGCAGAGTTCGTTTTACAAGTTTGATTCAAATGTGTGAATGTTGTGGAATGAGTGTGGTTAGAAATGATATTTGGTTTACTTTTATGACAACCCTAACACATATAATCGTCTCCATGTCATTAGAATTCAAAAATAACCTTAGAATCTAAGAATAAGATTAAAAGTAGAATACTAGCATGCACAGTTCGTTTTACAAGTTTGATTCAAATGTGTGAATGTTGTGGAATGAGTGTGGTCAGAAATGATATTTGGTTTACTTTTATGACAACCCTAAAACATATAATCGTCTCCATGTCATTGGAATTCAAAATTAACCTTAGAATCAAAGAATAAGATTAAAAGTAAAATACTTGCATGCACAATTCGTTTTACAAGTTTGATTCAAATGTGTGAATGTTGTGGAATGAGTGTGGTTAGAAATGATATTTGGTTTACTTTTATGACAACCCTAATAGATATAATCATCTCCATGTCATTAAAATTAAAAAATAAGCTTAGAATCAAAGAATACGCTTAAAAGTAGAATACTAGCATGCACAATTCGTTTTACAAGTTTGATTCAAATGTGTGAATGTTGTGGAATGAGTGTGGTTAGAAATGATATTTGGTTTACTTTTATGACAACCCAAACACATATAATCGTCTCCATGTCATTAGAATTCAAAAATAACCTTAGAATCAAAGAATAAGATTAAAAGTAGAATACTAGCATGCACAGTTCGTTTTACAAGTTTGATTCAAATGTGTGAAATTTGTGGAATGAGTGTGGTTAGAAATGATAATTGGTTTACATTTATGACAACCCTAATAGATATAATCATCTCCATGTCATTAAAATTAAAAAATAAGGTTAGAATCAAAGAATACGCTTAAAAGTAGAATACTAGCATGCACAATTCGTTTTACAAGTTTGATTCAAATGTGTGAATGTTGTGGAATGAGTGTGGTTAGAAATGATATTTGGTTTACTTTTATGACAACCCAAACACATATAATCGTCTCCATGTCATTAGAATTCAAAAATAACCTTAGAATCAAAGAATAAGATTAAAAGTAGAATACTAGCATGCACAGTTCGTTTTACAAGTTTGATTCAAATGTGTGAAATTTGTGGAATGAGTGTGGTTATAAATGACATTTGGTTTACTTTTATGACAACCCTAACACATATAATCGTCTCCATGTCATTAGAATTCAATAATAAGCTAAGATCAAAGAATAAGCTTAAAAGTAGAATACTAGCATGCACAATTCGTTTTACAAGTTTGATTCAAATGTGTGAATGTTGTGGAATGAGTGTGGTTATAAATGACATTTGGTTTACTTTTATGACAACCCTAACACATATAATTGTCTCCCTGTCATTAGAATTCAAAAATAACCTTAGAATCAAAGAATAAGCTTAAAAGTAGAATACTTGCATGCACAGTTCGTTTTACAAGTTTGATTCAAATGTGTGAAATTTGTGGAATGAGTGTGGTTAGAAATGATATTTCGTTTACTTTTATGATAACCCTAACACATATAATCGTCTCCATGTCATTAGAATTCAAAAATAAGCTTAGAATCCAAGAATAAGCTTAAAACTAGAATACAAGCATGCACAGTTAGTTGTACAAGTTTGATTCAAATGTGTGAATGTTGTAGAATGACTGTAGTTATAAATGACATTTGGTTTACTTTTATGACAACCCAAACACATATAATCGTCTCCATGTCATTAGAATTCAAAAATAACCTTAGAATCAAAGAATAAGATTAAAAGTAGAATACTAGCATGCGTAGTTCGTTTTACAAGTTTGATTCAAATGTGTGAATTTTGTGGAATGAGTGTGGTTAGAAATGATATTTGGTTTACTTTTATGACAACCCTAACAAATATAATCGTCTCCATGTCATTAAAATTAAAAAATAAGCTTAGAATCAAAGAATAAGATTAAAAGTAGAATACTAGCATGCAGAGTTCGTTTTACAAGTTTGATTCAAATGTGTGAATGTTGTGGAATGAGTGTGGTTAGAAATGATATTTGGTTTACTTTTATGACAACCCTAACACATATAATCGTCTCCATGTCATTAGAATTCAAAAATAACCTTAGAATCTAAGAATAAGATTAAAAGTAGAATACTAGCATGCACAGTTCGTTTTACAAGTTTGATTCAAATGTGTGAATGTTGTGGAATGAGTGTGGTCAGAAATGATATTTGGTTTACTTTTATGACAACCCTAAAACATATAATCGTCTCCATGTCATTGGAATTCAAAATTAACCTTAGAATCAAAGAATAAGATTAAAAGTAAAATACTTGCATGCACAATTCGTTTTACAAGTTTGATTCAAATGTGTGAATGTTGTGGAATGAGTGTGGTTAGAAATGATATTTGGTTTACTTTTATGACAACCCTAATAGATATAATCATCTCCATGTCATTAAAATTAAAAAATAAGCTTAGAATCAAAGAATACGCTTAAAAGTAGAATACTAGCATGCACAATTCGTTTTACAAGTTTGATTCAAATGTGTGAATGATGTGGAATGAGTGTGGTTATAAATGACATTTGGTTTACTTTTATGACAACCCAAACACATATAATCGTCTCCATGTCATTAGAATTCAAAAATAACCTTAGAATCAAAGAATAAGATTAAAAGTAGAATACTAGCATGCACAGTTCGTTTTACAAGTTTGATTCAAATGTGTCAAATTTGTGGAATGAGTGTGGTTAGAAATGATATTTGGTTTACATTTATGACAACCCTAATAGATATAATCATCTCCATGTCATTAAAATTAAAAAATAAGCTTAGAATCAAAGAATACGCTTAAAAGTAGAATACTAGCATGCACAATTCGTTTTACAAGTTTGATTCAAATGTGTGAATGTTGTGGAATGAGTGTGGTTAGAAATGATATTTGGTTTACTTTTATGACAACCCAAACACATATAATCGTCTCCATGTCATTAGAATTCAAAAATAACCTTAGAATCAAAGAATAAGATTAAAAGTAGAATACTAGCATGCACAGTTCGTTTTACAAGTTTGATTCAAATGTGTGAATTTTGTGGAATAAGTGTGGTTAGAAATGATATTTGGTTTACTTTTATGACAACCCTAACAAATATAATCGTCTCCATGTCATTAAAATTAAAAAATAAGCTTAGAATCAAAGAATAAGATTAAAAGTAGAATACTAGCATGCAGAGTTCGTTTTACAAGTTTGATTCAAATGTGTGAATGTTGTGGAATGAGTGTGGTTAGAAATGATATTTGGTTTACTTTTATGACAACCCTAACACATATAATCGTCTCCATGTCATTAGAATTCAAAAATAACCTTAGAATCTAAGAATAAGATTAAAAGTAGAATACTAGCATGCACAGTTCGTTTTACAAGTTTGATTCAAATGTGTGAATGTTGTGGAATGAGTGTGGTCAGAAATGATATTTGGTTTACTTTTATGACAACCCTAAAACATATAATCGTCTCCATGTCATTGGAATTCAAAATTAACCTTAGAATCAAAGAATAAGATTAAAAGTAAAATACTTGCATGCACAATTCGTTTTACAAGTTTGATTCAAATGTGTGAATGTTGTGGAATGAGTGTGGTTAGAAATGATATTTGGTTTACTTTTATGACAACCCTAATAGATATAATCATCTCCATGTCATTAAAATTAAAAAATAAGCTTAGAATCAAAGAATACGCTTAAAAGTAGAATACTAGCATGCACAATTCGTTTTACAAGTTTGATTCAAATGTGTGAATGATGTGGAATGAGTGTGGTTATAAATGACATTTGGTTTACTTTTATGACAACCCAAACACATATAATCGTCTCCATGTCATTAGAATTCAAAAATAACCTTAGAATCAAAGAATAAGATTAAAAGTAGAATACTAGCATGCACAGTTCGTTTTACAAGTTTGATTCAAATGTGTCAAAATTGTGGAATGAGTGTGGTTAGAAATGATATTTGGTTTACATTTATGACAACCCTAATAGATATAATCATCTCCATGTCATTAAAATTAAAAAATAAGCTTAGAATCAAAGAATACGCTTAAAAGTAGAATACTAGCATGCACAATTCGTTTTACAAGTTTGATTCAAATGTGTGAATGTTGTGGAATGAGTGTGGTTAGAAATGATATTTGGTTTACTTTTATGACAACCCAAACACATATAATCGTCTCCATGTCATTAGAATTCAAAAATAACCTTAGAATCAAAGAATAAGATTAAAAGTAGAATACTAGCATGCACAGTTCGTTTTACAAGTTTGATTCAAATGTGTGAATTTTGTGGAATAAGTGTGGTTAGAAATGATATTTGGTTTACTTTTATGACAACCCTAACAAATATAATCGTCTCCATGTCATTAAAATTAAAAAATAAGCTTAGAATCAAAGAATAAGATTAAAAGTAGAATACTAGCATGCAGAGTTCGTTTTACAAGTTTGATTCAAATGTGTGAATGTTGTGGAATGAGTGTGGTTAGAAATGATATTTGGTTTACTTTTATGACAACCCTAACACATATAATCGTCTCCATGTCATTAGAATTCAAAAATAACCTTAGAATCTAAGAATAAGATTAAAAGTAGAATACTAGCATGCACAGTTCGTTTTACAAGTTTGATTCAAATGTGTGAATGTTGTGGAATGAGTGTGGTCAGAAATGATATTTGGTTTACTTTTATGACAACCCTAAAACATATAATCGTCTCCATGTCATTGGAATTCAAAATTAACCTTAGAATCAAAGAATAAGATTAAAAGTAAAATACTTGCATGCACAATTCGTTTTACAAGTTTGATTCAAATGTGTGAATGTTGTGGAATGAGTGTGGTTAGAAATGATATTTGGTTTACTTTTATGACAACCCTAATAGATATAATCATCTCCATGTCATTAAAATTAAAAAATAAGCTTAGAATCAAAGAATACGCTTAAAAGTAGAATACTAGCATGCACAATTCGTTTTACAAGTTTGATTCAAATGTGTGAATGATGTGGAATGAGTGTGGTTATAAATGACATTTGGTTTACTTTTATGACAACCCAAACACATATAATCGTCTCCATGTCATTAGAATTCAAAAATAACCTTAGAATCAAAGAATAAGATTAAAAGTAGAATACTAGCATGCACAGTTCGTTTTACAAGTTTGATTCAAATGTGTCAAATTTGTGGAATGAGTGTGGTTAGAAATGATATTTGGTTTACATTTATGACAACCCTAATAGATATAATCATCTCCATGTCATTAAAATTAAAAAATAAGCTTAGAATCAAAGAATACGCTTAAAAGTAGAATACTAGCATGCACAATTCGTTTTACAAGTTTGATTCAAATGTGTGAATGTTGTGGAATGAGTGTGGTTAGAAATGATATTTGGTTTACTTTTATGACAACCCAAACACATATAATCGTCTCCATGTCATTAGAATTCAAAAATAACCTTAGAATCAAAGAATAAGATTAAAAGTAGAATACTAGCATGCACAGTTCGTTTTACAAGTTTGATTCAAATGTGTGAATTTTGTGGAATGAGTGTGGTTAGAAATGATATTTGGTTTACTTTTATGACAACCCTAACAAATATAATCGTCTCCATGTCATTAAAATTAAAAAATAAGCTTAGAATCAAAGAATACGCTTAAAAGTAGAATACTAGCATGCACAATTCGTTTTACAAGTTTGATTCAAATGTGTGAATGTTGTGGAATGAGTGTGGTTATAAATGACATTTGGTTTACTTTTATGACAACCCAAACACATATAATCGTCTCCATGTCATTAGAATTCAAAAATAACCTTAGAATCAAAGAATAAGATTAAAAGTAGAATACTAGCATGCACAGTTCGTTTTACAAGTTTGATTCAAATGTGTCAAATTTGTGGAATGAGTGTGGTTAGAAATGATATTTGGTTTACATTTATGACAACCCTAATAGATATAATCATCTCCATGTCATTAAAATTAAAAAATAAGCTTAGAATCAAAGAATACGCTTAAAAGTAGAATACTAGCATGCACAATTCGTTTTACAAGTTTGATTCAAATGTGTGAATGTTGTGGAATGAGTGTGGTTAGAAATGATATTTGGTTTACTTTTATGACAACCCAAACACATATAATCGTCTCCATGTCATTAGAATTCAAAAATAACCTTAGAATCAAAGAATAAGATTAAAAGTAGAATACTAGCATGCACAGTTCGTTTTACAAGTTTGATTCAAATGTGTGAATTTTGTGGAATGAGTGTGGTTAGAAATGATATTTGGTTTACTTTTATGACAACCCTAACAAATATAATCGTCTCCATGTCATTAAAATTAAAAAATAAGCTTAGAATCAAAGAATAAGATTAAAAGTAGAATACTAGCATGCAGAGTTCGTTTTACAAGTTTGATTCAAATGTGTGAATGTTGTGGAATGAGTGTGGTTAGAAATGATATTTGGTTTACTTTTATGACAACCCTAACACATATAATCGTCTCCATGTCATTAGAATTCAAAAATAACCTTAGAATCTAAGAATAAGATTAAAAGTAGAATACTAGCATGCACAGTTCGTTTTACAAGTTTGATTCAAATGTGTGAATGTTGTGGAATGAGTGTGGTCAGAAATGATATTTGGTTTACTTTTATGACAACCCTAAAACATATAATCGTCTCCATGTCATTAGAATTCAAAAATAACCTTAGAATCAAAGAATAAGATTAAAAGTAGAATACTAGCATGCACAGTTCGTTTTACAAGTTTGATTCAAATGTGTGAATGTTGTGGAATGAGTGTGGTCAGAAATGATATTTGGTTTACTTTTATGACAACCCTAAAACATATAATCGTCTCCATGTCATTGGAATTCAAAATTAACCTTAGAATCAAAGAATAAGATTAAAAGTAAAATACTTGCATGCACAATTCGTTTTACAAGTTTGATTCAAATGTGTGAATGTTGTGGAATGAGTGTGGTTAGAAATGATATTTGGTTTACTTTTATGACAACCCAAACACATATAATCGTCTCCATGTCATTAGAATTCAAAAATAACCTTAGAATCAAAGAATAAGATTAAAAGTAGAATACTAGCATGCCCAGTTCGTTTTACAAGTTTGATTCAAATGTGTGAATTTTGTGGAATAAGTGTGGTTAGAAATGATATTTGGTTTACTTTTATGACAACCCTAACAAATATAATCGTCTCCATGTCATTAAAATTAAAAAATAAGCTTAGAATCAAAGAATAAGATTAAAAGTAGAATACTAGCATGCAGAGTTCGTTTTACAAGTTTGATTCAAATGTGTGAATGTTGTGGAATGAGTGTGGTTAGAAATGATATTTGGTTTACTTTTATGACAACCCTAACACATATAATCGTCTCCATGTCATTAGAATTCAAAAATAACCTTAGAATCTAAGAATAAGATTAAAAGTAGAATACTAGCATGCACAGTTCGTTTTACAAGTTTGATTCAAATGTGTGAATGTTGTGGAATGAGTGTGGTCAGAAATGATATTTGGTTTACTTTTATGACAACCCTAAAACATATAATCGTCTCCATGTCATTGGAATTCAAAATTAACCTTAGAATCAAAGAATAAGATTAAAAGTAAAATACTTGCATGCACAATTCGTTTTACAAGTTTGATTCAAATGTGTGAATGTTGTGGAATGAGTGTGGTTAGAAATGATATTTGGTTTACTTTTATGACAACCCTAATAGATATAATCATCTCCATGTCATTAAAATTAAAAAATAAGCTTAGAATCAAAGAATACGCTTAAAAGTAGAATACTAGCATGCACAATTCGTTTTACAAGTTTGATTCAAATGTGTGAATGATGTGGAATGAGTGTGGTTATAAATGACATTTGGTTTACTTTTATGACAACCCAAACACATATAATCGTCTCCATGTCATTAGAATTCAAAAATAACCTTAGAATCAAAGAATAAGATTAAAAGTAGAATACTAGCATGCACAGTTCGTTTTACAAGTTTGATTCAAATGTGTCAAATTTGTGGAATGAGTGTGGTTAGAAATGATATTTGGTTTACATTTATGACAACCCTAATAGATATAATCATCTCCATGTCATTAAAATTAAAAAATAAGCTTAGAATCAAAGAATACGCTTAAAAGTAGAATACTAGCATGCACAATTCGTTTTACAAGTTTGATTCAAATGTGTGAATGTTGTGGAATGAGTGTGGTTAGAAATGATATTTGGTTTACTTTTATGACAACCCAAACACATATAATCGTCTCCATGTCATTAGAATTCAAAAATAACCTTAGAATCAAAGAATAAGATTAAAAGTAGAATACTAGCATGCACAGTTCGTTTTACAAGTTTGATTCAAATGTGTGAATTTTGTGGAATAAGTGTGGTTAGAAATGATATTTGGTTTACTTTTATGACAACCCTAACAAATATAATCGTCTCCATGTCATTAAAATTAAAAAATAAGCTTAGAATCAAAGAATAAGATTAAAAGTAGAATACTAGCATGCAGAGTTCGTTTTACAAGTTTGATTCAAATGTGTGAATGTTGTGGAATGAGTGTGGTTAGAAATGATATTTGGTTTACTTTTATGACAACCCTAACACATATAATCGTCTCCATGTCATTAGAATTCAAAAATAACCTTAGAATCTAAGAATAAGATTAAAAGTAGAATACTAGCATGCACAGTTCGTTTTACAAGTTTGATTCAAATGTGTGAATGTTGTGGAATGAGTGTGGTCAGAAATGATATTTGGTTTACTTTTATGACAACCCTAAAACATATAATCGTCTCCATGTCATTGGAATTCAAAATTAACCTTAGAATCAAAGAATAAGATTAAAAGTAAAATACTTGCATGCACAATTCGTTTTACAAGTTTGATTCAAATGTGTGAATGTTGTGGAATGAGTGTGGTTAGAAATGATATTTGGTTTACTTTTATGACAACCCTAATAGATATAATCATCTCCATGTCATTAAAATTAAAAAATAAGCTTAGAATCAAAGAATACGCTTAAAAGTAGAATACTAGCATGCACAATTCGTTTTACAAGTTTGATTCAAATGTGTGAATGATGTGGAATGAGTGTGGTTATAAATGACATTTGGTTTACTTTTATGACAACCCAAACACATATAATCGTCTCCATGTCATTAGAATTCAAAAATAACCTTAGAATCAAAGAATAAGATTAAAAGTAGAATACTAGCATGCACAGTTCGTTTTACAAGTTTGATTCAAATGTGTGAATGTTGTGGAATGAGTGTGGTTAGAAATGATATTTGGTTTACTTTTATGACAACCCTAATAGATATAATCATCTCCATGTCATTAAAATTAAAAAATAAGCTTAGAATCAAAGAATACGCTTAAAAGTAGAATACTAGCATGCACAATTCGTTTTACAAGTTTGATTCAAATGTGTGAATGATGTGGAATGAGTGTGGTTATAAATGACATTTGGTTTACTTTTATGACAACCCAAACACATATAATCGTCTCCATGTCATTAGAATTCAAAAATAACCTTAGAATCAAAGAATAAGATTAAAAGTAGAATACTAGCATGCACAGTTCGTTTTACAAGTTTGATTCAAATGTGTGAATGTTGTGGAATGAGTGTGGTTAGAAATGATATTTGGTTTACTTTTATGACAACCCTAATAGATATAATCATCTCCATGTCATTAAAATTAAAAAATAAGCTTAGAATCAAAGAATACGCTTAAAAGTAGAATACTAGCATGCACAATTCGTTTTACAAGTTTGATTCAAATGTGTGAATGATGTGGAATGAGTGTGGTTATAAATGACATTTGGTTTACTTTTATGACAACCCAAACACATATAATCGTCTCCATGTCATTAGAATTCAAAAATAACCTTAGAATCAAAGAATAAGATTAAAAGTAGAATACTAGCATGCACAGTTCGTTTTACAAGTTTGATTCAAATGTGTCAAATTTGTGGAATGAGTGTAGTTAGAAATGATATTTGGTTTACATTTATGACAACCCTAATAGATATAATCATCTCCATGTCATTAAAATTAAAAAATAAGCTTAGAATCAAAGAATACGCTTAAAAGTAGAATACTAGCATGCACAATTCGTTTTACAAGTTTGATTCAAATGTGTGAATGTTGTGGAATGAGTGTGGTTAGAAATGATATTTGGTTTACTTTTATGACAACCCAAACACATATAATCGTCTCCATGTCATTAGAATTCAAAAATAACCTTAGAATCAAAGAATAAGATTAAAAGTAGAATACTAGCATGCACAGTTCGTTTTACAAGTTTGATTCAAATGTGTGAATTTTGTGGAATAAGTGTGGTTAGAAATGATATTTGGTTTACTTTTATGACAACCCTAACAAATATAATCGTCTCCATGTCATTAAAATTAAAAAATAAGCTTAGAATCAAAGAATAAGATTAAAAGTAGAATACTAGCATGCAGAGTTCGTTTTACAAGTTTGATTCAAATGTGTGAATGTTGTGGAATGAGTGTGGTTAGAAATGATATTTGGTTTACTTTTATGACAACCCTAACACATATAATCGTCTCCATGTCATTAGAATTCAAAAATAACCTTAGAATCTAAGAATAAGATTAAAAGTAGAATACTAGCATGCACAGTTCGTTTTACAAGTTTGATTCAAATGTGTGAATGTTGTGGAATGAGTGTGGTCAGAAATGATATTTGGTTTACTTTTATGACAACCCTAAAACATATAATCGTCTCCATGTCATTGGAATTCAAAATTAACCTTAGAATCAAAGAATAAGATTAAAAGTAAAATACTTGCATGCACAATTCGTTTTACAAGTTTGATTCAAATGTGTGAATGTTGTGGAATGAGTGTGGTTAGAAATGATATTTGGTTTACTTTTATGACAACCCTAATAGATATAATCATCTCCATGTCATTAAAATTAAAAAATAAGCTTAGAATCAAAGAATACGCTTAAAAGTAGAATACTAGCATGCACAATTCGTTTTACAAGTTTGATTCAAATGTGTGAATGATGTGGAATGAGTGTGGTTATAAATGACATTTGGTTTACTTTTATGACAACCCAAACACATATAATCGTCTCCATGTCATTAGAATTCAAAAATAACCTTAGAATCAAAGAATAAGATTAAAAGTAGAATACTAGCATGCACAGTTCGTTTTACAAGTTTGATTCAAATGTGTCAAATTTGTGGAATGAGTGTGGTTAGAAATGATATTTGGTTTACATTTATGACAACCCTAATAGATATAATCATCTCCATGTCATTAAAATTAAAAAATAAGCTTAGAATCAAAGAATACGCTTAAAAGTAGAATACTAGCATGCACAATTCGTTTTACAAGTTTGATTCAAATGTGTGAATGTTGTGGAATGAGTGTGGTTAGAAATGATATTTGGTTTACTTTTATGACAACCCTAATAGATATAATCATCTCCATGTCATTAAAATTAAAAAATAAGCTTAGAATCAAAGAATACGCTTAAAAGTAGAATACTAGCATGCACAATTCGTTTTACAAGTTTGATTCAAATGTGTGAATGATGTGGAATGAGTGTGGTTATAAATGACATTTGGTTTACTTTTATGACAACCCAAACACATATAATCGTCTCCATGTCATTAGAATTCAAAAATAACCTTAGAATCAAAGAATAAGATTAAAAGTAGAATACTAGCATGCACAGTTCGTTTTACAAGTTTGATTCAAATGTGTGAATGTTGTGGAATGAGTGTGGTTAGAAATGATATTTGGTTTACTTTTATGACAACCCTAATAGATATAATCATCTCCATGTCATTAAAATTAAAAAATAAGCTTAGAATCAAAGAATACGCTTAAAAGTAGAATACTAGCATGCACAATTCGTTTTACAAGTTTGATTCAAATGTGTGAATGATGTGGAATGAGTGTGGTTATAAATGACATTTGGTTTACTTTTATGACAACCCAAACACATATAATCGTCTCCATGTCATTAGAATTCAAAAATAACCTTAGAATCAAAGAATAAGATTAAAAGTAGAATACTAGCATGCACAGTTCGTTTTACAAGTTTGATTCAAATGTGTGAATGTTGTGGAATGAGTGTGGTTAGAAATGATATTTGGTTTACTTTTATGACAACCCTAATAGATATAATCATCTCCATGTCATTAAAATTAAAAAATAAGCTTAGAATCAAAGAATACGCTTAAAAGTAGAATACTAGCATGCACAATTCGTTTTACAAGTTTGATTCAAATGTGTGAATGATGTGGAATGAGTGTGGTTATAAATGACATTTGGTTTACTTTTATGACAACCCAAACACATATAATCGTCTCCATGTCATTAGAATTCAAAAATAACCTTAGAATCAAAGAATAAGATTAAAAGTAGAATACTAGCATGCACAGTTCGTTTTACAAGTTTGATTCAAATGTGTGAATGTTGTGGAATGAGTGTGGTTAGAAATGATATTTGGTTTACTTTTATGACAACCCTAATAGATATAATCATCTCCATGTCATTAAAATTAAAAAATAAGCTTAGAATCAAAGAATACGCTTAAAAGTAGAATACTAGCATGCACAATTCGTTTTACAAGTTTGATTCAAATGTGTGAATGATGTGGAATGAGTGTGGTTATAAATGACATTTGGTTTACTTTTATGACAACCCAAACACATATAATCGTCTCCATGTCATTAGAATTCAAAAATAACCTTAGAATCAAAGAATAAGATTAAAAGTAGAATACTAGCATGCACAGTTCGTTTTACAAGTTTGATTCAAATGTGTGAATGTTGTGGAATGAGTGTGGTTAGAAATGATATTTGGTTTACTTTTATGACAACCCTAATAGATATAATCATCTCCATGTCATTAAAATTAAAAAATAAGCTTAGAATCAAAGAATACGCTTAAAAGTAGAATACTAGCATGCACAATTCGTTTTACAAGTTTGATTCAAATGTGTGAATGATGTGGAATGAGTGTGGTTATAAATGACATTTGGTTTACTTTTATGACAACCCAAACACATATAATCGTCTCCATGTCATTAGAATTCAAAAATAACCTTAGAATCAAAGAATAAGATTAAAAGTAGAATACTAGCATGCACAGTTCGTTTTACAAGTTTGATTCAAATGTGTCAAATTTGTGGAATGAGTGTGGTTAGAAATGATATTTGGTTTACATTTATGACAACCCTAATAGATATAATCATCTCCATGTCATTAAAATTAAAAAATAAGCTTAGAATCAAAGAATACGCTTAAAAGTAGAATACTAGCATGCACAATTCGTTTTACAAGTTTGATTCAAATGTGTGAATGTTGTGGAATGAGTGTGGTTAGAAATGATATTTGGTTTACTTTTATGACAACCCAAACACATATAATCGTCTCCATGTCATTAGAATTCAAAAATAACCTTAGAATCAAAGAATAAGATTAAAAGTAGAATACTAGCATGCACAGTTCGTTTTACAAGTTTGATTCAAATGTGTGAATTTTGTGGAATAAGTGTGGTTAGAAATGATATTTGGTTTACTTTTATGACAACCCTAACAAATATAATCGTCTCCATGTCATTAAAATTAAAAAATAAGCTTAGAATCAAAGAATAAGATTAAAAGTAGAATACTAGCATGCAGAGTTCGTTTTACAAGTTTGATTCAAATGTGTGAATGTTGTGGAATGAGTGTGGTTAGAAATGATATTTGGTTTACTTTTATGACAACCCTAACACATATAATCGTCTCCATGTCATTAGAATTCAAAAATAACCTTAGAATCTAAGAATAAGATTAAAAGTAGAATACTAGCATGCACAGTTCGTTTTACAAGTTTGATTCAAATGTGTGAATGTTGTGGAATGAGTGTGGTCAGAAATGATATTTGGTTTACTTTTATGACAACCCTAAAACATATAATCGTCTCCATGTCATTGGAATTCAAAATTAACCTTAGAATCAAAGAATAAGATTAAAAGTAAAATACTTGCATGCACAATTCGTTTTACAAGTTTGATTCAAATGTGTGAATGTTGTGGAATGAGTGTGGTTAGAAATGATATTTGGTTTACTTTTATGACAACCCTAATAGATATAATCATCTCCATGTCATTAAAATTAAAAAATAAGCTTAGAATCAAAGAATACGCTTAAAAGTAGAATACTAGCATGCACAATTCGTTTTACAAGTTTGATTCAAATGTGTGAATGATGTGGAATGAGTGTGGTTATAAATGACATTTGGTTTACTTTTATGACAACCCAAACACATATAATCGTCTCCATGTCATTAGAATTCAAAAATAACCTTAGAATCAAAGAATAAGATTAAAAGTAGAATACTAGCATGCACAGTTCGTTTTACAAGTTTGATTCAAATGTGTCAAATTTGTGGAATGAGTGTGGTTAGAAATGATATTTGGTTTACATTTATGACAACCCTAATAGATATAATCATCTCCATGTCATTAAAATTAAAAAATAAGCTTAGAATCAAAGAATACGCTTAAAAGTAGAATACTAGCATGCACAATTCGTTTTACAAGTTTGATTCAAATGTGTGAATGATGTGGAATGAGTGTGGTTATAAATGACATTTGGTTTACTTTTATGACAACCCAAACACATATAATCGTCTCCATGTCATTAGAATTCAAAAATAACCTTAGAATCAAAGAATAAGATTAAAAGTAGAATACTAGCATGCACAGTTCGTTTTACAAGTTTGATTCAAATGTGTGAATGTTGTGGAATGAGTGTGGTTAGAAATGATATTTGGTTTACTTTTATGACAACCCTAATAGATATAATCATCTCCATGTCATTAAAATTAAAAAATAAGCTTAGAATCAAAGAATACGCTTAAAAGTAGAATACTAGCATGCACAATTCGTTTTACAAGTTTGATTCAAATGTGTGAATGATGTGGAATGAGTGTGGTTATAAATGACATTTGGTTTACTTTTATGACAACCCAAACACATATAATCGTCTCCATGTCATTAGAATTCAAAAATAACCTTAGAATCAAAGAATAAGATTAAAAGTAGAATACTAGCATGCACAGTTCGTTTTACAAGTTTGATTCAAATGTGTCAAATTTGTGGAATGAGTGTGGTTAGAAATGATATTTGGTTTACATTTATGACAACCCTAATAGATATAATCATCTCCATGTCATTAAAATTAAAAAATAAGCTTAGAATCAAAGAATACGCTTAAAAGTAGAATACTAGCATGCACAATTCGTTTTACAAGTTTGATTCAAATGTGTGAATGTTGTGGAATGAGTGTGGTTAGAAATGATATTTGGTTTACTTTTATGACAACCCAAACACATATAATCGTCTCCATGTCATTAGAATTCAAAAATAACCTTAGAATCAAAGAATAAGATTAAAAGTAGAATACTAGCATGCACAGTTCGTTTTACAAGTTTGATTCAAATGTGTGAATTTTGTGGAATAAGTGTGGTTAGAAATGATATTTGGTTTACTTTTATGACAACCCTAACAAATATAATCGTCTCCATGTCATTAAAATTAAAAAATAAGCTTAGAATCAAAGAATAAGATTAAAAGTAGAATACTAGCATGCAGAGTTCGTTTTACAAGTTTGATTCAAATGTGTGAATGTTGTGGAATGAGTGTGGTTAGAAATGATATTTGGTTTACTTTTATGACAACCCTAACACATATAATCGTCTCCATGTCATTAGAATTCAAAAATAACCTTAGAATCTAAGAATAAGATTAAAAGTAGAATACTAGCATGCACAGTTCGTTTTACAAGTTTGATTCAAATGTGTGAATGTTGTGGAATGAGTGTGGTCAGAAATGATATTTGGTTTACTTTTATGACAACCCTAAAACATATAATCGTCTCCATGTCATTGGAATTCAAAATTAACCTTAGAATCAAAGAATAAGATTAAAAGTAAAATACTTGCATGCACAATTCGTTTTACAAGTTTGATTCAAATGTGTGAATGTTGTGGAATGAGTGTGGTTAGAAATGATATTTGGTTTACTTTTATGACAACCCTAATAGATATAATCATCTCCATGTCATTAAAATTAAAAAATAAGCTTAGAATCAAAGAATACGCTTAAAAGTAGAATACTAGCATGCACAATTCGTTTTACAAGTTTGATTCAAATGTGTGAATGTTGTGGAATGAGTGTGGTTAGAAATGATATTTGGTTTACTTTTATGACAACCCAAACACATATAATCGTCTCCATGTCATTAGAATTCAAAAATAACCTTAGAATCAAAGAATAAGATTAAAAGTAGAATACTAGCATGCACAGTTCGTTTTACAAGTTTGATTCAAATGTGTGAATTTTGTGGAATAAGTGTGGTTAGAAATGATATTTGGTTTACTTTTATGACAACCCTAACAAATATAATCGTCTCCATGTCATTAAAATTAAAAAATAAGCTTAGAATCAAAGAATAAGATTAAAAGTAGAATACTAGCATGCAGAGTTCGTTTTACAAGTTTGATTCAAATGTGTGAATGTTGTGGAATGAGTGTGGTTAGAAATGATATTTGGTTTACTTTTATGACAACCCTAACACATATAATCGTCTCCATGTCATTAGAATTCAAAAATAACCTTAGAATCTAAGAATAAGATTAAAAGTAGAATACTAGCATGCACAGTTCGTTTTACAAGTTTGATTCAAATGTGTGAATGTTGTGGAATGAGTGTGGTCAGAAATGATATTTGGTTTACTTTTATGACAACCCTAAAACATATAATCGTCTCCATGTCATTGGAATTCAAAATTAACCTTAGAATCAAAGAATAAGATTAAAAGTAAAATACTTGCATGCACAATTCGTTTTACAAGTTTGATTCAAATGTGTGAATGTTGTGGAATGAGTGTGGTTAGAAATGATATTTGGTTTACTTTTATGACAACCCTAATAGATATAATCATCTCCATGTCATTAAAATTAAAAAATAAGCTTAGAATCAAAGAATACGCTTAAAAGTAGAATACTAGCATGCACAATTCGTTTTACAAGTTTGATTCAAATGTGTGAATGATGTGGAATGAGTGTGGTTATAAATGACATTTGGTTTACTTTTATGACAACCCAAACACATATAATCGTCTCCATGTCATTAGAATTCAAAAATAACCTTAGAATCAAAGAATAAGATTAAAAGTAGAATACTAGCATGCACAGTTCGTTTTACAAGTTTGATTCAAATGTGTGAATGTTGTGGAATGAGTGTGGTTAGAAATGATATTTGGTTTACTTTTATGACAACCCTAATAGATATAATCATCTCCATGTCATTAAAATTAAAAAATAAGCTTAGAATCAAAGAATACGCTTAAAAGTAGAATACTAGCATGCACAATTCGTTTTACAAGTTTGATTCAAATGTGTGAATGATGTGGAATGAGTGTGGTTATAAATGACATTTGGTTTACTTTTATGACAACCCAAACACATATAATCGTCTCCATGTCATTAGAATTCAAAAATAACCTTAGAATCAAAGAATAAGATTAAAAGTAGAATACTAGCATGCACAGTTCGTTTTACAAGTTTGATTCAAATGTGTGAATGTTGTGGAATGAGTGTGGTTAGAAATGATATTTGGTTTACTTTTATGACAACCCTAATAGATATAATCATCTCCATGTCATTAAAATTAAAAAATAAGCTTAGAATCAAAGAATACGCTTAAAAGTAGAATACTAGCATGCACAATTCGTTTTACAAGTTTGATTCAAATGTGTGAATGATGTGGAATGAGTGTGGTTATAAATGACATTTGGTTTACTTTTATGACAACCCAAACACATATAATCGTCTCCATGTCATTAGAATTCAAAAATAACCTTAGAATCAAAGAATAAGATTAAAAGTAGAATACTAGCATGCACAGTTCGTTTTACAAGTTTGATTCAAATGTGTCAAATTTGTGGAATGAGTGTGGTTAGAAATGATATTTGGTTTACATTTATGACAACCCTAATAGATATAATCATCTCCATGTCATTAAAATTAAAAAATAAGCTTAGAATCAAAGAATACGCTTAAAAGTAGAATACTAGCATGCACAATTCGTTTTACAAGTTTGATTCAAATGTGTGAATGTTGTGGAATGAGTGTGGTTAGAAATGATATTTGGTTTACTTTTATGACAACCCAAACACATATAATCGTCTCCATGTCATTAGAATTCAAAAATAACCTTAGAATCAAAGAATAAGATTAAAAGTAGAATACTAGCATGCACAGTTCGTTTTACAAGTTTGATTCAAATGTGTGAATTTTGTGGAATAAGTGTGGTTAGAAATGATATTTGGTTTACTTTTATGACAACCCTAACAAATATAATCGTCTCCATGTCATTAAAATTAAAAAATAAGCTTAGAATCAAAGAATAAGATTAAAAGTAGAATACTAGCATGCAGAGTTCGTTTTACAAGTTTGATTCAAATGTGTGAATGTTGTGGAATGAGTGTGGTTAGAAATGATATTTGGTTTACTTTTATGACAACCCTAACACATATAATCGTCTCCATGTCATTAGAATTCAAAAATAACCTTAGAATCTAAGAATAAGATTAAAAGTAGAATACTAGCATGCACAGTTCGTTTTACAAGTTTGATTCAAATGTGTGAATGTTGTGGAATGAGTGTGGTCAGAAATGATATTTGGTTTACTTTTATGACAACCCTAAAACATATAATCGTCTCCATGTCATTGGAATTCAAAATTAACCTTAGAATCAAAGAATAAGATTAAAAGTAAAATACTTGCATGCACAATTCGTTTTACAAGTTTGATTCAAATGTGTGAATGTTGTGGAATGAGTGTGGTTAGAAATGATATTTGGTTTACTTTTATGACAACCCTAATAGATATAATCATCTCCATGTCATTAAAATTAAAAAATAAGCTTAGAATCAAAGAATACGCTTAAAAGTAGAATACTAGCATGCACAATTCGTTTTACAAGTTTGATTCAAATGTGTGAATGATGTGGAATGAGTGTGGTTATAAATGACATTTGGTTTACTTTTATGACAACCCAAACACATATAATCGTCTCCATGTCATTAGAATTCAAAAATAACCTTAGAATCAAAGAATAAGATTAAAAGTAGAATACTAGCATGCACAGTTCGTTTTACAAGTTTGATTCAAATGTGTCAAATTTGTGGAATGAGTGTGGTTAGAAATGATATTTGGTTTACATTTATGACAACCCTAATAGATATAATCATCTCCATGTCATTAAAATTAAAAAATAAGCTTAGAATCAAAGAATACGCTTAAAAGTAGAATACTAGCATGCACAATTCGTTTTACAAGTTTGATTCAAATGTGTGAATGTTGTGGAATGAGTGTGGTTAGAAATGATATTTGGTTTACTTTTATGACAACCCAAACACATATAATCGTCTCCATGTCATTAGAATTCAAAAATAACCTTAGAATCAAAGAATAAGATTAAAAGTAGAATACTAGCATGCACAGTTCGTTTTACAAGTTTGATTCAAATGTGTGAATTTTGTGGAATGAGTGTGGTTAGAAATGATATTTGGTTTACTTTTATGACAACCCTAACAAATATAATCGTCTCCATGTCATTAAAATTAAAAAATACGCTTAAAAGTAGAATACTAGCATGCACAATTCGTTTTACAAGTTTGATTCAAATGTGTGAATGTTGTGGAATGAGTGTGGTTATAAATGACATTTGGTTTACTTTTATGACAACCCAAACACATATAATCGTCTCCATGTCATTAGAATTCAAAAATAACCTTAGAATCAAAGAATAAGATTAAAAGTAGAATACTAGCATGCACAGTTCGTTTTACAAGTTTGATTCAAATGTGTCAAATTTGTGGAATGAGTGTGGTTAGAAATGATATTTGGTTTACATTTATGACAACCCTAATAGATATAATCATCTCCATGTCATTAAAATTAAAAAATAAGCTTAGAATCAAAGAATACGCTTAAAAGTAGAATACTAGCATGCACAATTCGTTTTACAAGTTTGATTCAAATGTGTGAATGTTGTGGAATGAGTGTGGTTAGAAATGATATTTGGTTTACTTTTATGACAACCCAAACACATATAATCGTCTCCATGTCATTAGAATTCAAAAATAACCTTAGAATCAAAGAATAAGATTAAAAGTAGAATACTAGCATGCACAGTTCGTTTTACAAGTTTGATTCAAATGTGTGAATTTTGTGGAATAAGTGTGGTTAGAAATGATATTTGGTTTACTTTTATGACAACCCTAACAAATATAATCGTCTCCATGTCATTAAAATTAAAAAATAAGCTTAGAATCAAAGAATAAGATTAAAAGTAGAATACTAGCATGCAGAGTTCGTTTTACAAGTTTGATTCAAATGTGTGAATGTTGTGGAATGAGTGTGGTTAGAAATGATATTTGGTTTACTTTTATGACAACCCTAACACATATAATCGTCTCCATGTCATTAGAATTCAAAAATAACCTTAGAATCTAAGAATAAGATTAAAAGTAGAATACTAGCATGCACAGTTCGTTTTACAAGTTTGATTCAAATGTGTGAATGTTGTGGAATGAGTGTGGTCAGAAATGATATTTGGTTTACTTTTATGACAACCCTAAAACATATAATCGTCTCCATGTCATTGGAATTCAAAATTAACCTTAGAATCAAAGAATAAGATTAAAAGTAAAATACTTGCATGCACAATTCGTTTTACAAGTTTGATTCAAATGTGTGAATGTTGTGGAATGAGTGTGGTTAGAAATGATATTTGGTTTACTTTTATGACAACCCTAATAGATATAATCATCTCCATGTCATTAAAATTAAAAAATAAGCTTAGAATCAAAGAATACGCTTAAAAGTAGAATACTAGCATGCACAATTCGTTTTACAAGTTTGATTCAAATGTGTGAATGATGTGGAATGAGTGTGGTTATAAATGACATTTGGTTTACTTTTATGACAACCCAAACACATATAATCGTCTCCATGTCATTAGAATTCAAAAATAACCTTAGAATCAAAGAATAAGATTAAAAGTAGAATACTAGCATGCACAGTTCGTTTTACAAGTTTGATTCAAATGTGTCAAATTTGTGGAATGAGTGTGGTTAGAAATGATATTTGGTTTACATTTATGACAACCCTAATAGATATAATCATCTCCATGTCATTAAAATTAAAAAATAAGCTTAGAATCAAAGAATACGCTTAAAAGTAGAATACTAGCATGCACAATTCGTTTTACAAGTTTGATTCAAATGTGTGAATGTTGTGGAATGAGTGTGGTTAGAAATGATATTTGGTTTACTTTTATGACAACCCAAACACATATAATCGTCTCCATGTCATTAGAATTCAAAAATAACCTTAGAATCAAAGAATAAGATTAAAAGTAGAATACTAGCATGCACAGTTCGTTTTACAAGTTTGATTCAAATGTGTGAATTTTGTGGAATGAGTGTGGTTAGAAATGATATTTGGTTTACTTTTATGACAACCCTAACAAATATAATCGTCTCCATGTCATTAAAATTAAAAAATACGCTTAAAAGTAGAATACTAGCATGCACAATTCGTTTTACAAGTTTGATTCAAATGTGTGAATGTTGTGGAATGAGTGTGGTTATAAATGACATTTGGTTTACTTTTATGACAACCCAAACACATATAATCGTCTCCATGTCATTAGAATTCAAAAATAACCTTAGAATCAAAGAATAAGATTAAAAGTAGAATACTAGCATGCACAGTTCGTTTTACAAGTTTGATTCAAATGTCTCAAATTTGTGGAATGAGTGTGGTTAGAAATGATATTTGGTTTACATTTATGACAACCCTAATAGATATAATCATCTCCATGTCATTAAAATTAAAAAATAAGCTTAGAATCAAAGAATACGCTTAAAAGTAGAATACTAGCATGCACAATTCGTTTTACAAGTTTGATTCAAATGTGTGAATGTTGTGGAATGAGTGTGGTTAGAAATGATATTTGGTTTACTTTTATGACAACCCAAACACATATAATCGTCTCCATGTCATTAGAATTCAAAAATAACCTTAGAATCAAAGAATAAGATTAAAAGTAGAATACTAGCATGCACAGTTCGTTTTACAAGTTTGATTCAAATGTGTGAATTTTGTGGAATAAGTGTGGTTAGAAATGATATTTGGTTTACTTTTATGACAACCCTAACAAATATAATCGTCTCCATGTCATTAAAATTAAAAAATAAGCTTAGAATCAAAGAATAAGATTAAAAGTAGAATACTAGCATGCAGAGTTCGTTTTACAAGTTTGATTCAAATGTGTGAATGTTGTGGAATGAGTGTGGTTAGAAATGATATTTGGTTTACTTTTATGACAACCCTAACACATATAATCGTCTCCATGTCATTAGAATTCAAAAATAACCTTAGAATCTAAGAATAAGATTAAAAGTAGAATACTAGCATGCACAGTTCGTTTTACAAGTTTGATTCAAATGTGTGAATTTTGTGGAATGAGTGTGGTCAGAAATGATATTTGGTTTACTTTTATGACAACCCTAAAACATATAATCGTCTCCATGTCATTGGAATTCAAAATTAACCTTAGAATCAAAGAATAAGATTAAAAGTAAAATACTTGCATGCACAATTCGTTTTACAAGTTTGATTCAAATGTGTGAATGTTGTGGAATGAGTGTGGTTAGAAATGATATTTGGTTTACTTTTATGACAACCCTAATAGATATAATCATCTCCATGTCATTAAAATTAAAAAATAAGCTTAGAATCAAAGAATACGCTTAAAAGTAGAATACTAGCATGCACAATTCGTTTTACAAGTTTGATTCAAATGTGTGAATGATGTGGAATGAGTGTGGTTATAAATGACATTTGGTTTACTTTTATGACAACCCAAACACATATAATCGTCTCCATGTCATTAGAATTCAAAAATAACCTTAGAATCAAAGAATAAGATTAAAAGTAGAATACTAGCATGCACAGTTCGTTTTACAAGTTTGATTCAAATGTGTCAAATTTGTGGAATGAGTGTGGTTAGAAATGATATTTGGTTTACATTTATGACAACCCTAATAGATATAATCATCTCCATGTCATTAAAATTAAAAAATAAGCTTAGAATCAAAGAATACGCTTAAAAGTAGAATACTAGCATGCACAATTCGTTTTACAAGTTTGATTCAAATGTGTGAATGTTGTGGAATGAGTGTGGTTAGAAATGATATTTGGTTTACTTTTATGACAACCCAAACACATATAATCGTCTCCATGTCATTAGAATTCAAAAATAACCTTAGAATCAAAGAATAAGATTAAAAGTAGAATACTAGCATGCACAGTTCGTTTTACAAGTTTGATTCAAATGTGTGAATTTTGTGGAATGAGTGTGGTTAGAAATGATATTTGGTTTACTTTTATGACAACCCTAACAAATATAATCGTCTCCATGTCATTAAAATTAAAAAATACGCTTAAAAGTAGAATACTAGCATGCACAATTCGTTTTACAAGTTTGATTCAAATGTGTGAATGTTGTGGAATGAGTGTGGTTATAAATGACATTTGGTTTACTTTTATGACAACCCAAACACATATAATCGTCTCCATGTCATTAGAATTCAAAAATAACCTTAGAATCAAAGAATAAGATTAAAAGTAGAATACTAGCATGCACAGTTCGTTTTACAAGTTTGATTCAAATGTGTCAAATTTGTGGAATGAGTGTGGTTAGAAATGATATTTGGTTTACATTTATGACAACCCTAATAGATATAATCATCTCCATGTCATTAAAATTAAAAAATAAGCTTAGAATCAAAGAATACGCTTAAAAGTAGAATACTAGCATGCACAATTCGTTTTACAAGTTTGATTCAAATGTGTGAATGTTGTGGAATGAGTGTGGTTAGAAATGATATTTGGTTTACTTTTATGACAACCCAAACACATATAATCGTCTCCATGTCATTAGAATTCAAAAATAACCTTAGAATCAAAGAATAAGATTAAAAGTAGAATACTAGCATGCACAGTTCGTTTTACAAGTTTGATTCAAATGTGTGAATTTTGTGGAATGAGTGTGGTTAGAAATGATATTTGGTTTACTTTTATGACAACCCTAACAAATATAATCGTCTCCATGTCATTAAAATTAAAAAATAAGCTTAGAATCAAAGAATAAGATTAAAAGTAGAATACTAGCATGCAGAGTTCGTTTTACAAGTTTGATTCAAATGTGTGAATGTTGTGGAATGAGTGTGGTTAGAAATGATATTTGGTTTACTTTTATGACAACCCTAACACATATAATCGTCTCCATGTCATTAGAATTCAAAAATAACCTTAGAATCTAAGAATAAGATTAAAAGTAGAATACTAGCATGCACAGTTCGTTTTACAAGTTTGATTCAAATGTGTGAATGTTGTGGAATGAGTGTGGTCAGAAATGATATTTGGTTTACTTTTATGACAACCCTAAAACATATAATCGTCTCCATGTCATTGGAATTCAAAATTAACCTTAGAATCAAAGAATAAGATTAAAAGTAAAATACTTGCATGCACAATTCGTTTTACAAGTTTGATTCAAATGTGTGAATGTTGTGGAATGAGTGTGGTTAGAAATGATATTTGGTTTACTTTTATGACAACCCTAATAGATATAATCATCTCCATGTCATTAAAATTAAAAAATAAGCTTAGAATCAAAGAATACGCTTAAAAGTAGAATACTAGCATGCACAATTCGTTTTACAAGTTTGATTCAAATGTGTGAATGATGTGGAATGAGTGTGGTTATAAATGACATTTGGTTTACTTTTATGACAACCCAAACACATATAATCGTCTCCATGTCATTAGAATTCAAAAATAACCTTAGAATCAAAGAATAAGATTAAAAGTAGAATACTAGCATGCACAGTTCGTTTTACAAGTTTGATTCAAATGTGTCAAATTTGTGGAATGAGTGTGGTTAGAAATGATATTTGGTTTACATTTATGACAACCCTAATAGATATAATCATCTCCATGTCATTAAAATTAAAAAATAAGCTTAGAATCAAAGAATACGCTTAAAAGTAGAATACTAGCATGCACAATTCGTTTTACAAGTTTGATTCAAATGTGTGAATGTTGTGGAATGAGTGTGGTTAGAAATGATATTTGGTTTACTTTTATGACAACCCAAACACATATAATCGTCTCCATGTCATTAGAATTCAAAAATAACCTTAGAATCAAAGAATAAGATTAAAAGTAGAATACTAGCATGCACAGTTCGTTTTACAAGTTTGATTTAAATGTGTGAAATTTGTGGAATGAGTGTGGTTAGAAATGATAATTGGTTTACATTTATGACAACCCTAATAGATATAATCATCTCCATGTCATTAAAATCAAAAAATAAGCTTAGAATCAAAGAATACGCTTAAAAGTAGAATACTAGCATGCACAATTCGTTTTACAAGTTTGATTCAAATGTGTGAATGTTGTGGAACGAGTGTGGTTAGAAATGATATTTGGTTTACTTTTATGACAACCCTAATAGATATAATCATCTCCATGTCATTAAAATTAAAAAATAAGCTTAGAATCAAAGACTACGCTTAAAAGTAGAATACTAGCATGCACAGTTAGTTGTACAAGTTTGATTCAAATGTGTGAATGTTGTAGAATGACTGTAGTTATAAATGACATTTGGTTTACTTTTATTACAACCCTAACACATATAATCATCTCCATGTCATTGGAATTCAAAAATAACCTTAGAATCAAAGAATAAGATTAAAAGTAAAATACTAGCATGCACAGTTCGTTTTACAAGTTTGATTCAAATGTGTCAAATTTGTGGAATGAGTGTGGTTAGAAATGATATTTGGTTTACATTTATGACAACCCTAATAGATATAATCATCTCCATGTCATTAAAATTAAAAAATAAGCTTAGAATCAAAGAATACGCTTAAAAGTAGAATACTAGCATGCACAATTCGTTTTACAAGTTTGATTCAAATGTGTGAATATTGTGGAATGAGTGTGGTTATAAATGACATTTGGTTTACTTTTATGACAACCCTAACACATATAATTGTCTCCATGTCATTAGAATTCAAAAATAACCTTAGAATCAAAGAATAAGCTTAAAAGTAGAATACTTGCATGCACAGTTCGTTTTACAAGTTTGATTCAAATGTGTGAAATTTGTAGAATCAGTGTGGTTAGAAATGATATTTCGTTTACTTTTATGATAACCCTAACACATATAATCGTCTCCATGTCATTAGAATTCAAAAATAAGCTTAGAATCCAAGAATAAGCTTAAAACTAGAATACAAGCATGCACAGTTAGTTGTACAAGTTTGATTCAAATGTGTGAATGTTGTAGAATGACTGTAGTTATAAATGACATTTGGTTTACTTTTATGACAACCCTAACACATATAATCGTCTCCATGTCATTAGAATTCAAAAATAACCTTAGAATCAAAGAATAAGATTAAAAGTAGAATACTAGCATGCACAGTTCGTTTTACAAGTTTGATTCAAATGTGTGAATTTTGTGGAATGAGTGTGGTTAGAAATGATATTTGGTTTACTTTTATGACAACCCTAACAAATATAATCGTCTCCATGTCATTAAAATTAAAAAATAAGCTTAGAATCAAAGAATAAGATTAAAAGTAGAATACTAGCATGCAGAGTTCGTTTTACAAGTTTGATTCAAATGTGTGAATGTTGTGGAATGAGTGTGGTTAGAAATGATATTTGGTTTACTTTTATGACAACCCTAACACATATAATCGTCTCCATGTCATTAGAATTCAAAAATAACCTTAGAATCTAAGAATAAGATTAAAAGTAGAATAGTAGCATGCACAGTTCGTTTTACAAGTTTGATTCAAATGTGTGAATGTTGTGGAATGAGTGTGGTCAGAAATGATATTTGGTTTACTTTTATGACAACCCTAAAACATATAATCGTCTCCATGTCATTGGAATTCAAAATTAACCTTAGAATCAAATAATAAGATTAAAAGTAAAATACTTGCATGCACAATTCGTTTTACAAGTTTAATTCAAATGTGTGAATGTTGTGGAATGAGTGTGGTTAGAAATGATATTTGGTTTACTTTTATGACAACCCTAATAGATATAATCATCTCCATGTCATTAAAATTAAAAAATAAGCTTAGAATCAATGAATACGCTTAAAAGTAGAATACTAGCATGCACAATTCGTTTTACAAGTTTGATTCAAATGTGTGAATGATGTGGAATGAGTGTGGTTATAAATGACATTTGGTTTACTTTTATGACAACCCAAACACATATAATCGTCTCCATGTCATTAGAATTCAAAAATAACCTTAGAATCAAAGAATAAGATTAAAAGTAGAATACTAGCATGCACAGTTCGTTTTACAAGTTTGATTCAAATGTGTGAAATTTGTGGAATGAGTGTGGTTAGAAATGATATTTGGTTTACATTTATGACAACCCTAATAGATATAATCATCTCCATGTCATTAAAATTAAAAAATAAGCTTAGAATCAAAGAATACGCTTAAAAGTAGAATACTAGCATGCACAATTCGTTTTACAAGTTTGATTCAAATGTGTGAATGTTGTGGAATGAGTGTGGTTAGAAATGATATTTGGTTTACTTTTATGACAACCCAAACACATATAATCGTCTCCATGTCATTAGAATTCAAAAATAACCTTAAAATCAAAGAATAAGATTAAAAGTAGATACTAGCATGCACAGTTCGTTTTACAAGTTTGATTCAAATGTGTGAATTTTGTGGAACGAGTGTGGTTAGAAATGATATTTGGTTTACTTTTATGACAACCCTAATAGATATAATCATCTCCATGTCATTAAAATTAAAAAATAAGCTTAGAATCAAAGAATACGCTTAAAAGTAGAATACTAGCATGCACAATTCGTTTTACAAGTTTGATTCAAATGTGTGAATGTTCTGGAATGAGTGTGGTTAGAAATGATATTTGGTTTACTTTTATGACAACCCTAACAAATATAATCGTCTCCATGTCATTAAAATTAAAAAATAAGCTTAGAATCAAAGAATAAGATTAAAAGTAGAATACTAGCATGCAGAGTTCGTTTTACAAGTTTGATTCAAATGTGTGAATGTTGTGGAATGAGTGTGGTTATAAATGACATTTGGTTTACTTTTATGACAACCCAAACACATATAATCGTCTCCATGTCATTAGAATTCAAAAATAACCTTAGAATCAAAGAATAAGATTAAAAGTAGAATACTAGCATGCACAGTTCGTTTTACAAGTTTGATTCAAATGTGTGAATTTTGTGGAATGAGTGTGGTTAGAAATGATATTTGGTTTACTTTTATGACAACCCTAACAAATATAATCGTCTCCATGTCATTAAAATTAAAAAATAAGCTTAGAATCAAAGAATAAGATTAAAAGTAGAATACTAGCATGCAGAGTTCGTTTTACAAGTTTGATTCAAATGTGTGAATGTTGTGGAATGAGTGTGGTTATAAATGACATTTGGTTTACTTTTATGACAACCCAAACACATATAATCGTCTCCTTGTCATTAGAATTCAAAAATAACCTTAGAATCAAAGAATAAGATTAAAAGTAGAATACTAGCATGCACAGTTCGTTTTACAAGTTTGATTCAAATGTGTGAAATTTGTGGAATGAGTGTGGTTAGAAATGATATTTGGTTTACATTTATGACAACCCTAATAGATATAATCATCTCCATGTCATTAAAATTAAAAAATAAGCTTAGAATCAAAGAATACGCTTAAAAGTAGAATACTAGCATGCACAATTCGTTTTACAAGTTTGATTCAAATGTGTGAATGTTGTGGAACGAGTGTGGTTAGAAATGATATTTGGTTTACTTTTATGACAACCCTAATAGATATAATCATCTCCATGTCATTAAAATTAAAAAATAAGCTTAGAATCTAAGAATAAGATTAAAAGTAGAATACTAGCATGCACAGTTCGTTTTACAAGTTTGATTCAAATGTGTCAATGTTGTGGAATGACTGTGGTCAGAAATGATATTTGGTTTACTTTTATGACAACCCTAACACATATAATCGTCTCCATGTCATTGGAATTCAAAATTAACCTTAGAATCAAAGAATAAGATTAAAAGTAGAATACTTGCATGCACAGTTCGTTTTACAAGTTTGATTCAAATGTGTGAAATTTGTGGAATGAGTGTGGTTAGAAATGATATTTGGTTTACTTTTATCACAACCCTAACACTTATAATCGTCTCCATGTCATTAGAATTCAAAAATAAGCTTAGAATCCAAGAATAAGCTTAAAAGTAGAATACAAGCCTGCACAGTTAGTTGTAGAAGTATGATTCAAATGTGTGAATGTTGTAGAATGACTGTAGTTATAAATGAGCTTTGGTTTACTTTTATGACAACCCTAACACATATAATCGTCTCCATGTCATTAGAATTCAAAAATAACCTTAGAATCAAAGAATAAGATTAAAAGTAGAATACTTGCATGCACAGTTCGTTTTACAAGTTTGATTCAAATGTGTGTATGTTGTAGAATGACTGTAGTTATAAATGAGCTTTGGTTTACTTTTATGACAACCCTAACACATATAATCGTCTCCATGTCATTAGAATTCAAAAATAACCTTAGAATCAAAGAATAAGATTAAAAGTAGAATACTAGCATGCCAAGTTCGTTTTACAAGTTTGATTCAAATGTGTGAATGTTGTGGAATGAGTGTGGTCAGAAATGATATTTGGTTTACTTTTATGACAACCCTAACACATATAATCGTCTCCATGTCATTAGAATTTAAAAATAACCTTAGAATCAAAGAATAAGATTAAAAGTAGAATACTTGCATGCACAGTTCGTTTTACAAGTTTAATTCAAATGTGTGAAATTTGTGGAATGAGTGTGGTTAGAAATGATATTTGGTTTACTTTTATGACAACCTTAACACATATAATCGTCTCCATGTCATTAGAATTCAAAAATAAGCTTAGAATCAAAGAATAAGATTAAAAGTAGAATACTTGCATGCACAGTTCGTTTTACAAGTTTAATTCAAATGTGTGAAATTTGTGGAATGAGTGTGGTTAGAAATGATATTTGGTTTACTTTTATGACAACCTTAACACATATAATCGTCTCCATGTCATTAGAATTCAAAAATAAGCTTAGAATCCAAGAATAAGCTTAAAACTAGAATACAAGCATGCACAGTTAGTTGTACAAGTTTGATTCAAATGTGTGAATGTTGTAGAATGACTGTAGTTATAAATGACATTTGGTTTACTTTTATGACAACCCTAACACATATAATCGTCTCCATGTCATTAGAATTTAAAAATAACCTTAGAATCAAAGAATAAGATTAAAAGTAGAATACTAGCATGCACAGTTCGTTTCACAAGTTTGATTCAAATGTGTGAATTTTGTGGAATGAGTGTGGTTAGGAATGATATTTGGTTTACTTTTATGACAACCCTAACAGATATAATCGTCTCCATGTCATTAAAATTAAAAAATAAGCTTAGAATCAAAGAATAAGCTTAAAAGTAGAATACTAGCACGCACAATTCGTTTTACAAGTTTGATTCAAATGTGTGAATGTTGTGGAATGAGTGTGGTTATAAATGGCATTTGGTTTACTTTTATGACAACCCTAACACATATAATCGTCTCCATGTCATTAGAATTCAAAAATAAGCTTAGAATCAAAGAATAAGCTTAAAAGTAGAATACAAGCCTGCACTGTTCATTTTACAAGTTTGATTCAAATTTGTGAATGTTGTGGAACGAGTGTGGTTAGAAATTACATTGGGTTTACTTTTATCACAACCCTAACGCTTATAATCGTCTCCATGTCATTAGAATTCAAAAATAAGCTTAGAATCCAAGAATAAGCTTAAAAGTAGAATACAGGCCTCCACAGTTAGTTGTACAAGTTTGATTCAAATGTGTGAATGTTGTAAAAGGACTGTAGTTATAAATGACATTTGGTTTACTTTTATGACAACTCTAACACATATAATCGTCTCCATGTCATTGAAATTCAAAATTAACCTTAGAATCAAAGAATAAGATTAAAAATAGAATACTAGCATGCACAGTTCGTTTCACAAGTTTGATTCAAATCTGTGAATTTTGTGGAATGAGTGTGGTTAGAAATGATATTTGGTTTACTTTTATCACAACCCTTACACTTATAATCGTCTCCATGTCATTAGAATTCAAAAATAAGCTTAGAATCCAAGAATAAGCTTAAAAGTAGAATACAAGCCTGCACAGTTAGTTGTAGAAGTTTGATTCAAATGTGTGAATGTTGTAGAATGACTGTAGTTATAAATGAGCTTTGGTTTACTTTTATGACAACCCTAACACATATAACCGTCTCCATGTCATTAGAATTCAAAAATAACCTTAGAATCAAAGAATAAGATTAAAAGTAGAATACTTGCATGCACAGTTCGTTTTACAAGTTTGATTCAAATGTGTGAATGTTGTAGATTGACTGTAGTTATAAATGAGCTTTGGTTTACTTTTATGACAACCCTAAAACATATAATCGTCTCCATGTCATTAGAATTCAAAAATAACCTTAGAATCAAAGAATAAGATTAAAAGTAGAATACTAGCATGCCAAGTTCGTTTTACAAGTTTGATTCAAATGTGTGAATGTTGTGGAATGAGTGTGGTCAGAAATGATATTTGGTTTACTTTTATCACAACCCTAACACATATAATCGTCTCCATATCATTAGAATTCAAAAATAACCTTAGAATCAAAGAATAAGATTAAAAGTAGAATACTTGCATGCACAGTTCGTTTTACAAGTTTGATTCAAATGTGTGAAATTTGTGGAATGAGTGTGGTTAGAACTGATATTTGGTTTACTTTTATGACAACCCTAACACATATAATCGTCTCCATGTCATTAGAATTCAAAAATAAGCTTAGAATCCAAGAATAAGCTTAAAACTAGAATACAAGCATGCACAGTTAGTTGTACAAGTTTGATTCAAATGTGTGAATGTTGTAGAATGACTGTAGTTATAAATGACATTTGGTTTTTCTTTTATGACAACCCTAACACATATAATCGTCTCCATGTCATTAGAATTCAAAAATAACCTTAGAATCAAAGAATAAGATTAAAAGTAGAATACTAGCATGCACAGTTCGTTTCACAAGTTTGATTCAAATGTGTAAATTTTGTGGAATGAGTGTGGTTAGGAATGATATTTGGTTTAGTTTTATGACAACCCTAACAGATATAATCGTCTCCATGTCATTAAAATTAAAAAATATGCTTAGAATCAAAGAATAAGCTTAAAAGTAGAATACTAGCACCCACAATTCGTTTTACAAGTTTGATTCAAATGTGTGAATGTTGTGGAATGAGTGTGGTTATAAATGACATTTGGTTTACTTTTATGACAACCCTAACACATATAATCGTCTCCATGTCATTAGAATTCAAAAATAAGCTTAGAATCAAAGAATAAGCTTAAAAGTAGAATACAAGCCTGCACTGTTCATTTTACAAGTTTGATTCAAATTTGTGAATGTTGTGAAACGAGTGTGGTTAGAAATTACATTGGGTTTACTTTTATCACAACCCTAACTCTTATAATCGTCTCCATGTCATTAGAATTCAAAAATAAGCTTAGAATCCAAGAAGAAGCTTAAAAGTAGAATACAAGCCTCCACAGTTAGTTGTAGAAGATTGATTCAAATGTGTGAATGTTGTTGAATGACTGTAGTTAGAAATGAGCTTTGGTTTACTTTTATGACAACCCTAACACATATAATCGTCTCCATGTCATTAGAATTCAAAAATAACCTTAGAATCAAAGAATAAGATTAAAAGTAGAATACTAGCATACACAGTTCGTTTTACAAGTTTGATTCAAATGTGTGAATTTTGTGGAATGAGTGTGGTTAGAAATGATATTTGGTTTACTTTTATGACAACCCTAACAGATATAATCGTCTCCATGTCATTAAAATTCAAAAATAAGCTTAGAATCAAGGAATAAGCTTAAAAGTAGAATACAAGCCTACACAGTTAATTGTACAAGTTTGATTCAAATGTGTGAATGTTGTAAAAGGACTGTAGTTATAAATGACATTTGGTTTACTTTTATGACAACTCTAACACATATAATCGTCTCCATGTCATTGAAATTCAAAATTAACCTTAGAATCAAAGAATAAGATTAAAAGTAGAATACTTGCATGCACAGTTCGTTTTACAAGTTTGATTCAAATGTGTCAAATTTGTGGAATGAGTGTGGTTAGAAATGATATTTGGTTTACTTTTATGACAACCCTAACACATATAATCGTGTCCATGTCATTAGAATTCAAAAATAAGCTTAGAATCCAAGAATAAGCTTAAAAGTAGAATACAAGCCTACACAGTTAGTTGTACAAGTTTGATTCAAATGTGTGGATGTTGTAAAATGATTGTAGTTATAAATGACATTTGGTTTACTTTTATGACAACTCTAACACATATAATCGTCTCCATGTCATTAGAATTCAAAAATAACCTTAGAATCAAAGAATAAGATTAAAAATAGAATACTAGCATGCACAGTTCGTTTTACAAGTTTGATTCAAATGTGTGAATTTTGTGGAATGAGTGTGGTTAGAAATGATATTTGGTTTACTTTTATGACAACCCTAACAGATATAATCGTCTCCATGTCATTAAAATTCAAAAATAAGCTTAGAATCAAGCAATAAGCTTAAAAGTAGAATACAAGCCTGCACAGTTAGTTGTACAAGTTTGATTCAAATGTGTGAATGTTGTAAAAGGACTGTAGTTATAAATGACATTTGGTTTACTTTTATGACAACTCTAACACATATAATCGTCTCCATGTCATTGAAATTCAAAATTAACCTTAGAATCAAAGAATAAGATTAAAAGTAGAATACTTGCATGCACAGTTCGTTTTACAAGTTTGATTCAAATGTGTGAAATTTGTGGAATGAGTGTGGTTAGAAATGATATTTGGTTTACTTTTATGACAACCCTAACACATATAATCGTCTCCATGTCATTAGAATTCAAAAATAAGCTTAGAATCCAAGAATATGCTTAAAAGTAGAATACAAGCCTACATAGTTAGTTGTACAAGTTTGATTCAAATGTGTGAATGTTGTAAAAGGACTGTAGTTATAAATGACATTTGGTTTACTTTTATGACAACTCTAACACATATAATCGTCTCCATGTCATTGAAATTCAAAATTAACCTTAGAATCAAAGAATAAGATTAAAAGTAGAATACTAGCATGCACAGTTCGTTTTACAAGTTTGATTCAAATGTGTGAATTTTGTGGAATGAGTGTGGTTAGAAATGATATTTGGTTTACTTTTATGACAACCCTAACACATATAATCGTCTCCATGTCATTAGAATTCAAAAATAAGCTTAGAATCCAAGAATAAGCTTAAAAGTAGAATACAAGCTTACACAGTTAGTTGTACAAGTTTGATTCAAATGTGTGAATGTTGTAAAATGATTGTAGTTATAAATGACATTTGGTTTACTTTTATGACAAATCTAACACATATAATCGTCTCCATGTCATTAGAATTCAAAAATAACCTTAGAATCAAAGAATAAGATTAAAAATAGAATACTAGCATGCACAGTTCGTTTTACAAGTTTGATTCAAATGTGTGAAATTTGTGGAATGAGTGTTGTTAGAAATGATATTTGGTTTACTTTTATGACAACCCTAACAGATATAATCATCTCCATGTCATTAAAATTAAAAAATAAGCTTAGAATCAAAGAACACGCTTAAAAGTAGAATAATAGCATGCACAATTCATTTTACAAGTTTGATTCAAATGTGTGAATGTTGTGGAATGAGTGTGGTTATAAATGACATTTGGTTTACTTTTATGACAACCCTAACACATATAATCGTCTCAATGTCATTAGAATTCAAAATAAGCTTAGAATCAAAGAATAAGCTTAAAAGAAGAATACAAGCCTGCACTGTTCATTTTACAAGTTTGATTCAAATTTGTGAATGTTGTGGAACGAGTGTGGTTAGAAATTACATTGGGTTTACTTTTATCACAACCCTAACACTTATAATCGTCTCCATGTCATTAGAATTCAAAAATAAGCTTAGAATCCAAGAATAAGCTTAAAAGTAGAATACAAGCCTGCACAGTTAGTTGTAGAAGATTGATTCAAATGTGTGAATGTTGTAGAATGACTGTAGTTATAAATGAGCTTTGGTTTACTTTTATGACAACCCTAACACATATAATCGTCTCCATGTCATTAGAATTCAAAAATAAGCTAAGAATCCAAGAATAAGCTTAAAAGTAGAATACAAGCTTGCACAGTTCGTTATACAAGATGTATTCAAATGTGTGAATGTTGTGGAATGAGTGTGGTTAGAAATGACATTTGGTTTACCTTTATGACAACCCTAACACATATAATCGTCTCCATGTCATTAGAATTCAATAATAAGCTTAGAATCAAGGGATAAGCTTAAAAGTAGAATACAAGCCTGCACTGTTCATTTTTCAAGTTTGATTCAAATTTGTGAATGTTGCGGAATGAGTGTGGTTAGAAATTACATTGGGTTTACTTTTATGACAACCCTAAGACATATAATCGTCTCCATGTCATTAGAATTCAAAAATAAGCTTAGAATCCAAGAATAAGCTTAAAAGTAGAATACAAGCCTGCACAGTTAGTTGTAGAAGTTTGATTCAAATGTGTGAATGTTGTAGAATGACTATAGTTATAAATGAGCTTTGGTTTACTTTTATGACAACCCTAACACATATAATCGTCTCCATGTCATTAGAATTCAAAAATAACCTTAGAATCAAAGAATAAGCTTAAAAGTAGAATACAAGTCTGCACTGTTCATTTTTCAAGTTTGATTCAAATTTGTGAATGTTGCGGAATGAGTGTGGTTAGAAATTACATTGGGTTTACTTTTATGATAACCCTAAGACATATAATCGTCTCCATGTCATTAGAATTCAAAAATAAGTTTAGAATCCAAGAATAAGCTTAAAAGTAGAATACAAGCCTGCACAGTTAGTTGTAGAAGTTTGATTCAAATGTGTGAATGTTGTAGAATGAGTGTAGTTATAAATGAGCTTTGGTTTACTTTTATGACAACCCTTACACTTATAATCGTCTCCATGTCATTAGAATTCAAAAATAAGCTTAGAATCCAAGAATAAGCTTAAAAGTAGAATACAAGCCTGCACAGTTAGTTGTACAAGTTTGATTCAAATGTGTGAATGTTGTTGAATGACTGTAGTTATAAATGAGCTTTGGTTTACTTTTATGACAACCCTAACACATATAATCGTCTCCATGTCATTAGAATTCAAAAATAAGCTTAGAATCAAAGAATACGCTTAAAAGTAGAATACTAGCATGCACAATTCGTTTTACAAGTTTGATTCAAATGTGTGAATGTTATGGAATGAGTGTTGTTATAAATGACATTTGGTTTACTTTTCTGACAACCCTAACACATATAATCGTCTCCATGTCATTGGAATTCAAAATTAACCTTAGAATCAAAGAATAAGATTAAAAGTAGAATAATTGCATGCACAGTTCGTTTTACAAGTTTGATTCAAATGTGTGAAATTTGTGGAATGAGTGTGGTTAGAAATGATATTTGGTTTACTTTTATGACAATCCTAACAGATATAATCATCTCCATGTCATTAAAATTAAAAAATAAGCTTAGAATCAAAGAATACGCTTAAAAGTAGAATACTAGCATGCACAATTCGTTTTACAAGTTTGATTCAAATATGTGAATGTTGGTGAATGAGTGTGGTTATAAATGACATTTGGTTTAATTTTATGACAACCCTAACACATATAATCGTCTCCATGTCATTAGAATTCAAAAATAAGCTTAGAATCAAAGAATAAGCTTAAAAGAAGAATACAAGCCTGCACTGTTCATTTTACAAGTTTGATTCAAATTTGTAAATGTTGTGGAACGAGTGTGGTTAGAAATTACATTGGGTTTACCTTTATCACAACCCTAACACTTATAATTGTCTCCATGTCATTAGAATTCAAAAATAAGCTTAGCATCCAAGAATAAGCTTAAAAGTAGAATACAAGCCTGCACAGTTAGTTGTAGAAGATTGATTCAAATGTGTGAATGTTGTAGAATGACTGTAGTTATAAATGAGCTTTGGTTTACTTTTATGACAACCCTAACACATATAATCGTCTCCATGTCATTAGAATTAAAAAATAAGCTTAGAATCCAAGAATAAGCTTAAAAGTAGAATACAAGCTTGCACAGATCGTTTTACAAGATGTATTCAAATGTGTGAATGTTGTGGAATGAGTGTGGTTAGAAATGACATTTGGTTTACTTTTATGACAACCCTAACACATATAATCGTCTCCATGTCATTAGAATTCAATAATAAGCTTAGAATCAAGGGATAAGCTTAAAAGTAGAATACAAGCCTGCACTGTTCATTTTACAAGTTTGATTCAAATTTGTGAATGTTGCGGAATGAGTGTGGTTAGAAATTGATTGGGTTTAATTTTATGACAACCCTAAGACTTATAATCGTCTCCATGTCATTAGAATTCAAAAATAAGCTTAGAATCCAAGAATAAGCTTAAAAGTAGAATACAAGCCTGCATAGTTAGTTGTAGAAGTTTGATTCAAATGTGTAAATGTTGTAGAATGACTATAGTTATAAATGACATTTGGTTTACTTTTATGACAACCCTAACACATATAATCGTCTCCATGTCATTAGAATTCAAAAATAAGCTTAGAATCAAAGAATAAGCTTAAAAGAAGAATACAAGCCTGCACTGTTCATTTTACAAGTTTGATTCAAATTTGTAAATGTTGTGGAACGAGTGTGGTTAGAAATTACATTGGGTTTACCTTTATCACAACCCTAACACTTATAATTGTCTCCATGTCATTAGAATTCAAAAATAAGCTTAGCATCCAAGAATAAGCTTAAAAGTAGAATACAAGCCTGCACAGTTAGTTGTAGAAGATTGATTCAAATGTGTGAATGTTGTAGAATGACTGTAGTTATAAATGAGCTTTGGTTTACTTTTATGACAACCCTAACACATATAATCGTCTCCATGTCATTAGAATTCAAAAATAAGCTTAGAATCCAAGAATAAGCTTAAAAGTAGAATACAAGCCTGCACTGTTCATTTTACAAGTTTGATTCAAATTTGTGAATGTTGTGGAACGAGTGTGGTAAGAAATTACATTGGGTTTACTTTTATCACAACCCTAACACTTATAATCGTCTCCATGTCATTAGAATTCTAAAATAAGCTTAGAATCCAAGAATAAGCTTAAAAGTAGAATACAAGCCTGCACTGTTCATTTTACAAGTTTGATTCAAATTTGTGAATGTTGCGGAATGAGTGTGGTTAGAAATTACATTGGGTTTACTTTTATGACAACCCTAACACTTGTAATCGTCTCCATGTCATTAGAATTCAAAAATAAGCTTAGAATCCAAGAATAAGCTTAAAAGTAGAATACAAGCCTGCACTGTTCATTTTACAACTTTGATTCAAATTTGTGAATGTTGTGGAACGAGTGTGGTTAGAAATTACATTGGGTTTACTTTTATCACAACCCTAACACTTATAATCGTCTCCATGTCATTAGAATTCAAAACTAAGCTTAGAATCCAAGAATAAGCTTAAAAGTAGAATACAAGCTTGCACAGTTCGTTATACAAGATGTATTCAAATGTGTGAATGTTGTGGAATGAGTGTGGTTAGAAATGACATTTGGTTTACTTTTATGACAACCCTAACACATATAATCGTCTCCATGTCATTAGAATTCAATAATAAGCTTAGAATCAAGGGATAAGCTTAAAAGTAGAATACAAGCCTGCACTGTTCATTTTTCAAGTTTGATTCAAATTTGTGAATGTTGCGGAATGAGTGTGGTTAGAAATTACATTGGGTTTACTTTTATGACAACCCTAAGACATATAATCGTCTCCATGTCATTAGAATTCAAAAATAAGCTTAGAATCCAAGAATAAGCTTAAAAGTAGAATACAAGCCTGCATAGTTAGTTGTAGAAGTTTGATTCAAATGTGTGAATGTTGTAGAATGAGTGTGGTTATGAATGCCATTTGGTTTACTTTTATGACAACCCTAACACATATAATCGTCTCCATATCATTAGAATTCAAAAATAAGCTTAGATACAAAGAATAAGATTAAAAGTAGAATACTAGCATGCCAAGTTCGTTTTACAAGTTTGATTCAAATGTGTGAAATTTGTGGAATGAGTGTGGTTAGAAATGATATTTGGTTTACTTTTATGACAACCCTAACACATATAATCGTCTCCATGTCATTAGAATTCAAAAATAAGCTTAGAATCCAAGAATACGCTTAAAAGTAGAATACAAGCATGCACAGTTAGTTGTAGAAGTTTGATTCAAATGTGTGAATGTTGTAGAATGACTGTGGTTAGAAATTACATGGGGTTTACTTTTATGACAACCCTAACACATATAATCGTCTCCATGTCATTCGAATTCAAAAATAAGCTTAGAATCCAAGAATAAGCTTAAAAGTAGAATACAAGCATGCACAGTTAGTTGTACAAGTTTGATTCAAATTTATGAATGTTGCGGAATGAGTGTGGTCAGAAATTACATTGGGTTTACTTTTATGACAACCCTAACACGTATAATCGTCTCCATGTCATTACAATTCAAAAATAAGCTTAGAATCCAAGAATAAGCTTAAAAGTAGAATACAAGCCTGCACAGTTAGTTGTAGAAGTTTGATTCAAATGTGTGAATGTTGTAGAATGACTGTAGTTATAAATGATCTTTGGTTTACTTTTATGACCACCCTAACACATATAATCGTCTCCATGTCATTAGAATTCAAAAATAAGCTTAGAATCCAAGAATAAGCTTAAAAGTAGAATACAAGCATGCACAGTTAGTTGTAGAAGTTTGATTCAAATGTGTGAATGTTGTAGAATGACTGTGGTTAGAAATCACATTGGGTTTACTTTTATGACAACCCTAACACTTTTAATCGTCTCCATGTCATTAGAATTCAAAAATAAGCTTAGAATCCAAGAATAAGCTTAAAAGTAGAATACAAGCCTGCACTGTTCATTTTACAAGTTTGATTCAAATTTGTGAATGTTGTGGAACGAGTGTGGTTAGAAATTACATTGGGTTTACTTTTATCACAACCCTAACACTTATAATCGTCTCCATGTCATTAGAATTCAAAAATAAGCTTAGAATCCAAGAATAAGCTTAAAAGTAGAATACAAGCCTGCACTGTTCATTTTACAAGTTTGATTCAAATTTGTGAATGTTGTGGAACGAGTGTGGTTAGAAATTACATTGGGTTTACTTTTATCACAACCCTAACACTTATAATCGTCTCCATGTCATTCGAATTCAAAAATAAGCTTCGAATCCAAGAATAAGCTTAAAAGTAGAATACAAGCATGCACAGTTAGTTGTACAAGTTTGATTCAAATTTGTGAATGTTGCGGAATGAGTGTGGTCAGAAATTACATTGAGTTTACTTTTATGACAACCCTAACACTTATAATCGTCTCCATGTCATTACAATTCAAAAATAAGCTTAGAATCCAAGAATAAGCTTAAAAGTAGAATACAAGCCTGCACAGTTAGTTGTAGAAGTTTGATTCAAATGTGTGAATGTTGTAGAATGACTGTAGTTATAAATGATCTTTGGTTTACTTTTATGACCACCCTAACACATATAATCGTCTCCATGTCATTAGAATTCAAAAATAAGCTTAGAATCCAAGAATAAGCTTAAAAGTAGATTACAAGCATGCACAGTTAGTTGTAGAAGTTTGATTCAAATGTGTGAATGTTGTAGAATGACTGTGGTTAGAAATCACATTGGGTTTACTTTTATGACAACCCTAACACTTATAATCGTCTCCATGTCATTAGAATTCAAAAATAAGCTTAGAATCCAAGAATAAGCTTAAAAGTAGAATACAAGCCTGCACAGTTAGTTGTAGAATTTTGATTCAAATGTGTGAATGTTGTAGAATGACTGTAGTTATAAATGAGCTTTGGTTTACTTTTATGACAACCCTAACACATATAATCGTCTCAGGTCATTAGAATTTCAAAATAACCTTAGAATCAAAGAATAAGATTAAAAGTAGAATACTAGCATGCACAGTTCGTTTTACAAGTTTAATTCAAATGTGTGAAATTTGTGGAATGAGTGTGGTTAGAAATGATATTTGGTTTACTTTTATGACAACCCTAACACATATAATCGTCTCCATGTCATTAGAATTCAAAAATAAGCTTAGAATCTAAGAATAAGCTTAAAAGTAGAATACAAGCCTGCACAGTTAGTTGTAGAAGTTTGATTCAAATGTGTGAATGTTGTAGAATGACTGTAGTTATAAATGATCTTTGGTTTACTTTTATGACCACCCTAACACATATAATCGTCTCCATGTCATTAGAATTCAAAAATAAGCTTAGAATCCAAGAATAAGCTTAAAAGTAGAATACAAGCATGCACAGTTAGTTGTAAGAAGTTTGATTCAAATGTGTGAATGTTGTAGAATGACTGTGGTTAGAAATCACATTGGGTTTACTTTTATGACAACCCTAACACTTATAATCGTCTCCATGTCATTAGAATTCAAAAATAAGCTTAGAATCCAAGAATAAGCTTAAAAGTAGAATACAAGCCTGCACTGTTCATTTTACAAGTTTGATTCAAATTTGTGAATGTTGTGGAACGAGTGTGGTTAGAAATTACATTGGGTTTACTTTTATCACAACCCTAACACTTATAATCGTCTCCATGTCATTAGAATTCAAAAATAAGCTTAGAATCCAAGAATAAGCTTAAAAGTAGAATACAAGCCTGCACTGTTCATTTTACAAGTTTTATTCAAATTTGTGAATGTTGTGGAACGAGTGTGGTTAGAAATTACATTGGGTTTACTTTTATCACAACCCTAACACTTATAATCGTCTCCATGTCATTCGAATTCAAAAATAAGCTTAGAATCCAAGAATAAGCTTAAAAGTAGAATACAAGCCTGCACTGTTCATTTTACAAGTTTTATTCAAATTTGTGAATGTTGTGGAACGAGTGTGGTTAGAAATTACATTGGGTTTACTTTTATCACAACCCTAACACTTATAATCGTCTCCATGTCATTAGAATTCAAAAATAAGCTTAGAATCCAAGAATAAGCTTAAAACTAGAATACAAGCCTGCACAGTTATGTGTAGAAGTTTGATTCAAATGTGTGAATGTTGTAGAATGACTGTAGTTATAAATGAGCTTTGGTTTACTTTTATGACAACCCTAATACATATTATCGTCTCCATGTCATTAGAATTCAAAAATAACCTTAGAATCAAAGAATAAGATTAAAAGTAGAATACTACCATGCACAGTTCGTTTTATAAGTTTGATTCAAATGTGTGAAATTTGTGGAATGAGTGTGGTTAGAAATGATATTTGGTTTACTTTTATGACAACCCTAACACATATAATCGTCTCTATGTCATTAGAATTCAAAAATAAGCTTAGAATCCAAGAATAAGCTTAAAAGTAGAATACAAGCCTGCACTGTTCATTTTACAAGTTTGATTCAAATTTGTGAATGTTGTGGAACGAGTGTGGTTAGAAATTACATTGGGTTTACTTTTATGACAACCCTAAGACATATAATCGTCTCCATGTCATTAGAATTCAAAAATAAGCTTAGAATCCAAGAATAAGCTTAAAAGTAGAATACAAGCCTGCATAGTTAGTTGTAGAAGTTTGATTCAAATGTGTGAATGTTGTAGAATGAGTGTGGTTATGAATGCCATTTGGTTTACTTTTATGACAACCCTAACACATATAATCGTCTCCATATCATTAGAATTCAAAAATAAGCTTAGATACAAAGAATAAGATTAAAAGTAGAATACTAGCATGCCAAGTTCGTTTTACAAGTTTGATTCAAATGTGTGAAATTTGTGGAATGAGTGTGGTTAGAAATGATATTTGGTTTACTTTTATGACAACCCTAACACATATAATCGTCTCCATGTCATTAGAATTCAAAAATAAGCTTAGAATCCAAGAATACGCTTAAAAGTAGAATACAAGCATGCACAGTTAGTTGTAGAAGTTTGATTCAAATGTGTGAATGTTGTAGAATGACTGTGGTTAGAAATTACATGGGGTTTACTTTTATGACAACCCTAACACATATAATCGTCTCCATGTCATTCGAATTCAAAAATAAGCTTAGAATCCAAGAATAAGCTTAAAAGTAGAATACAAGCATGCACAGTTAGTTGTACAAGTTTGATTCAAATTTGTGAATGTTGCGGAATGAGTGTGGTCAGAAATTACATTGGGTTTACTTTTATGACAACCCTAACACTTATAATCGTCTCCATGTCATTACAATTCAAAAATAAGCTTAGAATCCAAGAATAAGCTTAAAAGTAGAATACAAGCCTGCACAGTTAGTTGTAGAAGTTTGATTCAAATGTGTGAATGTTGTAGAATGACTGTAGTTATAAATGATCTTTGGTTTACTTTTATGACCACCCTAACACATATAATCGTCTCCATGTCATTAGAATTCAAAAATAAGCTTAGAATCCAAGAATAAGCTTAAAAGTAGAATACAAGCATGCATAGTTAGTTGTAGAATTTTGATTCAAATGTGTGAATGTTGTAGAATGACTGTGGTTAGAAATCACATTGGGTTTACTTTTATGACAACCCTAACACTTTTAATCGTCTCCATGTCATTAGAATTCAAAAATAAGCTTAGAATCCAAGAATAAGCTTAAAAGTAGAATACAAGCCTGCACTGTTCATTTTACAAGTTTGATTCAAATTTGTGAATGTTGTGGAACGAGTGTGGTTAGAAATTACATTGGGTTTACTTTTATCACAACCCTAACACTTATAATCGTCTCCATGTCATTAGAATTCAAAAATAAGCTTAGAATCCAAGAATAAGCTTAAAAGTAGAATACAAGCCTGCACTGTTCATTTTACAAGTTTGATTCAAATTTGTGAATGTTGTGGAACGAGTGTGGTTAGAAATTACATTGGGTTTACTTTTATCACAACCCTAACACTTATAATCGTCTCCATGTCATTCGAATTCAAAAATAAGCTTAGAATCCAAGAATAAGCTTAAAAGTAGAATACAAGCATGCACAGTTAGTTGTACAAGTTTGATTCAAATTTGTGAATGTTGCGGAATGAGTGTGGTCAGAAATTACATTGGGTTTACTTTTATGACAACCCTAACACTTATAATCGTCTCCATGTCATTACAATTCAAAAATAAGCTTAGAATCCAAGAATAAGCTTAAAAGTAGAATACAAGCCTGCACAGTTAGTTGTAGAAGTTTGATTCAAATGTGTGAATGTTGTAGAATGACTGTAGTTATAAATGATCTTTGGTTTACTTTTATGACCACCCTAACACATATAATCGTCTCCATGTCATTAGAATTCAAAAATAAGCTTAGAATCCAAGAATAAGCTTAAAAGTAGATTACAAGCATGCACAGTTAGTTGTAGAAGTTTGATTCAAATGTGTGAATGTTGTAGAATGACTGTGGTTAGAAATCACATTGGGTTTACTTTTATGACAACCCTAACACTTATAATCGTCTCCATGTCATTAGAATTCAAAAATAAGCTTAGAATCCAAGAATAAGCTTAAAAGTAGAATACAAGCCTGCACTGTTCATTTTACAAGTTTGATTCAAATTTGTGAATGTTGTGGAACGAGTGTGGTTAGAAATTACATTGGGTTTACTTTTATCACAACCCTAACACTTATAATCGTCTCCATGTCATTAGAATTCAAAAATAAGCTTAGAATCCAAGAATAAGCTTAAAAGTAGAATACAAGCCTGCACTGTTCATTTTACAAGTTTGATTCAAATTTGTGAATGTTGTGGAACGAGTGTGGTTAGAAATTACATTGGGTTTACTTTTATCACAACCCTAACACTTATAATCGTCTCCATGTCATTCGAATTCAAAAATAAGCTTAGAATCCAAGAATAAGCTTAAAAGTAGAATACAAGCATGCACAGTTAGTTGTACAAGTTTGATTCAAATTTGTGAATGTTGCGGAATGAGTGTGGTCAGAAATTACATTGGGTTTACTTTTATGACCACCCTAACACATATAATCGTCTCCATGTCATTAGAATTCAAAAATAAGCTTAGAATCCAAGAATAAGCTTAAAAGTAGATTACAAGCATGCACAGTTAGTTGTAGAAGTTTGATTCAAATGTGTGAATGTTGTAGAATGACTGTGGTTAGAAATCACATTGGGTTTACTTTTATGACAACCCTAACACTTATAATCGTCTCCATGTCATTAGAATTCAAAAATAAGCTTAGAATCCAAGAATAAGCTTAAAAGTAGAATACAAGCCTGCACTGTTCATTTTACAAGTTTGATTCAAATTTGTGAATGTTGTGGAACGAGTGTGGTTAGAAATTACATTGGGTTTACTTTTATCACAACCCTAACACTTATAATCGTCTCCATGTCATTAGAATTCAAAAATAAGCTTAGAATCCAAGAATAAGCTTAAAAGTAGAATACAAGCCTGCACTGTTCATTTTACAAGTTTGATTCAAATTTGTGAATGTTGTGGAACGAGTGTGGTTAGAAATTACATTGGGTTTACTTTTATCACAACCCTAACACTTATAATCGTCTCCATGTCATTCGAATTCAAAAATAAGCTTAGAATCCAAGAATAAGCTTAAAAGTAGAATACAAGCATGCACAGTTAGTTGTAGAAGTTTGATTCAAATGTGTGAATGTTGTAGAATGACTGTGGTTAGAAATCACATTGGGTTTACTTTTATGACAACCCTAACACTTTTAATCGTCTCCATGTCATTAGAATTCAAAAATAAGCTTAGAATCCAAGAATAAGCTTAAAAGTAGAATACAAGCCTGCACTGTTCAGTTTACAAGTTTTATTCAAATTTGTGAATGTTGTGGAACGAGTGTGGTTAGAAATTACATTGGGTTTACTTTTATCACAACCCTAACACTTATAATCGTCTCCATGTCATTAGAATTCAAAAATAAGCTTAGAATCCAAGAATAAGCTTAAAACTAGAATACAAGCCTGCACAGTTATGTGTAGAAGTTTGATTCAAATGTGTGAATGTTGTAGAATGACTGTAGTTATAAATGAGCTTTGGTTTACTTTTATGACAACCCTAATACATATTATCGTCTCCATGTCATTAGAATTCAAAAATAACCTTAGAATCAAAGAATAAGATTAAAAATAGAATACTAGCATGCACAGTTCGTTTTACAAGTTTGATTCAAATGTGTGAATTTTGTGGAATGAGTGTGGTTAGAAATGATATTTGGTTTACTTTTATGACAACCCTAACAGATATAATCGTCTCCATGTCATTAAAATTCAAAAATAAGCTTAGAATCAAGCAATAAGCTTAAAAGTAGAATACAAGCCTGCACAGTTAGTTGTACAAGTTTGATTCAAATGTGTGAATGTTGTAAAAGGACTGTAGTTATAAATGACATTTGGTTTACTTTTATGACAACTCTAACACATATAATCGTCTCCATGTCATTGAAATTCAAAATTAACCTTAGAATCAAAGAATAAGATTAAAAGTAGAATACTTGCATGCACAGTTCGTTTTACAAGTTTGATTCAAATGTGTGAAATTTGTGGAATGAGTGTGGTTAGAAATGATATTTGGTTTACTTTTATGACAACCCTAACACATATAATCGTCTCCATGTCATTAGAATTCAAAAATAAGCTTAGAATCCAAGAATATGCTTAAAAGTAGAATACAAGCCTACATAGTTAGTTGTACAAGTTTGATTCAAATGTGTGAATGTTGTAAAAGGACTGTAGTTATAAATGACATTTGGTTTACTTTTATGACAACTCTAACACATATAATCGTCTCCATGTCATTGAAATTCAAAATTAACCTTAGAATCAAAGAATAAGATTAAAAGTAGAATACTAGCATGCACAGTTCGTTTTACAAGTTTGATTCAAATGTGTGAATTTTGTGGAATGAGTGTGGTTAGAAATGATATTTGGTTTACTTTTATGACAACCCTAACACATATAATCGTCTCCATGTCATTAGAATTCAAAAATAAGCTTAGAATCCAAGAATAAGCTTAAAAGTAGAATACAAGCTTACACAGTTAGTTGTACAAGTTTGATTCAAATGTGTGAATGTTGTAAAATGATTGTAGTTATAAATGACATTTGGTTTACTTTTATGACAAATCTAACACATATAATCGTCTCCATGTCATTAGAATTCAAAAATAACCTTAGAATCAAAGAATAAGATTAAAAATAGAATACTAGCATGCACAGTTCGTTTTACAAGTTTGATTCAAATGTGTGAAATTTGTGGAATGAGTGTTGTTAGAAATGATATTTGGTTTACTTTTATGACAACCCTAACAGATATAATCATCTCCATGTCATTAAAATTAAAAAATAAGCTTAGAATCAAAGAACACGCTTAAAAGTAGAATAATAGCATGCACAATTCATTTTACAAGTTTGATTCAAATGTGTGAATGTTGTGGAATGAGTGTGGTTATAAATGACATTTGGTTTACTTTTATGACAACCCTAACACATATAATCGTCTCAATGTCATTAGAATTCAAAATAAGCTTAGAATCAAAGAATAAGCTTAAAAGAAGAATACAAGCCTGCACTGTTCATTTTACAAGTTTGATTCAAATTTGTGAATGTTGTGGAACGAGTGTGGTTAGAAATTACATTGGGTTTACTTTTATCACAACCCTAACACTTATAATCGTCTCCATGTCATTAGAATTCAAAAAAAAGCTTAGAATCCAAGAATAAGCTTAAAAGTAGAATACAAGCCTGCACAGTTAGTTGTAGAAGATTGATTCAAATGTGTGAATGTTGTAGAATGACTGTAGTTATAAATGAGCTTTGGTTTACTTTTATGACAACCCTAACACATATAATCGTCTCCATGTCATTAGAATTCAAAAATAAGCTAAGAATCCAAGAATAAGCTTAAAAGTAGAATACAAGCTTGCACAGTTCGTTATACAAGATGTATTCAAATGTGTGAATGTTGTGGAATGAGTGTGGTTAGAAATGACATTTGGTTTACCTTTATGACAACCCTAACACATATAATCGTCTCCATGTCATTAGAATTCAATAATAAGCTTAGAATCAAGGGATAAGCTTAAAAGTAGAATACAAGCCTGCACTGTTCATTTTTCAAGTTTGATTCAAATTTGTGAATGTTGCGGAATGAGTGTGGTTAGAAATTACATTGGGTTTACTTTTATGACAACCCTAAGACATATAATCGTCTCCATGTCATTAGAATTCAAAAATAAGCTTAGAATCCAAGAATAAGCTTAAAAGTAGAATACAAGCCTGCACAGTTAGTTGTAGAAGTTTGATTCAAATGTGTGAATGTTGTAGAATGACTATAGTTATAAATGAGCTTTGGTTTACTTTTATGACAACCCTAACACATATAATCGTCTCCATGTCATTAGAATTCAAAAATAAACTTAGAATCAAAGAATAAGCTTAAAAGTAGAATACAAGTCTGCACTGTTCATTTTTCAAGTTTGATTCAAATTTGTGAATGTTGCGGAATGAGTGTGGTTAGAAATTACATTGGGTTTACTTTTATGATAACCCTAAGACATATAATCGTCTCCATGTCATTAGAATTCAAAAATAAGTTTAGAATCCAAGAATAAGCTTAAAAGTAGAATACAAGCCTGCACAGTTAGTTGTAGAAGTTTGATTCAAATGTGTGAATGTTGTAGAATGAGTGTAGTTATAAATGAGCTTTGGTTTACTTTTATGACAACCCTTACACTTATAATCGTCTCCATGTCATTAGAATTCAAAAATAAGCTTAGAATCCAAGAATAAGCTTAAAAGTAGAATACAAGCCTGCACAGTTAGTTGTACAAGTTTGATTCAAATGTGTGAATGTTGTTGAATGACTGTAGTTATAAATGAGCTTTGGTTTACTTTTATGACAACCCTAACACATATAATCGTCTCCATGTCATTAGAATTCAAAAATAAGCTTAGAATCAAAGAATACGCTTAAAAGTAGAATACTAGCATGCACAATTCGTTTTACAAGTTTGATTCAAATGTGTGAATCTTATGGAATGAGTGTTGTTATAAATGACATTTGGTTTACTTTTCTGACAACCCTAACACATATAATCGTCTCCATGTCATTGGAATTCAAAATTAACCTTAGAATCAAAGAATAAGATTAAAAGTAGAATAATTGCATGCACAGTTCGTTTTACAAGTTTGATTCAAATGTGTGAAATTTGTGGAATGAGTGTGGTTAGAAATGATATTTGGTTTACTTTTATGACAATCCTAACAGATATAATCATCTCCATGTCATTAAAATTAAAAAATAAGCTTAGAATCAAAGAATACGCTTAAAAGTAGAATACTAGCATGCACAATTCGTTTTACAAGTTTGATTCAAATATGTGAATGTTGGTGAATGAGTGTGGTTATAAATGACATTTGGTTTAATTTTATGACAACCCTAACACATATAATCGTCTCCATGTCATTAGAATTCAAAAATAAGCTTAGAATCAAAGAATAAGCTTAAAAGAAGAATACAAGCCTGCACTGTTCATTTTACAAGTTTGATTCAAATTTGTAAATGTTGTGGAACGAGTGTGGTTAGAAATTACATTGGGTTTACCTTTATCACAACCCTAACACTTATAATTGTCTCCATGTCATTAGAATTCAAAAATAAGCTTAGCATCCAAGAATAAGCTTAAAAGTAGAATACAAGCCTGCACAGTTAGTTGTAGAAGATTGATTCAAATGTGTGAATGTTGTAGAATGACTGTAGTTATAAATGAGCTTTGGTTTACTTTTATGACAACCCTAACACATATAATCGTCTCCATGTCATTAGAATTAAAAAATAAGCTTAGAATCCAAGAATAAGCTTAAAAGTAGAATACAAGCTTGCACAGATCGTTTTACAAGATGTATTCAAATGTGTGAATGTTGTGGAATGAGTGTGGTTAGAAATGACATTTGGTTTACTTTTATGACAACCCTAACACATATAATCGTCTCCATGTCATTAGAATTCAATAATAAGCTTAGAATCAAGGGATAAGCTTAAAAGTAGAATACAAGCCTGCACTGTTCATTTTACAAGTTTGATTCAAATTTGTGAATGTTGCGGAATGAGTGTGGTTAGAAATTGATTGGGTTTAATTTTATGACAACCCTAAGACTTATAATCGTCTCCATGTCATTAGAATTCAAAAATAAGCTTAGAATCCAAGAATAAGCTTAAAAGTAGAATACAAGCCTGCATAGTTAGTTGTAGAAGTTTGATTCAAATGTGTGAATGTTGTAGAATGACTATAGTTATAAATGACATTTGGTTTACTTTTATGACAACCCTAACACATATAATCGTCTCCATGTCATTAGAATTCAAAAATAAGCTTAGAATCAAAGAATAAGCTTAAAAGAAGAATACAAGCCTGCACTGTTCATTTTACAAGTTTGATTCAAATTTGTAAATGTTGTGGAACGAGTGTGGTTAGAAATTACATTGGGTTTACCTTTATCACAACCCTAACACTTATAATTGTCTCCATGTCATTAGAATTCAAAAATAAGCTTAGCATCCAAGAATAAGCTTAAAAGTAGAATACAAGCCTGCACAGTTAGTTGTAGAAGATTGATTCAAATGTGTGAATGTTGTAGAATGACTGTAGTTATAAATGAGCTTTGGTTTACTTTTATGACAACCCTAACACATATAATCGTCTCCATGTCATTAGAATTCAAAAATAAGCTTAGAATCCAAGAATAAGCTTAAAAGTAGAATACAAGCCTGCACTGTTCATTTTACAAGTTTGATTCAAATTTGTGAATGTTGTGGAACGAGTGTGGTAAGAAATTACATTGGGTTTACTTTTATCACAACCCTAACACTTATAATCGTCTCCATGTCATTAGAATTCTAAAATAAGCTTAGAATCCAAGAATAAGCTTAAAAGTAGAATACAAGCCTGCACTGTTCATTTTACAAGTTTGATTCAAATTTGTGAATGTTGCGGAATGAGTGTGGTTAGAAATTACATTGGGTTTACTTTTATGACAACCCTAACACTTGTAATCGTCTCCATGTCATTAGAATTCAAAAATAAGCTTAGAATCCAAGAATAAGCTTAAAAGTAGAATACAAGCCTGCACTGTTCATTTTACAACTTTGATTCAAATTTGTGAATGTTGTGGAACGAGTGTGGTTAGAAATTACATTGGGTTTACTTTTATCACAACCCTAACACTTATAATCGTCTCCATGTCATTAGAATTCAAAACTAAGCTTAGAATCCAAGAATAAGCTTAAAAGTAGAATACAAGCTTGCACAGTTCGTTATACAAGATGTATTCAAATGTGTGAATGTTGTGGAATGAGTGTGGTTAGAAATGACATTTGGTTTACTTTTATGACAACCCTAACACATATAATCGTCTCCATGTCATTAGAATTCAATAATAAGCTTAGAATCAAGGGATAAGCTTAAAAGTAGAATACAAGCCTGCACTGTTCATTTTTCAAGTTTGATTCAAATTTGTGAATGTTGCGGAATGAGTGTGGTTAGAAATTACATTGGGTTTACTTTTATGACAACCCTAAGACATATAATCGTCTCCATGTCATTAGAATTCAAAAATAAGCTTAGAATCCAAGAATAAGCTTAAAACTAGAATACAAGCCTGCACAGTTATGTGTAGAAGTTTGATTCAAATGTGTGAATGTTGTAGAATGACTGTAGTTATAAATGAGCTTTGGTTTACTTTTATGACAACCCTAATACATATTATCGTCTCCATGTCATTAGAATTCAAAAATAACCTTAGAATCAAAGAATAAGATTAAAAGTAGAATACTACCATGCACAGTTCGTTTTATAAGTTTGATTCAAATGTGTGAAATTTGTGGAATGAGTGTGGTTAGAAATGATATTTGGTTTACTTTTATGACAACCCTAACACATATAATCGTCTCTATGTCATTAGAATTCAAAAATAAGCTTAGAATCCAAGAATAAGCTTAAAAGTAGAATACAAGCCTGCACTGTTCATTTTACAAGTTTGATTCAAATTTGTGAATGTTGTGGAACGAGTGTGGTTAGAAATTACATTGGGTTTACTTTTATGACAACCCTAAGACATATAATCGTCTCCATGTCATTAGAATTCAAAAATAAGCTTAGAATCCAAGAATAAGCTTAAAAGTAGAATACAAGCCTGCATAGTTAGTTGTAGAAGTTTGATTCAAATGTGTGAATGTTGTAGAATGAGTGTGGTTATGAATGCCATTTGGTTTACTTTTATGACAACCCTAACACATATAATCGTCTCCATATCATTAGAATTCAAAAATAAGCTTAGATACAAAGAATAAGATTAAAAGTAGAATACTAGCATGCCAAGTTCGTTTTACAAGTTTGATTCAAATGTGTGAAATTTGTGGAATGAGTGTGGTTAGAAATGATATTTGGTTTACTTTTATGACAACCCTAACACATATAATCGTCTCCATGTCATTAGAATTCAAAAATAAGCTTAGAATCCAAGAATACGCTTAAAAGTAGAATACAAGCATGCACAGTTAGTTGTAGAAGTTTGATTCAAATGTGTGAATGTTGTAGAATGACTGTGGTTAGAAATTACATGGGGTTTACTTTTATGACAACCCTAACACATATAATCGTCTCCATGTCATTCGAATTCAAAAATAAGCTTAGAATCCAAGAATAAGCTTAAAAGTAGAATACAAGCATGCACAGTTAGTTGTACAAGTTTGATTCAAATTTGTGAATGTTGCGGAATGAGTGTGGTCAGAAATTACATTGGGTTTACTTTTATGACAACCCTAACACTTATAATCGTCTCCATGTCATTACAATTCAAAAATAAGCTTAGAATCCAAGAATAAGCTTAAAAGTAGAATACAAGCCTGCACAGTTAGTTGTAGAAGTTTGATTCAAATGTGTGAATGTTGTAGAATGACTGTAGTTATAAATGATCTTTGGTTTACTTTTATGACCACCCTAACACATATAATCGTCTCCATGTCATTAGAATTCAAAAATAAGCTTAGAATCCAAGAATAAGCTTAAAAGTAGAATACAAGCATGCATAGTTAGTTGTAGAATTTTGATTCAAATGTGTGAATGTTGTAGAATGACTGTGGTTAGAAATCACATTGGGTTTACTTTTATGACAACCCTAACACTTTTAATCGTCTCCATGTCATTAGAATTCAAAAATAAGCTTAGAATCCAAGAATAAGCTTAAAAGTAGAATACAAGCCTGCACTGTTCATTTTACAAGTTTGATTCAAATTTGTGAATGTTGTGGAACGAGTGTGGTTAGAAATTACATTGGGTTTACTTTTATCACAACCCTAACACTTATAATCGTCTCCATGTCATTAGAATTCAAAAATAAGCTTAGAATCCAAGAATAAGCTTAAAAGTAGAATACAAGCCTGCACTGTTCATTTTACAAGTTTGATTCAAATTTGTGAATGTTGTGGAACGAGTGTGGTTAGAAATTACATTGGGTTTACTTTTATCACAACCCTAACACTTATAATCGTCTCCATGTCATTCGAATTCAAAAATAAGCTTAGAATCCAAGAATAAGCTTAAAAGTAGAATACAAGCATGCACAGTTAGTTGTACAAGTTTGATTCAAATTTGTGAATGTTGCGGAATGAGTGTGGTCAGAAATTACATTGGGTTTACTTTTATGACAACCCTAACACTTATAATCGTCTCCATGTCATTACAATTCAAAAATAAGCTTAGAATCCAAGAATAAGCTTAAAAGTAGAATACAAGCCTGCACAGTTAGTTGTAGAAGTTTGATTCAAATGTGTGAATGTTGTAGAATGACTGTAGTTATAAATGATCTTTGGTTTACTTTTATGACCACCCTAACACATATAATCGTCTCCATGTCATTAGAATTCAAAAATAAGCTTAGAATCCAAGAATAAGCTTAAAAGTAGATTACAAGCATGCACAGTTAGTTGTAGAAGTTTGATTCAAATGTGTGAATGTTGTAGAATGACTGTGGTTAGAAATCACATTGGGTTTACTTTTATGACAACCCTAACACTTATAATCGTCTCCATGTCATTAGAATTCAAAAATAAGCTTAGAATCCAAGAATAAGCTTAAAAGTAGAATACAAGCCTGCACTGTTCATTTTACAAGTTTGATTCAAATTTGTGAATGTTGTGGAACGAGTGTGGTTAGAAATTACATTGGGTTTACTTTTATCACAACCCTAACACTTATAATCGTCTCCATGTCATTAGAATTCAAAAATAAGCTTAGAATCCAAGAATAAGCTTAAAAGTAGAATACAAGCCTGCACTGTTCATTTTACAAGTTTGATTCAAATTTGTGAATGTTGTGGAACGAGTGTGGTTAGAAATTACATTGGGTTTACTTTTATCACAACCCTAACACTTATAATCGTCTCCATGTCATTCGAATTCAAAAATAAGCTTAGAATCCAAGAATAAGCTTAAAAGTAGAATACAAGCATGCACAGTTAGTTGTACAAGTTTGATTCAAATTTGTGAATGTTGCGGAATGAGTGTGGTCAGAAATTACATTGGGTTTACTTTTATGACAACCCTAACACTTATAATCGTCTCCATGTCATTACAATTCAAAAATAAGCTTAGAATCCAAGAATAAGCTTAAAAGTAGAATACAAGCCTGCACAGTCAGTTGTAGAAGTTTGATTCAAATGTGTGAATGTTGTAGAATGACTGTAGTTATAAATGATCTTTGGTTTACTTTTATGACCACCCTAACACATATAATCGTCTCCATGTCATTAGAATTCAAAAATAAGCTTAGAATCCAAGAATAAGCTTAAAAGTAGAATACAAGCATGCAAAGTTAGTTGTAGAAGTTTGATTCAAATGTGTGAATGTTGTAGAATGACTGTGGTTAGAAATCACATTGGGTTTACTTTTATGACAACCCTAACACTTATAATCGTCTCCATGTCATTAGAATTCAAAAATAAGCTTAGAATCCAAGAATAAGCTTAAAAGTAGAATACAAGCCTGCACTGTTCATTTTACAAGTTTGATTCAAATTTGTGAATGTTGTGGAACGAGTGTGGTTAGAAATTACATTGGGTTTACTTTTATCACAACCCTAACACTTATAATCGTCTCCATGTCATTAGAATTCAAAAATAAGCTTAGAATCCAAGAATAAGCTTAAAAGTAGAATACAAGCCTGCACTGTTCATTTTACAAGTTTTATTCAAATTTGTGAATGTTGTGGAACGAGTGTGGTTAGAAATTACATTGGGTTTACTTTTATCACAACCCTAACACTTATAATCGTCTCCATGTCATTCGAATTCAAAAATAAGCTTAGAATCCAAGAATAAGCTTAAAAGTAGAATACAAGCCTGCACTGTTCATTTTACAAGTTTTATTCAAATTTGTGAATGTTGTGGAACGAGTGTGGTTAGAAATTACATTGGGTTTACTTTTATCACAACCCTAACACTTATAATCGTCTCCATGTCATTAGAATTCAAAAATAAGCTTAGAATCCAAGAATAAGCTTAAAACTAGAATACAAGCCTGCACAGTTATGTGTAGAAGTTTGATTCAAATGTGTGAATGTTGTAGAATGACTGTAGTTATAAATGAGCTTTGGTTTACTTTTATGACAACCCTAATACATATTATCGTCTCCATGTCATTAGAATTCAAAAATAACCTTAGAATCCAAGAATAAGCTTAAAAGTAGAATCCAAGCCTGCACAGTTAGTTGTAGAAGATTGATTCAAATGTGTGAATGTTGTAGAATGACTGTAGTTATAAATGAGCTTTGGTTTACTTTTATGACAACCCTAACACTTATAATCGTCTCCATGTCATTAGAATTCAATAATAAGCTTAGAATCAAGAAATAAGCTTAAAAGTAGAATACAAGCCTGCACTATTCATTTTACAAGTTTGATTCAAATTTGTGAATGTTGCGGAATGAGTCTGGTTAGAAATTACATTGGGTTTACTTTTATGACAACCCTAAGACTTATAATCGGCTCCATGTCATTAGAATTAAAAAATAAGCTTAGAATCCAAGAATAAGCTTAAAAGTAGAATACAAGCCTGCACAGTTAGTTGTAGAAGTTTGATTCAAATGTGTGAATGTTGTAGAATGACTGTAGTTATAAATGAGCTTTGGTTTACTTTTATGACAACCCTAATACATATTATCGTCTCCATGTCATTAGAATTCAAAAATAACCTTAGAATCAAAGAATAAGATTAAAAGTAGAATACTAGCATGCACAGTTCGTTTTACAAGTGTGATTCAAATGTGTGAAATTTGTGGAATGAGTGTGGTTATAAATGACATTTGGTTTACTTTTATGACAACCCTAACACATATAATCGTCTCCATGTCATTAAAATTCAAAAATAAGCTTAGAATCAAAGAATAAGATTAAAAGTAGAATACTAGCATGCACAATTCGTTTTACAAGTTTGATTCAAATGTGTGAATGTTGTGGAATGAGTGTGGTTATAAATAACATTTGGTTTACTTTTATGACAACCCTAACACATATAATCGTCTCCATGTCATTAGAATTCAAAAATAAGCTTAGAATCAAAGAATAAGCATAAAAGTAGAATACAAGCCTGCAGTGTTCATTTTACAAGTTTGATTCAAATTTGTGAATGTTGTGGAACGAGTGTGGTTAGAAATTACATTGGGTTTACTTTTATCACAACCCTAACACATATAATCGTCTCCATGTCATTAGAATTCATAAATAAGCTTAGAATCCAAGAATAAGCTTAAAAGTAGAATCCAAGTCTGCACAGTTAGTTGTAGAAGTTTGATTCAAATGTGTGAATGTTGTAGAATGACTGTGGTTAGAAATTACATTGGGTTTACTTTTATGACAACCCTAACACATATAATCGTCTCCATGTCATTAGAATTCAAAAATAAGCTTAGAATCCAAGAATAAGCTTAAAAGTAGAATACAAGCATGCACAGTTAGTTGTACAAGTTTGATTCAAATTTGTGAATGTTGCAGAATGAGTATGGTTAGAAATTACATTGGGTTTACTTTTATGACAACCCTAACACTTATAATCGTCTCCATGTCATTAAAATTCAAAAATAAGCTTAGAATCCATGAATAAGCTTAAAAGTAGAATACAACCCTGCACAATTAGTTGTAGAAGTTTGATTCAAATGTGTGAATGTTGTAGAATGACTGTAGTTATAAATGAGCTTTGGTTTACTTTTATGACCACTCTTAGACATATAATCGTCTCCAAGTCATTAGAATTCAAAAATAAGTTTAGAATCCAAGAATAAGCTTAAAAGTAGAATACAAGCCTGCACAGTTAGTTGTAGAAGTTTGATTCAAATGTGTGAATGTTGTAGAATGAGTGTAGTTATAAATAAGCTTTGGTTTACTTTTATGACAACCCTAACATATATAATCGTTTCCATGTCATTAGAATTCAAAAATAAGCTTAGAATCCAAGAATAAGCTTAAAAGTAGAATACAAGCCTCCACAGTTAGTTGTAGAAGTTTGATTCAAATGTGTGAATGTTGTAGAATGACTATAGTTATAAATCACATTTGGTTTACTTTTATGACAACCCTAACACATATAATCGTCTCCATGTCATTAGAATTCAAAAATAAGTTTAGAATCCAAGAATAAGCTTAAAAGTAGAATACAAGCTTGCACAGTTCGTTTTACAAGATGTATTCAAATGTGTGATCTTGTGGAATGAGTGTGGTTAGAAATGACATTTGGTTTACTTTTATGACAACCCTAACACATATAATCGTCTCCATGTCATTAGTATTCAATAATAAGCTTAGAATCAAGGAATAAGCTTAAAAGTAGAATCCAAGCCTGCACTATTCATTTTACAAGTTTGATTCAAATTTGTGAATGTTGCGGAATCAGTGTGGTTAGAAATTACATTGGGTTTACTTTTATGACAACCCTAAAACTTATAATCGTCTGCATGTCATTAGAATTCAAAAATAAGCTTAGAATCCAATAATAAGCTTAAAAGTAAAATAGAAGCCTGCACTGTTCATTTTACAAGTTTGATTCAAATTTGTGAATGTTGTGGAACGAGTGTGGTTAGAAATTACATTGGGTTTACTTTTATCACAACCCTAACACTTATAATCGTCTCCATGTCATTAGAATTCAAAAATAAGCTTAGAATCCAAGAATAAGCTCAAAAGTAGAATACAAGCCTGCACAGTTAGTTGTAGAAGATTGATTCAAATGTGTGAATGTTGTAGAATGGCTGTAGTTATAAATGAGCTTTGGTTTACTTTTATGACAACCCTAACACATATAATCGTCTCCATGTCATTAGAATTCAAAAATAATCTTAGAATCAAAGAATAAGATTAAAAGTAGAATACTAGCATGCACAGTTCGTTTTACAAGTGTGATTCAAATGTGTGAAATTTGTGGAATGAGTGTGGTTATAAATGACATTTGGTTTACTTTTATGACAACCCTAACACATATAATCGTCTCCATGTCATTAAAATTCAAAAATAAGCTTAGAATCAAAGAATAAGATTAAAAGTAGAATACTAGCATGCACAATTCGTTTTACAAGTTTGATTCAAATGTGTGAATGTTGTGGAATGAGTGTGGTTATAAATGACATTTGGTTTACTTTTATGACAACCCTAACACATATAATCGTCTCCATGTCATTAGAATTCAAAAATAAGCTTAGAATCAAAGAATAAGCATAAAAGTAGAATACAAGCCTGCAGTGTTCATTTTACAAGTTTGATTCAAATTTGTGAATGTTGTGGAACGAGTGTGGTTAGAAATTACATTGGGTTTACTTTTATCACAACCCTAACACTTATAATCGTCTCCATGTCATTAGAATTCAAAAATAAGCTTAGATTCCAAGAATAAGCTTAAAAGTAGAATACAAGCCTGCACAGTTAGTTGTAGAAGATTGATACAAATGTGTGAATGTTGTAGAATGACTGTAGTTATAAATGAGCTTTGGTTTACTTTTATCACAACCCTAACACATATAATCGTCTCCATGTCATTAGAATTCAAAAATAAGCTTAGAATCCAAGAATAAGCTTAAAAGTAGAATACAAGCATGCACAGTTAGTTGTAGAAGTTTGATTCAAATGTGTGAATGTTGTAGAATGACTGTGGTTAGAAATTACATTGGGTTTACTTTTATGACAACCCAAACACATATAATCGTCTCCATGTCAGTAGAATTCAAAAATAAGCTTAGAATCCAAGAATAAGCTTAAAAGTAGAATACAAGCATGCACAGTTAGTTGTACAAGTTTGATTCAAATTTGTGAATGTTGCGGAATGCGTGCGGTTAGAAATTACATTGGGTTTACTTTTATGACAACCCTAACACTTATAATCGTCTCCATATCATTACAATTCAAAAATAAGCTTAGAATCCAAGAATAAGCTTAAAAGTAGAATACAAGCCTGCACAGTTAGTTGTAGAAGTTTGATTCAAATGTGTGAATGTGGTAGAATGACAGTAGTTATAAATGAGCTTTGGTTTACTTTTATGACCACCCTAACACATATAATCGTGTCCATGTATTAGAATTCAAAAATGAGCTTAGAATCCAAGAATAAGCTTAAAAGTAGAATACTAGCCTGCACAGTTAGTTGTAGAAGTTTGATTCAAATGTGTGAATGTTGTAGAATGACTATAGTTATAAATGACATTTGGTTTACTTTTATGACAACCCTAACACATATAATCGTCTCCATGTCATTAGAATTCAAAAATAATCTTAGAATCAAAGAATAAGATTAAAAGTAGAATACTAGCATGCACAGTTCGTTTTACAAGTGTGATTCAAATGTGTGAAATTTGTGGAATGAGTGTGGTTATAAATGACATTTGGTTTACTTTTATGACAACCCTAACACATATAATCGTCTCCATGTCATTAAAATTCAAAAATAAGCTTAGAATCAAAGAATAAGATTAAAAGTAGAATACTAGCATGCACAATTCGTTTTACAAGTTTGATTCAAATGTGTGAATGTTGTGGAATGAGTGTGGTTATAAATGACATTTGGTTTACTTTTATGACAACCCTAACACATATAATCGTCTCCATGTCATTAGAATTCAAAAATAAGCTTAGAATCAAAGAATAAGCATAAAAGTAGAATACAAGCCTGCAGTGTTCATTTTACAAGTTTGATTCAAATTTGTGAATGTTGTGGAACGAGTGTGGTTAGAAATTACATTGGGTTTACTTTTATCACAACCCTAACACTTATAATCGTCTCCATGTCATTAGAATTCAAAAATAAGCTTAGATTCCAAGAATAAGCTTAAAAGTAGAATACAAGCCTGCACAGTTAGTTTTACAAGATGTATTGAAATGTGTGAATGTTGTGGAATGAGAGTGGTTAGAAATTACATTTGGTTTACTTTTATGACAACCCTAAAACATATAATCGTCTCCATGTCATTAGAATTCAAAAATAAGCTTAGAATCCAAGAATAAGCTTAAAAGTAGAATACAAGCTTGCACAATTCGTTTTACAAGATGTATTGAAATGTGTGAATGTTGTGGAATGAGAGTGGTTAGAAATTACATTTGGTTTACTTTTATGACAACCCTAACACATATAATCGTCTCCATGTCATTAGAATTCAATAATAAGCTTAGAATCAAGGAATAAGCTTAAAAGTAGAATACAAGCCTGCACTGTTCATTTTACAAGTTTGATTCAAATTTGTGAATGTTGCGGAATGAGTGTGGTTAGAAATTACACTGGGTTTACTTTTATGACAACCCTAAGACTTATAATCGTCTCCATGTCATTAGAATTCAAAAATAAGCTTAGAATCCAAGAATAAGCTTAAAAGTAGAATACAAGCCTGCACAGTTAGTTGTAGAAGTTTGATTCAAATGTGTGAATGTTGTAGAATGACTATAGTTATAAATGACATTTGGTTTACTTTTATGACAACCCTAACACATATAATCGTCTCCATGTCATTAGAATTCAAAAATAAGATTAGAATCCAAGAATAAGCTTAAAAGTAGAATACTAGCATGCACAGTTTGTTTTACAAGTTTGATTCAAATGTGTGAATTTTGTGGAATGAGTGTGGTTAGAAATGATATTTGGTTTACTTTTATGACAACCCTAACACATATAATCGTCTCCATGTAATTAGAATTCAAAAATAAGCTTAGAATCCAAGAATAAGCTTAAAACTAGAATACAAGCATGCACAGTTAGTTGTACAGTTAGTTGTACAGTTAGTTGTACAAGTTTGATTCAAATGTGTGAATGTTGTAGAATGACTGTAGTTATAAATGACATTTGGTTTACTTTTATGACAACCCTAACACATACAACCGTCTCCATGTCATTGGAATTCAAAAATAACTTTAGAATCAAAGAATAAGATTAAAAGTAGAATACTAGCATGCACAGTTTGTTTTACAAGTTTGATTCAAATGTGTGAATTTTGTGGAATGAGTGTGGTTAGAAATGATATTTGGTTTACTTTTATGACAACACTAACACATATAATCGTCTCCATGTAATTAGAATTCAAAAATAAGCTTAGAATCCAAGAATAAGTTTAAAACTAGAATACAAGCATGCACAGTTAGTTGTACAGTTAGTTGTACAAGTTTGATTCAAATGTGTGAATGTTGTAGAATGACTGTAGTTATAAATGACATGTGGTTTACTTTTATGACAACCCTAACACATATAATCGTCTCCATGTCATTAGAATTCAAAAATAACCTTAGAATCAAAGAATAAGATTAAAAGTAGAATACTAGCATGCACAGTTCGTTTTACAAGTTTGATTCAAATGTGTGAAATTTGTGGAATGGGTGTGGTTAGAAATGATATTTGGTTTACTTTTATGACAACCCTAACATATATAATCGTCTCCATATCATTAGAATTCAAAAATAAGCTTAGAATCCAAGAATAAGCTTAAAAGTAGAATACAAGCCTGCACAGTTAGTTGTAGAAGTTTGATTCAAATGTGTGAATGTTGTAGAATGACTGTGGTTAGAAATTACATTGGGTTTACTTTTATGAAAACCCTAACACATATAATCGTCTCCATCTCATTAGAATTCAAAAATAAGCTTAGAATCCAATAATAAGCTTAAAAGTAGAATACAAGCATGTACAGTTAGTTGTACAAGTTTGATTCAAATTTGTGAATGTTGCGGAATGAGTGTGGTTAGAAATTACATTGGGTTTACTTTTATGACAACCCTAACACTTATAATCGTCTCCATGTCATTAAAATTCAAAAATAAGCTTCGAATCCAAGAATAAGCTTAAAAGTAGAATACAAGCCTGCACAGTTAGTTGTAGAAGTTTGATTCAAATGTGTGAATGTTGTAGAATGACTATAGTAATAAATGACATTTGGTTTACTTTTATGACAAGCCTAACACATATAATTCTCTCCATGTCATTAGAATTCAAAAATAAGCTTAGAATCAAAGAATAAGCTTAAAAGTAGAATACAAGCCTGCACAGTTAGTTGTAGAAGTTTGATTCAAATGTGTGAATGTTGTAGAATGACTATAGTTATAAATGACATTTGGTTTACTTTTATGACAACCCTAACACATATAATCGTCTCCATGTCATTAGAATTCAAAAATAAGATTAGAATCCAAGAATAAACTTAAAAATAGAATATAAGCATGCACAGTTAGTTGTAGAAGTTTGTTTCAAATGTGTGAATGTTGTAGAATGACTGTAGTTATAAATGAGCTTTGGTTTACTTTTATGACAATCCTAACACATATAATCGTCTCCATGTCATTAGAATTCAAAAATAAGCTTAGAATCCAAGAATAAGCTTAATAGTAGAATACAAGCCTGCACAGTTAGTTGTAGAAGTTTGATTCAAATGTGTGAATGTTGTAGAATGACTGTAGTTATAAATGAGTGTTGGTATACTTTTATGACAATCCTAACACATATAATCGTCTCCATGTTATTAGAATTCAAAAATAACCTTAGAATCCAAGAATAAGCTTAATAGTAGAATACAAGCCTGCACAGTTAGTTGTAGAAGTTTGATTCAAATGTGTGAATGTTGTAGAATGACTGTAGTTATAAATGAGCGTTGGTATACTTTTATGACAATCCTAACACATATAATCGTCTCCATGTCATTAGAATTCAAAAATAAGATTAGAATCCAAGAATAAGCTTAAAAATAGAATACAAGCATGCACAGTTAGTTGTAGAAGTTTGTTTCAAATGTGTGAATGTTGTAGAATGACTGTAGTTATAAATGAGCTTTGGTTTACTTTTATGACAATCCTAACACATATAATCGTCTCCATGTCATTAGAATTCAAAAATAAGCTTAGAATCCAAGAATAAGCTTAATAGTAGAATACAAGCCTGCACAGTTAGTTGTAGAAGTTTGATTCAAATGTGTGAATGTTGTAGAATGACTGTAGTTATAAATGAGCGTTGGTATACTTTTATGACAATCCTAACACATATAATCGTCTCCATGTTATTAGAATTCAAAATTAACCTTAGAATCCAAGAATAAGCTTAATAGTAGAATACAAGCCTGCACAGTTAGTTGTAGAAGTTTGATTCAAATGTGTGAATGTTGTAGAATGACTGTAGTTATAAATGAGCTTTGGTTTACTTTTATGACAACCCTAACACATACAATCGTTTCCATGTCATTAGAATTCAAAAATAAGCTTAGAATCCAAGAATAAGCTTAAAAGTAGAATACAAGCATGCACAGTTAGTTGTAGAAGTTTGATTCAAATGTGTGAGGGTTGTAGAATGACTGCGGTTAGAAATTACATTGGGTTTACTTTTATGACAACCCTAACACATATAATCGTCTCCATGTCATTAAAATTCAAAAATAAGCTTAGAATCCAAGAATAAGCTTAAAAGTAGAATACAAGCTTGCACAGTTCGTTTTACAAGATGTATTCAAATGTGTGAATGTTGTAGAATGACTATAGTTATAAATGACATTTGGTTTACTTTTATGACAACCCTAACACATATAATCGTCTCCATGTCATTAGAATTCAAAAATAAGCTTAGAATCCAAGAATAAGCTTAAAAGTAGAATACAAGCTTTCACAGTTCGTTTTACAAGATGTATTCAAATGTGTGAATGTTGTGGAATGAGTGTGGTTAGAAATGACATTTGGTTTACTTTTATGACAACCCTAACACATACAATCGTCTCCATGTCATTAGAATTCAAAAATAACCTTAGAATCCAAGAATAAGCTTAAAAGTAGAATACAACCCTGCACAGTTAGTTGTACAAGTTTGATTCAAATGTGTGAATGTTGTTGAATGACTGTAGTTATAAATGACATTTGGTTTACTTTTATGACAACCCTAACACATACAATCGTCTCCATGTCATTAGAATTCAAAAATAACCTTAGAATCCAAGAATAAGCTTAAAAGTAGAATACAAGTCTGCACAGTTAGTTGTACCGTTAGTTGTACAAGTTTGATTCAAATGTGTGAATGTTGTAGAATGACTGTAGTTATAAATGACATTTGGTTTACTTTTATGACAACCCTAACACATACAACCATCTCCATGTCATTGGAATTCAAAAATAACTTTAGAATCAAAGAATAAGATTAAAAGTAGAATACTAGCATGCACAGTTTGTTTTACAAGTTTGATTCAAATGTGTGAATTTTGTGGAATGAGTGTGGTTAGAAATGATATTTGGTTTACTTTTATGACAACCCTAACACATATAATCGTCTCCATGTCATTAGAATTCAAAAATAAGCTTAGAATCCAAGAATAAGCTTAAAACTAGAATACAAGCATGCACAGTTAGTTGTACAGTTAGTTGTACAAGTTTGATTCAAATGTGTGAATGTTGTAGAATGACTGTAGTTATAAATGACATTTGGTTTACTTTTATGACAACCCTAACACATATAATCGTCTCCATGTCATTAGAATTCAAAAATAACCTTAGAATCAAAGAATAAGATTAAAAGTAGAATACTAGCATTCACAGTTCGTTTTACAAGTTTGATTCAAATGTGTGAATTTTGTGGAATGAGTGTGGTTAGAAATGATATTTGGTTTACTTTTATGACAACCCTAACAGATATAATCCACACCATGTCATTAAAATTAAAAAATAAGCTTAGAATCAAAGAATAAGCTTAAAAGTAGAATACTAGCATGCACAATTCGTTTTACAAGTTTGATTCAAATGTGTGAATGTTGTGGAATGAGTGTGGTTATAAATGACATTTGGTTTACTTTTATGACAACCCTAACACATATAATCGTCTCCATGTCATTAGAATTCAAAAATAAGCTTAGAATCAAAGAATAAGCTTAAAAGTAGAATACAAGCCTGCACTGTTCATTTTACAAGTTTGATTCAAATTTGTGAATGTTGTGGAACGAGTGTGGTTAGAAATTACATTGGGTTTACTTTTATGACAACCCTAACACTTATAATCGTCTTCATGTCATTAGAATTCAAAAATAAGCTTAGAATCCAAGAATAAGCTTAAAAGTAGAATACAAGCCTGCATAGTTAGTTGTACAAGTTTGATTCAAATGTGTGATTGTTGTTGAATGACTGTAGTTATAAATGAGCTTTGGTTTACTTTTATGACAACCCTAACGCATATATCGTCTCCATGTCATTAGAATTCAAAAATAAGCTTAGAATCCAAGAATAAGTTTAAAAGTAGAATACTAGCATGCACAGTTCGTTTTACAAGTTTGATTCAAATGTGTGAATGTTGTGGAATGAGTGTGGTCAGAAATGATATTTGGTTTACTTTTATGACAACCCTAACACATATAATCGTCTCCATGTCATTAGAATTCAAAAATAACCTTAGAATCAAAGAATAAGATTAAAAGTAGAATACTAGCATGCACAGTGCGTTTTACAAGATGTATTCAAATGTGTGAATGTTCTGGAATGAGTGTGGATAGAAATGATATTTGGTTTACTTTTATGACAACCCTAACACATTTAATCGTCTCCATGTCATTAGAATTCACAAATAACTTTAGAATCCAAGAATAAGCTTAAAAGTAGAATGCAAGCCTGCACATTTAGTTGTACAAGTTTGATTCAAATGTGTGAATGTTGTAGAATGACTGTAGTTATAAATGACATTTGGTTTACTTTTATTACAACCCTAACACATATAACCGTCTCCATGTTATTTGAATTCAAAAATAACCTTAGAATCAAAGAATAAGATTAAAAGTAGAATACTAGCATGCATAATTCGTTTTACAAGTCTGATTCAAATGTGTTAATGTTGTGGAATGAGTGTGGTTATAAATGACATTTGGTTTACTTTTATGACAACCCTAACACATATAATGTTCTCCATGTCATTATAATTCAAAATTAAGCTTAGGATCAAAGAATAAGCTTAAAAGTACAATACAAGCCTGCACAGGTAGTTGTAGAAGTTTGATTCAAATGTGTGAATGTTGTAGAATGAGTGTAGTTATAAATGAGCTTTGGTCTACTTTTATGACAACTCTAACACATATAATCGTCTCCATGTCATTAGAATTCAAAAATAACCTTAGAATCAAAGAATAAGATTAAAAGTAGAATACTAGCATGCACAGTTCGTTTTACAAGTTTGATTCAAATGTGTGAATGTTGTGGAATGAGTGTGGTTAGAAATGATATTTGGTTTACTTTTATGACAACCCTAACACATTAAATCGTCTCAATGTCATTAGAATTCACAAATAACCTTAGAATCCAAGAATAAGCTTAAAAGTAGAATACAAGCCTGCACAGTTACTTGTACAAGTTTGATTCAAATGTGTGAATGTTGTAGAATGACTGTAGTTATAAATGACATTTGGTTTACTTTTATGACAACCCTAACACATACAATCGTCTCCATGTCATTAGAATTCAAAAATAAGCTTAGAATCCAAGAATAAGCTTAAAAGTAGAATACAAGCCTGCAGAGTTAGTTGTACAAGTTTGATTCAAATGTGTGAATGTTGTAGAATGACTGTAGTTATAAATGACATTTGGTTTACTTTTATGACAACCCTAATACATACAATCGTCTCCATTTCATTAGAATTCAAAAATAACTTTAGAATCAAAGAATAAGATTAAAAGTAGAATACTAGCATGCACAGTTCGTTTTACAAGTTTGATTCAAATGTGTGAATTTTGTGGAATGAGTGTGGTTAGAAATGATATTTGGTTTACTTTTATGACAACCCTAACAGATATAATCGTCTCCATGTCATTAAAATTAAAAAATAAGCTTAGAATCAAAGAATAAGCTTAAAAGTAGAATACTAGCATGCACACTTCGTTTTACAAGTTTGATTCAAATCTGTGAATGTTGTGGAATGAGTGTGGTTATAAATGACATTTGGTTTACTTTTATGACAACCCTAACACATATAATCGTCACCATGTCATTAGAATTCAAAAATAAGCTTAGAATCAAAGAATAAGATTAAAAGTAGAATACTAGCATGCACAGTTCGTTTTACAAGTTTGATTCAAATGTGTGAATGTTGTGGAATGAGTGTGGTTAGAAATGATATTTGGTTTACTTTTATGACAACCCTAACACATTAAATCGTCTCAATGTCATTAGAATTCACAAATAACCTTAGAATCCAAGAATAAGCTTAAAAGTAGAATACAAGCCTGCACAGTTACTTGTACAAGTTTGATTCAAATGTGTGAATGTTGTAGAATGACTGTAGTTATAAATGACATTTGGTTTACTTTTATGACAACCCTAACACATACAATCGTCTCCATGTCATTAGAATTCAAAAATAAGTTTAGAATCCAAGAATAAGCTTAAAAGTAGAATACAAGCCTGCAGAGTTAGTTGTACAAGTTTGATTCAAATGTGTGAATGTTGTAGAATGACTGTAGTTATAAATGACATTTGGTTTACTTTTATGACAACCCTAATACATACAATCGTCTCCATGTCATTAGAATTCAAAAATAACTTTAGAATCAAAGAATAAGATTAAAAGTAGAATACTAGCATGCACAGTTCGTTTTACAAGTTTGATTCAAATGTGTGAATTTTCTGGAATGAGTGTGGTTAGAAATGATATTTGGTTTACTTTTATGACAACCCTAACAAATATAATCGTCTCCATGTCATTAAAATTAAAAAATAAGCTTAGAATCAAAGAATAAGCTTAAAAGTAGAATACTAGCATGCACACTTCGTTTTACAAGTTTGATTCAAATCTGTGAATGTTGTGGAATGAGTGTGGTTATAAATGACATTTGGTTTACTTTTATGACAAACCTAACACATATAATCGTCACCATGTCATTAAAATTCAAAAATAAGCTTAGAATCAAAGAATAAGCTTAAAAGTAGAATACTAGCATGCACAGTTCGTTTTACAAGTTTGATTCAAATGTGTGAATGTTGTGGAACGAGTGTGGTTAGAAATGATATTTGGTTTACTTTTATGACAACCCTAACACATTAAATCGTCTCAATGTCATTAGAATTCACAAATAACCTTAGAATCCAAGAATAAGCTTAAAAGTAGAATACAAGCCTGCATAGTTAGTTGTACAAGTTTGATTCAAATGTGTGAAAGTTGTAGAATGACTGTAGTTATAAATGAGCTTTAATTTACTTTTATGACAACCCTAACCCATATAATCGTCTCCATGTCATTAGAATTCAAAAATAAGCTTAGAATCCAAGAATAAGCTTAAAAGTAGAATACAAGCCTGCACAGTTACTTGTACAAGTTTGATTCAAATGTGTGAATGTTGTAGAATGACTGTAGTTATAAATGACATTTGGTTTACTTTTATGACAACCCTAACACATACAATCGTCTCCATGTCATTAGAATTCAAAAATAAGCTTAGAATCCAAGAATAAGCTTAAAAGTAGAATACAAGCCTGCAGAGTTAGTTGTACAAGTTTGATTCAAATGTGTGAATGTTGTAGAATGACTGTAGTTATAAATGACATTTGGTTTACTTTTATGACAACCCTAATACATACAATCGTCTCCATGTTATTAGAATTCAAAAATAACTTTAGAATCAAAGAATAAGATTAAAAGTAGAATACTAGCATGCACAGTTCGTTTTACAAGTTTGATTCAAATGTGTGAATTTTGTGGAATGAGTGTGGTTAGAAATGATATTTGGTTTACTTTTATGACAACCCTAACAGATATAATCGTCTCCATGTCATTAAAATTAAAAAATAAGTTTAGAATCAAAGAATAAGCTTAAAAGTAGAATACTAGCATGCACACTTCGTTTTACAAGTTTGATTTAAATCTGTGAATGTTGTGGAATGAGTGTGGTTATAAATGACATTTGGTTTACTTTTATGACAACCCTAACACATATAATCGTCACCAGGTCATTAGAATTCAAAAATAAGCTTAGAATCAAAGAATAAGCTTAAAAGTAGAATACTAGCATGCACAGTTCGTTTTACAAGTTTGATTCCAATGTGTGAATGTTGTGGAATGAGTGTGGTTAGAAATGATATTTGGTTTACTTTCATGACAACCCTAACACATTAAATCGTCTCAATGTCATTAGAATTCACAAATAACCTTAGAATCCAAGAATAAGCTTAAAAGTAGAATACAAGCATGCATAGTTAGTTGTAGAAGTTTGATTCAAATGTGTGAATGTTGTTGAATGACTGTAGTTATAAAAGAGCTTTAATTTACTTTTATGACAACCCTAACACATATAATCGTCTCCATGTCATTAGAATTCAAAAATAAGCTTAGAATCCAAGAATAAGCTTAAAAGTAGAATACAAGCCTGCACAGTTAGTTGTACAAGTTTGATTCAAATGTGTGAATGTTGTAGAATGACTGTACTTATAAATGACATTTGGTTTACTTTTATGACAACCTTAACACATACAATCGTCTCCATGTCAATAGAATTCAAAAATAAGCTTAGAATCCAAGAATAAGCTTAAAAGTAGAATACAAGCCTGCAGAGTTAGTTGTACAAGTTTGATTCAAATGTGTGAATGTTGTAGAATGACTGTAGTTATAAATGACATTTGGTTTACTTTTATGACAAGCCTAACACATGCAATCGTCTCCATGTCATTAGAATTCAAAAATAACTTTAGAATCAAAGAATAAGATTAAAAGTAGAATACTAGCATGCACAGTTCGTTTTACAAGTTTGATTCAAATGTGTGAATTTTGTGGAATGAGTCTGGTTAGAAATGATATTTGGTTTACTTTTATGACAACCCTAACAGATATAATCGTCTCCATGTCATTAAAATTAAAAAATAAGCTTAGAATCAAAGAATAAGCTTAAAAGTAGAATACTAGCATGCACACATCGTTTTACAAGTTTGATTCAAATCTGTGAATGTTGTGGAATGAGTGTGGTTAGAAATGACATTTGGTTTACTTTTATGACAACCCTAACACATATAATCGTCTCCATGTCATTAGAATTTCAAAATAACCTTAGAATCAAAGAATAAGATTAAAAGTAGAATACTAGCATGCACAGTTCGTTTTACAAGTTTAATTCAAATGTGTGAAATTTGTGGAATGAGTGTGGCTAGAAATGATATTTGGTTTACTTTTATGACAACCCTAACACATATAATCGTCTCCATGTCATTAGAATTCAAAAATAAGCTTAGAATCAAAGAATAAGCTTAAAAGTAGAATACTAGCATGCACAGTTAGTTGTACAAGTTTGATTCAAATGTGTGAATTTTGTGGAATGAGTGTGGTTAGAAATGACATTTGGTTTACTTTTATGACAACCCTAACAGATATAATCGTCTCCATGTCATTAGAATTCAAAAATAAGCTTAGAATCAAAGAATAAGCTTAAAAGTAGAATACTATCATGCAGTTTGTTTTACAAGTTTGATTCAAATTTGTGAATGTTGTGGAATGAGTGTGGTTAGAAATTACATTGGGTTTACTTTTATCACAACCCTAACACTTATAATCGTCTCCATGTCATTACAATTCAAAAATAAGCTTAGAATCCAAGAATAAGCTTAAAAGTAGAATACAAGCCTGCACAGTTAGTTGTAGAAGTTTGATTCAAATGTGTGAATGTTGTAGAATGACTGTAGTTATAAATGAGCTTTGGTTTACTTTTATGACAACCCTAACACATATAATCGTCTCCATGTCATTAGAATTCAAAAATAAGCTTAGAATCAAGGAATAAGCTTAAAAGTAGAATACAAGCCTGCACTGTTCATTTTACAAGTTTGATTCAAATTTGTGAATGTTGCAGAATGAGTGTGGTTAGAAATTACATTGGGTTTACTTTTATGACAACCCTAACACTTATAATCGTCTCCATGTCATTAGAATTCCAAAATAAGCTTAGAAGTAGATTACAAGCCTGCATAGTTAGTTGTACATGTTTGATTCAAATGTGAGAATGTTGTTGAATGACTGTAGTTATAAATAAACTTTGGTTTACTTTTATGACAACCCTAACACATATAATCGTCTCCATGTCATTAGAATTCAAGAATAAGCTTAAAAGTAGAATACAAGCCTGCACAGTTAGTTGTAGAAGTTTGATTCAAATGTGTGAATGTTGTAGAATGAGTGTAGTTATAAATGACATTTGGTTTACTTTTATGACAAGCCTAACACATATAATCGTCTCCATGTCATTAGAATTCAAAAATAAGCTTAGAATCAAGGAATAAGCTTAAAAGTAGAATACAAGCCTGCACTGTTCATTTTACAAGTTTAATTCAAATTTGTGAATGTTGCGGAATGAGTGTGGTTAGAAATTACATTGGGTTTAATTTTATGACAACCCTAACACTTATAATCGTCTCCATGTCATTAGAATTCAAAAATAAGCTTAGAATCCAAGAATAAGCTTAAAAGTAGAATACAAGCCTGCACAGTTAGTTTTACAAGTTTGATTCAAATGTGTGAATGTTGTTGAATGACTGTAGTTATAAATGAGCTTTGGTTTACTTTTATGACAACCCTAACACATATAATCGTCTCCATGTCATTAGAATTCAAAAATAAGCTTAGAATCCAAGAATAAGCTTAAAAGTAGAATACTAGCATGCACAGTTCGTTTTACAAGTTTGATTCAAATGTGTGAATGTTGTGGAATGAGTGTGGTTAGAAATGATATTTGGTTTACTTTTATGACAACCCTAACAGATATAATCGTCTCCATGTCATTAAAATTAAAAAATAAGCATAGAATCAAAGAATAAGCTTAAAAGTAGAATACTAGCATGCACAATTCGTTTTACAAGTTTGATTCAAATGTGTGAATGTTGTTGAATGAGTGAGGTTATAAATGACATTTGGTTTACTTTTATGACAACCCTAACACATATAATCGGCTCCATGTCATTCGAATTCAAAAATAAGCTTAGATTCCAAGAATAAGCTTAAAAGTAGAATACAAGCATGCACAGTTTGTTTTACAAGTTTGATTCAAATGTGTGAATGTTGTGGAATGAGTGTGGTTAGAAATGATATTTGGTTTACTTTTATGACAACCCTAACAGATATAATCTACTCCATGTCATTAAAATTAAAAAATAAGCTTAGAATCAAAGAATAAGCTTAAAAGTAGAATACTAGCATGCACAATTCGTTTTACAAGTTTGATTCAAATGTGTGAATGTTGTGGAATGAGTGTGGTTATAAATGACATTTGGTTTACTTTTATGACAACCCTAACACATATAATCGTCTCCATGTCATTAGAATTCAAAAATAAGCTTAGAAACAAAGGAATAAGCTTAAAAGTAGAATACAAGCCTGCACTGTTCATTTTACAAGTTTGATTCAAATTTGTGAATGTTGCGGAATGAGTGTGGTTAGAAATTACATTGGGTTTAATTTTATGACAACCCTAACACTTATAATCGTCTCCATGTCATTAGAATTTAAAAATAAGCTTAGAATCCAAGAATAAGCTTAAAAGTAGAATACAAGCCTGCACAGTTAGTTGTAGAAGTTTGATTCAAATGTGTGAATGTTGTAGAATGACTGTAGTTATAAATGAGCTTTGGTTTACTTTTATGACAACCCTAACACATATAATCGTCTCCATGTCATTAGAATTCCAAAATAACCTTAGAATCAAAGAATAAGATTAAAAGTAGAATACTAGCATGCACACTTCGTTTTACAAGTTTGATGCAAATCTGTGAATGTTGTGGAATGAGTGTGGTTATAAATGACATTTGGTTTACTTTTATGACAACCCTAACACATATAATCGTCACCATGTCATTAGAATTCAAAAATAAGCTTAGAATCAAATAATAAGCTTAAAAGTAGAATACTAGCATGCATAGTTTGTTTTACAAGTTTGATTCAAATGTGTGAATGTTGTGGAATGAGTGTGGTTAGAAATGTTATTTGGTTTACTTTTATGACAACCCTAACAGATATAATCGTCTCTATGTCATTAGAATTCAAAAATAAGCTTAGAATCAAAGAATAAGCTTAAAAGTAGAATACTATCATGCACAGTTTGTTTTACAAGTTTGATTCAAATTTGTGAATGTTGTGGAATGAGTGTGGTTAGAAATTACATTGGGTTTACTTTTATCACAACCCTAACACTTATAATCGTCTCCATGTCATTACAATTCAAAAATAAGCTTAGAATCCAAGAATAAGCTTAAAAGTAGAATACAAGCCTGCACAGTTAGTTGTAGAATTTTGATTCAAATGTGTGAATGTTGTAGAATGACTGTAGTTATAAATGAGCTTTGGTTTACTTTTATGACAACCCTAACACATATAATCGTCTCCATGTCATTAGAATTTCAAAATAACCTTAGAATCAAAGAATAAGATTAAAAGTAGAATACTAGCATGCACAGTTCGTTTTACAAGTTTAATTCAAATGTGTGAAATTTGTGGAATGAGTGTGGTTAGAAATGATATTTGGTTTACTTTTATGACAACCCTAACACATATAATCGTCTCCATGTCATTAGAATTCAAAAATAAGCTTAGAATCTAAGAATAAGCTTAAAAGTAGAATACAAGCATGCACAGTTAGTTGTAGAAGTTTGATTCAAATGTGTGAATGTTGTAGAATGACTGTAGTTATAAATGAGCTTTGGTTTACTTTTATGACAACCCTAACACATATAATCGTCTCCATGACATTAGAATTCAAAAATAAGCTTAGAATCAAGGAATAAGCTTAAAAGTAGAATACAAGCCTGCACTGTTCATTTTACAAGTTTGATTCAAATTTGTGAATGTTGCAGAATGAGTGTGGTTAGAAATTACATTGGGTTTACTTTTATGACAACCCTAACACTTATAATCGTCTCCATGTCATTAAAATTTAAAAATAAGCTTAGAATCAAAGAATAAGCTTAAAAATAGATTACAAGCATGCACAGTTCGTTTTACAAGTTTGATTCAAATGTGTGAATGTTCTGGAATGAGTGTGGTTAGAAATGACATTTGGTTTACTTTTATGACAACCCTAACACATATAATCGTCTCCATCTCATTAGAATTCAAAAATAAGCTTAGAATCCAAGAATAAGCTTAAAAGTAGAATACAAGCCTACACAGTTAGTTATACAAGTTTGATTCAAATGTGTGAATGTTGTAGAATGACTGTAGTTATAAATGACATTTGGTTTACTTTTATGACAACCCTAATACATATAATCGTCTCCATGTCATTAGAATTCAAAAATAAGCTTAGAATCAAAGAATAAGCTTAAAAGTAGAATACAAGCCTGCACAGTTAGTTGTAGAAGTTTGATTCAAATGTGTGAATGTTGTAGAATGACTGTAGTTATAAATGAGCTTTGGTTTACTTTTATGACAACCCTAACACATATAATCGTCTCCATGTCATTAGAATTCAAAAATAAGCTTAGAATCAAGGAATAAGCTTAAAAGTAGAATACAAGCCTGCACTGTTCATTTTACAAGTTTGATTCAAATTTGTGAATGTTGCAGAATGAGTGTGGTTAGAAATTACATTGGGTTTACTTTTATGACAACCCTAACACTTATAATCGTCTCCATGTCATTAAAATTTAAAAATAAGCTTAGAATCAAAGAATAAGCTTAAAAATAGATTACAAGCATGCACAGTTCGTTTTACAAGTTTGATTCAAATGTGTGTATGTTCTGGAATGAGTGTGGTTAGAAATGACATTTGGTTTACTTTTATGACAACCCTAACAAATATAATCGTCTCCATCTCATTAGAATTCAAAAATAAGCTTAGAATCCAAGAATAAGCTTAAAAGTAGAATACAAGCCTACACAGTTAGTTATACAAGTTTGATTCAAATGTGTGAATGTTGTAGAATGACTGTAGTTATAAATGACATTTGGTTTACTTTTATGACAACCCTAATACATATAATCGTCTCCATGTCATTAGAATTCAAAAATAAGCTTAGAATCCAAGAATAAGCTTAAAAGTAGAATACAAGCCTGCACAGTTCGTTTTACAAGTTTGATTCAAATGTGTGAATGTTGTTGAATGACTGTAGTTAGAAATTACATTTGGTTTACTTTTATGACAACCCTAACACATATAATCGTCTCCATGTCATTAGAATTCAAAAATAAGCTTAGAATCCAAGAATAAGCTTAAAAGTAGAATACTAGCATGCGCAGTTCGTTTTACAAGTTTGATTCAAATGTGTGAATGTTGTGGAATGAGTGTGGTTAGAAATGATATTTGGTTTACTTTTATGACAACCCTAACACATATAATCGTCTCCATGTCATTAAAATTAAAAAATAAGCATAGAATCAAAGAATAAGCTTAAAAGTAGAATACTAGCATGCACAATTCGTTTTACAAGTTTGATTCAAATGTGTGAATATTGTTGAATGAGTGAGGTTATAAATGACATTTGGTTTACTTTTATGACAACCCTAACACATATAATCGGCTCCATGTCATTCGAATTCAAAAATAAGCTTAGAATCCAAGAATAAGCTTAAAAGTAGAATACAAGCATGCACAGTTTGTTTTACAAGTTTGATTCAAATGTGTGAATGTTCTGGAATGAGTGTGGTTAGAAATGATATTTGGTTTACTTTTATGACAACCCTAACAGATATAATCTACTCCATGTCATTAAAATTAAAAAATAAGCTTAGAATCAAAGAATAAGCTTAAAAGTAGAATACTAGCATGCACAATTCGTTTTACAAGTTTGATTCAAATGTGTGAATGTTGTGGAATGAGTGTGGTTATAAATGACATTTGGTTTACTTTTATGACAACCCTAACACATATAATCGTCTCCATGTCATTAGAATTCAAAAATAAGCTTAGAATCAAGGAATAAGCTTAAAAGTAGAATACAAGCCTGCACTGTTCATTTTACAAGTTTGATTCAAATTTGTGAATGTTGTGGAATGAGTGTAGTTAGAAATTACATTTGGTTTACTTTTATGACAACCCTAACACATATAATCTTCTCCATGTCATTAGAATTTAAAAATAAGCTTAGAATCCAAGAATAAGCTTAAAAGTAGAATACAAGCCAGCACAGTTAGTTGTAGAAGTTTGATTCAAATGTGTGAATGTTGTAGAATGACTGTAGTTAGAAATGACATTTGGTTTACTTTTATTACAACCCTAACACAAATAATCGTCTCCATGTCATTAGAATTCAAAAATAACCTTAGAATCAAAGAATAAGATTAAAAGTAGAATACCAGCATGCACAGTTCGTTTTACGAGTTTGATTCAAATGTGCGAATTTTGTTGAATAAGTGTGGTTAGAAATGACATTTGGTTTACTTTTATGACAACCCTAACACATATAATCGTCTGCATGTCATTAGAATTCAAAAATAACCTTAGAATCAAAGAATAAGATTAAAAGTAGAATACTAGCATGCACACTTCGTTTTACAAGTTTGATTCAAATGTTTGAATGTTGTGGAATGAGTGTGGTTATAAATGACATTTGGTTTACTTTTATGACAACCCTACCACATATAATCGTCTCCATGTCATTAAAATTTAAAAATAAGCTTAGAAATAAAGAATAAGCTTAAAAGTAGAATACAAGCTTGCACAGTTCGTTTTACAAGATGTATTCAAATGTGTGAATGTTCTGTAATGAGTGTGGTTAGAAATGTTATTTGGTTTACTTTTATGACAACCCTAACACATATAATCGTCTCCATGTCATTAGAATTCGAAAATAAGCTTAGAATCCAAGAATAAGCTTAAAAGTAGAATACAAGCCAGCACAGTTAGTTGTAGAAGTTTGAATCAAATGTGTGAATGTTGTAGAATGACTGTAGTTAGAAATGACATTTGGTTTACTTTTATTACAACCCTAACACATATAATTGTCTCCATGTCATTAGAATTCAAAAATAACCTTAGAATCAAAGAATAAGATTAAAAGTAGAATACTAGCATGCACAGTTCGTTTTACAAGTTTGATTCAAATGTGTGAATTTTGTGGAATGAGTGTGGTTAGAAATGACATTTGGTTTACTTTTATGACAACCCTAACACATATAATCGTCTCCATATCATTAGAATTCAAAAATAAGCTTAGTATCCAAGAATTAGCTTAAAACTAGAATACAAGCTTGCACAGTTCGTTTTACAAGATGTATTCAAATGTGTGAATGTTGTGGAATGAGTGTGGTTAGAAATGACATTTGGTTACTTTTATGACAACCCTAACACATACAATCGTCTGCATGTCATTAGAATTCAAAAATAACCTTAGAATCAAAGAATAAGATTAAAAGTAGAATACTAGCATGCACAGTTCGTTTTACAAGTTTGATTCAAATGTGTGAATTTTGTGGAATGAGTGTGGTTATAAATGACATTTGGTTTACTTTTATGACAACCCTAACACATATAATCGTCTCCATGTCATTAGAATTCAAAAATAAGCTTAGAATCAAAGAATAAGATTAAAAGTAGAATACTAGCATGCACAGTTCGTTTTACAAGTTTGATTCAAATGTTTGAATTTTGTGGAATGAGTGTGGTTAGAAATGATATTTGGTTTACTTTTATGACAACCCTAACACATATAATCGTCTCCATGTCATTAAAATTCAAAAATAAGCTTAGAATCAAAGAATAACCTTAAAAGTAGAATACAAACTTGCACAGTTCGTTTTACAAGATATATTCAAATGTGTGAATGTTGTGGAATGAGTGTGGTTAGAAATGACATTTGGTTTACTTTTATGACAACCCTAACACATATAATCGTCTCCATGTCATTAGAATTCAAAAATAACCTTAGAATCAATGAATAAGATTAAAAGTAGAATACTAGCATGCACAATTCGTTTTACAAGTTTGATTCAAATGTGTGAATGTTGTTGAATGAGTGTGGTTATAAATGACATTTGGTTTACTTTTATGACAACCCTAACACATATAATCGTCTCCATATCATTAGAATTCAAAAATAAGCTTAGTATCCAAGAATTAGCTTAAAAGTAGAATACAAGCCAGCACAGTTAGTTGTAGAAGTTTGATTCAAATGTGTGAATGTTGTAGAATGACTGTAGTTAGAAATGACATTTGGTTTACTTTTATTACAACCCTAACACAAATAATCGTCTCCATGTCATTAGAATTCAAAAATAACCTTAGAATCAAAGAATAAGATTAAAAGTAGAATACTAGAATGCACAGTTCGTTTTACGAGTTTGATTCAAATGTGCGAATTTTGTTGAATGAGTGTGGTTAGAAATGACATTTAGTTTACTTTTATGACAACCCTAACACATATAATCGTCTGCATGTCATTAGAATTCAAAAATAACCTTAGAATCAAAGAATAAGATTAAAAGTAGAATACTAGCATGCACAATTCGTTTTACAAGTTTGATTCAAATGTGTGAACGTTGTGGAATGAGTGTGGTTAGAAATTACATTGGGTTTACTTTTATGACAACCCTAACACTTATAATCGTCTCCATATCATTAGAATTCAAAAATAAGCTTAGAATCCAAGAATTAGCTTAAAAGTAGAATACAAGCCAGCACAGTTAGTTGTAGAAGTTTGATTCAAATGTGTGAATGTTGTAGAATGACTGTAGTTAGAAATGACATTTGGTTTACTTTTATTACAACCCTAACACAAATAATCGTCTCCATGTCATTAGAATTCAAAAATAACCTTAGAATCAAAGAATAAGATTAAAAGTAGAATACTAGCATGCACAGTTCGTTTTACGAGTTTGATTCAAATGTGCGAATTTTGTTGAATGAGTGTGGTTAAAAATGATATTTGGTTTACTTTTATTACAACCCTAACACATATAATCGTCTCCATGTCATTATAATTCTAAAATAAGCTTAGAATCAAAGAATAACCTTAAAAGTAGAATACAAGCTTGCATAGTTCGTTTTACAAGATGTATTCAAATGTGTGAATGTTGTGGAATGAGTGTGGTTATAAATGACATTTGGTGTACTTTTATGACAACCCTAACACATATAATCGTCTCCATGTCATTAGAATTCAAAAATAACCTTAGAATCAAAGAATAAGATTAAAAGTAGAATACTAGCATTCACAATTCGTTTTACAAGTTTGATTCAAATGTGTGAATGTTGTGGAATGAGTGTGGTTATAAATGACATTTGGTTTACTTTTATGACAACCCTAACACATATAATCGTCTCCATGTCATTAGAATTCAAAAATAACCTTAGAATCCAAGAATAAGATTAAAAGTAGAATACTAGCATGCACAGTTCGTTTTACAAGTTTGATTCAAATGTGTGAATTTTGTGGAATGAGTGTGGTTAGAAATGATAATTAGTTTACTTTTATAACAACCCTAACACATATAATCGTCTCCATGTCATTAAAATTCACAAATAAGCTTTGAAACAAAGACTAACCTTAAAAGTAGAATACAAGCTTGCACAGTTCGTTTTACAAGATGTATTCAAATGTGTGAATGTTGTGGAATGAGTGTGGTTAGAAATGACATGTGGTTTACTTTTATGACAACCCTAACACATATAATCGTCTGCATGTCATTCGAATTCAAAAATAAGGTCAGAATCCAAGAATAAGCTTAAAAGTAGAATACAAGCCTGCAGAGTTAGTTGTACAAGTTTGATTCAAATGTGTGAATGTTGTAGAATGAGTGTAGTTATAAATGAGCTTTGGTTCACTTTTATGACAACCCTAACACATATAATCGTTTCCATGTCATTAGAATACAAAAATAAACTTAGAATCCAAGAATAAGATTAAAAGTAGAATACTAACATGCACAGTTCGTTTTACAAGTTTGATTCAAATGTGTGAATGTTGTGGAATGAGTGTGGTTAGAAATGATATTTGGTTTACTTTTATGACAACCCTAAAACATATAATCGTCTCCATGTCATTAGAATTCAAAAATAAGCTTAGAATTAAAGAATAAGCTTAAAAGTAGAATACAAGCTTGCAGAGTTCGTTTTACAAGTTTGATTCAAGTGTGTGAATGTTGTGGAATGAGTGTTGTTAGAAATGACATTTGGTTTACTTTTATGACAACCCTAACACATATAATCGTCTCCATGTCATTAGAATGAAAAAATAAGCTTAGAATCCAAGAATAAGCTTAAAAGTAGAATACAAGCCTACATAGTTAGTTGTAGAAGTTTGATTCAAATGTGTGAATGTTGTAGAATGACCGTTGTGAATGTTGTAGAATGACCGTAGTTGTACATGAGGTTTGGTTTAATTTTATGACAACCCTAACACATATAATCCTCTCCATGTCATTAGAATTCAAAAATAACCTTAGACTCAAAGAATAAGATTAAAAGTAGAATACAAGCCTGCACTGTTCATTTTACAAGTTTGATTCAAATTTGTGAATGTTGTGGAATGAGTGTAGTTAGAAATTACATTTGGTTTACTTTTATGACAACCCTAACACACATAATCGTCTCCATGTCATTAGAATTCAAAAATAAGCTTAGAATCCAAGAATAAGCTTAAAAGTAGAATACAAGCCTGCACAGTTAGTTGTAGAAGTTTGATTCAAATGTGTGAATGTTGTAGAATGAGTGTAGTTATAAATGAGCTTTGGTTTACTTTTATGACAACCCTAACACATAATCGTTTCCATGTCATTAGAATCCAAGAATAAGCTTAAAAGTAGAACACAAGCCTGCACAGTTAGTTCTAGAAGTTTTATTCAAATGTGTGAATGTTGTAGAATGACTATAGTTATAAATGACATTTGGTTTACTTTTATGACAACCCTAACACATATAATCGTCTCCATGTCATTGGAATTCAAAAATAACCTTAGAATCAAAGAATAAGATTAAAAGTAGAATACTAGCATGCACAGTTCGTTTGACAAGTTTAATTCAAATGTGTGAATGTTGTGGAATGAGTGTGGTTAGAAATGATATTTGGTTTACTTTTATGACAACCCTAACACATATAATCGTCTCCATGTCATTAGAATTCAAAAATAACCTTAGACTCAAAGAATAAGATTAAAAGTAGAATACAAGCCTGCACTGTTCATTTTACAAGTTTGATTCAAATTTGTGAATGTTGTGGAATGAGTGTGGTTATAAATGACATTTGGTTTACTTTTATGACAACCCTAACACATATAATCGTCTCCATGTCATTAGAATTCAAAAACAAACCTAGAATCCAAGAATAAGCTTAAAAGTAGAATACAAGCCTGCACAGTTAGTTGTAGAAGTTTGATTCAAATGTGTGAATGTTGGAGAATGACTGTCGTTATAAATGACATTTGGTATACTTTTATGACAACCCTAACACATATAATCGTCTCCATGTCATTAGAATTAAAAAATAACCTTAGAATCAAAGAATAACATTAAAAGTAGAACACTAGGATGCACAGTTCGTTTTACAAGTTTGATTCAAATGTGTGAATGTTGTAGAATGACTGTAGTTATAAATGACATTTGGTTTACTTTTATGACAACCCTAACATATATAATCGTCTCCATGTCATTAGAATTCAAAAATAACCTTAGAATCAAAGAATAAGATTAAAAGCAGAATACTAGGATCCACAGTTCGTTTTACAAGTTTGATTCAAATGTGTGAGTTTTGTGGAATGAGTGTGGTTAGAAGTGATATTTGGTTTACTTTTATGACAACTCTAACACATATAATAGTCTCCATGTCATTAAAATTCAAAATTTAGCTTAGAATCAAAGAATAAGCTTAAAAGTAGAATACAAAATGTATTCAAATGTGTGAATGTTGTGGAATGAGTGTGGTTAGAAATGACATTTGGTTTACTTTTATGACAACCCTAACACATATAATCGTTTCCATGTCATTAGAATTCAAAAATAAGCTTAGAATCAAAGAATAAGATTAAAAGTAGAATACTAGCATGCACAGTTCGTTTTACAAGTTTGATTCAAATGTGTGAATGTTGTGGAATGAGTGTGGTTAGAAATAATATATGGTTTACTTTTATACAACCCTAACACATATAATCGTTTCCATGTCATTAAAATTCAAAAATAAGCTTAGAATCAAAGAATAAGATTAAAAGTAGAATACTAGCATGCACAGTTAGTTCTAGAAGTTTTATTCAAATGTGTGAATGTTGTAGAATGAGTATAGTTATAAATGACATTTGGTTTACTTTTATGACAACCCTAACACATATAATCGTCTCCATGTCATTAGAATTGAAAAATAACCTTAGAATCAAAGAATAAGATTAAAAGTAGAATAGTAGCATGCACAGTTCGTTTGACAAGTTTGATTCAAATGTGTGAATGTTGTGGAATGACTGTAGTTATAAATGACATTTGGTTTACTTTTATGACAACCCTAATACATATAATCGTCTCCATGTCATTAGAATTCAAAAAAAAGCTTAGAATCAAAGAATTAAATTAAAAGTAGAATACCAGCATGCACAGTTCGTTTTACAAGTTTTATTCAAATGTGTGAATTTTGTGGAATGAGTTTTGTAAGAAATGACATTTGGTTTACTTATATGACAACCCTAACACATATAATCGTCTCCGTGTCATTAAAATTCAAAAATAAGCTTAGAATCAAAGAATAAGCTTAAAAGTGGAATACAAGCTTGCACAATTCATTTTACAAGTTTGATTCAAATGTGTGAAAGTTCTGGAATGAGTGAGGTTAGAAATGATATTTGGTTTACTTTTATGACAACCCTAACACATATAATCGTCTCCATGTCATTAGAATTCAAAAATCAGCTTAGAATCCAAGAATAAGCTTAAAAGTAGAATACAAGCCAGCACAGTTACTTGTAGAAGTTTGATTCAAATGTGTGAATGTTGTAGAATGATTGTTGTTATAAATGACATTTGGTTTACTTTTATGACAACCCTAACACGTATAATCGTCTCCATGTCATTAGAATTCAAAAATAACCTTCGAATCAAAGAATAAGGTTAAAAATAGAATACTAGCCAGCACAGTTAGTTCTAGAAGTTTGATTCAAATGTGTGAATGTTGTAGAATGATTGTTGTTATAAATGACATTTGGTTTACTTTTATGACAACCCTAACACGTATAATCGTCTCCATGTCATTAGAATTCAAAAATAACCTTAGAATCAAAGAATAAGTTTAAAAGTTGAATACTAGCATGCACAGTTCGTTTTACAAGTTTGATTCAAATGTGTGAATTTTGTGGAATGAGTGTGGTTAAAAATGATATTTGGTTTACTTTTATAACAACCCTAACACATATATCGTCTCCATGTCCTTAGAATTCAATAATAAGCTTAGAATCAAAGAATAAGCTTAAAAGTAGAATACAAGCTTGCAAAGTAGAATACAAGCTTGCAAAGTTCGTTTTACAAGTTTGATTCAAATGTGTGAATGTTCTTGAATGAGTGTGGTTAGAAATGATATTTGGTTTACTTTTATGACAACCCTAACACATATAATCATCTCCATGTCATTAGAATTCAAAAATAACCTTAGAAGCCAAGAATAAGCTTAAAAGTCGAATACAAGCCTGCACATTTAGTTTTACAAGTTTGATTCAAATGTGTGAATGTTGTGGAATGAGTGTTGTTAGAAATGACATTTGGTTTACTTTTATGACAACCCTAACACATATAATCGTCTCCATGTCATTAGAATGAAAAAATAAGCTTAGAATCCAAGAATAAGCTTAAAAGTAGAATACAAGCCTACATAGTTAGTTGTAGAAGTTTGATTCAAATGTGTGAATGTTGTAGAATGACCGTTGTGAATGTTGTAGAATGACCGTAGTTGTACATGAGGTTTGGTTTAATTTTATGACAACCCTAACACATATAATCCTCTCCATGTCATTAGAATTCAAAAATAACCTTAGACTCAAAGAATAAGATTAAAAGTAGAATACAAGCCTGCACTGTTCATTTTACAAGTTTGATTCAAATTTGTGAATGTTGTGGAATGAGTGTAGTTAGAAATTACATTTGGTTTACTTTTATGACAACCCTAACACACATAATCGTCTCCATGTCATTAGAATTCAAAAATAAGCTTAGAATCCAAGAATAAGCTTAAAAGTAGAATACAAGCCTGCACAGTTAGTTGTAGAAGTTTGATTCAAATGTGTGAATGTTGTAGAATGAGTGTAGTTATAAATGAGCTTTGGTTTACTTTTATGACAACCCTAACACATAATCGTTTCCATGTCATTAGAATCCAAGAATAAGCTTAAAAGTAGAACACAAGCCTGCACAGTTAGTTCTAGAAGTTTTATTCAAATGTGTGAATGTTGTAGAATGACTATAGTTATAAATGACATTTGGTTTACTTTTATGACAACCCTAACACATATAATCGTCTCCATGTCATTGGAATTCAAAAATAACCTTAGAATCAAAGAATAAGATTAAAAGTAGAATACTAGCATGCACAGTTCGTTTGACAAGTTTAATTCAAATGTGTGAATGTTGTGGAATGAGTGTGGTTAGAAATGATATTTGGTTTACTTTTATGACAACCCTAACACATATAATCGTCTCCATGTCATTAGAATTCAAAAATAACCTTAGACTCAAAGAATAAGATTAAAAGTAGAATACAAGCCTGCACTGTTCATTTTACAAGTTTGATTCAAATTTGTGAATGTTGTGGAATGAGTGTGGTTATAAATGACATTTGGTTTACTTTTATGACAACCCTAACACATATAATCGTCTCCATGTCATTAGAATTCAAAAACAAACCTAGAATCCAAGAATAAGCTTAAAAGTAGAATACAAGCCTGCACAGTTAGTTGTAGAAGTTTGATTCAAATGTGTGAATGTTGGAGAATGACTGTCGTTATAAATGACATTTGGTATACTTTTATGACAACCCTAACACATATAATCGTCTCCATGTCATTAGAATTAAAAAATAACCTTAGAATCAAAGAATAACATTAAAAGTAGAACACTAGGATGCACAGTTCGTTTTACAAGTTTGATTCAAATGTGTGAATGTTGTAGAATGACTGTAGTTATAAATGACATTTGGTTTACTTTTATGACAACCCTAACATATATAATCGTCTCCATGTCATTAGAATTCAAAAATAACCTTAGAATCAAAGAATAAGATTAAAAGCAGAATACTAGGATCCACAGTTCGTTTTACAAGTTTGATTCAAATGTGTGAGTTTTGTGGAATGAGTGTGGTTAGAAGTGATATTTGGTTTACTTTTATGACAACTCTAACACATATAATAGTCTCCATGTCATTAAAATTCAAAATTTAGCTTAGAATCAAAGAATAAGCTTAAAAGTAGAATACAAAATGTATTCAAATGTGTGAATGTTGTGGAATGAGTGTGGTTAGAAATGACATTTGGTTTACTTTTATGACAACCCTAACACATATAATCGTTTCCATGTCATTAGAATTCAAAAATAAGCTTAGAATCAAAGAATAAGATTAAAAGTAGAATACTAGCATGCACAGTTCGTTTTACAAGTTTGATTCAAATGTGTGAATGTTGTGGAATGAGTGTGGTTAGAAATAATATATGGTTTACTTTTATACAACCCTAACACATATAATCGTTTCCATGTCATTAAAATTCAAAAATAAGCTTAGAATCAAAGAATAAGATTAAAAGTAGAATACTAGCATGCACAGTTAGTTCTAGAAGTTTTATTCAAATGTGTGAATGTTGTAGAATGAGTATAGTTATAAATGACATTTGGTTTACTTTTATGACAACCCTAACACATATAATCGTCTCCATGTCATTAGAATTGAAAAATAACCTTAGAATCAAAGAATAAGATTAAAAGTAGAATAGTAGCATGCACAGTTCGTTTGACAAGTTTGATTCAAATGTGTGAATGTTGTGGAATGACTGTAGTTATAAATGACATTTGGTTTACTTTTATGACAACCCTAATACATATAATCGTCTCCATGTCATTAGAATTCAAAAAAAAGCTTAGAATCAAAGAATTAAATTAAAAGTAGAATACCAGCATGCACAGTTCGTTTTACAAGTTTTATTCAAATGTGTGAATTTTGTGGAATGAGTTTTGTAAGAAATGACATTTGGTTTACTTATATGACAACCCTAACACATATAATCGTCTCCGTGTCATTAAAATTCAAAAATAAGCTTAGAATCAAAGAATAAGCTTAAAAGTGGAATACAAGCTTGCACAATTCATTTTACAAGTTTGATTCAAATGTGTGAAAGTTCTGGAATGAGTGAGGTTAGAAATGATATTTGGTTTACTTTTATGACAACCCTAACACATATAATCGTCTCCATGTCATTAGAATTCAAAAATCAGCTTAGAATCCAAGAATAAGCTTAAAAGTAGAATACAAGCCAGCACAGTTACTTGTAGAAGTTTGATTCAAATGTGTGAATGTTGTAGAATGATTGTTGTTATAAATGACATTTGGTTTACTTTTATGACAACCCTAACACGTATAATCGTCTCCATGTCATTAGAATTCAAAAATAACCTTCGAATCAAAGAATAAGGTTAAAAATAGAATACTAGCCAGCACAGTTAGTTCTAGAAGTTTGATTCAAATGTGTGAATGTTGTAGAATGATTGTTGTTATAAATGACATTTGGTTTACTTTTATGACAACCCTAACACGTATAATCGTCTCCATGTCATTAGAATTCAAAAATAACCTTAGAATCAAAGAATAAGTTTAAAAGTTGAATACTAGCATGCACAGTTCGTTTTACAAGTTTGATTCAAATGTGTGAATTTTGTGGAATGAGTGTGGTTAAAAATGATATTTGGTTTACTTTTATAACAACCCTAACACATATATCGTCTCCATGTCCTTAGAATTCAATAATAAGCTTAGAATCAAAGAATAAGCTTAAAAGTAGAATACAAGCTTGCAAAGTAGAATACAAGCTTGCAAAGTTCGTTTTACAAGTTTGATTCAAATGTGTGAATGTTCTTGAATGAGTGTGGTTAGAAATGATATTTGGTTTACTTTTATGACAACCCTAACACATATAATCATCTCCATGTCATTAGAATTCAAAAATAACCTTAGAAGCCAAGAATAAGCTTAAAAGTCGAATACAAGCCTGCACATTTAGTTTTACAAGTTTGATTCAAATGTGTGAATGTTGTAGAATGACTATAGTTATAAATGACATTTGGTTTACTTTTATGATAACCCTAACACATATAATCGTCTCCATGTCATTAGAATTCAAAAATAACTTAGAATTAGAGAATCAGATTAAAAGTAGAATACTAGCATGCACAGTTCGTTTTACAAGTTTGATTCAAATGTGTGAATGTTGTGGAATGAGTGTGGTTAGAAATGATATTTGGTTTACTTTTATGACAACCCTAACACATATAATCGTCTCCATGTCATTAGAATTCAAAAATAACCTTAGAATCAAAGAATAAGATTAAAAGTAGAATACTAGGATCCACAGTTCGTTTTACAAGTTTGATTCAAATGTGTGAGTTTTGTGGAATGAGTGTGGTTAGAAATCATATTTGGTTTAATTTTATGACAACTCTAACACATATAATAGTCTCCATGTCATTAAAATTCAAAATTTAGCTTAGAATCAAAGAATAAGCTTAAAAGTAGAATACAAGATGTATTCAAATGTATGAATGTTGTGGAATGAGTGTGGTTAGAAATGACATTTGGTTTACTTTTAAGACAACCCTAACACATATAATCGTTTCCATGTCATTAGAATTCAAAAATAAGCTTAGAATCCAAGAATAAGATTAAAAGTAGAATACTAGCATGCACAGTTCGTTTTACAAGTTTGATTCAAATGTGTGAATGTTGTGGAATGAGTGTGGTTAGAAATGATATATGGTTTACTTTTATACAACCCTAACACATATAATCGTTTCCATGTCATTAAAATTCAAAAATAAGCTTAGAATCAAAGAATAAGATTAAAAGTAGAATACTAGCATGCACAGTTAGTTCTAGAAGTTTTATTCAAATGTGTGAATGTTGTAGAATGAGTATAGTTATAAATGACATTTGGTTTACTTTTATGACATCCCTAACACATATAATCTTCTCCATGTCATTAGAATTGAAAAATAACCTTAGAATCAAAGAATAAGATTAAAAGTAGAATAGTAGCATGCACAGTTCGTTTGACAAGTTTAATTCAAATGTGTGAATGTTGTGGAATGAGTGTGGTTAGAAATGATATTTGGTTTACTATTATGACAACCCTAACACATATAATCATCTCCATGTCATTAGAATTCAAAAATAAGCTTAGAATCAAAGAATAAGCTTAAAAGTGGAATACAAGCCTACACTGTTCATTTTACAAGTTTGATTCAAATTTGTGAATGTTGTGGAATGAGTGTGGTTAGAAATTACATTTGGTTTACTTTTATGACAACCCTAACACATATAATCGTCTCCATGTCATTAGAATTCAAAAATAAACCTAGAATCCAAGAATAAGCTTAAAAGTAGAATACAAGCCTGCACAGTTTGTTGTAGAAGTTTGATTCAAATATGTGAATGTTGGAGAATGACTGTAGTTATAAATGACATTTGGTTTACATTTATAACAACCCTAACCCATATAATCGTCTCCATGTCATTAGAATTCAAAAATAACCTTAGAATCAAAGAATAAGATTAAAAGTAGAACACTAGGATGCACAGTTCGTTTTACAAGTTTGATTCAAATGTGTGAATGTTGTAGAATGACTGTAGTTATAAATGACATTTGGTTTACTTTTATGACAACCCTAACACATATAATCGTCTTCATGTCATTAGAATTCAAAAATAACCTTAGAATCAAAGAATACGATTAAAAGTAGAATACTAGCATGCACAGTTCGTTTTACAAGTTTGATTCAAATGTGTGAATTTTGTGGAATGAGTGTGGTTATAAATGACATTTGGTTTACTTTTATGACAACCCTAATACACATAATCGTCTCCATGTCATTAGAATTCAAAATTAAGCTTAGAATCAAAGAATAAGCTTAAAAGTAGAATACAAGATGTATTCAAATGTGTGAATGTTGTGGAATGAGTGTGGTTAGAAATTACATTTAGTTTACTTTTATGACAACCCTAACACATATAATCGTTTCCATGTCATTAGAATTCAAAAATAAACTTAGAATCAAAGAATAAGATTAAAAGTAGAATACTAGCATTCACAGTTCGTTTTACAAGTTTGATTCAAATGTGTGAATGTTGTGGAATGAGTGTGGTTATAAATGACATTTGGTTTAGTTTTATGATAACCCTAACACATATAATCTTCTCCATGTCATTATAATTCAAAATTAAGCTTCGGATCAAAGAATAAGATTAAAAGTACAATACAAGCCTACAAAGTTAGTTGTAGAAGTTTGATTCAAATGTGTGAATGTTGTAGAATGACTGTAGTTATAAATGAGCTTTGGTTTACTTTTATGACAACCCTAACACATATAATCGTTTCCATGTCATTAAAATTCAAAAATAAGCTTAGAATCCAAGAATAAGCTTAAAAGTAGAATACAAGCCTGCACAGTTAGTTGTAGAAGTTTGATTCAAATGTCTGAATGTTGTAGAACGACTGTTGTTATAAATGATATTTGGTTTAATTTTATGACAACCCAAACACGTATAATCGTCTCCATGTCATTAGAATTCAAAAATAACCTTAGAATCAAAGAATAAGATTAAAAGTAGAATACCAGCATGCACAGTTCGTTTTACAAGGTTTATTCAAATGTGTGAATTTTGTGGAATGAGTGTGGTTAGAAATGATATTTGGTTTACTTTTATGACAACCCTAACACATATAATCGTCTCCATGTCATTAGAATTCAAAAATAAGCTTAGAATCAAAGAATAAGATTAAAAGTAGAATACTAGCATGCATAGTTCGTTTTACAAGTTTGATTCAAATATGTGATGTTGTGGAATGAGTGTGGTTAGAAATGATATTTGGTTTACTTTTATGACAACCCTAACACATATAATCGTCTCCATGTCATTAGAATTCAAAAATAAGCTTAGAATCAAAGAATAAGATTAAAAGTAGAATACTAGCATGCACAGTTCGTTTTACAAGTTTGATTCAAATGTGTGAATGTTGTGGAATGAGTATGGTTAGAAATGATATTTGGTTTACTTTTATGACAACCCTAACACATATAATCGTCTCCATGTCATTAGAATTCAAAAATCAGCTTAGAATCCAAGAATAAGCTTAAAAGTAGAATACAAGCCAGCACAGTTAGTTGTAGAAGTTTGATTCAAATGTGTGAATGTTGTAGAATGACTGTAGTTGTAAATGAAATTTCGTTTACTTTTATGACAACCCTAACACATATAATCTTCTCCATGTCATTAGAATTCAAAAATAACCTTAGAATCAAAGAATAAGATTAAAAGTAGAATACTAGAATGCACAATTCGTTTTACAAGTTTGATTCAAATGTGTGAATGTTGTGGAATGAGTGTGGTTATAAATGACATTTGGTTTAGTTTTATGATAACCCTAACACATATCATCTTCTCCATGTCATTATAATTCAAAATTAAGCTTCGAATCAAAGAATAAGATTAAAAGTACAATACAAGCCTTTAAAGTTAGTTGTAGAAGTTTGATTCAAATGTGTGAATGTTGTAGAATGACTGTAGTTAGAAATGACATTTGGTTTACTTTTATTACAACCCTAACACAAATAATCGTCTCCATGTCATTAGAATTCAAAAATAACCTTAGAATCAAAGAATAAGATTAAAAGTAGAATACTAGCATGCACAGTTCGTTTTACGAGTTTGATTCAAATGTGCGAATTTTGTTGAATGAGTGTGGTTAGAAATGACATTTGGTTTACTTTTATGACAACCCTAACACATATAATCGTCTGCATGTCATTAGAATTCAAAAATAACCTTAGAATCAAAGAATAAGATTAAAAGTAGAATACTAGCATGCACAATTCGTTTTACAAGTTTGATTCAAATGTGTGAACGTTGTGGAATGAGTGTGGTTAGAAATTACATTGGGTTTACTTTTATGACAACCCTAACACTTATAATCGTCTCCATATCATTAGAATTCAAAAATAAGCTTAGAATCCAAGAATTAGCTTAAAAGTAGAATACAAGCCAGCACAGTTAGTTGTAGAAGTTTGATTCAAATGTGTGAATGTTGTAGAATAACTGTAGTTAGAAATGACATTTGGTTTACTTTTATTACAACCCTAACACAAATAATCGTCTCCATGTCATTAGAATTCAAAAATAACCTTAGAATCAAAGAATAAGATTAAAAGTAGAATACTAGCATGCACAGTTCGTTTTACGAGTTTGATTCAAATGTGCGAATTTTGTTGAATGAGTGTGGTTAAAAATGATATTTGGTTTACTTTTATTACAACCCTAACACATATAATCGTCTCCATGTCATTATAATTCTAAAATAAGCTTAGAATCAAAGAATAACCTTAAAAGTAGAATACAAGCTTGCATAGTTCGTTTTACAAGATGTATTCAAATGTGTGAATGTTGTGGAATGAGTGTGGTTATAAATGACATTTGGTGTACTTTTATGACAACCCTAACACATATAATCGTCTCCATGTCATTAGAATTCAAAAATAACCTTAGAATCAAAGAATAAGATTAAAAGTAGAATACTAGCATTCACAATTCGTTTTACAAGTTTGATTCAAATGTGTGAATGTTGTGGAATGAGTGTGGTTATAAATGACATTTGGTTTACTTTTATGACAACCCTAACACATATAATCGTCTCCATGTCATTAGAATTCAAAAATAACCTTAGAATCCAAGAATAAGATTAAAAGTAGAATACTAGCATGCACAGTTCGTTTTACAAGTTTGATTCAAATGTGTGAATTTTGTGGAATGAGTGTGGTTAGAAATGATAATTAGTTTACTTTTATAACAACCCTAACACATATAATCGTCTCCATGTCATTAAAATTCACAAATAAGCTTTGAATCAAAGACTAACCTTAAAAGTAGAATACAAGCTTGCACAGTTCGTTTTACAAGATGTATTCAAATGTGTGAATGTTGTGGAATGAGTGTGGTTAGAAATGACATGTGGTTTACTTTTATGACAACCCTAACACATATAATCGTCTGCATGTCATTCGAATTCAAAAATAAGGTCAGAATCCAAGAATAAGCTTAAAAGTAGAATACAAGCCTGCAGAGTTAGTTGTACAAGTTTGATTCAAATGTGTGAATGTTGTAGAATGAGTGTAGTTATAAATGAGCTTTGGTTCACTTTTATGACAACCCTAACACATATAATCGTTTCCATGTCATTAGAATACAAAAATAAACTTAGAATCCAAGAATAAGATTAAAAGTAGAATACTAACATGCACAGTTCGTTTTACAAGTTTGATTCAAATGTGTGAATGTTGTGGAATGAGTGTGGTTAGAAATGATATTTGGTTTACTTTTATGACAACCCTAAAACATATAATCGTCTCCATGTCATTAGAATTCAAAAATAAGCTTAGAATTAAAGAATAAGCTTAAAAGTAGAATACAAGCTTGCAGAGTTCATTTTACAAGTTTGATTCAAGTGTGTGAATGTTGTGGAATGAGTGTTGTTAGAAATGACATTTGGTTTACTTTTATGACAACCCTAACACATATAATCGTCTCCATGTCATTAGAATGAAAAAATAAGCTTAGAATCCAAGAATAAGCTTAAAAGTAGAATACAAGCCTACATAGTTAGTTGTAGAAGTTTGATTCAAATGTGTGAATGTTGTAGAATGACCGTAGTTGTACATGAGGTTTGGTTTAATTTTATGACAACCCTAACACATATAATCCTCTCCATGTCATTAGAATTCAAAAATAACCTTAGACTCAAAGAATAAGATTAAAAGTAGAATACAAGCCTGCACTGTTCATTTTACAAGTTTGATTCAAATTTGTGAATGTTGTGGAATGAGTGTAGTTAGAAATTACATTTGGTTTACTTTTATGACAACCCTAACACACATAATCGTCTCCATGTCATTAGAATTCAAAAATAAGCTTAGAATCCAAGAATAAGCTTAAAAGTAGAATACAAGCCTGCACAGTTAGTTGTAGAAGTTTGATTCAAATGTGTGAATGTTGTAGAATGAGTGTAGTTATAAATGAGCTTTGGTTTACTTTTATGACAACCCTAACACATAATCGTTTCCATGTCATTAGAATCCAAGAATAAGCTTAAAAGTAGAACACAAGCCTGCACAGTTAGTTCTAGAAGTTTTATTCAAATGTGTGAATGTTGTAGAATGACTATAGTTATAAATGACATTTGGTTTACTTTTATGACAACCCTAACACATATAATCGTCTCCATGTCATTGGAATTCAAAAATAACCTTAGAATCAAAGAATAAGATTAAAAGTAGAATACTAGCATGCACAGTTCGTTTGACAAGTTTAATTCAAATGTGTGAATGTTGTGGAATGAGTGTGGTTAGAAATGATATTTGGTTTACTTTTATGACAACCCTAACACATATAATCGTCTCCATGTCATTAGAATTCAAAAATAACCTTAGACTCAAAGAATAAGATTAAAAGTAGAATACAAGCCTGCACTGTTCATTTTACAAGTTTGATTCAAATTTGTGAATGTTGTGGAATGAGTGTGGTTATAAATGACATTTGGTTTACTTTTATGACAACCCTAACACATATAATCGTCTCCATGTCATTAGAATTCAAAAACAAACCTAGAATCCAAGAATAAGCTTAAAAGTAGAATACAAGCCTGCACAGTTAGTTGTAGAAGTTTGATTCAAATGTGTGAATGTTGGAGAATGACTGTCGTTATAAATGACATTTGGTATACTTTTATGACAACCCTAACACCTATAATCGTCTCCATGTCATTAGAATTAAAAAATAACCTTAGAATCAAAGAATAACATTAAAAGTAGAACACTAGGATGCACAGTTCGTTTTACAAGTTTGATTCAAATGTGTGAATGTTGTAGAATGACTGTAGTTATAAATGACATTTGGTTTACTTTTATGACAACCCTAACATATATAATCGTCTCCATGTCATTAGAATTCAAAAATAACCTTAGAATCAAAGAATAAGATTAAAAGTAGAATACTAGGATCCACAGTTTGTTTTACAAGTTTGATTCAAATGTGTGAGTTTTGTGGAATGAGTGTGGTTAGAAGTGATATTTGGTTTACTTTTATGACAACTCTAACACATATAATAGTCTCCATGTCATTAAAATTCAAAATTTAGCTTAGAATCAAAGAATAAGCTTAAAAGTAGAATACAAAATGTATTCAAATGTCTGAATGTTGTGGAATGAGTGTGGTTAGAAATGACATTTGGTTTACTTTTATGACAACCCTAACACATATAATCGTTTCCATGTCATTAGAATTCAAAAATAAGCTTAGAATCAAAGAATAAGATTAAAAGTAGAATACTAGCATGCACAGTTCGTTTTACAAGTTTGATTCAAATGTGTGAATGTTGTGGAATGAGTGTGGTTAGAAATAATATATGGTTTACTTTTATACAACCCTAACACATATAATCGTTTCCATGTCATTAAAATTCAAAAATAAGCTTAGAATCAAAGAATAAGATTAAAAGTAGAATACTAGCATGCACAGTTAGTTCTAGAAGTTTTATTCAAATGTGTGAATGTTGTAGAATGAGTATAGTTATAAATGACATTTGGTTTACTTTTATGACAACCCTAACACATATAATCGTCTCCATGTCATTAGAATTGAAAAATAACCTTAGAATCAAAGAATAAGATTAAAAGTAGAATAGTAGCATGCACAGTTCGTTTGACAAGTTTGATTCAAATGTGTGAATGTTGTGGAATGACTGTAGTTATAAATGACATTTGGTTTACTTTTATGACAACCCTAATACATATAATCGTCTCCATGTCATTAGAATTCAAAAAAAAGCTTAGAATCAAAGAATTAAATTAAAAGTAGAATACCAGCATGCACAGTTCGTTTTACAAGTTTTATTCAAATGTGTGAATTTTGTGGAATGAGTTTTGTAAGAAATGACATTTGGTTTACTTATATGACAACCCTAACACATATAATCGTCTCCGTGTCATTAAAATTCAAAAATAAGCTTAGAATCAAAGAATAAGCTTAAAAGTGGAATACAAGCTTGCACAATTCATTTTACAAGTTTGATTCAAATGTGTGAAAGTTCTGGAATGAGTGAGGTTAGAAATGATATTTGGTTTACTTTTATGACAACCCTAACACATATAATCGTCTCCATGTCATTAGAATTCAAAAATCAGCTTAGAATCCAAGAATAAGCTTAAAAGTAGAATACAAGCCAGCACAGTTAGTTGTAGAAGTTTGATTCAAATGTGTGAATGTTGTAGAATGATTGTTGTTATAAATGACATTTGGTTTACTTTTATGACAACCCTAACACGTATAATCGTCTCCATGTCATTAGAATTCAAAAATAACCTTCGAATCAAAGAATAAGGTTAAAAATAGAATACTAGCCAGCACAGTTAGTTCTAGAAGTTTGATTCAAATGTGTGAATGTTGTAGAATGATTGTTGTTATAAATGACATTTGGTTTACTTTTATGACAACCCTAACACGTATAATCGTCTCCATGTCATTAGAATTCAAAAATAACCTTAGAATCAAAGAATAAGTTTAAAAGTTGAATACTAGCATGCACAGTTCGTTTTACAAGTTTGATTCAAATGTGTGAATTTTGTGGAATGAGTGTGGTTAAAAATGATATTTGGTTTACTTTTATAACAACCCTAACACATATATCGTCTCCATGTCCTTAGAATTCAATAATAAGCTTAGAATCAAAGAATAAGCTTAAAAGTAGAATACAAGCTTGCAAAGTAGAATACAAGCTTGCAAAGTTCGTTTTACAAGTTTGATTCAAATGTGTGAATGTTCTTGAATGAGTGTGGTTAGAAATGATATTTGGTTTACTTTTATGACAACCCTAACACATATAATCATCTCCATGTCATTAGAATTCAAAAATAACCTTAGAAGCCAAGAATAAGCTTAAAAGTCGAATACAAGCCTGCACATTTAGTTTTACAAGTTTGATTCAAATGTGTGAATGTTGTAGAATGACTATAGTTATAAATGACATTTGGTTTACTTTTATGATAACCCTAACACATATAATCGTCTCCATGTCATTAGAATTCAAAAATAACTTAGAATTAGAGAATCAGATTAAAAGTAGAATACTAGCATGCACAATTCGTTTTACAAGTTTGATTCAAATGTGTGAATGTTGTGGAATGAGTGTGGTTAGAAATGATATTTGGTTTACTTTTATGACAACCCTAACACATATAATCGTCTCCATGTCATTAGAATTCAAAAATAACCTTAGAATCAAAGAATAAGATTAAAAGTAGAATACTAGGATCCACAGTTCGTTTTACAAGTTTGATTCAAATGTGTGAGTTTTGTGGAATGAGTGTGGTTAGAAATCATATTTGGTTTAATTTTATGACAACTCTAACACATATAATAGTCTCCATGTCATTAAAATTCAAAATTTAGCTTAGAATCAAAGAATAAGCTTAAAAGTAGAATACAAGATGTATTCAAATGTATGAATGTTGTGGAATGAGTGTGGTTAGAAATGACATTTGGTTTACTTTTATGACAACCCTAACACATATAATCGTTTCCATGTCATTAGAATTCAAAAATAAGCTTAGAATCCAAGAATAAGATTAAAAGTAGAATACTAGCATGCACAGTTCGTTTTACAAGTTTGATTCAAATGTGTGAATGTTGTGGAATGAGTGTGGTTAGAAATGATATATGGTTTACTTTTATACAACCCTAACACATATAATCGTTTCCATGTCATTAAAATTCAAAAATAAGCTTAGAATCAAAGAATAAGATTAAAAGTAGAATACTAGCATGCACAGTTAGTTCTAGAAGTTTTATTCAAATGTGTGAATGTTGTAGAATGAGTATAGTTATAAATGACATTTGGTTTACTTTTATGACATCCCTAACACATATAATCTTCTCCATGTCATTAGAATTGAAAAATAATCTTAGAATCAAAGAATAAGATTAAAAGTAGAATAGTAGCATGCACAGTTCGTTTGACAAGTTTAATTCAAATGTGTGAATGTTGTGGAATGAGTGTGGTTAGAAATGATATTTGGTTTACTATTATGACAACCCTAACACATATAATCATCTCCATGTCATTAGAATTCAAAAATAAGCTTAGAATCAAAGAATAAGCTTAAAAGTGGAATACAAGCCTACACTGTTCATTTTACAAGTTTGATTCAAATTTGTGAATGTTGTGGAATGAGTGTGGTTAGAAATTACATTTGGTTTACTTTTATGACAACCCTAACACATATAATCGTCTCCATGTCATTAGAATTCAAAAATAAACCTAGAATCCAAGAATAAGCTTAAAAGTAGAATACAAGCCTGCACAGTTTGTTGTAGAAGTTTGATTCAAATATGTGAATGTTGGAGAATGACTGTAGTTATAAATGACATTTGGTTTACATTTATAACAACCCTAACACATATAATCGTCTCCATGTCATTAGAATTCAAAAATAACCTTAGAATCAAAGAATAAGATTAAAAGTAGAACACTAGGATGCACAGTTCGTTTTACAAGTTTGATTCAAATGTGTGAATGTTGTAGAATGACTGTAGTTATAAATGACATTTGGTTTACTTTTATGACAACCCTAACACATATAATCGTCTTCATGTCATTAGAATTCAAAAATAACCTTAGAATCAAAGAATACGATTAAAAGTAGAATACTAGCATGCACAGTTCGTTTTACAAGTTTGATTCAAATGTGTGAATTTTGTGGAATGAGTGTGGTTATAAATGACATTTGGTTTACTTTTATGACAACCCTAATACACATAATCGTCTCCATGTCATTAGAATTCAAAATTAAGCTTAGAATCAAAGAATAAGCTTAAAAGTAGAATACAAGATGTATTCAAATGTGTGAATGTTGTGGAATGAGTGTGGTTAGAAATTACATTTAGTTTACTTTTATGACAACCCTAACACATATAATCGTTTCCATGTCATTAGAATTCAAAAATAAACTTAGAATCAAAGAATAAGATTAAAAGTAGAATACTAGCATTCACAGTTCGTTTTACAAGTTTGATTCAAATGTGTGAATGTTGTGGAATGAGTGTGGTTATAAATGACATTTGGTTTAGTTTTATGATAACCCTAACACATATAATCTTCTCCATGTCATTATAATTCAAAATTAAGCTTCGGATCAAAGAATAAGATTAAAAGTACAATACAAGCCTACAAAGTTAGTTGTAGAAGTTTGATTCAAATGTGTGAATGTTGTAGAATGACTGTAGTTATAAATGAGCTTTGGTTTACTTTTATGACAACCCTAACACATATAATCGTTTCCATGTCATTAAAATTCAAAAATAAGCTTAGAATCCAAGAATAAGCTTAAAAGTAGAATACAAGCCTGCACAGTTAGTTGTAGAAGTTTGATTCAAATGTCTGAATGTTGTAGAACGACTGTTGTTATAAATGATATTTGGTTTAATTTTATGACAACCTAAACACGTATAATCGTCTCCATGTCATTAGAATTCAAAAATAACCTTAGAATCAAAGAATAAGATTAAAAGTAGAATACCAGCATGCACAGTTCGTTTTACAAGGTTTATTCAAATGTGTGAATTTTGTGGAATGAGTGTGGTTAGAAATGATATTTGGTTTACTTTTATGACAACCCTAACACATATAATCGTCTCCATGTCATTAGAATTCAAAAATAAGCTTAGAATCAAAGAATAAGATTAAAAGTAGAATACTAGCATGCATAGTTCGTTTTACAAGTTTGATTCAAATATGTGATGTTGTGGAATGAGTGTGGTTAGAAATGATATTTGGTTTACTTTTATGACAACCCTAACACATATAATCGTCTCCATGTCATTAGAATTCAAAAATAAGCTTAGAATCAAAGAATAAGATTAAAAGTAGAATACTAGCATGCACAGTTCGTTTTACAAGTTTGATTCAAATGTGTGAATGTTGTGGAATGAGTATGGTTAGAAATGATATTTGGTTTACTTTTATGACAACCCTAACACATATAATCGTCTCCATGTCATTAGAATTCAAAAATCAGCTTAGAATCCAAGAATAAGCTTAAAAGTAGAATACAAGCCAGCACAGTTAGTTGTAGAAGTTTGATTCAAATGTGTGAATGTTGTAGAATGACTGTAGTTGTAAATGAAATTTCGTTTACTTTTATGACAACCCTAACACATATAATCTTCTCCATGTCATTAGAATTCAAAAATAACCTTAGAATCAAAGAATAAGATTAAAAGTAGAATACTAGAATGCACAATTCGTTTTACAAGTTTGATTCAAATGTGTGAATGTTGTGGAATGAGTGTGGTTATAAATGACATTTGGTTTAGTTTTATGATAACCCTAACACATATCATCTTCTCCATGTCATTATAATTCAAAATTAAGCTTCGGATCAAAGAATAAGATTAAAAGTACAATACAAGCCTTTAAAGTTAGTTGTAGAAGTTTGATTCAAATGTGTGAATGTTGTAGAATGACTGTAGTTATAAATGAGCTTTGGTTTACTTTTATGACAACCCTAACACATATAATCGTTTCCATGTCATTAAAATTCAAAAATAAGCTTAGAATCCAAGAATAAGCTTAAAAGTAGAATACAAGCCTGCACAGTTAGTTGTAGAAGTTTGATTCAAATGTGTGAATGTTGTAGAATGACTGTAGTTATAAATGACATTTGGTTTACTTTTATGACAACCCTAATACATATAATCGTCTCCATGTCATTAGAATTCAAAAAAAAGCTTAGAATCAAAGAATTAGACTAAAAGTAGAATACCAGCATGCACAGTTCGTTTTACAAATTTTATTCAAATGTGTGAATTTTGTGGAATGAGTTTTGTTAGAAATGACATTTGGTTTACTTTTATGACAACCCTAACACATATAATCGTCTCCTTGTCATTAAAATTCAAAAATAAGCTTAGAATCAAAGAATAAGCTTAAAAGTGGAATACAAGCTTGCACAATTCATTTTACAAGTTTGATTCAAATGTGTGAAAGTTCTGGAATGAGTGAGGTTAGAAATGATATTTGGTTTACTTTTATGACAACCCTAACACATATAATCGTCTCCATGTCATTAGAATTCAAAAATCAGCTTTGTATCCAAGAATAAGCTTAAAAGTAGAATACAAGCCAGCACAGTTAGTTGTAGAAGTGTGATTCAAATGTGTGAATGTTGTAGAATGATTGTTGTTATAAATGACATTTGGTTTACTTTTATGACAACCCTAACACGTATAATCGTCTCCATGTCATTAGAATTCAAAAATAACCTTAGAATCAAAGAATAAGCTTAAAAATAGAATACTAGCCAGCACAGTTAGTTGTAGAAGTTTGATTCAAATGTGTGAATGTTGTAGAATGATTGTTGTTATAAATGACATTTGGTTTACTTTTATGACAACCCTAACACGTATAATCGTCTCCATGTCATTAGAATTCAAAAATAACCTTAGAATCAAAGAATAAGTTTAAAAGTAGAATACTAGCATGCACAGTTCGTTTTACAAGTTTGATTCAAATGTGTGAATTTTGTGGAATGAGTGTGGTTATAAATGACATTTGGTTTACTTTTATGACAACCCTAATACACATAATCGTCTCCATGTCATTAGAATTCAAAAATAAGTTTAGAATGAAAGAATAAGCTTAAAAGTAGAATACAAGTCTGTAGTGTTCGTTTTACAAGTTTGATTCAAATTTGTGAATATTGTGGAATGAGTAAGGTTAGAAATGATATTTGGATAACTTTTATGACAACCCTAACACATATAATTGTCTCCATGTCATTAGAATTCAAAAATAAGCTTAGAATCCAAGAATAAGATTAAAAGTAGAGTACTAGCATGCACAGTTCGTTGTAGAAGTTTGATTCAAATGTGTGAATGTTGTAGAATGAATGTAGTTATAAATGACATTTGGTTTAATTTTATGACAACCCTAACACATATAATCGTCTCCATGTCATTAGAATTCAAAAATAACCTTAGAATCAAAGAATAAGCTTAAAAGTAGAATACAAGATTGCACAGTTCGTTGTAGAAGTTTGATTCAAATTTGTGAATGTTATGGAATGAGTGTGGTTAGAAATGATATTTGGTTTACTTTTATGACAACCCTAACACATATAATCGTCTCCATGTCATTAGAATTCAAAAATAAGGTTAGAATCCAAGAATAAGTTTAAAAGTAGAATACAAGTCTCCACTGTTCGTTTTAGAAGTTTGATTCAAATGTGTAAATGTTCTGGAATGAGTGTCGTTAGAAATGATATTTGGTTCACTTTTATGACAACCCTAACACATATAATCGTCTCCATGTCATTAGAATTCAAAAATAAGCTTAGAATCCAAGAATAAGCTTAAAAGTAGAATACAAGCCAACACAGTTAGTTGTAGAAGTTTGATTCAAATGTGTTAATGTTGTAGAATGACTGTAGTTATAAATGACATTTGGTTTACTTTTATGACAACCCTAACACATATAATCGTCTCCATGTCATTAGAATTCAAAAATAACCTTAGAATCAAAGAATACGATTAAAAGTAGAATACTAGCATGCACAGTTCGTTTTACAAGTTTGATTCAAATGTGTGAATTTTGTGGAATGAGTGTGGTTATAAATGACATTTGGTTTACTTTTATGACAACCCTAATACACATAATTGTCTCCATGTCATTAGAATTCAAAAATAACCTTAGAATCAAAGAATAAGCTTAAAAGTAGAATACAAGCCAACACAGTTAGTTGTAGAAGTTTGATTCAAATGTGTTAATGTTGTAGAATGACTGTAGTTATAAATGACATTTGGTTTAGTTTTATGACAACCTTAACACATATAATCGTCTCCATGTCATTAGAATTAGAAAATAATCTTAGAATCAAAGAATAAGCTTAAAAGTAGAATACAAGATTGCACAGTTCGTTGTAGACTAAAAGCTTAGAATCAAAGAATTAGACTAAAAGTAGAATACCAGCATGCACAGTTCGTTTTACAAATTTTATTCAAATGTGTGAATTTTGTGGAATGAGTTTTGTTAGAAATGACATTTGGTTTACTTTTATGACAACCCTAACACATATAATCGTCTCCATGTCATTAGAATTCAAAAATAACCTTAGAATCAAAGAATAAGATTAAAAGTAGAATACTAGCATGCACAGTTCGTTTTAGAAGTTTGATTTAAATGTGTGAATGTTCTGGAATGAGTGTGGTTAGAAATGATATTTGGATTACTTTTATGACAACCCTAACACATATAATCGTCTCCATGTCATTAGAATTCAAAAATAAGCTTAGAATCCAAGAATAAGATTAAAAGTAGAGTACTAGCATGCACAGTTCGTTGTAGAAGTTTGATTCAAATGTGTAAATGTTCTGGAATAAGTGTGGCTAGAAATGATATTTGGTTTACTTTTATGACAACCCTAACACATATAATCGTCTCCATGTCATTAGAATTCAAAAATAAGCTTAGAATCCAAGAATAAGCTTAAAAGTAGAATACAACCCAACATAGTTAGTTGTAGAAGTTTGATTCGAATGTGTGAATGTTGTAGAATGACTGTAGTTATAAATGACATTTGGTTTACTTTTATGACAACCCTAACACATTTAATAGTCTCCATGTCATTAGAATTCAAAAATAAGCTTAGAATCAAAGAATAAGATTAAAAGTAGAATACTAGCATGCACAGTTCGTTTTAGAAGTTTGATTTAAATGTGTGAATGTTCTGGAATGAGTGTGGTTAGAAATGATATTTGGATTACTTTTATGACAACTCTAACACATATAATCGTTTCCGTGTCATTAGAATTCAAAAATAACCTTAGAATCCAAGAATAAGATTAAAAGTAGAGTACTAGCATGCACAGTTCGTTGTAGAAGTTTGATTCAAATGTGTGAATGTTGTAGAATGATTGTAGTTATAAACGACATTTGGTTTACTTTTATGACAACCTTAACACATATAATCGTCTCCATGTCATTAGAATTCGAAAATAATCTTAGAATCAAAGAATAAGCTTAAAAGTAGAATACAAGCTTGCATAGTTCGTTTTAAAAGTTTGATTCAAATGTGTAAATTTTCTGGAATGAGTGTGGCTAGAAATGATATTTGGTTTACTTTTATGACAACCCTAACACATATAATCGTCTCCATGTCATTAGAATTCAAAAATAAGCTTAGAATCCAAGAATAAGCTTAAAAGTAGAATACAAGTCTGCACTGTTCGTTTTACAAGTTTGATTCAAATTTGTGAATGTTGTGGAATGAGTGTGGTTATAAATGACAATTGGTTTACTTTTATGTTAACCCTAACACATATAATCGTCTCCATGTCATTAGAATTCAAAAATAAGCTTAGAATCCAAGAATAAGGTTAAAACTAGAATACAAGCCAACACAGTTATTTGTAGAAGTTTGAGTCAAATGTGTGAATGTTGTAGAATTACTGTAGTTATAAATGACATTTGGTTTAGTTTTATGACAACCCTAACACATATAATCGTCTCCATGTCATTAGAATTCAAAAATAAGCTTAGAATCCAAGAATAAGCTTAAAAGTAGAATACAAGCCAACACAGTTAGTTGTAGAAGTTTGATTCGAATGTGTGAATGTTGTAGAATGACTGTAGTTATAAATGACATTTGGTTTACTTTTATGACAACCCTAACACATTTAATCGTCTCCATGTCATTAGAATTCAAAAATAACCTTAGAATCAAAGAATAAGATTAAAAGTAGAATACTAGCATGCACAGTTCGTTTTAGAAGTTTGATTTAAATGTGTGAATGTTCTGGAATGAGTGTGGTTAGAAATGATATTTGGATTACTTTTATGACAACCCTAACACATATAATCGTCTCCATGTCATTAGAATTCAAAAATAAGCTTAGAATCCAAGAATAAGATTAAAAGTAGAGTACTAGCATGCACAGTTCGTTGTAGAAGTTTGATTCAAATGTGTAAATGTTCTGGAATGAGTGTGGCTAGAAATGATATTTGGTTTACTTTTATGACAACCCTAACACATATAATCGTCTCCATGTCATTAGAATTCAAAAATAAGCTTAGAATCCAAGAATAAGCTTAAAAGTAGAATACAACCCAACATAGTTAGTTGTAGAAGTTTGATTCGAATGTGTGAATGTTGTAGAATGACTGTAGTTATAAATGACATTTGGTTTACTTTTATGACAACCCTAACACATTTAATAGTCTCCATGTCATTAGAATTCAAAAATAACCTTAGAATCAAAGAATAAGATTAAAAGTAGAATACTAGCATGCACAGTTCGTTTTAGAAGTTTGATTTAAATGTGTGAATGTTCTGGAATGAGTGTGGTTAGAAATGATATTTGGATTACTTTTATGACAACTCTAACACATATAATCGTTTCCGTGTCATTAGAATTCAAAAATAAGCTTAGAATCCAAGAATAAGATTAAAAGTAGAGTACTAGCATGCACAGTTCGTTGTAGAAGTTTGATTCAAATGTGTGAATGTTGTAGAATGATTGTAGTTATAAACGACATTTGGTTTACTTTTATGACAACCTTAACACATATAATCGTCTCCATGTCATTAGAATTCAAAAATAATCTTAGAATCGAAGAATAAGCTTAAAAGTAGAATACAAGCTTGCACAGTTCGTTTTAAAAGTTTGATTCAAATGTGTAAATGTTCTGGAATGAGTGTGGCTAGAAATGATATTTGGTTTACTTTTATGACAACCCTAACACATATAATCGTCTCCATGTCATTAGAATTCAAAAATAAGCTTAGAATCCAAGAATAAGCTTAAAAGTAGGATACAAGTCTGCACTGTTCGTTTTACAAGTTTGATTCAAATTTGTGAATGTTGTGGAATGAGTGTGGTTATAAATGACAATTGGTTTACTTTTATGTTAACCCTAACACATATAATCGTCTCCATGTCATTAGAATTCAAAAATAAGCTTAGAATCCAAGAATAAGGTTAAAACTAGAATACAAGCCAACACAGTTATTTGTAGAAGTTTGAGTCAAATGTGTGAATGTTGTAGAATTACTGTAGTTATAAATGACATTTGGTTTAGTTTTATGACAACCCTAACACATATAATCGTCTCCATGTCATTAGAATTCAAAAATAAGCTTAGAATCCAAGAATAAGCTTAAAAGTAGAATACAAGCCAACACAGTTAGTTGTAGAAGTTTGATTCGAATGTGTGAATGTTGTAGAATGACTGTAGTTATAAATGACATTTGGTTTACTTTTATGACAACCCTAACACATTTAATCGTCTCCATGTCATTAGAATTCAAAAATAACCTTAGAATCAAAGAATAAGATTAAAAGTAGAATACTAGGATGCACAGTTCGTTTTAGAAGTTTGATTTAAATGTGTGAATGTTCTGGAATGAGTGTGGTTAGAAATGATATTTGGATTACTTTTATGAAAACTCTAACACATATAATCGTCTCCATGTCATTAGAATTCAAAAATAAGCTTAGAATCCAAGAATAAGATTAAAAGTAGAGTACTAGCATGCATAGTTCGTTGTAGAAGTTTGATTCAAATGTGTAAATGTTGTAGAATGATTGTAGTTATAAATGACATTTGGTTTACTTTTATGACAACCTTAACACATATAATCGTCTCCATGTCATTAGAATTCAAAGATAATCTTAGAATCAAAGAATAAGCTTAAAAGTAGAATACAAGATTGCACAGTTCGTTGTAGAAGTTTGATTCAAATGTGTGAATGTTATGGAATGAGTGTGGTTAGAAATGATATTTGGTTTACTTTTATGACAACCCTAACACATATAATCGTCTCCATGTCATTAGAATTCAAAAATAAGCTTAGAATCCAAGAATAAGCTTAAAAGTAGAATACAAGTCTGCACTGTTCGTTTTACAAGTGTGATTCAAATGTGTGAATGTTATGGAATGAGTGTGGTTAGAAATGATATTTGGTTTACTTTTATGACAACCCTAACACACATAACCGTCTCCATGTCATTAGAATTCAAAAATAAGGTTAGAATCCAAGAATAAGCTTAAAAGTAGAATACAAGCCAACAAAGTTAGTTGTAGAAGTTTGATTCAAATGTGTGAATGTTGTGGAATGAGTGTGGTTATAAATGACATTTAGTTTACTTTTAAGACATCGCTAACACATATAATCGTCTCCATGTCATTAAAATTCAAAAATAAGCTTAGAATCGCAGAATAAGCTTAAAAGTAGAATACAAGTCTCCACTGTTCGTTTTATAAGTTTGATTCAAATGTGTGAATGTTGTAGAATGATTGTAGTTATAAATGACATTTGGTTTACTTTTATGACAACCTTAACACATATAATCGTCTCCATGTCATTAGAATTCAAAAATAATCTTAGAATCAAAGAATAAGCTTAAAAGTAGAATACAAGCTTGCACAGTTCGTTTTAAAAGTTTGATTCAAATGTGTAAATGTTCTGGAATGATTGTGGTTAGAAATGATATTTGGTTTACTTTTATAACAACCCTAACACATATAATCGTCTCCATGTTATTAGAATTCAAAAATAAGTTTAGAATCCAAGAATAAGCTTAAAAGTAGAATACAAGCCAACACAGTTAGTTGTAGAAGTTTGATTCAAATGTGTTAATGTTGTAGAATGACTGTAGTTATAAATGACATTTGGTTTACTTTTATGACAATCCTAACACATATAATCGTCTCCATGTCATTAGAATTCAAAAAAAGCTTAGAATCAAAGAATATGATTAAAAGTAGAATACTAGCACGCACAGTTCGTTTTAGAAGTTTGATTCAAATGTGTGAATTTTGTGGAATGAGTGTGGTTATAAATGACATTTGGTTTACTTTTATCACAACCCTAATACACATAATTGTCTCCATGTCATTAGAATTCAAAAATAACCTTAGAATCAAAGAATAAGCTTAAAAGTAGAATACAAGTCTGCACTGTTCGTTTTACAAGTTTGATTCAAATTTGTGAATGTTCTGGAATGAGTGTGGATAGAAATGATATTTGGTTTACTTTTATGACAACCCTAACACATATAATCGTCTCCATGTCATTAGAATTCATAAATAAGCTTAGAATCCAAGAATAAGCTTAAAAGTAGAATACAAGCCAACACAGTTAGTTGTAGAAGTTTGATTCAAATGTGTGAATGTTGTAGAATGACTGTAGTTATAAATGACATTTGGTTTACTTTTATGACAGCCCTAACACATATAATCGTCTCCATGTCATTAGAATTCAAAAATAACCTGAGAATCAAAGAATACGATTAAAAGTAGAATACTAGCATGCACAGTTCGTTTTACATGTTTGATTCAAATGTGTGAATTTTGTGGAATGAGTGTGGTTATAAATGACATTTGGTTTACTTTTATGACAACCCTAATACACATAATTGTCTCCATGTCATTAGAATTCAAAAATAACCTTAGAATCAAAGAATAAGCTTAAAAGTAGAATACAAGTCTGCACTGTTCGTTTTACAAGTTTGATTCAAATTTGTGAATGTTGTGGAATGAGTGTGGTTATAAATGACATTTGGTTTACTTTTATGACAACCCTAACACATATAATCGTCTCCATGTCATTAGAATTCAAAAATAAGCTTAGAATCCAAGAATAAGATTAAAAGTAGAATACAAGCCAACACAATTATTTGTAGAAGTTTGATTCAAATGTGTGAATGTTGTAGAATTACTGGAGTTATAAATGACATTTGGTTTAGTTTTATGACAACCCTAACACATATAATCGTCTCCATGTCATGAGAATTCAAAAATAAGCTTAGAATCCAAGAATAAGCTTAAAAGTGGAATACAAGCCAACACAGTTAGTTTTAGAAGTTTGATTCAAATGTGTGAATGTTGTAGAATGACTGTAGTTATAAATGACATTTGGTTTACTTTTATGACAACCCTAACACATATAATCGTCTCCATGTCATTAGAATTCAAAAATAAGCTTAGAATCCAAGAATAAGATTAAAAGTAGAGTACTAGCATGCACAATTCGTTGTAGAAGTTTGATTCAAATGTGTGAATGTTGTGGACTCAGTGTGGTTATAAATGACATTTGGTTTACTTTTATGACAACCCTAACACATATAATCGTCTCCATGTCATTAGAATTCAAAAATAAGCTTAGAATCCAAGAATAAGATTAAAAGTAGAGTACTAGCATGCACAGTTCGTTGTAGAAGTTTGATTCAAATGTGTGAATGTTGTAGAATGACTGTAGTTATAAATGACATTTGGTTTACTTTTATGACAACCCTAACAAATGTAATCGTCTCCATGTCATTAGAATTCAAAAATAAGCTTAGAATCAAAGAATAAGCTAAAAGTAGAATACAAGTCTACACTGTTCGTTTTACAAGTTTGATTCTAATTTGTGAATGTTGTCGAATGAGTGTGGTTATAAATGACATTTGGTTTACTTCTATGACAACCCTAACACATATAATCGTCTCCATGTCATTAGAATTCAAAAATAAGCTTAGAATCAAAGAATAAGCTTAAAAGTAAAATACAAGTCTGCACTGTCCGTTTTACAAGTTTGATTCAAATTTGTGAATGTTGTGGAATGAGTGTGGTTAGAAATGATATTTGGATTAGTTTTATGACAACCCTAACACATATAATCGTCTCCATGTCATTAGAATTCAAAAATAATTTTAGAATCCAAGAATAAGCTTAAAAGTAGAATACAAGCCAACACAGTTAGTTGTAGAAGTTTGATTCAAATGTGTGAATGTGGTAGAATGACTGTAGTTATAAATGACATTTGGTTTACTTTTATGACAAGCCTAACACATATAATTGTCTCCATGTCATTAGAATTCAAAAATAACCTTAGAATCAAAGAATACGATTAAAAGTAGAATACTAGCATGCACATTTCGTTTTACAAGTTTGATTCAAATGTGTGAATTTTGTGGAATGAGTGTGGTTATAAATGACATTTGGTTTACTTTTATGACAACCCTAATACACATAATTGTCTCCATGTCATTAGAATTCAAAAATAAGCTTAGAATCAAAGAATAAGCTTAAAAGTAGAATACAAGTCTGCACTGTTCGTTTTACAAGTTTGATTCAAATTTGTGAATGTTGTGGACTGAGTGTGGTTATAAATGACATTTGGTTTACTTTTATGACAACCCTAACACATATAATCGTCTCCATGTCATTAGAATTCAAAAATAAGCTTAGAATCCAAGATTAAGATAAAAAGTAGAGTACTAGCATGCACAGTTCGTTGTAGAAGTTTGATTCAAATGTGTGAATGTTGTAGAATGACTGTAGTTATTCATGACATTTGGTTTACTTTTATGACAACCCTAACACATTTAATCGTCTCCATGTCATTAGAATTCAAAAATAACCTTAGAAGCAAAGAATACGATTAAAAGTTGAATACTAGCATGCACAGTTCGTTTTACAAGTTTGATTCAAATGTGTGAATTTTGTGGAATGAGTGTGGTTATAAATGACATTTGGTTTACTTTTATGACAACCCTAATACACATAATTGTCTCCATGTCATTAGAATTCAAAAATAACCTTAGAATCAAAGAATAAGCTTAAAAGTAGAATACAAGTCTGCACTGTTCGTTTTACAAGTTTGATTCAAATGTGTGAATGTTCTGGAATGAGTGTGGTTAGAAATGATATTTGGTTTACTTTTATGACAGCCCTAACACATATAATCGTCTCCATGTCATTAGAATTCAAAAATAAGCTTAGAATCCAAGAATAAGCTTAAAAGTAGAATACAAGCCAACACAGTTAGTTGTAGAAGTTTGATTCAAATGTGTGAATGTTGTAGAATGACTGTAGTTATAAATGACATTTGGTTTACTTTTATGACAACCCTAACACATATAATCGTCTCCATGTCATTAGAATTCAAAAATAAGCTTAGAATCCAAGAATAAGATTAAAAGTAGAGTACTAGCATGCACAATTCGTTGTAGAAGTTTGATTCAAATGTGTGAATGTTGTGGACTCAGTGTGGTTATAAATGACATTTGGTTTACTTTTATGACAACCCTAACACATATAATCGTCTCCATGTCATTAGAATTCAAAAATAAGCTTAGAATCCAAGAATAAGATTAAAAGTAGAGTACTAGCATACACAGTTCGTTGTAGAAGTTTGATTCAAATGTGTGAATTTTGTGGAATGAGTGTGTATATAAATGACATTTGGTTTACTTTTATGACAACCCTAATACACATAATCGTCTCCATGTCATTAGAATTCAAAAATAAGCTTAGAATCAAAGAATAAGCTTAAAAGTAGAATACAAGTCTGCACTGTTCGTTTTACAAGTTTGATTCAAATTTGTGAATGTTGTGGACTGAGTGTGGTTATAAATGACATTTGGTTTACTTTTATGACAACCCTAACACATATAATCGTCTCCATGTCATTAGAATTCAAAAATAAGCTTAGAATCCAAGAATAAGATAAAAAGTAGAGTACTAGCATGCACAGTTCGTTGTAGAAGTTTGATTCAAATGTGTGAATGTTGTAGAATGACTGTAGTTATTCATGACATTTGGTTTACTTTTATGACAACCCTAACACATTTAATCGTCTCCATGTCATTAGAATTCAAAAATAACCTTAGAATCAAAGAATACGATTAAAAGTAGAATACTAGCATGCACAGTTCCTTTTACAAGTTTGATTCAAATGTGTGAATTTTGTGGAATGAGTGTGGTTATAAATGACATTTGGTTTACTTTTATGACAACCCTAATACACATAATTGTCTCCATGTCATTAGAATTCAAAAATAACCTTAGAATCAAAGAATAAGCTTAAAAGTAGAATACAAGTCTGCACTGTTCGTTTTACAAGTTTGATTGAAATGTGTGAATGTTCTGGAATGAGTGTGGTTAGAAATGATATTTGGTTTACTTTTATGACAACCCTAACACACATAATCGTCTCCATGTCATTAGAATTCAAAAATAAGCTTAGAATCAAAGAATAAGCTTAAAAGTAGAATTCAAGTCTGCAGTGTTCGTTTTACAAGTTTGATTCAAATTTGTGAATGTTGTGGAATGAGTGTGGTTAGAAATGATATTAGGATTACTTTTATGACAACCCTAACACATATAATCGTCTCCATGTCATTAGAATTGAAAAATAACCTTAGAATCAAAGAATACGATTAAAAGTAGAATACTAGCATGCACTGTTCGTTTTACAAGTTTGATTCAAATGTGTGAATTTTGTGGAATGAGTGTGGTTATAAATGACATTTGGTTTACTTTTATGACAACCCTATCACATAATATCGTCTCCATGTCATTAGAATTCAAAAATAAGCTTAGAATCCAAGAATAAGATTAAAAGTATAGTACTAGCATGCACAGTTCGTTGTAGAAGTTTGATTCAATTGTGTGAATTTTGTAGAATGAGTGTGTATATAAATGACATTTGGTTTACTTCTATGACAACCCTAACACATATCATCGTCTCCATGTCATTAGAATTCAAAAATAACCTTAGAATCAAAGAATAAGCTTAAAAGTAGAATAGAAGTCTGCACTGTTCGTTTTACAAGTTTGATTGAAATGTGTGAATGTTCTGGAATGAGTGTGGTTAGAAATGATATTTGGTTTACTTTTATGACAACCCTAACACACATAATCGTCTCCATGTCATTAGAATTCAAAAATAAGCTTAGAACCAAAGAATAAGCTTAAAAGTAGAATACAAGTCTGCACTGTTCGTTTTACAAGTTTGATTCAAATTTGTGAATGTTGTGGACTGAGTGTGTTTATAAATGACATTTGGTTTACTTTTATGACAACCCTAACACATATAATCGTCTCCATGTCATTAGAATTCAAAAATAAGCTTAGAATCCAAGAATAAGATAAAAAGTAGAGTACTAGCATGCACAGTTCGTTGTAGAAGTTTGATTCAAATGTGTGAATGTTGTAGAATGAATGTAGTTATTCATGACATTTGGTTTACTTTTATGACAACCCTAACACATTTAATCGTCTCCATGTCATTAGAATTCAAAAATAACCTTAGAATCAAAGAATAAGATTAAAAGTAGAATACTAGCATGCACAGTTCGTTTTACAAGTTTGATTCAAATGTGTGAATTTTGTGGAATGAGTGTGGTTATAAATGACATTTGGTTTACTTTTATGACAACCCTAACACACATAATCGTCTCCATGTCATTAGAATTCAAAAATAAGCTTAGAATCAAAGAATAAGCTTAAAAGTAGAATACAAGTCTGCACTGTTCGTTTTACAAGTTTGATTCAAATGTGTGAATGTTCTGGAATGAGTGTGGTTAGAAATGATATTTGGTTTACTTTTATGACAGCCCTAACACATATAATCGTCTCCATGTCATTAGAATTCAAAAATAAGCTTAGAATCCAAGAATAAGCTTAAAAGTAGAATACAAGCCAACACAGTTAGTTGTAGAAGTTTGATTCAAATGTGTGAATGTTGTAGAATGACTGTAGTTATAAATGACATTTGGTTTACTTTTATGACAACCCTAACACATATAATCGTCTCCATGTCATTAGAATTCAAAAATAAGCTTAGAATCCAAGAATAAGATTAAAAGTAGAGTACTAGCATGCACAATTCGTTGTAGAAGTTTGATTCAAATGTGTGAATGTTGTGGACTGAGTGTGGTTATAAATGACATTTGGTTTACTTTTATGACAACCCTAACACATATAATCGTCTCCATGTCATTAGAATTCAAAAATAAGCTTAGAATCCAAGAATAAGATAAAAAGTAGAGTACTAGCATGCACAGTTCGTTGTAGAAGTTTGATTCAAATGTGTGAATGTTGTAGAATGAATGTAGTTATTCATGACATTTGGTTTACTTCTATGACAACCCTAACACATTTAATCGTCTCCATGTCATTAGAATTCAAAAATAACCTTAGAATCAAAGAATAAGCTTAAAAGTAGAATAGAAGTCTGCACTGTTCGTTTTACAAGTTTGATTGAAATGTGTGAATGTTCTGGAATGAGTGTGGTTAGAAATGATATTTGGTTTACTTTTATGACAACCCTAACACACATAATCGTCTCCATGTCATTAGAATTCAAAAATAAGCTTAGAACCAAAGAATAAGCTTAAAAGTAGAATAAGAGTCTGCACTGTTCGTTTTACAAGTTTGATTCAAATTTGTGAATGTTGTGGACTGAGTGTGTTTATAAATGACATTTGGTTTACCTTTATGACAACCCTAACACATATAATCGTCTCCATGTCATTAGAATTCAAAAATAAGCTTAGAATCCAAGAATAAGATAAAAAGTAGAGTACTAGCATGCACAGTTCGTTGTTGAAGTTTGATTCAAATGTGTGAATGTTGTAGAATGAATGTAGTTATAAATGACATTTGGTTTACTTTTATGACAACCCTAACACATATAATCGTCTCCATGTCATTAGAATTCAAAAATAACCTTAGAATCAAAGAATAAGCTTAAAAGTAGAATACAAGTCTGCACTGTTCGTTTTACAAGTTTGATTCAAATGTGTGAATGTTCTGGAATGAGTGTGGTTAGAAATGATATTTGGTTTACTTTTATGACAGCCCTAACACATATAATCGTCTCCATGTCATTAGAATTCAAAAATAAGCTCAGAATCCAAGAATAAGCTTAAAAGTAGAATACAAGCCAACAAAGTTAGTTGTAGAAGTTTGATTCAAATGTGTGAATGTTGTAGAATGACTGTAGTTATAAACGACATTTGGTTTACTTTTAGGACAACCCTAACACATATAATCGTCTCCATGTCATTAGAATTCAAAAATAAGCTTAGAATCCAAGAATAAGATTAAAAGTAGAGTACTAGCATGCACAGTTCGTTGTAGAAGTTTGATTCAAATGTGTGAATGTTGTAGAATGACTGTAGTTATAAATGACATTTGGTTTACTTTTATGACAACCCTAACACATATAATTGTCTCCATGTCATTAGAATTCAAAAATAACCTTAGAATCAAAGAATACGATTAAAAGTAGAATACTAGCATGCACATTTCGTTTTACAAGTTTGATTCAAATGTGTGAATTTTGTGGAATGAGTGTGGTTATGAATGACATTTGGTTTACTTTTATGAAAACCCTAACACACATAATCGTCTCCATCTCATTAGAATTCAAAAATAAGCTTAGAATCAAAGAATAAGCTTAAAAGTAGAATACAAGTCTGCACTGTTCGTTTTACAAGTTTGATTCAAATTTGTGAATGTTGTGGACTGAGTGTGGTTATAAATGACATTTGGTTTACTTTTATGACAACCCTAACACATATAATCGTCTCCATGTCATTAGAATTCAAAAATAAGCTTAGAATCCAAGAATAAGATTAAAAGTAGAGTACTAGCATGCACAAGTCGTTGTAGAAGTTTGATTCAAATGTGTGAATTTTGTGGAATGAGTGTGTATATAAATGACATTTGGTTTACTTTTATGACAACCCTAATACACATAATCGTCTCCATGTCATTAGAATTCAAAAATAAGCTTAGAATCAAAGAATAAGCTTAAAAGTAGAATTCAAGTCTGCAGTGTTCGTTTTACAAGTTTGATTCAAATTTGTGAATGTTGTGGACTGAGTGTGGTTATAAATGACATTTGGTTTACTTTTATGACAACCCTAACACATATAATCGTCTCCATGTCATTAGAATTCAAAAATAACCTTAGAATCAAAGAATACGATTAAAAGTAGAATACTAGCATGCACAGTTCGTTTTACAAGTTTGATTCAAATGTGTGAATTTTGTGGAATGAGTGTGGTTATAAATGACATTTGGTTTACTTTTATGACAACCCTAACACATATAATCGTCTCCATGTCATTAGAACTCAAAAATAAGCTTAGAATCCAAGAATAAGATTAAAAGTAGAGTACTAGCATGCACAGTTCGTTGTAGAAGTTTGATTCAATTGTGTGAATTTTGTGGAATAAGTGTGTATATAAATGACATTTGGTTTACTTTTATGACAACCCTAATACACATAATCGTCTCCATGTCATTAGAATTCAAAAATAAGCTTAGAATCAAAGAATAAGCTTAAAAGTAGAATACAAGTCTGCACTGTTCGTTTTACAAGTTTGATTCAAATTTGTGAATGTTGTAGAATGAGTGTGGTTAGAAATGATATTTGGATTACTTTTATGACAACCCTAACACATATAATCGTCTCCATGTCATTAGAATTCAAAAATAACCTTAGAATCAAAGAATACGATTAAAAGTAGAATACTAGCATGCACAGTTCGTTTTACAAGTTTGATTCAAATGTGTGAATTTTGTGGAATGAGTGTGGTTATAAATGACATTTGGTTTACTTTTATGACAACCCTAACACACATAATCGTCTCCATGTCATTAGAATTCAAAAATAAGCTTAGAATCAAAGAATACGATTAAAAGTAGAATACTAGCATGCACAGTTCGTTTTACAAGTTTGATTCAAATTTGTGAATGTTGTGGAATGAGTGTTGTTAGAAATGACATTCGGTTTACTTTTATGACAACCCTAACACATTTAATCGTCTCCATGTCATTAGAATTAAAAAATAACCTTAGAATCAAAGAATAAGCTTAAAAGTAGAATTCAAGTCTGCAGTGTTCGTTTTACAAGTTTGATTCAAATTTGTGAATGTTGTGGAATGAGTGTGGTTAGAAATGACATTCGGTTTACTTTTATGACAACCCTAACACATATAATCGTCTCCATGTCATTAGAATTCAAAAATAACCTTAGAATCAAAGAATAAGCTTAAAAGTAGAATACAAGTCTGCACTGTTCGTTTTACAAGTTTGATTCAAATGTGTGAATGTTGTGGACTGAGTGTGGTTATAAATGACATTTGGTTTACTTTTATGACAACCCTAACACACATAATCGTCTCCATGTCATTAGAATTCAAAAATAAGCTTAGTATCCAAGAATAAGATTAAAAGTAGAGTACTAGCATGCACAGTTCGTTGTACAAGTTTGATTCAAATGTGTGAATGTTGTAGAATGATTGTTGTTAGAAATGACATTCGGTTTACTTTTATGACAACCCTAACACATTTAATCGTCTCCATGTCATTAGAATTAAAAATTAACCTTAGAATCAAAGAATAAGATTGAAAGTAGAATACTAGCATGCACAGTTCGTTTTACAAGTTTGATTCAAATGTGTGAATTTTGTGAAATGAGTGTGGTTATAAATGACATTCGGTTTACTTTTATGACAGCCCTAACACATATAATCGTCTCCATGTCATTAGAATTCAAAAACAAGCGTAGAATCAAAGAATAAGCTTAAAAGTAGAATAAGAGTCTGCACTGTTCGTTTTACAAGTTTGATTCAAATTTGTGGATGTTGTGGACTGGGTGTGGTTATAAATGACATTTGGTTTACTTTTAGGACAACCCTAACACATATAATCGTCTCCATGTCATTAGAATTCAAAAATAAGCTTAGAATCCAAGAATAAGATTAAAAGTAGAGTACTAGCATGCACAGTTCGTTGTAGAAGTTTGATTCAAATGTGTGAATGTTGTAGAATGACTGTAGTTATAAATGACATTTGGTTTACTTTTATGACAACCCTAACACATATAATTGTCTCCATGTCATTAGAATTCAAAAATAACCTTAGAATCAAAGAATACGATTAAAAGTAGAGTACTAGCATGCACATTTCGTTTTACAAGTTTGATTCAAATGTGTGAATTTTGTGGAATGAGTGTGGTTATGAATGACATTTGGTTTACTTTTATGAAAACCCTAACACACATAATCGTCTCCATCTCATTAGAATTCAAAAATAAGCTTAGAATCAAAGAATAAGCTTAAAAGTAGAATACAAGTCTGCACTGTTCGTTTTACAAGTTTGATTCAAATTTGTGAATGTTGTGGACTGAGTGTGGTTATAAATGACATTTGGTTTACTTTTATGACAACCCTAACACATATAATCGTCTCCATGTCATTAGAATTCAAAAATAAGCTTAGAATCCAAGAATAAGATTAAAAGTAGAGTACTAGCATGCACAAGTCGTTGTAGAAGTTTGATTCAAATGTGTGAATTTTGTGGAATGAGTGTGTATATAAATGACATTTGGTTTACTTTTATGACAACCCTAATACACATAATCGTCTCCATGTCATTAGAATTCAAAAATAAGCTTAGAATCAAAGAATAAGCTTAAAAGTAGAATTCAAGTCTGCAGTGTTCGTTTTACAAGTTTGATTCAAATTTGTGAATGTTGTGGACTGAGTGTGGTTATAAATGACATTTGGTTTACTTTTATGACAACCCTAACACATATAATCGTCTCCATGTCATTAGAATTCAAAAATAACCTTAGAATCAAAGAATACGATTAAAAGTAGAATACTAGCATGCACAGTTCGTTTTACAAGTTTGATTCAAATGTGTGAATTTTGTGGAATGAGTGTGGTTATAAATGACATTTGGTTTACTTTTATGACAACCCTAACACATATAATCGTCTCCATGTCATTAGAACTCAAAAATAAGCTTAGAATCCAAGAATAAGATTAAAAGTAGAGTACTAGCATGCACAGTTCGTTGTAGAAGTTTGATTCAATTGTGTGAATTTTGTGGAATAAGTGTGTATATAAATGACATTTGGTTTACTTTTATGACAACCCTAATACACATAATCGTCTCCATGTCATTAGAATTCAAAAATAAGCTTAGAATCAAAGAATAAGCTTAAAAGTAGAATACAAGTCTGCACTGTTCGTTTTACAAGTTTGATTCAAATTTGTGAATGTTGTAGAATGAGTGTGGTTAGAAATGATATTTGGATTACTTTTATGACAACCCTAACACATATAATCGTCTCCATGTCATTAGAATTCAAAAATAACCTTAGAATCAAAGAATACGATTAAAAGTAGAATACTAGCATGCACAGTTCGTTTTACAAGTTTGATTCAAATGTGTGAATTTTGTGGAATGAGTGTGGTTATAAATGACATTTGGTTTACTTTTATGACAACCCTAACACACATAATCGTCTCCATGTCATTAGAATTCAAAAATAAGCTTAGAATCAAAGAATACGATTAAAAGTAGAATACTAGCATGCACAGTTCGTTTTACAAGTTTGATTCAAATTTGTGAATGTTGTGGAATGAGTGTTGTTAGAAATGACATTCGGTTTACTTTTATGACAACCCTAACACATTTAATCGTCTCCATGTCATTAGAATTAAAAAATAACCTTAGAATCAAAGAATAAGCTTAAAAGTAGAATTCAAGTCTGCAGTGTTCGTTTTACAAGTTTGATTCAAATTTGTGAATGTTGTGGAATGAGTGTGGTTAGAAATGACATTCGGTTTACTTTTATGACAACCCTAACACATATAATCGTCTCCATGTCATTAGAATTCAAAAATAACCTTAGAATCAAAGAATAAGCTTAAAAGTAGAATACAAGTCTGCACTGTTCGTTTTACAAGTTTGATTCAAATGTGTGAATGTTGTGGACTGAGTGTGGTTATAAATGACATTTGGTTTACTTTTATGACAACCCTAACACACATAATCGTCTCCATGTCATTAGAATTCAAAAATAAGCTTAGTATCCAAGAATAAGATTAAAAGTAGAGTACTAGCATGCACAGTTCGTTGTACAAGTTTGATTCAAATGTGTGAATGTTGTAGAATGATTGTTGTTAGAAATGACATTCGGTTTACTTTTATGACAACCCTAACACATTTAATCGTCTCCATGTCATTAGAATTAAAAATTAACCTTAGAATCAAAGAATAAGATTGAAAGTAGAATACTAGCATGCACAGTTCGTTTTACAAGTTTGATTCAAATGTGTGAATTTTGTGAAATGAGTGTGGTTATAAATGACATTCGGTTTACTTTTATGACAGCCCTAACACATATAATCGTCTCCATGTCATTAGAATTCAAAAACAAGCGTAGAATCAAAGAATAAGCTTAAAAGTAGAATAAGAGTCTGCACTGTTCGTTTTACAAGTTTGATTCAAATTTGTGGATGTTGTGGACTGGGTGTGGTTATAAATGACATTTGGTTTACTTTTAGGACAACCCTAACACATATAATCGTCTCCATGTCATTAGAATTCAAAAATAAGCTTAGAATCCAAGAATAAGATTAAAAGTAGAGTACTAGCATGCACAGTTCGTTGTAGAAGTTTGATTCAAATGTGTGAATGTTGTAGAATGACTGTAGTTATAAATGACATTTGGTTTACTTTTATGACAACCCTAACACATATAATTGTCTCCATGTCATTAGAATTCAAAAATAACCTTAGAATCAAAGAATACGATTAAAAGTAGAGTACTAGCATGCACATTTCGTTTTACAAGTTTGATTCAAATGTGTGAATTTTGTGGAATGAGTGTGGTTATGAATGACATTTGGTTTACTTTTATGAAAACCCTAACACACATAATCGTCTCCATCTCATTAGAATTCAAAAATAAGCTTAGAATCAAAGAATAAGCTTAAAAGTAGAATACAAGTCTGCACTGTTCGTTTTACAAGTTTGATTCAAATTTGTGAATGTTGTGGACTGAGTGTGGTTATAAATGACATTTGGTTTACTTTTATGACAACCCTAACACATATAATCGTCTCCATGTCATTAGAATTCAAAAATAAGCTTAGAATCCAAGAATAAGATTAAAAGTAGAGTACTAGCATGCACAAGTCGTTGTAGAAGTTTGATTCAAATGTGTGAATTTTGTGGAATGAGTGTGTATATAAATGACATTTGGTTTACTTTTATGACAACCCTAATACACATAATCGTCTCCATGTCATTAGAATTCAAAAATAAGCTTAGAATCAAAGAATAAGCTTAAAAGTAGAATTCAAGTCTGCAGTGTTCGTTTTACAAGTTTGATTCAAATTTGTGAATGTTGTGGACTGAGTGTGGTTATAAATGACATTTGGTTTACTTTTATGACAACCCTAACACATATAATCGTCTCCATGTCATTAGAATTAAAAAATAACCTTAGAATCAAAGAATACGATTAAAAGTAGAATACTAGCATGCACAGTTCGTTTTACAAGTTTGATTCAAATGTGTGAATTTTGTGGAATGAGTGTGGTTATAAATGACATTTGGTTTACTTTTATGACAACCCTAACACATATAATCGTCTCCATGTCATTAGAACTCAAAAATAAGCTTAGAATCCAAGAATAAGATTAAAAGTAGAGTACTAGCATGCACAGTTCGTTGTAGAAGTTTGATTCAATTGTGTGAATTTTGTGGAATAAGTGTGTATATAAATGACATTTGGTTTACTTTTATGACAACCCTAATACACATAATCGTCTCCATGTCATTAGAATTCAAAAATAAGCTTAGAATCAAAGAATAAGCTTAAAAGTAGAATACAAGTCTGCACTGTTCGTTTTACAAGTTTGATTCAAATTTGTGAATGTTGTAGAATGAGTGTGGTTAGAAATGATATTTGGATTACTTTTATGACAACCCTAACACATATAATCGTCTCCATGTCATTAGAATTCAAAAATAACCTTAGAATCAAAGAATACGATTAAAAGTAGAATACTAGCATGCACAGTTCGTTTTACAAGTTTGATTCAAATGTGTGAATTTTGTGGAATGAGTGTGGTTATAAATGACATTTGGTTTACTTTTATGACAACCCTAACACACATAATCGTCTCCATGTCATTAGAATTCAAAAATAAGCTTAGAATCAAAGAATACGATTAAAAGTAGAATACTAGCATGCACAGTTCGTTTTACAAGTTTGATTCAAATTTGTGAATGTTGTGGAATGAGTGTTGTTAGAAATGACATTCGGTTTACTTTTATGACAACCCTAACACATTTAATCGTCTTCATGTCATTAGAATTAAAAAATAACCTTAGAATCAAAGAATAAGCTTAAAAGTAGAATTCAAGTCTGCAGTGTTCGTTTTACAAGTTTGATTCAAATTTGTGAATGTTGTGGAATGAGTGTGGTTAGAAATGACATTCGGTTTACTTTTATGACAACCCTAACACATATAATCGTCTCCATGTCATTAGAATTCAAAAATAACCTTAGAATCAAAGAATAAGCTTAAAAGTAGAATACAAGTCTGCACTGTTCGTTTTACAAGTTTGATTCAAATGTGTGAATGTTGTGGACTGAGTGTGGTTATAAATGACATTTGGTTTACTTTTATGACAACCCTAACACATATAATCGTCTCCATGTCATTAGAATTCAAAAATAAGCTTAGTATCCAAGAATAAGATTAAAAGTAGAGTACTAGCATGCACAGTTCGTTGTAGAAGTTTGATTCAAATGTGTGAATGTTGTAGAATGATTGTAGTTATAAATGACATTTGGTTTACTTTTATGACAACCCTAACACATTTAATCGTCTCCATGTCATTAGAATTAAAAAATAACCTTAGAATCAAAGAATAAGATTGAAAGTAGAATACTAGCATGCACAGTTCGTTTTACAAGTTTGATTCAAATGTGTGAATTTTGTGAAATGAGTGTGGTTATAAATGACATTTGGTTTACTTTTATGACAACCCTAACACACATAATCGTCTCCATGTCATTAGAATTCAAAAACAAGCGTAGAATCAAAGAATAAGCTTAAAAGTAGAATAAGAGTCTGCACTGTTCGTTTTACAAGTTTGATTCAAATTTGTGAATGTTGTGGACTGGGTGTGGTTATAAATGACATTTGGTTTACTTTTATGACAACCCTAACACATGTAATCGTCTCCATGTCATTAGAATTCAAAAATAACCTTAGAATCAAAGAATAAGCTTAAAAGTAGAATACAAGTCTGCACTGTTCGTTTTACAAGTTTGATTCAAATGTGTGAATGTTGTGGACTGAGTGTGGTTATAAATGACATTTGGTTTACTTTTATGACAACCCTAACACATATAATCGTCTCCATGTCGCTAGAATTCAAAAATAAGCTTAGAATCCAAGAATAAGATTAAAAGTAGAGTACTAGCATGCACAGTTCGTTGTAGAAGTTTGATTCAAATGTGTGAATGTTGTAGAATGACTGTAGTTATAAATGACATTTGGTTTACTTTTATGACAACCCTAACACATTTAATCGTCTCCATGTCATTAGAATTCAAAAATAAGCTTAGAATCAAAGAATAAGCTTAAAAGTAGAATACAAGTCTGCACTGTTCGTTTTACAAGTTTGATTCAAATTTGTGAATGTTGTGGACTGAGTGTGGTTATAAATGACATTTGGTTTACTTTTATGACAACCCTAACACATATAATCGTCTCCATGTTATTAGAATTCAAAAATAAGCTTAGAATCCAAGAATAAGATTAAAAGTAGAGTACTAGCATGCACAGTTCGTTGTAGAAGTTTGATTCAAATGTGTGAATTTTGTGGAATGAGTGTGTATATAAATGACATTTGGTTTACTTTTATGACAACCCTAATACACATAATCGTCTCCATGTCATTAGAATTCAAAAATAAGCTTAGAATCAAAGAATAAGCTTAAAAGTAGAATTCAAGTCTGTAGTGTTCGTTTTACAAGTTTGATTCAAATTTGTGAATGTTGTGGAATGAGTGTGGTTAGAAATGATATTTGGATTACTTTTATGACAACCCTAACACATATAATCGTCTCCATGTCATTAGAATTCAAAAATAACCTTAGAATCAAAGAATACGATTAAAAGTAGAATACAAGTCTGCACTGTTCGTTTTACAAGTTTGATTCAAATGTGTGAATTTTGTGGAATGAGTGTGGTTATAAATGACATTTGGTTTACTTTTATGACAACCCTAACACATATAATCGTCTCCATGTCATTAGAATTCAAAAATAAGCTTAGAATCCAAGAATAAGATTAAAAGTAGAGTACTAGCATGCACAGTTCGTTGTAGAAGTTTGATTCAAATGTGTGAATTTTGTGGAATGAGTGTGTATATAAATGACATTTGGTTTACTTTTATGACAACCCTAATACACATAATCGTCTCCATGTCATTAGAATTCAAAAATAAGCTTAGAATCAAAGAATAAGCTTAAAAGTAGAATTCAAGTCTGCAGTGTTCGTTTTACAAGTTTGATTCAAATTTGTGAATGTTGTGGAATGAGTGTGGTTAGAAATGATATTTGGATTACTTTTATGACAACCCTAACACATATAATCGTCTCCATGTCATTAGAATTCAAAAATAACCTTAGAATCAAAGAATACGATTAAAAGTAGAATACTAGCATGCACTGTTCGTTTTACAAGTTTGATTCAAATGTGTGAATTTTGTGGAATGAGTGTGGTTATAAATGACATTTGGTTTACTTTTATGACAACCCTAACACATATAATCGTCTCCATGTCATTAGAATTCAAAAATAAGCTTAGAATCCAAGAATAAGATTAAAAGTAGAGTACTAGCATGCACAGTTCGTTGTAGAAGTTTGATTCAAATGTGTGATTTTTGTGGAATGAGTGTGTATATAAATGACATTTGGTTTACTTTTATGACAACCCTAATACACATAATCGTCTCCATGTCATTAGAATTCAAAAATAAGCTTAGAATCAAAGAATAAGCTTAAAAGTAGAATACAAGTCTGCACTGTTCGTTTTACAAGTTTGATTCAAATTTGTGAATGTTGTAGAATGAGTGTGGTTATAAATGACATTTGGTTTACTTTTATGACAACCCTAACACATATATTCGTCTCCATGTCATTAGAATTCAAAAACAACCTTAGAATCAAAGAATACGATTAAAAGTAGAATACTAGCATGCACAGTTCGTTTTACAAGTTTGATTCAAATGTGTGAATTTTGTGGAATGAGTGTGGTTATAAATGACATTCGGTTTACTTTTATGACAACCCTAACACACATAATCGTCTCCATGTCATTAGAATTCAAAAATAAGCTTAGAATCAAAGAATACGATTAAAAGTAGAATACTAGCATGCACAGTTCGTTTTACAAGTTTGATTCAAATTTGTGAATGTTGTGGACTGAGTGTGGTTAGAAATGACATTCGGTTTACTTTTATGACAACCCTAACACACATAATCGTCTCCATGTCATTAGAATTCAAAAATAACCTTAGAATCAAAGAATAAGCTTAAAAGTAGAATACAAGTCTGCACTGTTCGTTTTACAAGTTTGATTCAAATGTGTGAATGTTGTAGAATGAGTGTGGTTATAAATGATATTTGGATTACTTTTATGACAACCCTAACACATATAATCGTCTCCATGTCATTAGAATTCAAAAATAACCTTAGAATCAAAGAATACGATTAAAAGTAGAGTACTAGCATGCACAGTTCGTTGTAGAAGTTTGATTCAAATGTGTGAATGTTGTAAAATGATTGTAGTTATAAATGACATTTGGTTTACTTTTATGACAACCCTAACACATTTAATCGTCTCCATGTCATTAGAATTAAAACATAACCTTAGAATCAAAGAATAAGATTGAAAGTAGAATACTAGCATGCACAGTTCGTTTTACAAGTTTGATTCAAATTTGTGAATGTTGTGGACTGAGTGTGGTTAGAAATGACATTCGGTTTACTTTTATGACAACCCTAACACATATAATCGTCTCCATGTCATTAGAATTCAAAAACAAGCGTAGAATCAAAGAATAAGCTTAAAAGTAGAATAAGAGTCTGCACTGTTCGTTTTACAAGTTTGATTCAAATTTGTGAATGTTGTGGACTGAGTGTGGTTATAAATGACATTTGGTTTACTTTTATGACAACCCTAACACATTTAATCGTCTCCATGTCATTAGAATTCAAAAATAACCTTAGAATCAAAGAATAAGCTTAAAAGTAGAATACAAGTCTGCACTGTTCGTTTTACAAGTTTGATTCAAATGTGTGAATGTTCTGGAATGAGTGTGGTTAGAAATGATATTTGGTTTACTTTTATGACAACCCTAACACATATAATCGTCTCCATGTCATTAGAATTCAAAAATAAGCTTAGTATCCAAGAATAAGATTAAAAGTAGAGTACTAGCATGCACAGTTCGTTGTAGAAGTTTGATTCAAATGTGTGAATGTTGTAGAATGATTGTAGTTATAAATGACATTTGGTTTACTTTTATGACAACCCTAACACATTTAATCGTCTCCATGTCATTAGAATTAAAAAATAACCTTAGAATCAAAGAATAAGATTGAAAGTAGAATACTAGCATGCACAGTTCGTTTTACAAGTTTGATTCAAATGTGTGAATTTTGTGAAATGAGTGTGGTTATAAATGACATTTGGTTTACTTTTATGACAACCCTAACACACATAATCGTCTCCATGTCATTAGAATTCAAAAACAAGCGTAGAATCAAAGAATAAGCTTAAAAGTAGAATAAGAGTCTGCACTGTTCGTTTTACAAGTTTGATTCAAATTTGTGAATGTTGTGGACTGGGTGTGGTTATAAATGACATTTGGTTTACTTTTATGACAACCCTAACACATTTAATCGTCTCCATGTCATTAGAATTAAAAAATAACCTTAGAATCAAAGAATAAGCTTAAAAGTAGAATTCAAGTCTGCAGTGTTCGTTTTACAAGTTTGATTCAAATTTGTGAATGTTGTGGAATGAGTGTGGTTAGAAATGACATTCGGTTTACTTTTATGACAACCCTAACACATATAATCGTCTCCATGTCATTAGAATTCAAAAACAAGCGTAGAATCAAAGAATAAGCTTAAAAGTAGAATAAGAGTCTGCACTGTTCGTTTTACAAGTTTGATTCAAATTTGTGAATGTTGTGGACTGAGTGTGGTTATAAATGACATTTGGTTTACTTTTATGACAACCCTAACACATTTAATCGTCTCCATGTCATTAGAATTCAAAAATAACCTTAGAATCAAAGAATAAGCTTAAAAGTATAATACAAGTCTGCACTGTTCGTTTTACAAGTTTGATTCAAATGTGTGAATGTTCTGGAATGAGTGTGGTTAGAAATGATATTTGGTTTACTTTTATGACAACCCTAACACATATAATCGTCTCCATGTCATTAGAATTCAAAAATAAGCTTAGAATCCAAGAATAAGCTTAAAAGTAGAATACAAGTCCGCACTGTTCGTTTTACAAGTTTGATTCAAATGTGTGAATGTTGTGGACTGAGTGTGGTTATAAATGACATTTGGTTTACTTTTATGACAACCCTAACACACATAATCGTCTCCATGTCATTAGAATTCAAAAACAAGCGTAGAATCAAAGAATAAGCTTAAAAGTAGAATAAGAGTCTGCACTGTTCGTTTTACAAGTTTGATTCAAATTTGTGAATGTTGTGGACTGAGTGTGGTTATAAATGACATTTGGTTTACTTTTATGACAACCCTAACACATTTAATCGTCTCCATGTCATTAGAATTCAAAAATAAGCTTAGAATCAAAGAATAAGCTTAAAAGTAGAATACAAGTCTGCACTGTTCGTTTTACAAGTTTAATTCAAATGTGTGAATGTTCTGGAATGAGTGTGGTTAGAAATGATATTTGGTTTACTTTTATGACAACCCTTACACATATAATCGTCTCTATGTCATTAGAATTCAAAAATAAGCTTAGAATCCAAGAATAAGCTTAAAAGTAGAATACAAGTCCGCACTGTTCGTTTTACAAGTTTGATTCAAATGTGTGAATGTTGTGGACTGAGTGTGGTTATAAATGACATTTGGTTTACTTTTATGACAACCCTAACACATATAATCGTCTCCATGTCATTAGAATTCAAAAATAAGCTTAGAATCCAAGAATAAGATTAAAAGTAGAGTACTAGCATGCACAGTTCGTTGTAGAAGTTTGATTCAAATGTGTGAAAGTTGTAGAATGACTGTAGTTATAAATGACATTTGGTTTACTTTTATGACAACCCTAACACATTTAATCGTCTCCATGTCATTAGAATTCAAAAATAAGCTTAGAATCAAAGAATAAGCTTAAAAGTAGAATACAAGTCTGCACTTTTTGTTTTACAAGTTTGATTCAAATTTGTGAATGTTGTGGACTGAGTGTGGTTATAAATGACATTTGGTTTACTTTTATGACAACCCTAACACATATAATCGTCTCCATGTTATTAGAATTCAAAAATAAGCTTAGAATCCAAGAATAAGATTAAAAGTACAGTACTAGCATGCACAGTTCGTTGTAGAAGTTTGATTCAAATGTGTGAATTTTGTGGAATGAGTGTGTATATAAATGACATTTGGTTTACTTTTATGACAACCCTAATACACATAATCGTCTCCATGTCATTAGAATTCAAAAATAAGCTTAGAATCAAAGAATAAGCTTAAAAGTAGAATTCAAGTCTGCAGTGTTCGTTTTACAAGTTTGATTCAAATTTGTGAATGTTGTGGAATGAGTGTGGTTAGAAATGATATTTGGATTACTTTTATGACAACCCTAACACATATAATCGTCTCCATGTCATTATAAATCAAAAATAACCTTAGAATCAAAGAATACGATTAAAAGTAGAATACTAGTATGCACAGTTCGTTTTACAAGTTTAATTCAAATGTGTGAATTTTGTGGAATGAGTGTGGTTATAAATGACATTTGGTTTACTTTTATGACAACCCTAACACATATAATCGTCTCCATGTCATTAGAATTCAAAAATAAGCTTAGAATCCAAGAATAAGATTAAAAGTAGAGTACTAGCATGCACAGTTCGTTGTAGAACTTTGATTCAAATGTGTGAATTTTGTGGAATGAGTGTGTATATAAATGACATTTGGTTTACTTTTATGACAACCCTAATACACATAATCGTCTCCATGTCATTAGAATTCAAAAATAAGCTTAGAATCAAAGAATAAGCTTAAAAGTAGAATTCAAGTCTGCAGTGTTCGTTTTACAAGTTTGATTCAAATTTGTGAATGTTGTGGAATGAGTGTGGTTAGAAATGATATTTGGATTACTTTTATGACAACCCTAACACATATAATCGTCTCCATGTCATTAGAAATCAAAAATAACCTTAGAATCAAAGAATACGATTAAAAGTAGAATACTAGTATGCACAGTTCGTTTTACAAGTTTAATTCAAATGTGTGAATTTTGTGGAATGAGTGTGGTTATAAATGACATTTGGTTTACTTTTATGACAACCCTAACACATATAATCGTCTCCATGTCATTAGAATTCAAAAATAAGCTTAGAATCCAAGAATAAGATTAAAAGTAGAGTACTAGCATGCACAGTTCGTTGTAGAACTTTGATTCAAATGTGTGAATTTTGTGGAATGAGTGTGTATATAAATGACATTTGGTTTACTTTTATGACAACCCTAATACACATAATCGTCTCCATGTCATTAGAATTCAAAAATAAGCTTAGAATCCAAGAATAAGATTAAAAGTAGAGTACTAGCATGCACAGTTCGTTGTAGAAGTTTGATTCAAATGTGTGAAAGTTGTAGAATGACTGTAGTTATAAATGACATTTGGTTTACTTTTATGACAACCCTAACACATTTAATCGTCTCCATGTCATTAGAATTCAAAAATAAGCTTAGAATCAAAGAATAAGCTTAAAAGTAGAATACAAGTCTGCACTTTTTGTTTTACAAGTTTGATTCAAATTTGTGAATGTTGTGGACTGAGTGTGGTTATAAATGACATTTGGTTTACTTTTATGACAACCCTAACACATATAATCGTCTCCATGTTATTAGAATTCAAAAATAAGCTTAGAATCCAAGAATAAGATTAAAAGTACAGTACTAGCATGCACAGTTCGTTGTAGAAGTTTGATTCAAATGTGTGAATTTTGTGGAATGAGTGTGTATATAAATGACATTTGGTTTACTTTTATGACAACCCTAATACACATAATCGTCTCCATGTCATTAGAATTCAAAAATAAGCTTAGAATCAAAGAATAAGCTTAAAAGTAGAATTCAAGTCTGCAGTGTTCGTTTTACAAGTTTGATTCAAATTTGTGAATGTTGTGGAATGAGTGTGGTTAGAAATGATATTTGGATTACTTTTATGACAACCCTAACACATATAATCGTCTCCATGTCATTAGAAATCAAAAATAACCTTAGAATCAAAGAATACGATTAAAAGTAGAATACTAGTATGCACAGTTCGTTTTACAAGTTTAATTCAAATGTGTGAATTTTGTGGAATGAGTGTGGTTATAAATGACATTTGGTTTACTTTTATGACAACCCTAACACATATAATCGTCTCCATGTCATTAGAATTCAAAAATAAGCTTAGAATCCAAGAATAAGATTAAAAGTAGAGTACTAGCATGCACAGTTCGTTGTAGAACTTTGATTCAAATGTGTGAATTTTGTGGAATGAGTGTGTATATAAATGACATTTGGTTTACTTTTATGACAACCCTAATACACATAATCGTCTCCATGTCATTAGAATTCAAAAATAAGCTTAGAATCAAAGAATAAGCTTAAAAGTAGAATACAAGTCTGCACTGTTCGTTTTACAAGTTTGATTCAAATTTGTGAATGTTGTCGAATGAGTGTGGTTAGAAATGATATTTGGATTACTTTTATGACAACCCTAACACATATAATCGTCTCCATGTCATTAGAATTCAAAAATAACCTTAGAATCAAAGAATACGATTAAAAGTAGAGTACTAACATGCACAGTTCGTTTTACAAGTTTGATTCAAATTTGTGAATGTTGTGGACTGAGTGTGGTTAGAAATGACATTCGGTTTACTTTTATGACAACCCTAACACACATAATCGTCTCCATGTCATTAGAATTTAAAAATAACCTTAGAATCAAAGAATAAGCTTAAAAGTAGAATACAAGTCTGCACTGTTCGTTTTACAAGTTTGATTCAAATGTGTGAATGTTGTAGAATGAGTGTGGTTATAAATGATATTTGGATTACTTTTATGACAACCCTAACACATATAATCGTCTCCATGTCATTAGAATTCAAAAATAACCTTAGAATCAAAGAATACGATTAAAAGTAGAGTACTAGCATGCACAGTTCGTTGTAGAAGTTTGATTCAAATGTGTGAATGTTGTAGAATGATTGTAGTTATAAATGACATTTGGTTTACTTTTATGACAACCCTAACACATTTAATCGTCTCGATGTCATTAGAATTAAAAAATAAACTTAGAATCAAAGAATAAGATTGAAAGTAGAATACTAGCATGCACAGTTCGTTTTACAAGTTTGATTCAAATTTGTGAATGTTGTGGACTGAGTGTGGTTAGAAATGACATTCGGTTTACTTTTATGACAACCCTAACACATATAATCGTCTCCATGTCATTAGAATTCAAAAACAAGCGTAGAATCAAAGAATAAGCTTAAAAGTAGAATAAGAGTCTGCACTGTTCGTTTTACAAGTTTGATTCAAATTTGTGAATGTTGTGGACTGAGTGTGGTTATAAATGACATTTGGTTTACTTTTATGACAACCCTAACACATTTAATCGTCTCCATGTCATTAGAATTCAAAAATAACCTTAGAATCAAAGAATAAGCTTAAAAGTAGAATACAAGTCTGCACTGTTCGTTTTACAAGTTTGATTCAAATGTGTGAATGTTCTGGAATGAGTGTGGTTAGAAATGATATTTGGTTTACTTTTATGACAACCCTAACACATATAATCGTCTCCATGTCATTAGAATTCAAAAATAAGCTTAGAATCCAAGAATAAGCTTAAAAGTAGAATACAAGTCCGCACTGTTCGTTTTACAAGTTTGATTCAAATGTGTGAATGTTGTGGACTGAGTGTGGTTATAAATGACATTTGGTTTACTTTTATGACAACCCTAACACACATAATCGTCTCCATGTCATTAGAATTCAAAAACAAGCGTAGAATCAAAGAATAAGCTTAAAAGTAGAATAAGAGTCTGCACTGTTCGTTTTACAAGTTTGATTCAAATTTGTGAATGTTGTGGACTGAGTGTGGTTATAAATGACATTTGGTTTACTTTTATGACAACCCTAACACATTTAATCGTCTCCATGTCATTAGAATTCAAAAATAACCTTAGAATCAAAGAATAAGCTTAAAAGTAGAATACAAGTCTGCACTGTTCGTTTTACAAGTTTGATTCAAATGTGTGAATGTTCTGGAATGAGTGTGGTTAGAAATGATATTTGGTTTACTTTTATGACAACCCTAACACATATAATCGTCTCCATGTCATTAGAATTCAAAAATAAGCTTAGAATCTAAGAATAAGCTTAAAAGTAGAATACAAGTCCGCACTGTTCGTTTTACAAGTTTGATTCAAATGTGTGAATGTTGTGGACTGAGTGTGGTTATAAATGACATTTGGTTTACTTTTATGACAACCCTAACACATATAATCGTCTCCATGTCATTAGAATTCAAAAATAAGCTTAGAATCCAAGAATAAGATTAAAAGTAGAGTACTAGCATGCACAGTTCGTTGTAGAAGTTTGATTCAAATGTGTGAATGTTGTAGAATGACTGTAGTTATAAATGACATTTGGTTTACTTTTATGACAACCCTAACACATTTAATCGTCTCCATGTCATTAGAATTCAAAAATAAGCTTAGAATCAAAGAATAAGCTTAAAAGTAGAATACAAGTCTGCACTGTTCGTTTTACAAGTTTGATTCAAATTTGTGAATGTTGTGGACTGAGTGTGGTTATAAATGACATTTGGTTTACTTTTATGACAACCCTAACAAATATAATCGTCTCCATGTTATTAGAATTCAAAAATAAGCTTAGAATCCAAGAATAAGATTAAAAGTACAGTACTAGCATGCACAGTTCGTTGTAGAAGTTTGATTCAAATGTGTGAATTTTGTGGAATGAGTGTGTATATAAATGACATTTGGTTTACTTTTATGACAACCCTAATACACATAATCGTCTCCATGTCATTAGAATTCTAAAATAAGCTTAGAATCAAAGAATAAGCTTAAAAGTAGAATACAAGCCTACACTGTTCGTTTTACAAGTTTGATTCAAATGTGTGAAATATCTTGATTGAGTGTGGTTAGAAATGATATTTGGTTTACTTTTATGACAACCCTAACACATATAATCGTCTCCATGTCATTAGAATTCAAAAATAACCTTAGAATCAAAGAATACGATTAAAAGTAGAATACTAGTATGCACAGTTCGTTTTACAAGTTTGATTCAAATGTGTGAATTTTGTGGAATGAGTGTGGTTATAAATGACATTTGGTTTACTTTTATGACAACCCTAACACATATAATCGTCTCCATGTCATTAGAATTCAAAAATAAGCTTAGAATCCAAGAATAAGATTAAAAGTAGAGTACTAGCATGCACAGTTCGTTGTAGAACTTTGATTCAAATGTGTGAATTTTGTGGAATGAGTGTGTATATAAATGACATTTGGTTTACTTTTATGACAACCCTAATACACATAATCGTCTCCATGTCATTAGAATTCAAAAATAAGCTTAGAATCAAAGAATAAGCTTAAAAGTAGAATATAAGTCTGCACTGTTCGTTTTACAAGTTTTATTCAAATTTGTGAATGTTGTAGAATGAGTGTGGTTAGAAATGATATTTGGATTACATTTATGACAACCCTAACACATATAATTGTCTCCATGTCATTAGAATTTCAAAAATAACCTTAGAATCAAAGAATACGATTAAAAGTAGAATACTAGCATGCACAGTTCGTTTTACAAGTTTGATTCAAATGTGTGAATTTTGTGGAATGAGTGTGGTTATAAATGACATTTGGTTTACTTTTATGACAACTCTAACACACATAATCGTCTCCATGTCATTAGAATTCAAAAATAAGCTTAGAATCCAAGAATAAGATTAAAAGTAGAGTCCTAGCATGCACAGTTCGTTGTAGAAGTTTGATTCAAATGTGTGAATTTTGTGGAATGAGTGTGTATATAAATGACATTTGGTTTACTTTTATGACAACCCTAATACACATAATCGTCTCCATGTCATTAGAATTCAAAAATAAGCTTAAAATCAAAGAATAAGCTTAAAAGTAGAATTCAAGTCTGCAGGGTTCGTTTTACAAGTTTGATTCAAATTTGTGAATGTTGTGGAATGAGTGTGGTTAGAAATGATATTTGGATTACTTTTATGACAACCCTAACACATATAATCGTCTCCATGTCATTAGAATTCAAAAATAACTTTAGAATCAAAGAATACGATTAAAAGTAGAATACTAGCATGCACAGTTCGTTTTACAAGTTTGATTCAAATGTGTGAATTTTGTGGAATGAGTGTGGTTATAAATGACATTTGGTTTACTTTTATGACAACTCTAACACACATAATCGTCTCCATGTCATTAGAATTCAAAAATAAGCTTAGAATCCAAGAATAAGATTAAAAGTAGAGTCCTAGCATGCACAGTTCGTTGTAGAAGTTTGATTCAAATGTGTGAATTTTGTGGAATGAGTGTGTATATAAATGACATTTGGTTTACTTTTATGACAACCCTAATACACATAATCGTCTCCATGTCATTAGAATTCAAAAATAAGCTTAAAATCAAAGAATAAGCTTAAAAGTAGAATTCAAGTCTGCAGGGTTCGTTTTACAAGTTTGATTCAAATTTGTGAATGTTGTGGAATGAGTGTGGTTAGAAATGATATTTGGATTACTTTTATGACAACCCTAACACATATAATCGTCTCCATGTCATTAGAATTCAAAAATAACTTTAGAATCAAAGAATACGATTAAAAGTAGAATACTAGCATGCACAGTTCGTTTTACAAGTTTGATTCAAATGTGTGAATTTTGTGGAATGAGTGTGGTTATAAATGACATTTGGTTTACTTTTATGACAACCCTAACACATATAATCGTCTCCATGTCATTAGAATTCAAAAATAAGCTTAGAATCCAAGAATAAGATTAAAAGTAGAGTACTAGCATGCACAGTTCGTTGTAGAAGTTTGATTCAAATGTGTGAATTTTGTGGAATGAGTGTGTATATAAATGACATTTGGTTTACTTTTATGACAACCCTAATACACATAATCGTCTCCATGTCATTAGAATTCAAAAATAAGCTTAGAATCAAAGAATAAGCTTAAAAGTAGAATACAAGTCTGCACTGTTCGTTTTACAAGTTTGATTCAAATTTGTGAATGTTGTAGAATGAGTGTGGTTAGAAATGATATTTGGATTACTTTTATGACAACCCTAACACATATAATCGTCTCCATGTCATTAGAATTCAAAAATAACCTTAGAATCAAAGAATACGATTAAAAGTAGAATACTAGCATGCACAGTTCGTTTTACAAGTTTGATTCAAATTTGTGAATGTTGTGGACTGAGTGTGGTTAGAAATGATATTCGGTTTACTTTTATGACAACCCTAACACACATAATCGTCTCCATGTCATTAGAATTCAAAAATAAGCTTAGAATCAAAGAATAAGCTTAAAAGTAGAATACAAGTCTGCACTGTGCGTTTTACAAGTTTGATTCAAATTTGTGAATGTTGTGGACTGAGTGTGGTTATAAATGACATTTGGTTTACTTTTATGACAACCCTAACACATATAATCGTCTCCATGTTATTAGAATTCAAAAATAAGCTTAGAATCCAAGAATAAGATTAAAAGTAGAGTACTAGCATGCACAGTTCGTTGTAGAAGTTTGATTCAAATGTGTGAATTTTGTGGAATGAGTGTGTATATAAATGACATTTGGTTTACTTTTATGACAAACCTAATACACATAATCGTCTCCATGTCATTAGAATTCAAAAATAAGCTTAGAATCAAAGAATAAGCTTAAAAGTAGAATTCAAGTCTGCAGTGTTCGTTTTACAAGTTTGATTAAAATTTGTGAATGTTGTGGAATGAGTGTGGTTAGAAATGATATTTGGATTACTTTTATGACAACCCTAACACATATAATCGTCTCCATGTCATTAGAATTCAAAAATAACCTTAGAATCAAAGAATACGATTAAAAGTAGAATACTAGCATGCACAGTTCGTTTTACAAGTTTGATTCAAATTTGTGAATGTTGTGGAATGAGTGTGGTTATAAATGACATTTGGTTTACTTTTATGACAAACCTAACACATATAATCGTCTCCATGTCCTTAGAATTCAAAAATAAGCTTAGAATCCAAGAATAAGATTAAAAGTAGAGTACTAGCATGCACAGTTCGTTGTAGAAGTTTGATTCAAATGTGTGAATTTTGTGGAATGAGTGTGTATATAAATGACATTTGGTTTAATTTTATGACAACCCTAATACACATAATCGTCTCCATGTCATTAGAATTCAAAAATAAGCTTAGAATCAAAGAATACGATTAAAAGTAGAATACTAGCATGCACAGTTCGTTTTACAAGTTTGATTCAAATTTGTGAATGATGTGGACTGAGTGTGGTTAGAAATGATATTTGGATTACTTTTATGACAACCCTAACACATATAATCGTCTCCATGTCATTAGAATTCAAAAATAACCTTAGAATCAAATAATACGATTAAAAGTAGAATACTAGCATGCACAGTTCGTTTTACAAGTTTGATTCAAATGTGTGAATGTTGTGGACTGAGTGTGGTTAGAAATGACATTCGGTTTACTTTTATGACAACCCTAACACATATAATCGTCTCCATGTCATTAGAATTCAAAAATAACCTTAGAATCAAAGAATAAGCTTAAAAGTAGAATACAAGTCTGCACTGTTCGTTTTACAAGTTTGATTCAAATTTGTGAATGTTGTGGACTGAGTGTGGTTATAAATGACATTTGGTTTACTTTTATGACAACCCTAACACATATAATCGTCTCCATGTCATTAGAATTCAAAAATAAGCTTAGAATCCAAGAATAAGATTAAAAGTAGAGTACTAGCATGCACAGTTCGTTGTAGAAGTTTGATTCAAATGTGTGAATGTTGTAGAATGATTGTAGTTATAAATGACATTTGGTTTACTTTTATGACAACCCTAACACATTTAATCGTCTCCATGTCATTAGAATTAAAAAATAACCTTAGAATCAAAGAATAAGATTGAAAGTAGAATACTAACATGCACAGTTCGTTTTACAAGTTTGATTCAAATGTGTGAATTTTGTGAAATGAGTGTGGTTATAAATGACATTTGGTTTACTTTTATGACAACCCTAACACACATAATCGTCTCCATGTCATTAGAATTCAAAAACAAGCGTAGAATCAAAGAATAAGCTTAAAAGTAGAATAAGAGTCTACACTGTTCGTTTTACAAGTTTGATTCAAATTTGTGAATGTTGTGGACTGAGTGTGGTTATAAATGACATTTGGTTTACTTTTATGACAACCCTAACACATTTAATCGTCTCCATGTCATTAGAATTCAAAAATAAGCTTAGAATCCAAGAATAAGCTTAAAAGTAGAATACAAGTCCGCACTGTTCGTTTTACAAGTTTGATTCAAATGTGTGAATGTTGTGGACTGAGTGTGGTTATAAATGACATTTGGTTTACTTTTTTGACAACCCTAACACATATAATCGTCTCCATGTCATTAGAATTCAAAAATAAGCTTAGAATCCAAGAATAAGATTAAAAGTAGAGTACTAGCATGCACAGTTCGTTGTAGAATTTTGATTCAAATGTGTGAATGTTGTAGAATGACTGTAGTTATAAATGACATTTGGTTTACTTTTATGACAACCCTAACACATTTAATCGTCTCCATGTCATTAGAATTCAAAAATAAGCTTAGAATCAAAGAATAAGCTTAAAAGTAGAATATAAGTCTTCACTGTTCGTTTTACAAGTTTGATTCAAATTTGTGAATGTTGTGGACTGAGTGTGGTTATAAATGACATTTGGTTTACTTTTATGACAACCCTAACACATATAATCGTCTCCATGTTATTAGAATTCAAAAATAAGCTTAGAATCCAAGAATAAGATTAAAAGTAGAGTACTAGCATGCACAGTTCGTTGTAGAAGTTTGATTCAAATGTGTGAATTTTGTGGAATGAGTGTGTATATAAATGACATTTGGTTTACTTTTATGACAACCCTAATACACATAATCGTCTCCATGTCATTAGAATTCAAAAATAAGCTTAGAATCAAAGAATAAGCTTAAAAGTAGAATACAAGTCTGCACTGTTCGTTTTACAAGTTTGATTCAAATTTGTGAATGTTGTAGAATGAGTGTGGTTAGAAATGATATTTGGATTACTTTTATGACAACCCTAACACATATGATTGTCTCCATGTCATTAGAATTCAAAAATAACCTTAGAATCAAAGAATACGATTAAAAGTAGAATACTAGCATGCACAGTTCGTTTTACAAGTTTGATTCAAATGTGTGAATTTTGTGGAATGAGTGTGGTTATAAATGACATTTGGTTTACTTTTATGACAACCCTAACACACATAATCGTCTCCATGTCATTAGAATTCAAAAATAAGCTTAGAATCCAAGAATAAGATTAAAAGTAGAGTACTAGCATGCACAGTGCGTTGTAGAAGTTTGATTCAAATGTGTGAATTTTGTGGAATGAGTGTGTATATAAATGACATTTGGTTTACTTTTATGACAACCCTAATACACATAATCGTCTCCATGTCATTAGAATTCAAAAATAAGCTTAGAATCAAAGAATAAGCTTAAAAGTAGAATTCAAGTCTGCAGTGTTCGTTTTACAAGCTTGATTCAAATTTGTGAATGTTGTGGAATGAGTGTGGTTAGAAATGATATTTGGATTACTTTTATGATAACCCTAACACATATAATCGTCTCCATGTCATTAGAATTCAAAAATAACCTTAGAATCAAAGAATACGATTAAAAGTAGAATACTAGCATGCACAGTTCGTTTTACAAGTTTGATTCAAATGTGTGAATTTTGTGGAATGAGTGTGGTTATAAATGACATTTGGTTTACTTTTATGACAACCCTAACACATATAATCGTCTCCATGTCATTAGAATTCAAAAATAAGCTTAGAATCCAAGAATAAGATTAAAAGTAGAGTACTAGCATGCACAGTTCGTTGTAGAAGTTTGATTCAAATGTGTGAATTTTGTGGAATGAGTGTGTATATAAATGACATTTGGTTTACTTTTATGACAACCCTAATACACATAATCGTCTCCATGTCATTAGAATTCAAAAATAAGCTTAGAATCAAAGAATAAGCTTAAAAGTAGAATACAAGTCTGCACTGCTCGTTTTACAAGTTTGATTCAAATTTGTGAATGTTGTAGAATGAGTGTGCTTAGAAATGATATTTGGATTACTTTTATGACAACCCTAACACATATAATCGTCTCCATGTCATTAGAATTCAAAAATAACCTTAGAATCAAAGAATACGATTAAAAGTAGAATACTAGCATGCACAGTTCGTTTTACAAGTTTGATTCAAATGTGTGAATTTTGTGGACTGAGTGTGGTTATAAATGACATTTGGTTTACTTTTACGACAACCCTAACACATATAATCGTCTCCATGTTATTAGAATTCAAAAATAAGCTTAGAATCCAAGAATAAGATTAAAAGTAGAGTACTAGCATGCACAGTTCGTTGTAGAAGTTTGATTCAAATGTGTGAATTTTGTGGAATGAGTGTGTATATAAATGACATTTGGTTTACTTTTATGACAACCCTAATACACATAATCGTCTCCATGTCATTAGAATTCAAAAATAAGCTTAGAATCAAAGAATAAGCTTAAAAGTAGAATTCAAGTCTGCAGTGTTCGTTTTACAAGTTTGATTCAAATTTGTGAATGTTGTGGAATGAGTGTGGTTAGAAATGATATTTGGATTACTTTTATGACAACCCTAACACATATAATCGTCTCCATGTCATTAGAATTCAAAAATAAGCTTAGAATCAAAGAATACGATTAAAAGTAGAATACTAGCATGCACAGTTCGTTTTACAAGTTTGATTTAAATGTTTGAATTTTGTGGAATGAGTGTGGTTATAAATGACATTTGGTTTACTTTTATGACAACCCTAACACACATAATCGTCTCCATGTCATTAGAATTCAAAAATAAGCTTAGAATCAAAGAATACGATTAAAAGTAGAATACTAGCATGCACAGTTCGTTTTACAAGTTTGATTCAAATTTGTGAATGATGTGGACTGAGTGTGGTTAGAAATGATATTCGGTTTACTTTTATGACAACCCTAACACATATAATCGTCTCCATGTCATTAGAATTCAAAAATAACCTTAGAATCAAAGAATAAGCTTAAAAGTAGAATACAAGTCTGCACTGTTCGTTTTACAAGTTTGATTCAAATGTGTGAATGTTGTGGACTGAGTGTGGTTATAAATGACATTTGGTTTACTTTTATGACAACCCTAACACATATAATCGTCTCCATGTCATTAGAATTCAAAAATAAGCTTAGAATCCAAGAATCAGATTAAAAGTAGAGTACTAGCATGCACAGTTCGTTGTAGAAGTTTGATTCAAATGTGTGAATGTTGTAGAATGATTGTAGTTATAAATGACATTTGGTTTACTTTTATGACAACCCTAACACATATAATCGTCTCCATGTCATTAGAATTAAAAAACAAGCTTAGAATCAAAGAATACGATTAAAAGTAGAATACTAACATGCACAGTTCGTTTTACAAGTTTGATTCAAATTTGTGAATTTTGTGAAATGAGTGTGGTTATAAATGACATTTGGTTTACTTTTATGACAACCCTAACACACATAATCGTCTCCATGTCATTAGAATTCAAAAACAAGCGTAGAATCAAAGAATAAGCTTAAAAGTAGAATAAGAGTCTACACTGTTCGTTTTACAAGTTTGATTCAAATTTGTGAATGTTGTGGACTGAGTGTGGTTATAAATGACATTTGGTTTACTTTTATGACAACCCTAACACATTTAATCGTCTCCATGTCATTAGAATTCAAAAATAAGCTTAGAATCCAAGAATAAGCTTAAAAGTAGAATACAAGTCCGCACTGTTCGTTTTACAAGTTTGATTCAAATGTGTGAATGTTGTGGACTGAGTGTGGTTATAAATGACATTTGGTTTACTTTTTTGACAACCCTAACACATATAATCGTCTCCATGTCATTAGAATTCAAAAATAAGCTTAGAATCAAAGAATACGATTAAAAGTAGAATACTAGCATGCACAGTTCGTTTTACAAGTTTGATTTAAATGTTTGAATTTTGTGGAATGAGTGTGGTTATAAATGACATTTGGTTTACTTTTATGACAACCCTAACACACATAATCGTCTCCATGTCATTAGAATTCAAAAATAAGCTTAGAATCAAAGAATACGATTAAAAGTAGAATACTAGCATGCACAGTTCGTTTTACAAGTTTGATTCAAATTTGTGAATGATGTGGACTGAGTGTGGTTAGAAATGATATTCGGTTTACTTTTATGACAACCCTAACACATATAATCGTCTCCATGTCATTAGAATTCAAAAATAACCTTAGAATCAAAGAATAAGCTTAAAAGTAGAATACTAGCATGCACTGTTCGTTTTACAAGTTTGATTTAAATGTTTGAATTTTGTGGAATGAGTGTGGTTATAAATGACATTTGGTTTACTTTTATGACAACCCTAACACACATAATCGTCTCCATGTCATTAGAATTCAAAAATAAGCTTAGAATCAAAGAATACGATTAAAAGTAGAATACTAGCATGCACAGTTCGTTGTAGAAGTTTGATTCAAATGTGTGAATGTTGTGGACTGAGTGTGGTTAGAAATGATATTCGGTTTACTTTTATGACAACCCTAACACATATAATCGTCTCCATGTCATTAGAATTCAAAAATAACCTTAGAATCAAAGAATAAGCTTAAAAGTAGAATACAAGTCTGCACTGTTCGTTTTACAAGTTTGATTCAAATTTGTGAATGTTGTGGACTGAGTGTGGTTATAAATGACATTTGGTTTACTTTTATGACAACCCTAACACATATAATCGTCTCCATGTCATTAGAATTCAAAAATAAGCTTAGAATCCAAGAATAAGATTAAAAGTAGAGTACTAGCATGCACAGTTCGTTGTAGAAGTTTGATTCAAATGTGTGAATGTTGTAGAATGACTGTAGTTATAAATGACATTTGGTTTACTTTTATGACAACCCTAACACATTTAATCGTCTCCATGTCATTAGAATTCAAAAATAAGCTTAGAATCAAAGAATAAGCTTAAAAGTAGAATACAAGTCTGCACTGTTCGTTTTACAAGTTTGATTCAAATTTGTGAATGTTGTGGACTGAGTGTGGTTATAAATGACATTTGGTTTACTTTTATGACAACCCTAACAAATATAATCGTCTCCATGTTATTAGAATTCAAAAATAAGCTTAGAATCCAAGAATAAGATTAAAAGTACAGTACTAGCATGCACAGTTCGTTGTAGAAGTTTGATTCAAATGTGTGAATTTTGTGGAATGAGTGTGTATATAAATGACATTTGGTTTACTTTTATGACAACCCTAATACACATAATCGTCTCCATGTCATTAGAATTCTAAAATAAGCTTAGAATCAAAGAATAAGCTTAAAAGTAGAATACAAGCCTACACTGTTCGTTTTACAAGTTTGATTCAAATGTGTGAAATATCTTGATTGAGTGTGGTTAGAAATGATATTTGGTTTACTTTTATGACAACCCTAACACATATAATCGTCTCCATGTCATTAGAATTCAAAAATAACCTTAGAATCAAAGAATACGATTAAAAGTAGAATACTAGTATGCACAGTTCGTTTTACAAGTTTGATTCAAATGTGTGAATTTTGTGGAATGAGTGTGGTTATAAATGACATTTGGTTTACTTTTATGACAACCCTAACACATATAATCGTCTCCATGTCATTAGAATTCAAAAATAAGCTTAGAATCCAAGAATAAGATTAAAAGTAGAGTACTAGCATGCACAGTTCGTTGTAGAACTTTGATTCAAATGTGTGAATTTTGTGGAATGAGTGTGTATATAAATGACATTTGGTTTACTTTTATGACAACCCTAATACACATAATCGTCTCCATGTCATTAGAATTCAAAAATAAGCTTAGAATCAAAGAATAAGCTTAAAAGTAGAATATAAGTCTGCACTGTTCGTTTTACAAGTTTTATTCAAATTTGTGAATGTTGTAGAATGAGTGTGGTTAGAAATGATATTTGGATTACATTTATGACAACCCTAACACATATAATTGTCTCCATGTCATTAGAATTTCAAAAATAACCTTAGAATCAAAGAATACGATTAAAAGTAGAATACTAGCATGCACAGTTCGTTTTACAAGTTTGATTCAAATGTGTGAATTTTGTGGAATGAGTGTGGTTATAAATGACATTTGGTTTACTTTTATGACAACTCTAACACACATAATCGTCTCCATGTCATTAGAATTCAAAAATAAGCTTAGAATCCAAGAATAAGATTAAAAGTAGAGTCCTAGCATGCACAGTTCGTTGTAGAAGTTTGATTCAAATGTGTGAATTTTGTGGAATGAGTGTGTATATAAATGACATTTGGTTTACTTTTATGACAACCCTAATACACATAATCGTCTCCATGTCATTAGAATTCAAAAATAAGCTTAAAATCAAAGAATAAGCTTAAAAGTAGAATTCAAGTCTGCAGGGTTCGTTTTACAAGTTTGATTCAAATTTGTGAATGTTGTGGAATGAGTGTGGTTAGAAATGATATTTGGATTACTTTTATGACAACCCTAACACATATAATCGTCTCCATGTCATTAGAATTCAAAAATAACTTTAGAATCAAAGAATACGATTAAAAGTAGAATACTAGCATGCACAGTTCGTTTTACAAGTTTGATTCAAATGTGTGAATTTTGTGGAATGAGTGTGGTTATAAATGACATTTGGTTTACTTTTATGACAACCCTAACACATATAATCGTCTCCATGTCATTAGAATTCAAAAATAAGCTTAGAATCCAAGAATAAGATTAAAAGTAGAGTACTAGCATGCACAGTTCGTTGTAGAAGTTTGATTCAAATGTGTGAATTTTGTGGAATGAGTGTGTATATAAATGACATTTGGTTTACTTTTATGACAACCCTAATACACATAATCGTCTCCATGTCATTAGAATTCAAAAATAAGCTTAGAATCAAAGAATAAGCTTAAAAGTAGAATACAAGTCTGCACTGTTCGTTTTACAAGTTTGATTCAAATTTGTGAATGTTGTAGAATGAGTGTGGTTAGAAATGATATTTGGATTACTTTTATGACAACCCTAACACATATAATCGTCTCCATGTCATTAGAATTCAAAAATAACCTTAGAATCAAAGAATACGATTAAAAGTAGAATACTAGCATGCACAGTTCGTTTTACAAGTTTGATTCAAATTTGTGAATGTTGTGGACTGAGTGTGGTTAGAAATGATATTCGGTTTACTTTTATGACAACCCTAACACACATAATCGTCTCCATGTCATTAGAATTCAAAAATAAGCTTAGAATCAAAGAATAAGCTTAAAAGTAGAATACAAGTCTGCACTGTGCGTTTTACAAGTTTGATTCAAATTTGTGAATGTTGTGGACTGAGTGTGGTTATAAATGACATTTGGTTTACTTTTATGACAACCCTAACACATATAATCGTCTCCATGTTATTAGAATTCAAAAATAAGCTTAGAATCCAAGAATAAGATTAAAAGTAGAGTACTAGCATGCACAGTTCGTTGTAGAAGTTTGATTCAAATGTGTGAATTTTGTGGAATGAGTGTGTATATAAATGACATTTGGTTTACTTTTATGACAAACCTAATACACATAATCGTCTCCATGTCATTAGAATTCAAAAATAAGCTTAGAATCAAAGAATAAGCTTAAAAGTAGAATTCAAGTCTGCAGTGTTCGTTTTACAAGTTTGATTAAAATTTGTGAATGTTGTGGAATGAGTGTGGTTAGAAATGATATTTGGATTACTTTTATGACAACCCTAACACATATAATCGTCTCCATGTCATTAGAATTCAAAAATAACCTTAGAATCAAAGAATACGATTAAAAGTAGAATACTAGCATGCACAGTTCGTTTTACAAGTTTGATTCAAATTTGTGAATGTTGTGGAATGAGTGTGGTTATAAATGACATTTGGTTTACTTTTATGACAAACCTAACACATATAATCGTCTCCATGTCCTTAGAATTCAAAAATAAGCTTAGAATCCAAGAATAAGATTAAAAGTAGAGTACTAGCATGCACAGTTCGTTGTAGAAGTTTGATTCAAATGTGTGAATTTTGTGGAATGAGTGTGTATATAAATGACATTTGGTTTAATTTTATGACAACCCTAATACACATAATCGTCTCCATGTCATTAGAATTCAAAAATAAGCTTAGAATCAAAGAATACGATTAAAAGTAGAATACTAGCATGCACAGTTCGTTTTACAAGTTTGATTCAAATTTGTGAATGATGTGGACTGAGTGTGGTTAGAAATGATATTTGGATTACTTTTATGACAACCCTAACACATATAATCGTCTCCATGTCATTAGAATTCAAAAATAACCTTAGAATCAAATAATACGATTAAAAGTAGAATACTAGCATGCACAGTTCGTTTTACAAGTTTGATTCAAATGTGTGAATGTTGTGGACTGAGTGTGGTTAGAAATGACATTCGGTTTACTTTTATGACAACCCTAACACATATAATCGTCTCCATGTCATTAGAATTCAAAAATAACCTTAGAATCAAAGAATAAGCTTAAAAGTAGAATACAAGTCTGCACTGTTCGTTTTACAAGTTTGATTCAAATTTGTGAATGTTGTGGACTGAGTGTGGTTATAAATGACATTTGGTTTACTTTTATGACAACCCTAACACATATAATCGTCTCCATGTCATTAGAATTCAAAAATAAGCTTAGAATCCAAGAATAAGATTAAAAGTAGAGTACTAGCATGCACAGTTCGTTGTAGAAGTTTGATTCAAATGTGTGAATGTTGTAGAATGATTGTAGTTATAAATGACATTTGGTTTACTTTTATGACAACCCTAACACATTTAATCGTCTCCATGTCATTAGAATTAAAAAATAACCTTAGAATCAAAGAATAAGATTGAAAGTAGAATACTAACATGCACAGTTCGTTTTACAAGTTTGATTCAAATGTGTGAATTTTGTGAAATGAGTGTGGTTATAAATGACATTTGGTTTACTTTTATGACAACCCTAACACACATAATCGTCTCCATGTCATTAGAATTCAAAAACAAGCGTAGAATCAAAGAATAAGCTTAAAAGTAGAATAAGAGTCTACACTGTTCGTTTTACAAGTTTGATTCAAATTTGTGAATGTTGTGGACTGAGTGTGGTTATAAATGACATTTGGTTTACTTTTATGACAACCCTAACACATTTAATCGTCTCCATGTCATTAGAATTCAAAAATAAGCTTAGAATCCAAGAATAAGCTTAAAAGTAGAATACAAGTCCGCACTGTTCGTTTTACAAGTTTGATTCAAATGTGTGAATGTTGTGGACTGAGTGTGGTTATAAATGACATTTGGTTTACTTTTTTGACAACCCTAACACATATAATCGTCTCCATGTCATTAGAATTCAAAAATAAGCTTAGAATCCAAGAATAAGATTAAAAGTAGAGTACTAGCATGCACAGTTCGTTGTAGAATTTTGATTCAAATGTGTGAATGTTGTAGAATGACTGTAGTTATAAATGACATTTGGTTTACTTTTATGACAACCCTAACACATTTAATCGTCTCCATGTCATTAGAATTCAAAAATAAGCTTAGAATCAAAGAATAAGCTTAAAAGTAGAATATAAGTCTTCACTGTTCGTTTTACAAGTTTGATTCAAATTTGTGAATGTTGTGGACTGAGTGTGGTTATAAATGACATTTGGTTTACTTTTATGACAACCCTAACACATATAATCGTCTCCATGTTATTAGAATTCAAAAATAAGCTTAGAATCCAAGAATAAGATTAAAAGTAGAGTACTAGCATGCACAGTTCGTTGTAGAAGTTTGATTCAAATGTGTGAATTTTGTGGAATGAGTGTGTATATAAATGACATTTGGTTTACTTTTATGACAACCCTAATACACATAATCGTCTCCATGTCATTAGAATTCAAAAATAAGCTTAGAATCAAAGAATAAGCTTAAAAGTAGAATACAAGTCTGCACTGTTCGTTTTACAAGTTTGATTCAAATTTGTGAATGTTGTAGAATGAGTGTGGTTAGAAATGATATTTGGATTACTTTTATGACAACCCTAACACATATGATTGTCTCCATGTCATTAGAATTCAAAAATAACCTTAGAATCAAAGAATACGATTAAAAGTAGAATACTAGCATGCACAGTTCGTTTTACAAGTTTGATTCAAATGTGTGAATTTTGTGGAATGAGTGTGGTTATAAATGACATTTGGTTTACTTTTATGACAACCCTAACACACATAATCGTCTCCATGTCATTAGAATTCAAAAATAAGCTTAGAATCCAAGAATAAGATTAAAAGTAGAGTACTAGCATGCACAGTGCGTTGTAGAAGTTTGATTCAAATGTGTGAATTTTGTGGAATGAGTGTGTATATAAATGACATTTGGTTTACTTTTATGACAACCCTAATACACATAATCGTCTCCATGTCATTAGAATTCAAAAATAAGCTTAGAATCAAAGAATAAGCTTAAAAGTAGAATTCAAGTCTGCAGTGTTCGTTTTACAAGCTTGATTCAAATTTGTGAATGTTGTGGAATGAGTGTGGTTAGAAATGATATTTGGATTACTTTTATGATAACCCTAACACATATAATCGTCTCCATGTCATTAGAATTCAAAAATAACCTTAGAATCAAAGAATACGATTAAAAGTAGAATACTAGCATGCACAGTTCGTTTTACAAGTTTGATTCAAATGAGTGAATTTTGTGGAATGAGTGTGGTTATAAATGACATTTGGTTTACTTTTATGACAACCCTAACACATATAATCGTCTCCATGTCATTAGAATTCAAAAATAAGCTTAGAATCCAAGAATAAGATTAAAAGTAGAGTACTAGCATGCACAGTTCGTTGTAGAAGTTTGATTCAAATGTGTGAATTTTGTGGAATGAGTGTGTATATAAATGACATTTGGTTTACTTTTATGACAACCCTAATACACATAATCGTCTCCATGTCATTAGAATTCAAAAATAAGCTTAGAATCAAAGAATAAGCTTAAAAGTAGAATACAAGTCTGCACTGCTCGTTTTACAAGTTTGATTCAAATTTGTGAATGTTGTAGAATGAGTGTGCTTAGAAATGATATTTGGATTACTTTTATGACAACCCTAACACATATAATCGTCTCCATGTCATTAGAATTCAAAAATAACCTTAGAATCAAAGAATACGATTAAAAGTAGAATACTAGCATGCACAGTTCGTTTTACAAGTTTGATTCAAATGTGTGAATTTTGTGGACTGAGTGTGGTTATAAATGACATTTGGTTTACTTTTACGACAACCCTAACACATATAATCGTCTCCATGTTATTAGAATTCAAAAATAAGCTTAGAATCCAAGAATAAGATTAAAAGTAGAGTACTAGCATGCACAGTTCGTTGTAGAAGTTTGATTCAAATGTGTGAATTTTGTGGAATGAGTGTGTATATAAATGACATTTGGTTTACTTTTATGACAACCCTAATACACATAATCGTCTCCATGTCATTAGAATTCAAAAATAAGCTTAGAATCAAAGAATAAGCTTAAAAGTAGAATTCAAGTCTGCAGTGTTCGTTTTACAAGTTTGATTCAAATTTGTGAATGTTGTAGAATGAGTGTGCTTAGAAATGATATTTGGATTACTTTTATGACAACCCTAACACATATAATCGTCTCCATGTCATTAGAATTCAAAAATAACCTTAGAATCAAAGAATACGATTAAAAGTAGAATACTAGCATGCACAGTTCGTTTTACAAGTTTGATTCAAATGTGTGAATTTTGTGGACTGAGTGTGGTTATAAATGACATTTGGTTTACTTTTACGACAACCCTAACACATATAATCGTCTCCATGTTATTAGAATTCAAAAATAAGCTTAGAATCCAAGAATAAGATTAAAAGTAGAGTACTAGCATGCACAGTTCGTTGTAGAAGTTTGATTCAAATGTGTGAATTTTGTGGAATGAGTGTGTATATAAATGACATTTGGTTTACTTTTATGACAACCCTAATACACATAATCGTCTCCATGTCATTAGAATTCAAAAATAAGCTTAGAATCAAAGAATAAGCTTAAAAGTAGAATTCAAGTCTGCAGTGTTCGTTTTACAAGTTTGATTCAAATTTGTGAATGTTGTGGAATGAGTGTGGTTAGAAATGATATTTGGATTACTTTTATGACAACCCTAACACATATAATCGTCTCCATGTCATTAGAATTCAAAAATAAGCTTAGAATCAAAGAATACGATTAAAAGTAGAATACTAGCATGCACAGTTCGTTTTACAAGTTTGATTTAAATGTTTGAATTTTGTGGAATGAGTGTGGTTATAAATGACATTTGGTTTACTTTTATGACAACCCTAACACACATAATCGTCTCCATGTCATTAGAATTCAAAAATAAGCTTAGAATCAAAGAATACGATTAAAAGTAGAATACTAGCATGCACAGTTCGTTTTACAAGTTTGATTCAAATTTGTGAATGATGTGGACTGAGTGTGGTTAGAAATGATATTCGGTTTACTTTTATGACAACCCTAACACATATAATCGTCTCCATGTCATTAGAATTCAAAAATAACCTTAGAATCAAAGAATAAGCTTAAAAGTAGAATACAAGTCTGCACTGTTCGTTTTACAAGTTTGATTCAAATGTGTGAATGTTGTGGACTGAGTGTGGTTATAAATGACATTTGGTTTACTTTTATGACAACCCTAACACATATAATCGTCTCCATGTCATTAGAATTCAAAAATAAGCTTAGAATCCAAGAATCAGATTAAAAGTAGAGTACTAGCATGCACAGTTCGTTGTAGAAGTTTGATTCAAATGTGTGAATGTTGTAGAATGATTGTAGTTATAAATGACATTTGGTTTACTTTTATGACAACCCTAACACATATAATCGTCTCCATGTCATTAGAATTCAAAAATAAGCTTAGAATCCAAGAATCAGATTAAAAGTAGAGTACTAGCATGCACAGTTCGTTGTAGAAGTTTGATTCAAATGTGTGAATTTTGTGGAATGAGTGTGGTTATAAATGACATTTGGTTTACTTTTATGACAACCCTAACACACATAATCGTCTCCATGTCATTAGAATTCAAAAACAAGCGTAGAATCAAAGAATAAGCTTAAAAGTAGAATAAGAGTCTGCACTGTTCGTTTTACAAGTTTGATTCAAATTTGTGAATGTTGTGGACTGAGTGTCGTTATAAATGACATTTGGTTTACTTTTATCACAACCCTAACACATTTAATCGTCTCCATGTCATTAGAATTCAAAAATAACCTTAGAATCAAAGAATAAGCTTAAAAGTAGAATACAAGTCTGCACTGTTCGTTTTACAAGTTTGATTCAAATGTGTGAATGTTCTGGAATGAGTGTGGTTAGAAATGACATTTGGTTTACTTTTATCACAACCCTAACACATATAATCGTCTCCATGTCATTAGAATTCAAAAATAAGCTTAGAATCCAAGAATAAGATTAAAAGTAGAGTACTAGCATGCACAGTTCGTTGTAGAAGTTTGATTCAAATGTGTGAATGTTGTAGAATGACTGTAGTTATAAATGACATTTGGTTTACTTTTATGACAACCCTAACACATATAATCGTCTCCATGTCATTAGAATTCAAAAATAACCTTAGAATCAATGAATACGATTAAAAGTAGAATACTAGCATGCACAGTTCGTTTTACAAGTTTGATTCAAATGTGTGAATTTTGTGGAATGAGTGTGGTTATAAATGACATTTGGTTTACTTTTATGACAACCCTAACACATATAATCGTCTCCATGTCATTAGAATTCAAAAATAAGCTTAGAATCCAAGAATAAGATTAAAAGTAGAATACAAGTCCGCACTGTTCGTTTTACAAGTTTGATTCAAATGTGTGAATGTTGTGGACTGAGTGTGGTTATAAATGACATTTGGTTTACTTTTATGACAACCCTAACACATATAATCGTCTCCATGTCATTAGAATTCAAAAATAAGCTTAGAATCCAAGAATAAGATTAAAAGTAGAGTACTAGCATGCACAGTTCGTTGTAGAAGTTTGATTCAAATGTGTGAATGTTGTAGAATGACTGTAGTTATAAATGACATTTGGTTTACTTTTATGACAACCCTAACACATTTAATCGTCTCCATGTCATTAGAATTCAAAAATAACCTTAGAATCAAAGAATAAGATTGAAAGTAGAATACTAGCATGCTCAGTTCGTTTTACAAGTTTGATTCAAATGTGTAAATTTTGTGGAATGAGTGTGGTTATAAATGACATTTGGTTTACTTTTATGACAACCCTGACACACATAATCGTCTCCATGTCATTAGAATTCAAAAACAAGCGTAGAATCAAAGAATAAGCTTAAAAGTAGAATAAGAGTCTGCACTGTTCGTTTTACAAGTTTGATTCAAATTTGTGAATGTTGTGGACTGAGTGTGGTTATAAATGACATTTGGTTTACTTTTATGACAACCCTAACACATTTAATCGTCTCCATGTCATTAGATTTCAAAAATAACCTTAGAATCAAAGAATAAGCTTAAAAGTAGAATACAAGTCTGCACTGTTCGTTTTACAAGTTTGATTCAAATGTGTGAATGTTTTGGAATGAGTGTGGTTAGAAATGATATTTGGTTTACTTTTATGACAACCCTAACACATATAATCGTCTCCATGTCATTAGAATTCAAAAATAAGCTTAGAATCCAAGAATAAGCTTAAAAGTAGAATACAAGTCCGCACTCTTCGTTTTACAAGTTTGATTCAAATGTGTGAATGTTCTGGAATGAGTGTGGTTAGAAATGATATTTGGTTTACTTTTATGACAACCCTAACACATATAATCGTCTCCATGTCATTAGAATTCAAAAATAAGCTTAGAATCCAAGAATAAGATTAAAAGTAGAGTACTAGCATTCACAGTTCGTTGTAGAAGTTTGATTCAAATGTGTGAATGTTGTAGAATGACTGTAGTTATAAATGACATTTGGTTTACTTTTATGACAACCCTAACACATATAATCGTCTCCATGTCATTAGAATTCAAAAATAACCTTAGAATCAAAGAATACGATTAAAAGTAGAATACTAGCATGCACAGTTCGTTTTACAAGTTTGATTCAAATGTGTGAATTTTGTGGAATGAGTGTGGTTATAAATGACATTTGGTTTACTTTTATGACAACCCTAACACATATAATCGTCTCCATGTCATTAGAATTCAAAAATAAGCTTAGAATCCAAGAATAAGATTAAAAGTAGAGTACTAGCATGCACAGTTCGTTGTAGAAGTTTGATTCAAATGTGTGAATTTTGTGGAATGAGTGTGTATATAAATGACATTTGGTTTACTTTTATGACAACCCTAATACACATAATCGTCTCCATGTCATTAGAATTCAAAAATAAGCTTAGAATCAAAGAATAAGCTTAAAAGTAGAATTCAAGTCTGCAGTGTTCGTTTTACAAGTTTGATTCAAATTTGTGAATGTTGTGGAATGAGTGTGGTTAGAAATGATATTTGGATTACTTTTATGACAACCCTAACACATATAATCGTCTCCATGTCATTAGAATTCAAAAATAAGCTTAGAATCAAAGAATACGATTAAAAGTAGAATACTAGCATGCACAGTTCGTTTTACAAGTTTGATTCAAATTTGTGAATGATGTGGACTGAGTGTGGTTAGAAATGATATTCGGTTTACTTTTATGACAACCCTAACACATTTAATCGTCTCCATGTCATTAGAATTAAAAAATAACCTTAGAATCAAAGTATAAGATTGAAAGTAGAATACTAGCATGCACAGTTCGTTTTACAAGTTTGATTCAAATGTGTGAATTTTGTGGAATGAGTGTGGTTATAAATGACATTTGGTTTACTTTTATGACAAACCTAACACACATAATCGTCTCCATGTCATTAGAATTCAAAAACAAGCGTAGAATCAAAGAATAAGAATAAAAGTAGAATAAGAGTCTGCACTGTTCGTTTTACAAGTTTGATTCAAATTTGTGAATGTTGTGGACTGAGTGTGGTTAGAAATGACATTTGGTTTACTTTTATCACAACCCTAACACATTTAATCGTCTCCATGTCATTAGAATTCAAAAATAACCTTAGAATCAAAGAATAAGCTTAAAAGTAGAATACAAGTCTGCACTGTTCGTTTTACAAGTTTGATTCAAATGTGTGAATGTTCTGGAATGAGTGTGGTTAGAAATGACATTTGGTTTACTTTAATGACTACCCTAACACATATAATCGTCTCCATGTCATTAGAATTCAAAAATAAGCTTAGAATCCAAGAATAAGCTTAAAAGTAGAATACAAGTCCGCACTGTTCGTTTTACAAGTTTGATTCAAATGTGTGAATGTTGTGGACTGAGTGTGGTTATAAATGACATTTGGTTTACTTTTATGACAACCCTAACACATATAATCGTCTCCATGTCATTAGAATTCAAAAATAAGCTTAGAATCCAAGAATAAGATTAAAAGTAGAGTACTAGCATGCACAGTTCGTTGTAGAAGTTTGATTCAAATGTGTGAATGTTGTAGAATGACTGTAGTTATAAATGACATTTGGTTTACTTTTATGACAACCCTAACACATTTAATCGTCTCCATGTCATTAGAATTCAAAAATAACCTTAGAATCAAAGAATAAGATTGAAAGTAGAATACTAGCATGCTCAGTTCGTTTTACAAGTTTGATTCAAATGTGTGAATTTTGTGGAATGAGTGTGGTTATAAATGACATTTGGTTTACTTTTATGACAACCCTGACACACATAATCGTCTCCATGTCATTAGAATTCAAAAACAAGCGTAGAATCAAAGAATAAGCTTAAAAGTAGAATAAGAGTCTGCACTGTTCGTTTTACAAGTTTGATTCAAATTTGTGAATGTTGTGGACTGAGTGTGGTTATAAATGACATTTGGTTTACTTTTATGACAACCCTAACACATTTAATCGTCTCCATGTCATTAGATTTCAAAAATAACCTTAGAATCAAAGAATAAGCTTAAAAGTAGAATACAAGTCTGCACTGTTCGTTTTACAAGTTTGATTCAAATGTGTGAATGTTTTGGAATGAGTGTGGTTAGAAATGATATTTGGTTTACTTTTATGACAACCCTAACACATATAATCGTCTCCATGTCATTAGAATTCAAAAATAAGCTTAGAATCCAAGAATAAGCTTAAAAGTAGAATACAAGTCCGCACTCTTCGTTTTACAAGTTTGATTCAAATGTGTGAATGTTGTGGACTGAGTGTGGTTATAAATGACATTTGGTTTACTTTTATGACAACCCTAACACATATAATCGTCTCCATGTCATTAGAATTCAAAAATAAGCTTAGAATCCAAGAATAAGATTAAAAGTAGAGTACTAGCATGCACAGTTCATTGTAGAAGTTTGATTCAAATGTGTGAATGTTGTAGAATGACTGTAGTTATAAATGACATTTGGTTTACTTTTATGACAACCCTAACACATTTAATCGTCTCCATGTCAAAAAAATCAAAAATAAGCTTAGAATCAAAGAATAAGCTTAAAAGTAGAATACAAGTCTGCACTGTTCGTTTTACAAGTTTGATTCAAATTTTTGAATGTTGTGGACTGAGTGTGGTTATAAATGACATTTGGTTTACTTTTATGACAACCCTAACACATATAATCGTCTCCATGTTATTAGAATTCAAAAATAAGCTTAGAATCCAAGAATAATATTAAAAGTAGAGTACTAGCATGCACAGTTCGTTGTAGAAGTTTGATTCAAATGTGTGAATTTTGTAGAATGAGTTTGTATATAAATGACATTTGGTTTACTTTTATGACAACCCTAATACACATAATCGTCTCCATGTCATTAGAATTCAAAAATAAGCTTAGAATCAAAGAATAAGCTTAAAAGTAGAATACAAGTCTGCACTGTTCGTTTTACAAGTTTGATTCAAATTTGTGAATGTTGTGGAATGAGTGTGGTTAGAAATGATATTTGGATTACTTTTATGACAACCCTAACACATATAATCGTCTCCATGTCATTAGAATTCAAAAATAACCTTAGAATCAAAGAATACGATTAAAAGTAGAATACTAGCATGCATAGTTCGTTTTACAAGTTTGATTCAAATGTGTGAATTTTGTGGAATGAGTGTGGTTATAAATGACATTTGGTTTACTTTTATGACAACCCTAACACACATAATCGTCTCCATGTCATTAGAATTCAAAAATAAGCTTAGAATCAAAGAATAAGCTTAAAAGTAGAATACAAGTCTGCACTGTTCGTTTTACAAGTTTGATTCAAATTTGTGAATGTTGTGGACTGAGTGTGGTTAGAAATGATATTTGGTTTACTTTTATGACAACCCTAACACATATAATCGTCTCCATGTCATTAGAATTCAAAAATAAGCTTAGAATCAAAGAATAAGCTTAAAAGTAGAGTACTAGCATGCACAGTTCGTTGTAGAAGTTTGATTCAAATGTGTGAATGTTGTAGAATGACTGTAGTTATAAATGACATTTGGTTTACTTTTATGACAACCCTAACACATATAATCGTCTCCATGTCATTAGAATTCAAAAATAACCTTAGAATCAAAGAATAAGTTTAAAAGTAGAATACAAGCCAACACAGTTAGTTGTAGAAGTTTGATTGAAATGTGTGAATGTTCTAGAATGAGTGTGGTTAGAAATGATATTTGGTTTACTTTTATGACAACCCTAACACATATAATCATCTCCATGTCATTAGAATTCAAAAATAACCCTAGAATCCAAGAATAAGATGAAAAGTAGAGTACTAGCATGCACAGTTCGTTGTAGAGGTTTGATTCAAATGTGTGAATGTTGTAGAATGACTGTAGTTATAAATGACATTTGGTTTACTTCTATGACAACCCTAACACATATAATCGTCTCCATGTCATTAGAATTCAAAAATAACCTTAGAATCAAAGAATAAGCTTAAAAGTAGAATACAAGTCTGCACTGTTCGTTTTACAAGTTTGATTGAAATGTGTGAATGTTCTGGAATGAATGTGGTTAGAAATGATATTTGGTTTACTTTTATGACAGCCCTTACACACATAATCGTCTCCATGTCATTAGAATTCAAAAATAAGCTTAGAATCAAAGAATAAGCTTAAAAGTAGAATACAAGTCTGCACTGTTCGTTTTACAAGTTTGATTGAAATGTGTGAATGTTGTAGAATGACTGTAGTTATAAATGACATTTGGTTTACTTTTATGACAACCCTAACACATATAATCGTCTCCATGTCATTAGAATTCAAAAATAAGCTTAGAATCCAAGAATAAGCTTAAAAGTAGAATACAAGCCAACACAGTTAGTTGTAGAAGTTTGATTCAAATGTGTGAATGTTGTAGAGTGACTGTAGTTATAAATGACATTTGGTTTACTTTTATGACAACCCTAACACATATAATTGTCTCCATGTCATTAGAATTCAAAAATAACCTTAGAATCAAAGAATACGATTAAAAGTAGAATACTAGCATGCACATTTCGTTTTACAAGTTTGATTCAAATGTGTGAATTTTGTGGAATGAGTGTGGTTATAAATGACATTTGGTTTACTTTTATGACAACCCTAACACACATAATCGTCTCCATGTCATTAGAATTCAAAAATAAGCTTAGAATCAAAGAATAAGCTTAAAAGTAGAATACTAGTCTGCACTGTTTGTTTTACAAGTTCTATTCAAATTTGTGAATGTTGTGGACTGAGTGTGGTTATAAATGCCATTTGGTTTACTTTTATGACAACCCTAACACATATAATCGTCTCCATGTCATTAGAATTCAAAAATAAGCTTAGAATCCAAGAATAAGATTAAAAGTAGAGTACTAGCATGCACAGTTCGTTGTAGAAGTTTGATTCAAATGTGTGAATGTTGTAGAATGACTGTAGTTATAAATGACATTTTGTTTACTTTTATGACAACCCTAACACATATAATCGTCTCCATGTCATTTGAATTCAAAAATAACTTTCGAATCAAAGAATAAGCTTAAAAGTAGAATACAAGTCTGCACTGTTCGTTTTACAAGTTTGATTGAAATGTGTGAATGTGCTGGAATGAGTGTGGTTAGAAATGATATTTGGTTTACTTTTATGACAACCCTAACACATATAATCGTCTCCATGCCATTAGAATTCAAAAATAACCTTAGAATCAAAGAATACGATTAAAAGTAGAATACTACCATGCGCAGTTCGTTTTACAAGTTTGATTCAAAAGTGTGAATTTTCTGGAATGAGTGTGGTTAGAAATGATATTTGGTTTACTTTTATGACAACCCTAACACATATAATCGTCTCCATGTCATTAGAATTCAAAAATAACCTTAGAATCAAAGAATAAGCTTAAAAGTAGAATACTAGCATGCACATTTGGTTTTACAAGTTTGATTCAAATGTGTGAATGTTGTGTAATGAGTGTGGTTATAAATGACATTTGGTTTACTTTTATGACAACACTAACACATATAATCGTCTCCATGTCATTAGAATTCAAAAATAAGCTTAGAATCCAAGAATAAGCTTAAAAGTAGAATACAAGCCAACACAGTTAGTTGTAGAAGTTTGATTCAAATGTGTGAATGTTATAGAATGACTGTAGTTATAAATGATATTTGGTTTACATTTATGACAACCCTAACACACATAATCATCTCCATGTCATTAGAATTCAAAAATAACCTTAGAATCAAAGAATACGATTAAAAGTAGAATACTAGCATGCACAGTTCGTTTTACAAGTTTGATTCAAATGTGTGAATGTTGTGGAATGAGTGTGGTTATAAATGACATTTGGTTTACTTTTATGACAACCCTAACACATATAATCGTCTCCATGTCATTAGAATTCAAAAATAAGCTTAGAATCCAAGAATAAGCTTAAAAGTAGAATACAAGCCAACACAGTTAGTTGTAGAAGTTTGATTCAAATGTGTGAATGTTGTAGAATGACTGTAGTTATAAATGACATTTGGTTTAATTTTATGACAACCCTAACACATATAATCATCTCCATGTCATTAAAATTCAAAAATAACCTTAGAATCAAAGAATACGATTAAAAGTAGAATACTAGCATGCAGAGTTCGTTTTACAAGTTTGATTCAAATGTGTGAATTTTGTGGAATGAGTGTGGTTATAAATGATATTTGGCTTAATTTTATGACAACCCTAATATACATAATCGTCTCCATGTCATTAGAATTCAAAAATAAGCTTAGAACCAAAGAATAAGCTTAAAAGTAGAATACAAGTCTGCACTGTTCGTTTTACAAGTTTGATTCAAATTTGTGAATGTTGTGGAATGAGTGTGGTTAGAAATGATATTTGGATTACTTTTATGACAACCCTAACACATATAATCGTCTCCATGTCATTAGAATTCGAAAATAAGCTTAAAATCCACGAATAAGATTAAAAGTAGAGTACTAGCATGCACAGTTCGTTGTAGAAGTTTGATTCAAATGTGTGAATGTTGTAGAATGATTGTAGTTATAAATGACATTGGGTTTAATTTTATGACAACCCTAACACATATAATCGTCTCCATGTCATTAGAATTCAAAAATAAGCTTAGAATTCAAGAATAAGCTTAAAAGTAGAATACAAGCCAACACAGTTAGTTGTAGAAGTTTGATTCAAATGTGTGAATGTTCTAGAATGTCTGTAGTTATAAATGACATTTGGTTTACTTTTATGACAACTCTAACACATATAATCGTCTCCATGTCAATAGAATTCAAAAATAACCTTAGAATCAAAGAATACGATTAAAAGTAGAATACTAGCATGCACAGTTCGTTTTACAAGTTTGATTCAAATGTGTGAATTTTGTGGAATGAGTGTGTTATAAATGACATTTGGTTTACTTTTATGACAACCCTAACACACATAATCGTCTCCATGTCATTAGAATTCAAAAATAAGCTTAGAATCAAAGAATAAGCTTAAAAGTAGAATACAAGTCTGCAGTGTTTGTTTTACAAGTTTGATTCAAATTTGTGAATGTTGTGGAATGAGTGTGGTTATAAATGACATTTGGTTTACTTTTATGACAACCCTAACACATATAATCGTCTCCATGTCATTAGAATTCAAAAATAAGCTTAGAATCCAAGAATAAGATTAAAAGTAGAGTACTAGCATGCACTGTTCGTTGTAGAAGTTTGATTCAAATGTGTGAATGTTGTAGAATGACTGTAGTTATAAATGACATTTGGTTTACTTTTATGACAACCCTAACACATATAATCGTCTCCATGTCATAAGAATTCAAAAATAAGCTTAGAATCCAAGAATAAGCTTAAAAGTAGAATACAAGCCAACACAGTTAGTTGTAGAAGTTTGATTCAAATGTGTGAATGTTCTAGAATGTCTGTAGTTATAAATGACATTTGGTTTACTTTTATGACAACTCTAACACATATAATCGTCTCCATGTCAATAGAATTCAAAAATAACCTTAGAATCAAAGAATACGATTAAAAGTAGAATACTAGCATGCACAGTTCGTTTGACAAATTTGATTCAAATGTGTGGATTTTGTGGAATAAGTGTGGTTATAAATGACATTTGGTTTACTTTTATGACAACCCTAATAGACATGATCGTCTTCATGTCATTAGAATTCAAAAATAACCTTAGAATCAAAGAATACGATTAAAAGTAGAATACTAGCATGCACAGTTCGTTTTACAAGTTTGATTCAAATGTGTGAATTTTGTGGAATGAGTGTGTTATAAATGACATTTGGTTTACTTTTATGACAACCCTAACACACATAATCGTCTCCATGTCATTAGAATTCAAAAATAAGCTTAGAATCAAAGAATAAGCTTAAAAGTAGAATACAAGTCTACAGTGTTCGTTTTACAAGTTTGATTCAAATTTGTGATTGTTGTGGAATGAGTGTGGTTATAAATGACATTTGGTTTACTTTTATGACAACCCTAACACATATAATCGTCTCCATGTCATTAGAATTCAAAAATAAGCTTAGAATCCAAGAATAAGATTAAAAGTAGAGTACTAGCATGCACAGTTCGTTGTAGAAGTTTGATTCAAATGTGTGAATGTTGTAGAATGACTGTAGTTATAAATGACATTTGGTTTACTTTTATGACAACCCTAACACATATAATCGTCTCCATGTCATTAGAATTCAAAAATAACCTTAGAATCCAAGAATAAGCTTAAAAGTAGAATACAAGCCAACATAGTTAGTTGTAGAAGTTTGATTCAAATGTGTGAATGTTCTGGAATGAGTGTGGTTAGAAATGATATTTGGTTTACTTTTATGACAACCCTAACACATATAATCGTCTCCATGTCATTAGAATTCAAAAATAAGCTTAGAATCCAAGAATAAGATTAAAAGTAGAGTACTAGCATGCACAGTTCGTTGTAGAAGTTTGATTCAAATGTGTGAATGTTGTAGAATGACTGTAGTTATAAATGACATTTGGTTTACTTTTATGACAACCCTAACACATATAATCGTCTCCATGTCATTAGAATTCAAAAATAAGCTTAGAATTCAAGAATAAGCTTAAAAGTAGAATACAAGCCAACACAGTTAGTTGTAGAAGTTTGATTCAAATGTGTGAATGTTCTAGAATGTCTGTAGTTATAAATGACATTTGGTTTACTTTTATGACAACTCTAACACATATAATCGTCTCCATGTCAATAGAATTCAAAAATAACCTTAGAATCAAAGAATACGATTAAAAGTAGAATACTAGCATGCACAGTTCGTTTTACAAGTTTGATTCAAATGTGTGAATTTTGTGGAATGAGTGTGTTATAAATGACATTTGGTTTACTTTTATGACAACCCTAACACACATAATCGTCTCCATGTCATTAGAATTCAAAAATAAGCTTAGAATCAAAGAATAAGCTTAAAAGTAGAATACAAGTCTGCAGTGTTTGTTTTACAAGTTTGATTCAAATTTGTGAATGTTGTGGAATGAGTGTGGTTATAAATGACATTTGGTTTACTTTTATGACAACCCTAACACATATAATCGTCTCCATGTCATTAGAATTCAAAAATAAGCTTAGAATCCAAGAATAAGATTAAAAGTAGAGTACTAGCATGCACAGTTCGTTGTAGAAGTTTGATTCAAATGTGTGAATGTTGTAGAATGACTGTAGTTATAAATGACATTTGGTTTACTTTTATGACAACCCTAACACATATAATTGTCTCCATGTCATTAGAATTCAAAAATAAGCTTAGAATCCAAGAATAAGCTTAAAAGTAGAATACAAGCCAACACAGTTAGTTGTAGAAGTTTGATTCAAATGTGTGAATGTTCTAGAATGTCTGTAGTTATAAATGACATTTGGTTTACTTTTATGACAACTCTAACACATATAATCGTCTCCATGTCAATAGAATTCAAAAATAACCTTAGAATCAAAGAATACGATTAAAAGTAGAATACTAGCATGCACAGTTCGTTTGACAAGTTTGATTCAAATGTGTGGATTTTGTGGAATAAGTGTGGTTATAAATGACATTTGGTTTACTTTTATGACAACCCTAATAGACATGATCGTCTTCATGTCATTAGAATTCAAAAATAACCTTAGAATCAAAGAATACGATTAAAAGTAGAATACTAGCATGCACAGTTCGTTTTACAAGTTTGATTCAAATGTGTGAATTTTGTGGAATGAGTGCGTTATAAATGACATTTGGTTTACTTTTATGACAACCCTAACACATATAATCGTCTCCATGTCATTAGAATTCAAAAATAAGCTTAGAATCCAAGAATAAGATTAAAAGTAGAGTACTAGCATGCACAGTTCGTTGTAGAAGTTTGATTCAAATGTGTGAATGTTGTAGAATGACTGTAGTTATAAATGACATTTGGTTTACTTTTATGACAACCCTAACACATATAATCGTCTCCATGTCATTAGAATTCAAAAATAACCTTAGAATCCAAGAATAAGCTTAAAAGTAGAATACAAGCCAACACAGTTAGTTGTAGAAGTTTGATTCAAATGTGTGAATGTTCTGGAATGAGTGTGGTTAGAAATGATATTTGGTTTACTTTTATGACAACCCTAACACATATAATCGTCTCCATGTCATTAGAATTCAAAAATAACCTTAGAATCCAAGAATAAGCTTAAAAGTAGAATACAAGCCAACACAGTTAGTTGTAGAAGTTTGATTCAAATGTGTGAATGTTCTGGAATGAGTGTGGTTAGAAATGATATTTGGTTTACTTTTATGACAACCCTAACACATATAATCGTCTCCATGTCATTAGAATTCAAAAATAAGCTTAGAATCCAAGAATAAGATTAAAAGTAGAGTACTAGCATGCACAGTTCGTTGTAGAAGTTTGATTCAAATGTGTGAATGTTGTAGAATGACTGTAGTTATAAATGACATTTGGTTTACTTTTATGACAACCCTAACACATATAATCGTCTCCATGTCATTAGAATTCAAAAATAACCTTAGAATCCAAGAATAAGCTTAAAAGTAGAATACAAGCCAACATAGTTAGTTGTAGAAGTTTGATTCAAATGTGTGAATGTTCTGGAATGAGTGTGGTTAGAAATGATATTTGGTTTACTTTTATGACAACCCTAACACATATAATTGTCTCCATGTCATTAGAATTCAAAAATAAGCTTAGAATCCAAGAATAAGATTAAAAGTAAAGTACTAGCATGCACAGTTCGTTGTAGAAGTTTGATTCAAATGTGTGAATGTTGTAGAATGACTGTAGTAATAAATGACATTTGGTTTACTTTTATGACAACCCTAACACATATAATCGTCTCCATGTCATTAGAATTCAAAAATAAGCTTAGAATCCAAGAATAAGCTTAAAAGTAGAATACAAGCCAACACAGTTAGTTGTAGAAGTTTGATTCAAATGTGTGAATGTTGTAGAATGTCTGTAGTTATAAATGACATTTGGTTTACTTTTATGACAACTCTAACACATATAATCGTCTCCATGTCAATAGAATTCAAAAATAACCTTAGAATCAAAGAATACGATTAAAAGTAGAATACTAGCATGCACAGTTCGTTTTACAAGTTTGATTCAAATGTGTGAATTTTGTGGAATGAGTGTGTTATAAATGACATTTGGTTTACTTTTATGACAACCCTAACACACATAATCGTCTCCATGTCATTAGAATTCAAAAATAAGCTTAGAATCAAAGAATAAGCTTAAAAGTAGAATACAAGTCTGCAGTGTTCGTTTTACAAGTTTGATTCAAATTTGTGAATGTTGTGGAATGAGTGTGGTTATAAATGACATTTGGTTTACTTTTATGACAACCCTAACACATATAATCGTCTCCATGTCATTAGAATTCAAAAATAAGCTTAGAATCCAAGAATAAGATTAAAAGTAGAGTACTAGCATGCACAGTTCGTTGTAGAAGTTTGATTCAAATGTGTGAATGTTGTAGAATGACTGTAGTTATAAATGACATTTGGTTTACTTTTATGACAACCCTAACACATATAATCGTCTCCATGTCATTAGAATTCAAAAATAACCTTAGAATCCAAGAATAAGCTTAAAAGTAGAATACAAGCCAACACAGTTAGTTGTAGAAGTTTGATTCAAATGTGTGAATGTTCTGGAATGAGTGTGGTTAGAAATGATATTTGGTTTACTTTTATGACAACCCTAACACATATAATCGTCTCCATGTCATTAGAATTCAAAAATAAGCTTAGAATCCAAGAATAAGATTAAAAGTAGAGTACTAGCATGCACAGTTCGTTGTAGAAGTTTGATTCAAATGTGTGAATGTTGTAGAATGATTGTAGTTATAAATGACATTTGGTTTACTTTTATGACAACCCAAACACATTTAATCGTCTCCATGTCATTAGAATTAAAAAATAACCTTAGAATCAAAGAATAAGATTGAAAGTAGAATACTAACATGCACAGTTCGTTTTACAAGTTTGATTCAAATGTGTGAATGTTGTGGAATGAGTGTGGTTATAAATGACATTTGGTTTACTTTTATGACAACCCTAACACATATAATCGTCTCCATGTCATTAGAATTCAAAAATAAGCTTAGAATCCAAGAATAAGATTAAAAGTAGAGTACTAGTATGCACAGTTCGTTGTAGAAGTTTGATTCAAATGTGTGAATGTTGTAGAATGACTGTAGTTATAAATGACATTTGGTTTACTTTTATGACAACCCTAACACATATAATCGTCTCCATGTCATTAGAATTCAAAAATAACCTTAGAATCCAAGAATAAGCTTAAAAGTAGAATACAAGCCAACACAGTTAGTTGTAGAAGTTTGATTCAAATGTGTGAATGTTCTGGAATGAGTGTGGTTAGAAATGATATTTGGTTTACTTTTATGACAACCCTAACACATATAATCGTCTCCATGTCATTAGAATTCAAAAATAAGCTTAGAATCCAAGAATAAGATTAAAAGTAGAGTACTAGCATGCACAGTTCGTTGTAGAAGTTTGATTCAAATGTGTGAATGTTGTAGAATGACTGTAGTTATAAATGACATTTGGTTTACTTTTATGACAACCCTAACACATATAATCGTCTCCATGTCATTAGAATTCAAAAATAACCTTAGAATCAAAGAATAAGCTTAAAAGTAGAATACAAGTCTGCAATGTTCGTTTTACAAGTTTGATTCAAATGTGTGAATGTTCTGGAATGAGTGTGGTTAGAAATGATATTTGGTTTACTTTTATGACAACCCTAACACATATAATCGTCTCCATGTCATTAGAATTCAAAAATAAGCTTAGAATCCAAGAATAAGATTAAAAGTAGAGTACTAGCATGCACAGTTCGTTGTAGAAGTTTGATTCAAATGTGTGAATGTTGTAGAATGACTGTAGTTATAAATGACATTTGGTTTACTTTCATGACAACCCAAACACATATAATCGTCTCCATGTCATTAGAATTAAAAAATACTTTAGAATCAAAGAATAAGCTTAAAAGTAGAATACAAGTCTGCAATGTTCGTTTTACAAGTTTGATTCAAATGTGTGAATGTTCTGGAATGAGTGTGGTTAGAAATGATATTTGGTTTACTTTTATGACAACCCTAACACATATAATCGTCTCCATGTCATTAGAATTGAAAAATAAGCTTAGAATCCAAGAATAAGCTTAAAAGTAGAATACAAGCCAACGCAGTTAGTTGTAGAAGTTTGATTCAAATGTGTGAATGTTGTAGAATGACTGTAGTTATAAATGACATTTGGTTTACTTTTATGACAATCCTAACACATATAACCGTCTCCATGTCATTAGAATTCAAAAATAACCTTAGAATCAAAGAATACGATTAAAAGTAGAATACTAGCATGCACAGTTCGTTTTACAAGTTTGATTCAAATGTGTGAATTTTGTGGAATGAGTGTGGTTATAAATGACATTTGGTTTACTTTTATGACAACCCTAACACACATAATCGTCTCCATGTCATTACAATTTAAAAATAAGCTTAGAATCAAAGAATAAGCTTAAAAGTAGAATACAAGTTTGCACTGTTCGTTTTACAAGTTTGATTCAAATTTGTGAATGTTGTGGACTGAGTGTGGTTATAAATGACATTTGGTTTACTTTTATGACAACCCTAACACATATAATCATCTCCATGTCATTCGAATTCAAAAATAAGCTTCGAATCCAAGAATAAGATTAAAAGTAGAGTACTAGCATGCACAGTTCGTTGTAGAAGTTTGATTCAAATGTGTGAATGTTGTGGAATGACTGTAGTTATAAATGAGATTTGGTTTACTTTTATGACAACCCTAACACATATAATCGTCTCCATGTCATTAGAATTCAAAAATAACCTTAGAATCAAAGAATAAGGTTAAAAGTAGAATACAAGTCTGCATTGTTCGTTTTACAAGTTTGATTCAAATGTGTGAATGTTCTGGAATGAGTGTGGTTAGAAATGATATTTGGTTTACTTTTATGACAACCCAAACACATATAATCGTCTCCATGTCATGAGAATTCAAAAATAAGCTTAGAATCCAAGAATAAGCTTAAAAGTAAAATACAAGCCAACGCAGTTAGTTGTAGAAGTTTGATTCAAATGTGTGAATGTTGTAGAATGACTGTAGTTATAAATGACATTTGGTTTACTTTTATGACAACCCTAACACATATAATCGTCTCCATGTCATTAGAATTCAAAAATAACCTTAAAATCCAAGAATAAGCTTAAAAGTAGAATACAAGCCAACACAGTTAGTTGTAGAAGTTTGATTCAAATGTGTGAATGTTCTGGAATGAGTGTGGTTAGAAATGATATTGGGTTTACTTTTATGACAACCCTAACACATATAATCGTCTCCATTTCATTAGAATTCAAAAATAAGCTTAGAATCCAAGAATAAGCTTAAAAGTAGAATACAAGCCAACACATTTAGTTGTAGAAGTTTGATTCAAATGTGTGAATGTTGTAGAATGACTGTAGTTATAAATGACATTTGGTTTACTTTTATGACAACCCTAACACATATAATCGTCTCCATGTCTTCAGAATTCAAAAATAACCTTAGAATCAAAGAATACGATTAAAAGTAGAATACTAGCATGCACAGTTCGTTTTACAAGTTTGATTCAAATGTGTGAATTTTGTGGAATGAGTGTGGTTATAAATGACATTTGGTTTACTTTTATGACAACCCTAACACACATAATCGTCTCCATGTCATTAGAATTCAAAAATAAGCTTAGAATCAAAGAATAAGCTTAAAAGTAGAATACAAGTATGCACTGCTCGTTTTACAAGTTTGATTCAAATTTGTGAATGTTGTGGACTGAGTGTGGTTATAAATGACATTTGGTTTACTTTTATGACAACCCTAACACATATAATCGTCTCCATGTCATTAGAATTCAAAAATAATCTTAGAAACTAAGAATAAGCTTAAAAGTAGAATACAAGCCAACACAGTTTGTTTTAGAAGTTTGATTCAAATGTGTGAATGTTCTGGAATGACTGTACTTATAAATGACATTTGGTTTACTTTTATGACAACCCTAACACATATAATCGTCTCCATGTCATTAGAATTCAAAAATAACCTTAGAATCCAAGAATAAGCTTAAAAGTAGAATACAAGCCAACACAGTTAGTTGTAGAAGTTTGATTCAAATGTGTGAATGTTCTGGAATGAGTGTGGTTAGAAATGATATTTGGTTTACTTTTATGACAACCCTAACACATATAATCGTCTCCATGTCATTAGAATTCAAAAATCACCTTAGAATCCAAGAATAAGCTTAAAAGTAGAATACAAGTATGCACTGCTCGTTTTACAAGTTTGATTCAAATTTGTGAATGTTGTGGACTGAGTGTGGTTATAAATGACATTTGGTTTACTTTTATGACAACCCTAACACATATAATCGTCTCCATGTCATTAGAATTCAAAAATAATCTTAGAAACTAAGAATAAGCTTAAAAGTAGAATACAAGCCAACACAGTTTGTTTTAGAAGTTTGATTCAAATGTGTGAATGTTCTGGAGTGACTGTACTTATAAATGACATTTGGTTTACTTTTATGACAACCCTAACACATATAATCGTCTCCATGTCATTAGAATTCAAAAATAACCTTAGAATCCAAGAATAAGCTTAAAAGTAGAATACAAGCCAACACAGTTAGTTGTAGAAGTTTGATTCAAATGTGTGAATTTTGTGGAATGAGTGTGTTATAAATGACATTTGGTTTACTTTTATGACAACCCTAACACACATAATCGTCTCCATGTCATTAGAATTCAAAAATAAGCTTAGAATCAAAGAATAAGCTTAAAAGTAGAATACAAGTCTGCAGTGTTTGTTTTACAAGTTTGATTCAAATTTGTGAATGTTGTGGAATGAGTGTGGTTATAAATGACATTTGGTTTACTTTTATGACAACCCTAATAGACATGATCGTCTTCATGTCATTAGAATTCAAAAATAACCTTAGAATCAAAGAATACGATTAAAAGTAGAATACTAGCATGCACAGTTCGTTTTACAAGTTTGATTCAAATGTGTGAATTTTGTGGAATGAGTGTGTTATAAATGACATTTGGTTTACTTTTATGACAACCCTAACACACATAATCGTCTCCATGTCATTAGAATTCAAAAATAAGCTTAGAATCAAAGAATAAGCTTAAAAGTAGAATACAAGTCTGCAGTGTTCGTTTTACAAGTTTGATTCAAATTTGTGATTGTTGTGGAATGAGTGTGGTTATAAATGACATTTGGTTTACTTTTATGACAACCCTAACACATATAATCGTCTCCATGTCATTAGAATTCAAAAATAAGCTTAGAATCCAAGAATAAGATTAAAAGTAGAGTACTAGCATGCACAGTTCGTTGTAGAAGTTTGATTCAAATGTGTGAATGTTGTAGAATGACTGTAGTTATAAATGACATTTGGTTTACTTTTATGACAACCCTAACACATATAATCGTCTCCATGTCATTAGAATTCAAAAATAACCTTAAAATCCAAGAATAAGCTTAAAAGTAGAATACAAGCCAACACAGTTAGTTGTAGAAGTTTGATTCAAATGTGTGAATGTTCTGGAATGAGTGTGGTTAGAAATGATATTGGGTTTACTTTTATGACAACCCTAACACATATAATCGTCTCCATTTCATTAGAATTCAAAAATAAGCTTAGAATCCAAGAATAAGCTTAAAAGTAGAATACAAGCCAACACATTTAGTTGTAGAAGTTTGATTCAAATGTGTGAATGTTGTAGAATGACTGTAGTTATAAATGACATTTGGTTTACTTTTATGACAACCCTAACACATATAATCGTCTCCATGTCTTCAGAATTCAAAAATAACCTTAGAATCAAAGAATACGATTAAAAGTAGAATACTAGCATGCACAGTTCGTTTTACAAGTTTGATTCAAATGTGTGAATTTTGTGGAATGAGTGTGGTTATAAATGACATTTGGTTTACTTTTATGACAACCCTAACACACATAATCGTCTCCATGTCATTAGAATTCAAAAATAAGCTTAGAATCAAAGAATAAGCTTAAAAGTAGAATACAAGTATGCACTGCTCGTTTTACAAGTTTGATTCAAATTTGTGAATGTTGTGGACTGAGTGTGGTTATAAATGACATTTGGTTTACTTTTATGACAACCCTAACACATATAATCGTCTCCATGTCATTAGAATTCAAAAATAATCTTAGAAACTAAGAATAAGCTTAAAAGTAGAATACAAGCCAACACAGTTTGTTTTAGAAGTTTGATTCAAATGTGTGAATGTTCTGGAATGACTGTACTTATAAATGACATTTGGTTTACTTTTATGACAACCCTAACACATATAATCGTCTCCATGTCATTAGAATTCAAAAATAACCTTAGAATCCAAGAATAAGCTTAAAAGTAGAATACAAGCCAACACAGTTAGTTGTAGAAGTTTGATTCAAATGTGTGAATGTTCTGGAATGAGTGTGGTTAGAAATGATATTTGGTTTACTTTTATGACAACCCTAACACATATAATCGTCTCCATGTCATTAGAATTCAAAAATCACCTTAGAATCCAAGAATAAGCTTAAAAGTAGAATACAAGTATGCACTGCTCGTTTTACAAGTTTGATTCAAATTTGTGAATGTTGTGGACTGAGTGTGGTTATAAATGACATTTGGTTTACTTTTATGACAACCCTAACACATATAATCGTCTCCATGTCATTAGAATTCAAAAATAATCTTAGAAACTAAGAATAAGCTTAAAAGTAGAATACAAGCCAACACAGTTTGTTTTAGAAGTTTGATTCAAATGTGTGAATGTTCTGGAGTGACTGTACTTATAAATGACATTTGGTTTACTTTTATGACAACCCTAACACATATAATCGTCTCCATGTCATTAGAATTCAAAAATAACCTTAGAATCCAAGAATAAGCTTAAAAGTAGAATACAAGCCAACACAGTTAGTTGTAGAAGTTTGATTCAAATGTGTGAATTTTGTGGAATGAGTGTGTTATAAATGACATTTGGTTTACTTTTATGACAACCCTAACACACATAATCGTCTCCATGTCATTAGAATTCAAAAATAAGCTTAGAATCAAAGAATAAGCTTAAAAGTAGAATACAAGTCTGCAGTGTTTGTTTTACAAGTTTGATTCAAATTTGTGAATGTTGTGGAATGAGTGTGGTTATAAATGACATTTGGTTTACTTTTATGACAACCCTAATAGACATGATCGTCTTCATGTCATTAGAATTCAAAAATAACCTTAGAATCAAAGAATACGATTAAAAGTAGAATACTAGCATGCACAGTTCGTTTTACAAGTTTGATTCAAATGTGTGAATTTTGTGGAATGAGTGTGTTATAAATGACATTTGGTTTACTTTTATGACAACCCTAACACACATAATCGTCTCCATGTCATTAGAATTCAAAAATAAGCTTAGAATCAAAGAATAAGCTTAAAAGTAGAATACAAGTCTGTAGTGTTCGTTTTACAAGTTTGATTCAAATTTGTGATTGTTGTGGAATGAGTGTGGTTATAAATGACATTTGGTTTACTTTTATGACAACCCTAATAGACATGATCGTCTTCATGTCATTAGAATTCAAAAATAACCTTAGAATCAAAGAATACGATTAAAAGTAGAATACTAGCATGCACAGTTCGTTTTACAAGTTTGATTCAAATGTGTGAATTTTGTGGAATGAGTGTGTTATAAATGACATTTGGTTTACTTTTATGACAACCCTAACACACATAATCGTCTCCATGTCATTAGAATTCAAAAATAAGCTTAGAATCAAAGAATAAGCTTAAAAGTAGAATACAAGTCTGCACTGTTCGTTTTACAAGTTTGATTCAAATGTGTGAATGTTTTGGAATGAGTGTGGTTAGAAATGATATTTGGTTTACTTTTATGACAACCCTAACACATATAATCGTCTCCATGTCATTAGAATTCAAAAATAAGCTTAGAATCCAAGAATAAGATTAAAAGTAGAGTACTAGCATGCACAGTTCGTTGTAGAAGTTTGATTCAAATGTGTGAATGTTGTAGAATGACTGTAGTTATAAATGACATTTGGTTTACTTTTATGACAACCCTAACACATATAATCGTCTCCATGTCATTAGAATTCAAAAATAAACTTAGAATTCAAGAATAAGCTTAAAAGTAGAATACAAGCCAACACAGTTAGTTGTAGAAGTTTGATTCAAATGTGTGAATGTTCTAGAATGTCTGTAGTTATAAATGACATTTGGTTTACTTTTATGACAACTCTAACACATATAATCGTCTCCATGTCAATAGAATTCAAAAATAACCTTAGAATCAAAGAATACGATTAAAAGTAGAATACTAGCATGCACAGTTCGTTTTACAAGTTTGATTCAAATGTGTGAATTTTGTGGAATGAGTGTGTTATAAATGACATTTGGTTTACTTTTATGACAACCCTAACACACATAATCGTCTCCATGTCATTAGAATTCAAAAATAAGCTTAGAATCAAAGAATAAGCTTAAAAGTAGAATACAAGTCTGCAGTGTTTGTTTTACAAGTTTGATTCAAATTTGTGAATGTTGTGGAATGAGTGTGGTTATAAATGACATTTGGTTTACTTTTATGACAACCCTAACACATATAATCGTCTCCATGTCATTAGAATTCAAAAATAAGCTTAGAATCCAAGAATAAGATTAAAAGTAGAGTACTAGCATGCACAGTTCGTTGTAGAAGTTTGATTCAAATGTGTGAATGTTGTAGAATGACTGTAGTTATAAATGACATTTGGTTTACTTTTATGACAACCCTAACACATATAATTGTCTCCATGTCATTAGAATTCAAAAATAAGCTTAGAATCCAAGAATAAGCTTAAAAGTAGAATACAAGCCAACACAGTTAGTTGTAGAAGTTTGATTCAAATGTGTGAATGTTCTAGAATGTCTGTAGTGATAAATGACATTTGGTTTACTTTTATGACAACTCTAACACATATAATCGTCTCCATGTCAATAGAATTCAAAAATAACCTTAGAATCAAAGAATACGATTAAAAGTAGAATACTAGCATGCACAGTTCGTTTGACAAGTTTGATTCAAATGTGTGGATTTTGTGGAATAAGTGTGGTTATAAATGACATTTGGTTTACTTTTATGACAACCCTAATAGACATGATCGTCTTCATGTCATTAGAATTCAAAAATAACCTTAGAATCAAAGAATACGATTAAAAGTAGAATACTAGCATGCACAGTTCGTTTTACAAGTTTGATTCAAATGTGTGAATTTTGTGGAATGAGTGCGTTATAAATGACATTTGGTTTACTTTTATGACAACCCTAACACATATAATCGTCTCCATGTCATTAGAATTCAAAAATAAGCTTAGAATCCAAGAATAAGATTAAAAGTAGAGTACTAGCATGCACAGTTCGTTGTAGAAGTTTGATTCAAATGTGTGAATGTTGTAGAATGACTGTAGTTATAAATGACATTTGGTTTACTTTTATGACAACCCTAACACATATAATCGTCTCCATGTCATTAGAATTCAAAAATAACCTTAGAATCCAAGAATAAGCTTAAAAGTAGAATACAAGCCAACATAGTTAGTTGTAGAAGTTTGATTCAAATGTGTGAATGTTCTGGAAGGAGTGTGGTTAGAAATGATATTTGGTTTACTTTTATGACAACCCTAACACATATAATTGTCTCCATGTCATTAGAATTCAAAAATAAGCTTAGAATCCAAGAATAAGATTAAAAGTAGAGTACTAGCATGCACAGTTCGTTGTAGAAGTTTGATTCAAATGTGTGAATGTTGTAGAATGACTGTAGTAATAAATGACATTTGGTTTACTTTTATGACAACCCTAACACATATAATCGTCTCCATGTCATTAGAATTCAAAAATAAGCTTAGAATCCAAGAATAAGCTTAAAAGTAGAATACAAGCCAACACAGTTAGTTGTAGAAGTTTGATTCAAATGTGTGAATGTTGTAGAATGTCTGTAGTTATAAATGACATTTGGTTTACTTTTATGACAACTCTAACACATATAATCGTCTCCATGTCAATAGAATTCAAAAATAACCTTAGAATCAAAGAATACGATTAAAAGTAGAATACTAGCATGCACAGTTCGTTTTACAAGTTTGATTCAAATGTGTGAATTTTGTGGAATGAGTGTGTTATAAATGACATTTGGTTTACTTTTATGACAACCCTAACACACATAATCGTCTCCATGTCATTAGAATTCAAGAATAAGCTTAGAATCAAAGAATAAGCTTAAAAGTAGAATACAAGTCTGCAGTGTTCGTTTTACAAGTTTGATTCAAATTTGTGAATGTTGTGGAATGAGTGTGGTTATAAATGACATTTGGTTTACTTTTATGACAACCCTAACACATATAATCGTCTCCATGTCATTAGAATTCAAAAATAAGCTTAGAATCCAAGAATAAGATTAAAAGTAGAGTACTAGCATGCACAGTTCGTTGTAGAAGTTTGATTCAAATGTGTGAATGTTGTAGAATGACTGTAGTTATAAATGACATTTGGTTTACTTTTATGACAACCCTAACACATATAATCGTCTCCATGTCATTAGAATTCAAAAATAACCTTAGAATCCAAGAATAAGCTTAAAAGTAGAATACAAGCCAACACAGTTAGTTGTAGAAGTTTGATTCAAATGTGTGAATGTTCTGGAATGAGTGTGGTTAGAAATGATATTTGGTTTACTTTTATGACAACCCTAACACATATAATCGTCTCCATGTCATTAGAATTCAAAAATAAGCTTAGAATCCAAGAATAAGATTAAAAGTAGAGTACTAGCATGCACAGTTCGTTGTAGAAGTTTGATTCAAATGTGTGAATGTTGTAGAATGATTGTAGTTATAAATGACATTTGGTTTACTTTTATGACAACCCAAACACATTTAATCGTCTCCATGTCATTAGAATTAAAAAATAACCTTAGAATCAAAGAATAAGATTGAAAGTAGAATACTAACATGCACAGTTCGTTTTACAAGTTTGATTCAAATGTGTGAATTTTGTGAAATGAGTGTGGTTATAAATGACATTTGGTTTACTTTTATGACAACCCTAACACATATAATCGTCTCCATGTCAATAGAATTCAAAAATAACCTTAGAATCAAAGAATACGATTAAAAGTAGAATACTAGCATGCACAGTTCGTTTTACAAGTTTGATTCAAATTTGTGAATGTTGTGGAATGAGTGTGGTTATAAATGACATTTGGTTTACTTTTATGACAACCCTAACACATATAATCGTCTCCATGTCATTAGAATTCAAAAATAAGCTTAGAATCCAAGAATAAGATTAAAAGTAGAGTACTAGTATGCACAGTTCGTTGTAGAAGTTTGATTCAAATGTGTGAATGTTGTAGAATGACTGTAGTTATAAATGACATTTGGTTTACTTTTATGACAACCCTAACACATATAATCGTCTCCATGTCATTAGAATTCAAAAATAACCTTAGAATCCAAGAATAAGCTTAAAAGTAGAATACAAGCCAACACAGTTAGTTGTAGAAGTTTGATTCAAATGTGTGAATGTTCTGGAATGAGTGTGGTTAGAAATGATATTTGGTTTACTTTTATGACAACCCTAACACATATAATCGTCTCCATGTCATTAGAATTCAAAAATAAGCTTAGAATCCAAGAATAAGATTAAAAGTAGAGTACTAGCATGCACAGTTCGTTGTAGAAGTTTGATTCAAATGTGTGAATGTTGTAGAATGACTGTAGTTATAAATGACATTTGGTTTACTTTTATGACAACCCTAACACATATAATCGTCTCCATGTCATTAGAATTCAAAAATAACCTTAGAATCAAAGAATAAGCTTAAAAGTAGAATACAAGTCTGCAATATTCGTTTTACAAGTTTGATTCAAATGTGTGAATGTTCTGGAATGAGTGTGGTTAGAAATGATATTTGGTTTACTTTTATGACAACCCTAACACATATAATCGTCTCCATGTCATTAGAATTCAAAAATAAGCTTAGAATCCAAGAATAAGATTAAAAGTAGAGTACTAGCATGCACAGTTCGTTGTAGAAGTTTGATTCAAATGTGTGAATGTTGTAGAATGACTGTAGTTATAAATGACATTTGGTTTACTTTCATGACAACCCAAACACATATAATCGTCTCCATGTCATTAGAATTAAAAAATACTTTAGAATCAAAGAATAAGCTTAAAAGTAGAATACAAGTCTGCAATGTTCGTTTTACAAGTTTGATTCAAATGTGTGAATGTTCTGGAATGAGTGTGGTTAGAAATGATATTTGGTTTACTTTTATGACAACCCTAACACATATAATCGTCTCCATGTCATTAGAATTGAAAAATAAGCTTAGAATCCAAGAATAAGCTTAAAAGTAGAATACAAGCCAACGCAGTTAGTTGTAGAAGTTTGATTCAAATGTGTGAATGTTGTAGAATGACTGTAGTTATAAATGACATTTGGTTTACTTTTATGACAATCCTAACACATATAACCGTCTCCATGTCATTAGAATTCAAAAATAACCTTAGAATCAAAGAATACGATTAAAAGTAGAATACTAGCATGCACAGTTCGTTTTACAAGTTTGATTCAAATGTGTGAATTTTGTGGAATGAGTGTGGTTATAAATGACATTTGGTTTACTTTTATGACAACCCTAACACACATAATCGTCTCCATGTCATTACAATTCAAAAATAAGCTTAGAATCAAAGAATAAGCTTAAAAGTAGAATACAAGTTTGCACTGTTCGTTTTACAAGTTTGATTCAAATTTGTGAATGTTGTGGACTGAGTGTGGTTATAAATGACATTTGGTTTACTTTTATGACAACCCTAACACATATAATCATCTCCATGTCATTCGAATTCAAAAATAAGCTTCGAATCCAAGAATAAGATTAAAAGTAGAGTACTAGCATGCACAGTTCGTTGTAGAAGTTTGATTCAAATGTGTGAATGTTGTGGAATGACTGTAGTTATAAATGAGATTTGGTTTACTTTTATGACAACCCTAACACATATAATCGTCTCCATGTCATTAGAATTCAAAAATAACCTTAGAATCAAAGAATAAGGTTAAAAGTAGAATACAAGTCTGCATTGTTCGTTTTACAAGTTTGATTCAAATGTGTGAATGTTCTGGAATGAGTGTGGTTAGAAATGATATTTGGTTTACTTTTATGACAACCCAAACACATATAATCGTCTCCATGTCATGAGAATTCAAAAATAAGCTTAGAATCCAAGAATAAGCTTAAAAGTAAAATACAAGCCAACGCAGTTAGTTGTAGAAGTTTGATTCAAATGTGTGAATGTTGTAGAATGACTGTAGTTATAAATGACATTTGGTTTACTTTTATGACAACCCTAACACATATAATCGTCTCCATGTCATTAGAATTCAAAAATAACCTTAAAATCCAAGAATAAGCTTAAAAGTAGAATACAAGCCAACACAGTTAGTTGTAGAAGTTTGATTCAAATGTGTGAATGTTCTGGAATGAGTGTGGTTAGAAATGATATTGGGTTTACTTTTATGACAACCCTAACACATATAATCGTCTCCATTTCATTAGAATTCAAAAATAAGCTTAGAATCCAAGAATAAGCTTAAAAGTAGAATACAAGCCAACACATTTAGTTGTAGAAGTTTGATTCAAATGTGTGAATGTTGTAGAATGACTGTAGTTATAAATGACATTTGGTTTACTTTTATGACAACCCTAACACATATAATCGTCTCCATGTCTTCAGAATTCAAAAATAACCTTAGAATCAAAGAATACGATTAAAAGTAGAATACTAGCATGCACAGTTCGTTTTACAAGTTTGATTCAAATGTGTGAATTTTGTGGAATGAGTGTGGTTATAAATGACATTTGGTTTACTTTTATGACAACCCTAACACACATAATCGTCTCCATGTCATTAGAATTCAAAAATAAGCTTAGAATCAAAGAATAAGCTTAAAAGTAGAATACAAGTATGCACTGCTCGTTTTACAAGTTTGATTCAAATTTGTGAATGTTGTGGACTGAGTGTGGTTATAAATGACATTTGGTTTACTTTTATGACAACCCTAACACATATAATCGTCTCCATGTCATTAGAATTCAAAAATAATCTTAGAAACTAAGAATAAGCTTAAAAGTAGAATACAAGCCAACACAGTTTGTTTTAGAAGTTTGATTCAAATGTGTGAATGTTCTGGAATGACTGTACTTATAAATGACATTTGGTTTACTTTTATGACAACCCTAACACATATAATCGTCTCCATGTCATTAGAATTCAAAAATAACCTTAGAATCCAAGAATAAGCTTAAAAGTAGAATACAAGCCAACACAGTTAGTTGTAGAAGTTTGATTCAAATGTGTGAATGTTCTGGAATGAGTGTGGTTAGAAATGATATTTGGTTTACTTTTATGACAACCCTAACACATATAATCGTCTCCATGTCATTAGAATTCAAAAATCACCTTAGAATCCAAGAATAAGATTAAAAGTAGAGTACTAGCATGCATAGTTCGTTGTAGAAGTTTGATTCAAATGTGTGAATGTTGTAGAATGACTGTAGTTATAAATGACATTTGGTTTACTTTTATGACAACCCTAACACATATAATCGTCTCCATGTCATTAGAATTCAAAAATAACCTTAGAATCAAAGAATACGATTAAAAGTAGAATACTAGCATGCACAGTTCGTTTTACAAGTTTGATTCAAATGTGTGAATTTTGTGGAATGAGTGTGGTTATAAATGACATTTGGTTTAATTTTATGACAACCCTAACACACATAATCGTCTCCATGTCATTAGAATTCAAAAATAAGCTTAGAACCAAAGAATAAGCTTAAAAGTAGAATACAAGTCTGCACTGTTCGTTTTACAAGTTTGATTCAAATTTGTGAATGTTGTGGACTGAGTGTGGTTATAAATGACATTTGGTTTACTTTTATGACAACCCTAACACATATAATCGTCTCCATGTCATTAGAATTCAAAAATAAGCTTAGAATCCAAGAATAAGATTAAAAGTAGAGTACTAGCATGCACAGTTCGTTGTAGAAGTTTGATTTAACTTATCGTATTCTAGTTAATCAAATAGTTTTAATTGTAAATGTGTGAATGTTCTGGAATGAGTGTGGTTAGAAATGTTATTTGGTTTACTTTTATGACAACCTTAACACATATAATCGTCTCCATGTCATTAGAATTCAAAAATAAGGTTAGAATCCTAGAATAAGCCTAAAAGTAGAATACAAGCCAACACAGTTAGTTGTAGAAGTTTGATTCAAATGTGTGAATGTTGTAGAATGACTGTAGTTATAAATGACATTTGGTTTAGTTTTATGACAACCCTAACACATAATATCGTCTCCATGTCATTGGAATTCAATAATAACCTTAGGATCCAAGAATAAGATTAAAAGTAGAATACTAGCATGCACAGTTCGTTTTACAAGTTTGATTCAAATGTGTGAATTTTGTGGAATAAGTGTGGTTAGAAATGATATTTGGTTTACTTTTATGACAACCCTAACACATATAATCGTCTCCATGTCATTAAAATTCAAAAATAAGCTTAGAATCAAAGAATAAGCTTAAAAGTAAAATCCAAGCTTGCACAGTTCGTTTTACAAGTTTGATTCAAATGTGTGAATGTTCTGGAATGAGTGTGGTTAAAAATGATATTTGGTTTACTTTTATGACAACCCTAACACATATAATCCTCTCCATGTCATTAGAATTCCAATATAAGCTTATAATCCAAGAATAAGCTTAGAAGTAGAATACAAGCCTGCACAAAGTTGTACAAGTTTGATTCAAATGTGTGAATACTGTAGAATGACTGTGGTTATAAATGACGTTTGGTGTACTTTTATTACAACCCTAACACATATAATCATGTCATTAGAATTCAAAAATAACCTTAGAATCAAAGAATACGATTAAAATTAGAATACTAGCATGCACAATTCGTTTTACAAGTTTGATTCAAATGTGTAAATGTTATGGATTGAGTGTGGTTATAAATGACATTTGGTTTAATTTTATGACAACCCTAACACACATAATCGTCTCCATGTCATTAGAATTCAAAAACAAGCTTGGAATCAAAGAATAAGCTTAAAAGTAGAATACAAGTCTGCATTGTTCGTTTTACAAGTTTGATTCAAATTTGTGAATGTTGTGGAATGAGTGTGGTTAAAAATGATATTTCGATTACTTTTATGACAACCCTAACACATATAATCGTCTCTATGTCATTAGAATTCAAAAATAAGCTTAGAATCCAAGAATAAGCTTAAAAGTAGAATACAAGCCTCCACAGTTAGTTGTAGAAGTTTGATCCAAATGTGTGAATGTTTTAGAATGACTGTAGTTATAAATGAGCTTTGGTTTACTTTTATGACAACTCTAACACATATAATCGTCTCTATGTCATTAGAATTCAAAAATAACCTTAGAATCAAAGAATAAGATTAAAAGTAGAATACTAGCATGCACAGTTCGTTTTACAAGTTTGATTCAAATGTGTGAAATTTGTGGAATGAGTGTGGTTAGAAATGATATTTGGTTTACTTTTATGACAACCCTAACACATATAATCGTCTCCATGTCATTAGAATTCAAAAATAATCTTAGAATCAAAGAATAAGCTTAAAAGTAGAATACAAGCTTGCACAGTTCGTTGTACAAGTTTGATTCAAATGTGTGAATGTTCTGGAATGAGTGTGGTTAGAAATGTAATTTGGTTTACTTTTATGACAACCCTAACACATATAATCGTCTCCATGTCATTAGAATTCAAAAATAACCTTAGAATCAAAGAATAAGCTTAAAAGTAGAATACAAGCCTGCACTGTTCGTTTTACAAGTTTGATTCAAATGTGTGAATGTTTTGGAATGAGTGTTGTTGGAAATGACATTTGGTTTACTTTTATGACAACCCTAACCCATATAATCGTCTCCATGTCATTAGAATTCAAAAATAAGCTTAGAATCCAAGAATAAGATTAAAAGTAGAGTACTAGCATGCACAGTTCGTTGTAGAAGTTTGATTCAAATGTGTGAATGTTGTAGAATGACTGTAGTTATAAATGACATTTGGTTTACTTTTATGACAACCCTAACACATATAATCGTCTCCATGTCATTAGAATTCAAAAATAAGCTTAGAATCCAAGAATAAGCTTAAAAGTAGAATACAAGCCAACACAGTTAGTTGTAGAACTTTGATTCAAATGTGTGAATGTTGTAGAATGACTGTAGTTATAAATGACATTTGGTTTACTTTTATGACAACCCTAACACATATAATCGTCTCCATGTCATTAGAATTCAAAAATAACCTTAGAATCCAAGAATAAGATTAAAAGTAGAGTACTAGCATGCACAGTTCGTTGTAGAAGTTTGATTCAAATGTGTGAATGTTGTAGAATGACTGTAGTTATAAATGACATTTGGTTTACTTTTATGACAACCCTAACACATATAATCGTCTCCATGTCATTAGAATTCAAAAATAACCTTAGAATCCAAGAATAAGCTTAAAAGTAGAATACAAGCCAACACAGTTAGTTGTAGAAGTTTGATTCAAATGTGTGAATGTTCTGGAATGAGTGTGGTTAGAAATGATATTTGGTTTACTTTTATGACAACCCTAACACATATAATCGTCTCCATGTCATTAGAATTCAAAAATAAGCTTAGAATCCAAGAATAAGATTAAAAGTAGAGTACTAGCATGCACAGTTCGTTGTAGAAGTTTGATTCAAATGTGTGAATGTTGTAGAATGATTGTAGTTATAAATGACATTTGGTTTACTTTTATGACAACCCAAACACATTTAATCGTCTCCATGTCATTAGAATTAAAAAATAACCTTAGAATCAAAGAATAAGATTGAAAGTAGAATACTAACATGCACAGTTCGTTTTACAAGTTTGATTCAAATGTGTGAATTTTGTGAAATGAGTGTGGTTATAAATGACATTTGGTTTACTTTTATGACAACCCTAACACATATAATCGTCTCCATGTCAATAGAATTCAAAAATAACCTTAGAATCAAAGAATACGATTAAAAGTAGAATACTAGCATGCACAGTTCGTTTTACAAGTTTGATTCAAATTTGTGAATGTTGTGGAATGAGTGTGGTTATAAATGACATTTGGTTTACTTTTATGACAACCCTAACACATATAATCGTCTCCATGTCATTAGAATTCAAAAATAAGCTTAGAATCCAAGAATAAGATTAAAAGTAGAGTACTAGTATGCACAGTTCGTTGTAGAAGTTTGATTCAAATGTGTGAATGTTGTAGAATGACTGTAGTTATAAATGACATTTGGTTTACTTTTATGACAACCCTAACACATATAATCGTCTCCATGTCATTAGAATTCAAAAATAACCTTAGAATCCAAGAATAAGCTTAAAAGTAGAATACAAGCCAACACAGTTAGTTGTAGAAGTTTGATTCAAATGTGTGAATGTTCTGGAATGAGTGTGGTTAGAAATGATATTTGGTTTACTTTTATGACAACCCTAACACATATAATCGTCTCCATGTCATTAGAATTCAAAAATAAGCTTAGAATCCAAGAATAAGATTAAAAGTAGAGTACTAGCATGCACAGTTCGTTGTAGAAGTTTGATTCAAATGTGTGAATGTTGTAGAATGACTGTAGTTATAAATGACATTTGGTTTACTTTTATGACAACCCTAACACATATAATCGTCTCCATGTCATTAGAATTCAAAAATAACCTTAGAATCAAAGAATAAGCTTAAAAGTAGAATACAAGTCTGCAATGTTCGTTTTACAAGTTTGATTCAAATGTGTGAATGTTCTGGAATGAGTGTGGTTAGAAATGATATTTGGTTTACTTTTATGACAACCCTAACACATATAATCGTCTCCATGTCATTAGAATTCAAAAATAAGCTTAGAATCCAAGAATAAGATTAAAAGTAGAGTACTAGCATGCACAGTTCGTTGTAGAAGTTTGATTCAAATGTGTGAATGTTGTAGAATGACTGTAGTTATAAATGACATTTGGTTTACTTTCATGACAACCCAAACACATATAATCGTCTCCATGTCATTAGAATTAAAAAATACTTTAGAATCAAAGAATAAGCTTAAAAGTAGAATACAAGTCTGCAATGTTCGTTTTACAAGTTTGATTCAAATGTGTGAATGTTCTGGAATGAGTGTGGTTAGAAATGATATTTGGTTTACTTTTATGACAACCCTAACACATATAATCGTCTCCATGTCATTAGAATTGAAAAATAAGCTTAGAATCCAAGAATAAGCTTAAAAGTAGAATACAAGCCAACGCAGTTAGTTGTAGAAGTTTGATTCAAATGTGTGAATGTTGTAGAATGACTGTAGTTATAAATGACATTTGGTTTACTTTTATGACAATCCTAACACATATAACCGTCTCCATGTCATTAGAATTCAAAAATAACCTTAGAATCAAAGAATACGATTAAAAGTAGAATACTAGCATGCACAGTTCGTTTTACAAGTTTGATTCAAATGTGTGAATTTTGTGGAATGAGTGTGGTTATAAATGACATTTGGTTTACTTTTATGACAACCCTAACACACATAATCGTCTCCATGTCATTACAATTCAAAAATAAGCTTAGAATCAAAGAATAAGCTTAAAAGTAGAATACAAGTTTGCACTGTTCGTTTTACAAGTTTGATTCAAATTTGTGAATGTTGTGGACTGAGTGTGGTTATAAATGACATTTGGTTTACTTTTATGACAACCCTAACACATATAATCATCTCCATGTCATTCGAATTCAAAAATAAGCTTCGAATCCAAGAATAAGATTAAAAGTAGAGTACTAGCATGCACAGTTCGTTGTAGAAGTTTGATTCAAATGTGTGAATGTTGTGGAATGACTGTAGTTATAAATGAGATTTGGTTTACTTTTATGACAACCCTAACACATATAATCGTCTCCATGTCATTAGAATTCAAAAATAACCTTAGAATCAAAGAATAAGGTTAAAAGTAGAATACAAGTCTGCATTGTTCGTTTTACAAGTTTGATTCAAATGTGTGAATGTTCTGGAATGAGTGTGGTTAGAAATGATATTTGGTTTACTTTTATGACAACCCAAACACATATAATCGTCTCCATGTCATGAGAATTCAAAAATAAGCTTAGAATCCAAGAATAAGCTTAAAAGTAAAATACAAGCCAACGCAGTTAGTTGTAGAAGTTTGATTCAAATGTGTGAATGTTGTAGAATGACTGTAGTTATAAATGACATTTGGTTTACTTTTATGACAACCCTAACACATATAATCGTCTCCATGTCATTAGAATTCAAAAATAACCTTAAAATCCAAGAATAAGCTTAAAAGTAGAATACAAGCCAACACAGTTAGTTGTAGAAGTTTGATTCAAATGTGTGAATGTTCTGGAATGAGTGTGGTTAGAAATGATATTGGGTTTACTTTTATGACAACCCTAACACATATAATCGTCTCCATTTCATTAGAATTCAAAAATAAGCTTAGAATCCAAGAATAAGCTTAAAAGTAGAATACAAGCCAACACATTTAGTTGTAGAAGTTTGATTCAAATGTGTGAATGTTGTAGAATGACTGTAGTTATAAATGACATTTGGTTTACTTTTATGACAACCCTAACACATATAATCGTCTCCATGTCTTCAGAATTCAAAAATAACCTTAGAATCAAAGAATACGATTAAAAGTAGAATACTAGCATGCACAGTTCGTTTTACAAGTTTGATTCAAATGTGTGAATTTTGTGGAATGAGTGTGGTTATAAATGACATTTGGTTTACTTTTATGACAACCCTAACACACATAATCGTCTCCATGTCATTAGAATTCAAAAATAAGCTTAGAATCAAAGAATAAGCTTAAAAGTAGAATACAAGTATGCACTGCTCGTTTTACAAGTTTGATTCAAATTTGTGAATGTTGTGGACTGAGTGTGGTTATAAATGACATTTGGTTTACTTTTATGACAACCCTAACACATATAATCGTCTCCATGTCATTAGAATTCAAAAATAATCTTAGAAACTAAGAATAAGCTTAAAAGTAGAATACAAGCCAACACAGTTTGTTTTAGAAGTTTGATTCAAATGTGTGAATGTTCTGGAATGACTGTACTTATAAATGACATTTGGTTTACTTTTATGACAACCCTAACACATATAATCGTCTCCATGTCATTAGAATTCAAAAATAACCTTAGAATCCAAGAATAAGCTTAAAAGTAGAATACAAGCCAACACAGTTAGTTGTAGAAGTTTGATTCAAATGTGTGAATGTTCTGGAATGAGTGTGGTTAGAAATGATATTTGGTTTACTTTTATGACAACCCTAACACATATAATCGTCTCCATGTCATTAGAATTCAAAAATCACCTTAGAATCCAAGAATAAGATTAAAAGTAGAGTACTAGCATGCATAGTTCGTTGTAGAAGTTTGATTCAAATGTGTGAATGTTGTAGAATGACTGTAGTTATAAATGACATTTGGTTTACTTTTATGACAACCCTAACACATATAATCGTCTCCATGTCATTAGAATTCAAAAATAACCTTAGAATCAAAGAATACGATTAAAAGTAGAATACTAGCATGCACAGTTCGTTTTACAAGTTTGATTCAAATGTGTGAATTTTGTGGAATGAGTGTGGTTATAAATGACATTTGGTTTAATTTTATGACAACCCTAACACACATAATCGTCTCCATGTCATTAGAATTCAAAAATAAGCTTAGAACCAAAGAATAAGCTTAAAAGTAGAATACAAGTCTGCACTGTTCGTTTTACAAGTTTGATTCAAATTTGTGAATGTTGTGGACTGAGTGTGGTTATAAATGACATTTGGTTTACTTTTATGACAACCCTAACACATATAATCGTCTCCATGTCATTAGAATTCAAAAATAAGCTTAGAATCCAAGAATAAGATTAAAAGTAGAGTACTAGCATGCACAGTTCGTTGTAGAAGTTTGATTTAACTTATCGTATTCTAGTTAATCAAATAGTTTTAATTGTAAATGTGTGAATGTTCTGGAATGAGTGTGGTTAGAAATGTTATTTGGTTTACTTTTATGACAACCTTAACACATATAATCGTCTCCATGTCATTAGAATTCAAAAATAAGGTTAGAATCCTAGAATAAGCCTAAAAGTAGAATACAAGCCAACACAGTTAGTTGTAGAAGTTTGATTCAAATGTGTGAATGTTGTAGAATGACTGTAGTTATAAATGACATTTGGTTTAGTTTTATGACAACCCTAACACATAATATCGTCTCCATGTCATTGGAATTCAATAATAACCTTAGGATCCAAGAATAAGATTAAAAGTAGAATACTAGCATGCACAGTTCGTTTTACAAGTTTGATTCAAATGTGTGAATTTTGTGGAATAAGTGTGGTTAGAAATGATATTTGGTTTACTTTTATGACAACCCTAACACATATAATCGTCTCCATGTCATTAAAATTCAAAAATAAGCTTAGAATCAAAGAATAAGCTTAAAAGTAAAATCCAAGCTTGCACAGTTCGTTTTACAAGTTTGATTCAAATGTGTGAATGTTCTGGAATGAGTGTGGTTAAAAATGATATTTGGTTTACTTTTATGACAACCCTAACACATATAATCCTCTCCATGTCATTAGAATTCCAATATAAGCTTATAATCCAAGAATAAGCTTAGAAGTAGAATACAAGCCTGCACAAAGTTGTACAAGTTTGATTCAAATGTGTGAATACTGTAGAATGACTGTGGTTATAAATGACGTTTGGTGTACTTTTATTACAACCCTAACACATATAATCATGTCATTAGAATTCAAAAATAACCTTAGAATCAAAGAATACGATTAAAATTAGAATACTAGCATGCACAATTCGTTTTACAAGTTTGATTCAAATGTGTAAATGTTATGGATTGAGTGTGGTTATAAATGACATTTGGTTTAATTTTATGACAACCCTAACACACATAATCGTCTCCATGTCATTAGAATTCAAAAACAAGCTTGGAATCAAAGAATAAGCTTAAAAGTAGAATACAAGTCTGCATTGTTCGTTTTACAAGTTTGATTCAAATTTGTGAATGTTGTGGAATGAGTGTGGTTAAAAATGATATTTCGATTACTTTTATGACAACCCTAACACATATAATCGTCTCTATGTCATTAGAATTCAAAAATAAGCTTAGAATCCAAGAATAAGCTTAAAAGTAGAATACAAGCCTCCACAGTTAGTTGTAGAAGTTTGATCCAAATGTGTGAATGTTTTAGAATGACTGTAGTTATAAATGAGCTTTGGTTTACTTTTATGACAACTCTAACACATATAATCGTCTCTATGTCATTAGAATTCAAAAATAACCTTAGAATCAAAGAATAAGATTAAAAGTAGAATACTAGCATGCACAGTTCGTTTTACAAGTTTGATTCAAATGTGTGAAATTTGTGGAATGAGTGTGGTTAGAAATGATATTTGGTTTACTTTTATGACAACCCTAACACATATAATCGTCTCCATGTCATTAGAATTCAAAAATAATCTTAGAATCAAAGAATAAGCTTAAAAGTAGAATACAAGCTTGCACAGTTCGTTGTACAAGTTTGATTCAAATGTGTGAATGTTCTGGAATGAGTGTGGTTAGAAATGTAATTTGGTTTACTTTTATGACAACCCTAACACATATAATCGTCTCCATGTCATTAGAATTCAAAAATAACCTTAGAATCAAAGAATAAGCTTAAAAGTAGAATACAAGCCTGCACTGTTCGTTTTACAAGTTTGATTCAAATGTGTGAATGTTTTGGAATGAGTGTTGTTGGAAATGACATTTGGTTTACTTTTATGACAACCCTAACCCATATAATCGTCTCCATGTCATTAGAATTCAAAAATAAGCTTAGAATCCAAGAATAAGATTAAAAGTAGAGTACTAGCATGCACAGTTCGTTGTAGAAGTTTGATTCAAATGTGTGAATGTTGTAGAATGACTGTAGTTATAAATGACATTTGGTTTACTTTTATGACAACCCTAACACATATAATCGTCTCCATGTCATTAGAATTCAAAAATAAGCTTACAATCCAAGAATAAGCTTAAAAGTAGAATACAAGCCAACACAGTTAGTTGTAGAACTTTGATTCAAATGTGTGAATGTTGTAGAATGACTGTAGTTATAAATGACATTTGGTTTACTTTTATGACAACCCTAACACATATAATCGTCTCCATGTCATTAGAATTCAAAAATAACCTTAGAATCAAAGAATAAGATTAAAAGTAGAATACTAGCATGCACAGTTCGTTTTACAAGTTTGATTCAAATGTGTGAATTTTGTGGAATGAGTGTGGTTAGAAATGATATTTGGTTTACTTTTATGACAACCCTAACACATATAATCGTCTCCATGTCATTAGAATTCAAAAATAATCTTAGAATCAAAGAATAAGCTTAAAAGTAGAATACAAGCTTGCACAGTTCGTTGTACAAGTTTGATTCAAATGTGTGAATGTTCTGGAATAAGTGTGGTTAGAAATGATATTTGGTTTACTTTTATGACAACCTTAACTTATATAATCGTCTCCATGTCATAAGAATTCAAAAATAAGGTTAGAATCCAAGAATAAGCTAAAAAGTAGAATACAAGCCAGCACAGTTAGTTGTAGAAGTTTGATTCAAATGTGTGAATGTTGTAGAATGACTGGAGTTATAATTGACGTTTGGTTTACTTTTATGTTAACCCTAACACATATAATCGTCTCCATGTCATTAGAATTCAAAAATAACCTTAGAATCAATGAATAAGCTTAAAAGTAGAATACAAGCCTGCACAGTTAGTTGTAGAAGTTTGATTCAAATGTGTGAATGTTGTAGAATGACTGTAGTTATAAATGACATTTGGTTTACTTTTATGAGAACCCTAACACATATAATCGTCTCCATGTCATTAGAATTCAATAATAACCTTCGAATCAAAGAATAAGATTAAAAGTAGAATACTAGCATGCACAATTCGTTTTACAAGTTTGATTCAAATGTATGAATGTTGTGGAATGAGTGTGGTTATAAATGACATTTGGTTTACTTTTATGACAATCCTAACACATATAATCGTCTCCATGTCAGTAGAATTCAAAAATAAGCTTAGAATACAAGAATAAGCTTAAAAGTAGAATACAAGCCTCCACAGTTAGTTGTACAAGTTTGATTCAAATGTGTGAATTTTGTGGAATCAGTGTGGTTAGAAATGATATTTGGTTTACTTTTATGACAATCCTAACACATATAATCGTCTCCATGTCATTAGAATTCAAAAATAATCTTAGAATCAAAGAATAAGCTTAAAAGTAGAATACAACCTTGCACAGTTCGTTGTACAAGTTTGATTCAAATGTATGAATGTTCTGGAATGAGTGTGGTTAGAAATGATATTTGGTTTACTTTTATGACAACCCTAACACATATAATCGTCTCCATGTCAGTAGAATTAAAAAATAATCTTAGAATCAAAGAATAATCTTAAAAGTAGAATACAAGTCTGCACTGTTCGTTTTACAAGTTTTATTCAAATTTGTGAATGTTGTGGAATGAGTGTGGTTAGAAATGATATTTGGTTTACTTTTATGACAACCCTAACACATATAATCGTCTCCATGTCATTAGAATTCAAAAATAAGCTTAGCTTCCAAGAATAAGTTTAAAAGTAGAATAAAAGCCTGCACAGTTAGTTGTAGAAGTTTGATTCAAATTTGTGAATGTTGTGGAATGAGTGTGGTTATAAATGACATTTGGTTTACTTTTATGACAACCCTAACACATATAATCGCCTCCATCTCATTAAAATTCAAAAATAATTGTAGAATCAAAGAATAAGCTTAAAAGAAGAATACAAGCTTGCAAAGTTCGTTTTACAAGTTTGATTCAAATGTGTGAATGTTCTGGAATGAGTATGGTTATAAATGACATTTGGTTTACTTTTATGACAACCCTAACACATATAATCGTCTCCATGTCATTAGAATTCAAAAATAAGCTTAGAATCCAAGAATAAGCTTTAAAGTAGAATACAAGCCTACACAGTTAGTTGTAGAAGTTTGATTCAAATGTGTGAATGTTGTAGAATGATTGTTGTTATAAATGAGCTTTGCTTTACTTTTATGACAACCCTAACACATATAATCGTCTCCATGTCATTAGAATTCAAAAGTAACCTTAGAATCAAAGAATAAGATTAAAAGTAGAATACTAGCATGCACAATTCGTTTTACAAGTTTGATTCAAATGTGTGAATGTTCTGGAATGAGTGTGGTTAGAAATGATATTTGGTTTACTTTTATGACAACCCTAACACATATAATCGTCTGCATGTCATTAGAATTCAAAAATAAGTTTAGAATCCAAGAATAAGCTTAAAATTAGAATACAAGCTTGCACAGTTCGTTTTACAAGTTTGATTCAAATGTGTGAATGTTCTGGAATGAGTGTGGTTAGAAATGATATTTGGTTACTTTTATGACAACCCTAACACATATAATCGTCTGCATGTCATTAGAATTCAACAATAAGCTTAGAATCCAAGAATAAGCTTAAAAGTAGAATACAAGCCTGCAGAGTTAGTTGTACAAGTTTGATTCAAATGTGTGAATGTTGTAGAATGACTGTAGTTATAAATGACATTTGGTTTACTTTTACTACAACCCTAACACATATAATCGTCTCCATGTCATTAGAATTCAAAAATAACCTTAGAATCAAAGAATAAGATTAAAAGTAGAATACTAGCTTGCACAGTTCGTTTTACAAGTTTGATTCAAATGTGTGAATGTTCTGGAATGAGTGTGGTTAGAAATGATATTTGGTTTACTTTTATGACAACCCTAACACATATAATCGTCTGCATGTCATTAGAATTCAAAAATAAGCTTAGAATCCAAGAATAAGCTTAAAAGTAGAATACAAGCCTGCAGAGTTAGTTGTACAAGTTTGATTCAAATGTGTGAATGTTGTAGAATGACTGTAGTTATAAATGAAATTTGGTTTACTTTTACTACAACCCTAACACATATAATCGTCTCCATGTCATTAGAATTCAAAAATAACCTTGGAATCAAAGAATAAGATAAAAACTAGAATACTAGCATGCACAGTTCGTTTTATAAGTTTGATTCAAATGTGTGAATGTTGTGGATTAAGTGTGGTTATAAATGACATTTGGTTTACTTTTATGACAACCCTAACACATATAATCGTCTCCATGTCATTAGAATTTAAAAATAAGCTTAGAATCAAAGAATAAGCTTAAAAGTAGAATATAAGCTTGCACAGTTCGTTTTACAAGTTTGATTCAAATGTGTGAATGTTCTGGAATGAGTGTGGTTAGAAATGATATTTGGTTTACTTTTATGACAACCCTAACACATATAATCGTCTGCATGTCATTAGAATTCAAAAATAAGCTTAGAATCCAAGAATAAGATAAAAAGTAGAATACTAGCATGCACAGTTCGTTTTACAAGTTTGATTCAAATGTGTGAATGTTGTGGATTAAGTGTGGTTATAAATGACATTTGGTTTACTTTTATGACAACCCTAACACATATAATCGTCTCCATGTCATTAGAATTCAAAAATAAGCTTAGAATCAAAGAATAAGCTTAAAAGTAGAATATAAGCTTGCACAGTTCGTTTTACAAGGTTGATTCAAATGTGTGAATGTTCTGGAATGAGGGTGGTTAGAAATGATATTTGGTTTACTTTTATGACAACCCTAACACATATAATCGTCTCCATGTCATTAGAATTCAAAAATAAGCTTAGAATCCAAGAATAAGCTTAAAAGTAGAATACAAGCCTGCAGAGTTAGTTGTACAAGTTTGATTCAAATGTGTGAATGTTGTAGAATGACTGTAGTTATAAATGACATTTGGTTTACTTTTGTTACAACTCTAACACATATAATCGTCTCCATGTCATTAAAATTCAAAAATAACCTTAGAATCAAAGAATAAGATTAAAAGTAGAATACTACCATGCACAATTCGTTTTACAAGTTTGATTCAAATGTGTGAATGTTGTGGAATGAGTGTGGTTATAAATGACATTTGGTTTACTTTTATGACAACCCTAACACATATAATCGTCTCCATGTCATTAGAATTCAAAAATAACCTTAGAATCAAAGAATAAGCTTAAAAGTAGAATACTAGCATGCACAATTCGTTTTACAAGTTTGATTCAAATGTGTGAATGTTGTGGAATGAGTGTGGTTATAAATGACATTTGGTTTACTTTTATGACAACCCTAACACATATAATCGTCTCCATGTCATTAGAATTCAAAAATAAGCTTAGAATCCAAGAATAAGCTTAAAAGTAGAATACAAGCCTGCAGAGTTAGTTGTACAAGTTTGATTCAAATGTGTGAATGTTGTAGAATGATTGTAGTTATAAATGAAATTTGGTTTACTTTTACTACAACCCTAACACATATAATCGTCTCCATGTCATTAGAATTCAAAAATAACCTTAGAATCAAAGAATAAGATAAAAAGTAGAATACTAGCATGCACAGTTCGTTTTACAAGTTTGATTCAAATGTGTGAATGTTGTGGATTAAGTGTGGTTATAAATGACATTTGGTTTACTTTTATGACAACCCTAACACATATAATCGTCTCCATGTCATTAGAATTCAAAAATAAGCTTAGAATCAAAGAATAAGCTTAAAAGTAGAATATAAGCTTGCACAGTTCGTTTTACAAGTTTGATTCAAATGTGTGAATGTTCTGGAATGAGTGTGGTTAGAAATGATATTTGGTTTACTTTTATGACAACCCTAACACATATAATCGTCTCCATGTCATTAGAATTCAAAAATAAGCTTAGAATCCAAGAATAAGCTTAAAAGTAGAATACAAGCCTGCAGAGTTAGTTGTACAAGTTTGATTCAAATGTGTGAATGTTGTAGAATGACTGTAGTTATAAATGACATTTGGTTTACTTTTGTTACAACTCTAACACATATAATCGTCTCCATGTCAGTAGAATTCAAAAATAAGCTTAGAATACAAGAATAAGCTTAAAAGTAGAATACAAGCCTCCACAGTTAGTTGTACAAGTTTGATTCAAATGTGTGAATTTTGTGGAATCAGTGTGGTTAGAAATGATATTTGGTTTACTTTTATGACAATCCTAACACATATAATCGTCTCCATGTCATTAGAATTCAAAAATAATCTTAGAATCAAAGAATAAGCTTAAAAGTAGAATACAACCTTGCACAGTTCGTTGTACAAGTTTGATTCAAATGTGTGAATGTTCTGGAATGAGTGTGGTTAGAAATGATATTTGGTTTACTTTTATGACAACCCTAACACATATAATCGTCTGCATGTCATTAGAATTAAAAAATAATCTTAGAATCAAAGAATAATCTTAAAAGTAGAATACAAGTCTGCACTGTTCGTTTTACAAGTTTTATTCAAATTTGTGAATGTTGTGGAATGAGTGTGGTTAGAAATGATATTTGGTTTACTTTTATGACAACCCTAACACATATAATCGTCTCCATGTCATTAGAATTCAAAAATAAGCTTAGCTTCCAAGAATAAGTTTAAAAGTAGAATAAAAGCCTGCACAGTTAGTTGTAGAAGTTTGATTCAAATTTGTGAATGTTGTGGAATGAGTGTGGTTATAAATGACATTTGGTTTACTTTTATGACAACCCTAACACATATAATCGCCTCCATCTCATTAAAATTCAAAAATAATTGTAGAATCAAAGAATAAGCTTAAAAGTAGAATACAAGCTTGCAAAGTTCGTTTTACAAGTTTGATTCAAATGTGTGAATGTTCTGGAATGAGTATGGTTATAAATGACATTTGGTTTACTTTTATGACAACCCTAACACATATAATCGTCTCCATGTCATTAGAATTCAAAAATAAGCTTAGAATCCAAGAATAAGCTTTAAAGTAGAATACAAGCCTACACAGTTAGTTGTAGAAGTTTGATTCAAATGTGTGAATGTTGTAGAATGATTGTTGTTATAAATGAGCTTTGCTTTACTTTTATGATAACCCTAACACATATAATCGTCTCCATGTCATTAGAATTCAAAAGTAACCTTAGAATCAAAGAATAAGATTAAAAGTAGAATACTAGCATGCACAATTCGTTTTACAAGTTTGATTCAAATGTGTGAATGTTCTGGAATGAGTGTGGTTAGAAATGATATTTGGTTTACTTTTATGACAACCCTAACACATATAATCGTCTGCATGTCATTAGAATTCAAAAATAAGTTTAGAATCCAAGAATAAGCTTAAAATTAGAATACAAGCTTGCACAGTTCGTTTTACAAGTTTGATTCAAATGTGTGAATGTTCTGGAATGAGTGTGGTTAGAAATGATATTTGGTTACTTTTATGACAACCCTAACACATATAATCGTCTGCATGTCATTAGAATTCAACAATAAGCTTAGAATCCAAGAATAAGCTTAAAAGTAGAATACAAGCCTGCAGAGTTAGTTGTACAAGTTTGATTCAAATGTGTGAATGTTGTAGAATGACTGTAGTTATAAATGACATTTGGTTTACTTTTACTACAACCCTAACACATATAATCGTCTTCATGTCATTAGAATTCAAAAATAACCTTAGAATCAAAGAATAAGATTAAAAGTAGAATACTAGCTTGCACAGTTCGTTTTACAAGTTTGATTCAAATGTGTGAATGTTCTGGAATGAGTGTGGTTAGAAATGATATTTGGTTTACTTTTATGACAACCCTAACACATATAATCGTCTGCATGTCATTAGAATTCAAAAATAAGCTTAGAATCCAAGAATAAGCTTAAAAGTAGAATACAAGCCTGCAGAGTTAGTTGTACAAGTTTGATTCAAATGTGTGAATGTTGTAGAATGACTGTAGTTATAAATGAAATTTGGTTTACTTTTACTACAACCCTAACACATATAATCGTCTCCATGTCATTAGAATTCAAAAATAACCTTGGAATCAAAGAATAAGATAAAAACTAGAATACTAGCATGCACAGTTCGTTTTACAAGTTTGATTCAAATGTGTGAATGTTGTGGATTAAGTGTGGTTATAAATGACATTTGGTTTACTTTTATGACAACCCTAACACATATAATCGTCTCCATGTCATTAGAATTTAAAAATAAGCTTAGAATCAAAGAATAAGCTTAAAAGTAGAATATAAGCTTGCACAGTTCGTTTTACAAGTTTGATTCAAATGTGTGAATGTTCTGGAATGAGTGTGGTTAGAAATGATATTTGGTTTACTTTTATGACAACCCTAACACATATAATCGTCTGCATGTCATTAGAATTCAAAAATAAGCTTAGAATCCAAGAATAAGATAAAAAGTAGAATACTAGCATGCACAGTTCGTTTTACAAGTTTGATTCAAATGTGTGAATGTTGTGGATTAAGTGTGGTTATAAATGACATTTGGTTTACTTTTATGACAACCCTAACACATATAATCGTCTCCATGTCATTAGAATTCAAAAATAAGCTTAGAATCAAAGAATAAGCTTAAAAGTAGAATATAAGCTTGCACAGTTCGTTTTACAAGGTTGATTCAAATGTGTGAATGTTCTGGAATGAGTGTGGTTAGAAATGATATTTGGTTTACTTTTATGACAACCCTAACACATATAATCGTCTCCATGTCATTAGAATTCAAAAATAAGCTTAGAATCCAAGAATAAGCTTAAAAGTAGAATACAAGCCTGCAGAGTTAGTTGTACAAGTTTGATTCAAATGTGTGAATGTTGTAGAATGACTGTAGTTATAAATGACATTTGGTTTACTTTTGTTACAACTCTAACACATATAATCGTCTCCATGTCATTAAAATTCAAAAATAACCTTAGAATCAAAGAATAAGATTAAAAGTAGAATACTACCATGCACAATTCGTTTTACAAGTTTGATTCAAATGTGTGAATGTTGTGGAATGAGTGTGGTTATAAATGACATTTGGTTTACTTTTATGACAACCCTAACACATATAATCGTCTCCATGTCATTAGAATTCAAAAATAACCTTAGAATCAAAGAATAAGCTTAAAAGTAGAATACTAGCATGCACAATTCGTTTTACAAGTTTGATTCAAATGTGTGAATGTTGTGGAATGAGTGTGGTTATAAATGACATTTGGTTTACTTTTATGACAACCCTAACACATATAATCGTCTCCATGTCATTAGAATTCAAAAATAAGCTTAGAATCCAAGAATAAGCTTAAAAGTAGAATACAAGCCTGCAGAGTTAGTTGTACAAGTTTGATTCAAATGTGTGAATGTTGTAGAATGATTGTAGTTATAAATGAAATTTGGTTTACTTTTACTACAACCCTAACACATATAATCGTCTCCATGTCATTAGAATTCAAAAATAACCTTAGAATCAAAGAATAAGATAAAAAGTAGAATACTAGCATGCACAGTTCGTTTTACAAGTTTGATTCAAATGTGTGAATGTTGTGGATTAAGTGTGGTTATAAATGACATTTGGTTTACTTTTATGACAACCCTAACACATATAATCGTCTCCATGTCATTAGAATTCAAAAATAAGCTTAGAATCAAAGAATAAGCTTAAAAGTAGAATATAAGCTTGCACAGTTCGTTTTACAAGTTTGATTCAAATGTGTGAATGTTCTGGAATGAGTGTGGTTAGAAATGATATTTGGTTTACTTTTATGACAACCCTAACACATATAATCGTCTCCATGTCATTAGAATTCAAAAATAAGCTTAGAATCCAAGAATAAGCTTAAAAGTAGAATACAAGCCTGCAGAGTTAGTTGTACAAGTTTGATTCAAATGTGTGAATGTTGTAGAATGACTGTAGTTATAAATGACATTTGGTTTACTTTTCTTACAACTCTAACACATATAATCGTCTCCATGTCATTAGAATTCAAAAATAACCTTAGACTCAAAGAATAAGATTAAAAGTAGAATACTAGCATGCACAATTCGTTTTACAAGTTTGATTCAAATGTGTGAATGTTCTGGAATGAGTGTGGTTAGAAATGATATTTGGTTTACTTTTATGACAACCCTAACAAATATAATCGTCTGCATGTCATTAGAATTCAAAAATAAGCTTAGAATCCAAGAATAAGCTTAAAAGTAGAATACAAGCTTGCACAGTTCGTTTACAAGTTTGATTCAAATGTGTGAATGTTCTGGAATGAGTGTGGTTAGAAATAATATTTGGTTTACTTTTATGACAACCCTAACACATATAATCGTCTGCATGTCATTAGAATTCAAAAATAAGCTTAGAATCCAAGAATAAGCTTAAAAGTAGAATACAAGCCTGCAGAGTTAGTTGTACAAGTTTGATTCAAATGTGTGAATGTTGTAGAATGACTGTAGTTATAAATGAAATTTGGTTTACTTTTACTACAAGCCTAACACATATAATCGTCTCCATGTCATTAGAATTCAAAAATAAGCTTAGAATCAAAGAATAAGATAAAAAGTAGAATACTAGCATGCACAGTTCGTTTTACAAGTTTGATTCAAATGTGTGAATGTTGTGGATTAAGTGTGGTTATAAATGACATTTGGTTTACTTTTATGACAACCCTAACACATATAATCGTCTCCATGTCATTAGAATTCAAAAATAAGCTTAGAATCAAAGAATAACCTTAAAAGTAGAATATAAGCTTGCACAGTTCGTTTTACAAGTTTGATTCAAATGTGTGAATGTTCTGGAATGAGTGTGGTTAGAAATGATATTTGGTTTACTTTTATGACAACCCTAACACATATAATCGTCTCCATGTCATTAGAATTCAAAAATAAGCTTAGAATCCAAGAATAAGCTTTAAAGTAGAATACAAGCCTGCAGAGTTAGTTGTACAAGTTTGATTCAAATGTGTGAATGTTGTAGAATGACTGTAGTTATAAATGACATTTGGTTTACTTTTGTTACAACTCTAATACATATAATCGTCTCCAAGTCATTAAAATTCAAAAATAACCTTAGAATCAAAGAATAAGATTAAAAGTAGAATACTACCATGCACAATTCGTTTTACAAGTTTGATTCAAATGTGTGAATGTTGTGGAATGAGTGTGGTTATAAATAACATTTGGTTTACTTTTATGACAACCCTAACACATATAATCGTCTCCATGTCAGTAGAATTCAAAAATAAGCTTAGAATCCAAGAATAAGTTTAAAAGTAGAATACAAGCCTGCAGAGTTAGTTGTACAAGTTTGATTCAAATGTGTGAATGTTGTAGAATGATTGTAGTTATAAATGAAATTTGGTTTACTTTTACTACAACCCTAACACATATAATCGTCTCCATGTCATTAGAATTCAAAAATAACCTTAGAATCAAAGAATAAGATAAAAAGTAGAATACTAGCATGCACAGTTCGTTTTACAAGTTTGATTCTAATGTGTGAATGTTGTGGATTAAGTGTGGTTATAAATGACATTTGGTTTACTTTTATGACAACCCTAACACATATAATCGTCTCCATGTCATTAGAATTCAAAAATAAGCTTAGAATCAAAGAATAAGCTTAAAAGTAGAATATAAGCTTGCAAAGTTCGTTTTACAAGTTTGATTCAAATGTGTGAATGTTCTGGAATGAGTGTGGTTAGAAATGATATTTGGTTTACTTTTATGACAACCCTAACACATATAATCGTCTCCATGTCATTAGAATTCAAAAATAAGCTTAGAATCCAAGAATAAGCTTAAAAGTAGAATACAAGCCTGCAGAGTTAGTTGTACAAGTTTGATTCAAATGTGTGAATGTTGTAGAATGACTGTAGTTATAAATGACATTTGGTTTACTTTTGTTACAACTCTAACACATATAATCGTCTCCATGTCATTAAAATTCAAAAATAACCTTAGAATCAAAGAATAAGCTTAAAAGTAGAATACTACCATGCACAATTCGTTTTACAAGTTTGATTCAAATGTGTGAATGTTGTGGAATGAGTGTGGTTATAAATGACATTTGGTTTACTTTTATGACAACCCTAACACATATAATCGTCTCCATGTCATTAGAATTCAAAAATAACCTTAGAATCAAAGAATAAGCTTAAAAGTAGAATACTAGCATGCACAATTCGTTTTACAAGTTTGATTCAAATGTGTGAATGTTGTGGAATGAGTGTGGTTATAAATGACATTTGGTTTACTTTTATGACAACCCTAACACATATAATCGTCTCCATGTCATTAGAATTCAAAAATAAGATTAGAATCAAAGAATAAGCTTAAAAGTAGAATATAAGCTTGCACAGTTCGTTTTACAAGTTTGATTCAAATGTGTGAATGTTCTGGAATGAGTGTGGTTAGAAATGATATTTGGTTTACTTTTATGACAACCCTAACACATATAATCGTCTCCATGTCATTAGAATTCAAAAATAAGCTTAGAATCCAAGAATAAGCTTTAAAGTAGAATACAAGCCTGCAGAGTTAGTTGTACAAGTTTGATTCAAATGTGTGAATGTTGTAGAATGACTGTAGTTATAAATGACATTTGGTTTACTTTTGTTACAACTCTAACACATATAATCGTCTCCATGTCATTAAAATTCAAAAATAACCTTAGAATCAAAGAATAAGCTTAAAAGTAGAATACTACCATGCACAATTCGTTTTACAAGTTTGATTCAAATGTGTGAATGTTGTGGAATGAGTGTGGTTATAAATGACATTTGGTTTACTTTTATGACAACCCTAACACATATAATCGTCTCCATGTCATTAGAATTCAAAAATAACCTTAGAATCAAAGAATAAGCTTAAAAGTAGAATACTAGCATGCACAATTCGTTTTACAAGTTTGATTCAAATGTGTGAATGTTGTGGAATGAGTGTGGTTATAAATGACATTTGGTTTACTTTTATGACAACCCTAACACATATAATCGTCTCCATGTCATTAGAATTCAAAAATAAGCTTAGAATCAAAGAATAAGCTTAAAAGTAGAATATAAGCTTGCACAGTTCGTTTTACAAGTTTGATTCAAATGTGTGAATGTTCTGGAATGAGTGTGGTTAGAAATGATATTTGGTTTACTTTTATGACAACCCTAACACATATAATCGTCTCCATGTCATTAGAATTCAAAAATAAGCTTAGAATCCAAGAATAAGCTTAAAAGTAGAATACAAGCCTGCAGAGTTAGTTGTACAAGTTTGATTCAAATGTGTGAATGTTGTAGAATGACTGTAGTTATAAATGACATTTGGTTTACTTTTCTTACAACTCTAACACATATAATCGTCTCCATGTCATTAGAATTCAAAAATAACCTTAGACTCAAAGAATAAGATTAAAAGTAGAATACTAGCATGCACAATTCGTTTTACAAGTTTGATTCAAATGTGTGAATGTTCTGGAATGAGTGTGGTTAGAAATGATATTTGGTTTACTTTTATGACAACCCTAACAAATATAATCGTCTGCATGTCATTAGAATTCAAAAATAAGCTTAGAATCCAAGAATAAGCTTAAAAGTAGAATACAAGCTTGCACAGTTCGTTTACAAGTTTGATTCAAATGTGTGAATGTTCTGGAATGAGTGTGGTTAGAAATAATATTTGGTTTACTTTTATGACAACCCTAACACATATAATCGTCTGCATGTCATTAGAATTCAAAAATAAGCTTAGAATCCAAGAATAAGCTTAAAAGTAGAATACAAGCCTGCAGAGTTAGTTGTACAAGTTTGATTCAAATGTGTGAATGTTGTAGAATGACTGTAGTTATAAATGAAATTTGGTTTACTTTTACTACAAGCCTAACACATATAATCGTCTCCATGTCATTAGAATTCAAAAATAAGCTTAGAATCAAAGAATAAGATAAAAAGTAGAATACTAGCATGCACAGTTCGTTTTACAAGTTTGATTCAAATGTGTGAATGTTGTGGATTAAGTGTGGTTATAAATGACATTTGGTTTACTTTTATGACAACCCTAACACATATAATCGTCTCCATGTCATTAGAATTCAAAAATAAGCTTAGAATCAAAGAATAACCTTAAAAGTAGAATATAAGCTTGCACAGTTCGTTTTACAAGTTTGATTCAAATGTGTGAATGTTCTGGAATGAGTGTGGTTAGAAATGATATTTGGTTTACTTTTATGACAACCCTAACACATATAATCGTCTCCATGTCATTAGAATTCAAAAATAAGCTTAGAATCCAAGAATAAGCTTTAAAGTAGAATACAAGCCTGCAGAGTTAGTTGTACAAGTTTGATTCAAATGTGTGAATGTTGTAGAATGACTGTAGTTATAAATGACATTTGGTTTACTTTTGTTACAACTCTAATACATATAATCGTCTCCAAGTCATTAAAATTCAAAAATAACCTTAGAATCAAAGAATAAGATTAAAAGTAGAATACTACCATGCACAATTCGTTTTACAAGTTTGATTCAAATGTGTGAATGTTGTGGAATGAGTGTGGTTATAAATAACATTTGGTTTACTTTTATGACAACCCTAACACATATAATCGTCTCCATGTCAGTAGAATTCAAAAATAAGCTTAGAATCCAAGAATAAGTTTAAAAGTAGAATACAAGCCTGCAGAGTTAGTTGTACAAGTTTGATTCAAATGTGTGAATGTTGTAGAATGATTGTAGTTATAAATGAAATTTGGTTTACTTTTACTACAACCCTAACACATATAATCGTCTCCATGTCATTAGAATTCAAAAATAACCTTAGAATCAAAGAATAAGATAAAAAGTAGAATACTAGCATGCACAGTTCGTTTTACAAGTTTGATTCTAATGTGTGAATGTTGTGGATTAAGTGTGGTTATAAATGACATTTGGTTTACTTTTATGACAACCCTAACACATATAATCGTCTCCATGTCATTAGAATTCAAAAATAAGCTTAGAATCAAAGAATAAGCTTAAAAGTAGAATATAAGCTTGCAAAGTTCGTTTTACAAGTTTGATTCAAATGTGTGAATGTTCTGGAATGAGTGTGGTTAGAAATGATATTTGGTTTACTTTTATGACAACCCTAACACATATAATCGTCTCCATGTCATTAGAATTCAAAAATAAGCTTAGAATCCAAGAATAAGCTTAAAAGTAGAATACAAGCCTGCAGAGTTAGTTGTACAAGTTTGATTCAAATGTGTGAATGTTGTAGAATGACTGTAGTTATAAATGACATTTGGTTTACTTTTGTTACAACTCTAACACATATAATCGTCTCCATGTCATTAAAATTCAAAAATAACCTTAGAATCAAAGAATAAGCTTAAAAGTAGAATACTACCATGCACAATTCGTTTTACAAGTTTGATTCAAATGTGTGAATGTTGTGGAATGAGTGTGGTTATAAATGACATTTGGTTTACTTTTATGACAACCCTAACACATATAATCGTCTCCATGTCATTAGAATTCAAAAATAACCTTAGAATCAAAGAATAAGCTTAAAAGTAGAATACTAGCATGCACAATTCGTTTTACAAGTTTGATTCAAATGTGTGAATGTTGTGGAATGAGTGTGGTTATAAATGACATTTGGTTTACTTTTATGACAACCCTAACACATATAATCGTCTCCATGTCATTAGAATTCAAAAATAAGCTTAGAATCAAAGAATAAGCTTAAAAGTAGAATATAAGCTTGCACAGTTCGTTTTACAAGTTTGATTCAAATGTGTGAATGTTCTGGAATGAGTGTGGTTAGAAATGATATTTGGTTTACTTTTATGACAACCCTAACACATATAATCGTCTCCATGTCATTAGAATTCAAAAATAAGCTTAGAATCCAAGAATAAGCTTTAAAGTAGAATACAAGCCTGCAGAGTTAGTTGTACAAGTTTGATTCAAATGTGTGAATGTTGTAGAATGACTGTAGTTATAAATGACATTTGGTTTACTTTTGTTACAACTCTAACACATATAATCGTCTCCAAGTCATTAAAATTCAAAAATAACCTTAGAATCAAAGAATAAGATTAAAAGTAGAATACTACCATGCACAATTCGTTTTACAAGTTTGATTCAAATGTGTGAATGTTGTGGAATGAGTGTGGTTATAAATGACATTTGGTTTAATTTTATGACAACCCTAACACATATAATCGTCTCCATGTCATTAGAATTCAAAAATAACCTTAGAATCAAAGAATAAGCTTAAAAGTAGAATACTAGCATGCACAGTTCGTTTTACAAGTTTGATTCAAATGTGTGAATGTTGTGGATTAAGTGTGGTTATAAATGACATTTGGTTTACTTTTATGACAACCCTAACACATATAATCGTCTCCATGTCATTAGAATTCAAAAATAAGCTTAGAATCAAAGAATAACCTTAAAAGTAGAATATAAGCTTGCACAGTTCGTTTTACAAGTTTGATTCAAATGTGTGAATGTTCTGGAATGAGTGTGGTTAGAAATGATATTTGGTTTACTTTTATGACAACCCTAACACATATAATCGTCTCCATGTCATTAGAATTCAAAAATAAGCTTAGAATCCAAGAATAAGCTTTAAAGTAGAATACAAGCCTGCAGAGTTAGTTGTACAAGTTTGATTCAAATGTGTGAATGTTGTAGAATGACTGTAGTTATAAATGACATTTGGTTTACTTTTGTTACAACTCTAATACATATAATCGTCTCCAAGTCATTAAAATTCAAAAATAACCTTAGAATCAAAGAATAAGATTAAAAGTAGAATACTACCATGCACAATTCGTTTTACAAGTTTGATTCAAATGTGTGAATGTTGTGGAATGAGTGTGGTTATAAATAACATTTGGTTTACTTTTATGACAACCCTAACACATATAATCGTCTCCATGTCAGTAGAATTCAAAAATAAGCTTAGAATCCAAGAATAAGTTTAAAAGTAGAATACAAGCCTGCAGAGTTAGTTGTACAAGTTTGATTCAAATGTGTGAATGTTGTAGAATGATTGTAGTTATAAATGAAATTTGGTTTACTTTTACTACAACCCTAACACATATAATCGTCTCCATGTCATTAGAATTCAAAAATAACCTTAGAATCAAAGAATAAGATAAAAAGTAGAATACTAGCATGCACAGTTCGTTTTACAAGTTTGATTCAAATGTGTGAATGTTCTGGAATGAGTGTGGTTAGAAATGATATTTGGTTTACTTTTATGACAACCCTAACACATATAATCGTCTCCATGTCATTAGAATTCAAAAATAAGCTTAGAATCCAAGAATAAGCTTTAAAGTAGAATACAAGCCTGCAGAGTTAGTTGTACAAGTTTGATTCAAATGTGTGAATGTTGTAGAATGACTGTAGTTATAAATGACATTTGGTTTACTTTTGTTACAACTCTAACACATATAATCGTCTCCAAGTCATTAAAATTCAAAAATAACCTTAGAATCAAAGAATAAGATTAAAAGTAGAATACTACCATGCACAATTCGTTTTACAAGTTTGATTCAAATGTGTGAATGTTGTGGAATGAGTGTGGTTATAAATGACATTTGGTTTACTTTTATGACAACCCTAACACATATAACCGTCTCCATGTCAGTAGAATTCAAAAATAAGCTTAGAATCCAAGAATAAGCTTAAAAGTAGAATACAAGCCTGCAGAGTTAGTTGTACAAGTTTGGTTCAAATGTGTGAATGTTGTAGAATGATTGTAGTTATAAATGAAATTTGGTTTACTTTTACTACAACCCTAACACATATAATCGTCTCCATGTCATTAGAATTCAAAAATAACCTTAGAATCAAAGAATAAGATAAAAAGTAGAATACTGGCATGCACAGTTCGTTTTACAAGTTTGATTCAAATGTGTGAATGTTGTGGATTAAGTGTGGTTATAAATGACATTTGGTTTACTTTTACTACAACCCTAACACATATAATCGTCTCCATGTCATTAGAATTCAAAAATAACCTTAGAATCAAAGAATAAGATTAAAAGTAGAATACTAGCATGCACAATTCGTTTTACAAGTTTGATTCAAATGTGTGAATGTTCTGGAATGAGTGTGGTTAGAAATGATATTTGGTTTACTTTTATGACAACCCTAACACATATAATCGTCTGCATGTCATTAGAATTCAAAAATAAGCTTAGAATCCAAGAATAAGCTTAAAAGTAGAATACAAGCCTGTAGAGTTAGTTGTACAAGTTTGATTCAAATGTGTGAATGTTGTAGAATGACTGTAGTTATAAATGAAATTTGGTTTACTTTTACTACAACCCTAACACATATAATCGTCTCTATGTCATTAGAATTCAAAAATAACCTTGGAATCAAAGAATAAGATAAAAAGTAGAATACTAGCATGCACAGTTCGTTTTACAAGTTTGATTCAAATGTGTGAATGTTGTGGATTAAGTGTGGTTATAAATGACATTTGGTTTACTTTTATGACAACCCTAACACATATAATCGTCTCCATGTCATTAGAATTTAAAAATAAGCTTAGAATCAAAGAATAAGCTTAAAAGTAGAATATAAGCTTGCACAGTTCGTTTTACAAGTTTGATTCAAATGTGTGAATGTTCTGGAATGAGTGTGGTTAGAAATGATATTTGGTTTACTTTTATGACACCCCTAACACATATAATCGTCTGCATGTCATTAGAATTCAAAAATAAGCTTAGAATCCAAGAATAAGATAAAAAGTAGAATACTAGCATGCACAGTTCGTTTTACAAGTTTGATTCAAATGTGTGAATGTTGTGGATTAAGTGTGGTTATAAATGACAGTTGGTTTACTTTTATGACAACCCTAACACATATAATCGTCTCCATGTCATTAGAATTCAAAAATAAGCTTAGAATCAAAGAATAAGCTTAAAAGTAGAATATAAGCTTGCACAGTTCGTTTTACAAGGTTGATTCAAATGTGTGAATGTTCTGGAATGAGTGTGGTTAGAAATGATATTTGGTTTACTTTTATGACAACCCTAACACATATAATCGTCTCCATGTCATTAGAATTCAAAAATAAGCTTAGAATCCAAGAATAAGCTTAAAAGTAGAATACAAGCCTGAAGAGTTAGTTGTACAAGTTTGATTCAAATGTGTGAATGTTGTAGAATGACTGTAGTTATAAATGACATTTGGTTTACTTTTGTTACAACTCTAACACATATAATCGTCTCCATGTCATTAAAATTCAAAAATAACCTTAGAATCAAAGAATAAGCTTAAAAGTAGAATACTACCATGCACAATTCGTTTTACAAGTTTGATTCAAATGTGTGAATGTTGTGGAATGAGTGTGGTTATAAATGACATTTGGTTTACTTTTATGACAACCCTAACACATATAATCGTCTCCATGTCATTAGAATTCAAAAATAACCTTAGAATCAAAGAATAAGCTTAAAAGTAGAATACTAGCATGCACAATTCGTTTTACAAGTTTGATTCAAATGTGTGAATGTTGTGGAATGAGTGTGGTTATAAATGACATTTGGTTTACTTTTATGACAACCCTAACACATATAATCGTCTCCATGTCATTAGAATTCAAAAATAAGCTTATAATCAAAGAATAAGCTTAAAAGTAGAATATAAGCTTGCACAGTTCGTTTTACAAGTTTGATTCAAATGTGTGAATGTTCTGGAATGAGTGTGGTTAGAAATGATATTTGGTTTACTTTTTTGACAACCCTAACACATATAATCGTCTCCATGTCATTAGAATTCAAAAATAAGCTTAGAATCCAAGAATAAGGTTTAAAGTAGAATACAAGCCTGCAGAGTTAGTTGTACAAGTTTGATTCAAATGTGTGAATGTTGTAGAATGACTGTAGTTATAAATGACATTTGGTTTACTTTTGTTACAACTCTAATACATATAATCGTCTCCAAGTCATTAAAATTCAAAAATAACCTTAGAATCAAAGAATAAGATTAAAAGTAGAATACTACCATGCACAATTCGTTTTACAAGTTTGATTCAAATGTGTGAATGTTGTGGAATGAGTGTGGTTATAAATAACATTTGGTTTACTTTTATGACAACCCTAACACATATAATCGTCTCCATGTCAGTAGAATTCAAAAATAAGCTTAGAATCCAAGAATAAGCTTAAAAGTAGAATACAAGCCTGCAGAGTTAGTTGTACAAGTTTGATTCAAATGTGTGAATGTTGTAGAATGACTGTAGTTATAAATGACATTTGGTTAACTTTTAATACAACCCTAACACATATAATCGTCTCCATGTCATTAGAATTCAAAAATAACACTAGAATCAAAGAATAAGATAAAAAGTAGAATACTAGCATGCACAGTTCGTTTTACAAGTTTGATTCAAATGTGTGAATGTTGTGGATTAAGTGTGGTTATAAATGACATTTGGTTTACTTTTATGACAACCCTAACACATATAATCGTCTCCATGTCATTAGAATTCAAAAATAAGCTTAGAATCAAAGAATAAGCTTAAAAGTAGAATATAAGCTTGCACAGTTCGTTTTACAAGTTTGATTCAAATGTGTGAATGTTCTGGAATGAGTGTGGTTAGAAATGATATTTGGTTTACTTTTATGACAACCCTAACACATATAATCGTCTCCATGTCATTAGAATTCAAAAATAAGCTTAGAATCCAAGAATAAGCTTTAAAGTAGAATACAAGCCTGCAGAGTTAGTTGTACAAGTTTGATTCAAATGTGTGAATGTTGTAGAATGACTGTAGTTATAAATGACATTTGGTTTACTTTTGTTACAACTCTAACACATATAATCGTCTCCATGTCATTAAAATTCAAAAATAACCTTAGAATCAAAGAATAAGATTAAAAGTAGAATACTACCATGCACAATTCGTTTTACAAGTTTGATTCAAATGTGTGAATGTTGTGGAATGAGTGTGGTAATAAATGACATTTGGTTTAATTTTATGACAACCCTAACACATATAATCGTCTCCATGTCATTAGAATTCAAAAATAACCTTAGAATCAAAGAATAAGCTTAAAAGTAGAATACTAGCATGCACAATTCGTTTTACAAGTTTGATTCAAATGTGTGAATGTTGTGGAATGAGTGTGGTTATAAATGACATTTGGTTTACTTTTATGACAACCCTAACACATATAATCGTCTCCATGTCATTAGAATTCAAATATAAGCTTAGAATCAAAGAATAAGCTTAAAAGTAGAATATAAGCTTGCAAAGTTCGTTTTACAAGTTTGATTCAAATGTGTGAATGTTCTGGAATGAGTGTGGTTAGAAATGATATTTGGTTTACTTTTATGACAACCCTAACACATATAATCGTCTCCATGTCATTAGAATTCAAAAATAAGCTTAGAATCCAAGAATAAGCTTAAAAGTAGAATACAAGCCTGCAGAGTTAGTTGTACAAGTTTGATTCAAATGTGTGAATGTTGTAGAATGACTGTAGTTATAAATGACATTTGGTTTACTTTTGTTACAACTCTAACACATATAATCGTCTCCAAGTCATTAAAATTCAAAAATAACCTTAGAATCAAAGAATAAGATTAAAAGTAGAATACTACCATGCACAATTCGTTTTACAAGTTTGATTCAAATGTGTGAATGTTGTGGAATGAGTGTGGTTATAAATGACATTTGGTTTACTTTTATGACAACCCTAACACATATTATCGTCTCCATGTCAGTAGAATTCAAAAATAAGCTTAGAATCCAAGAATAAGCTTAAAAGTAGAATACAAGCCTGCAGAGTTAGTTGTACAAGTTTGATTCAAATGTGTGAATGTTGTAGAATGATTGTAGTTATAAATGAAATTTGGTTTACTTTTACTACAACCCTAACACATATAATCGTCTCCATGTCATTAGAATTCAAAAATAACCTTAGAATCAAAGAATAAGATAAAAAGTAGAATACTAGCATGCACAGTTCGTTTTACAAGTTTGATTCAAATGTGTGAATGTTGTGGATTAAGTGTGGTTATAAATGACATTTGGTTTACTTTTATGACAACCCTAACACATATAATCGTCTCCATGTCATTAGAATTCAAAAATAAGCTTAGAATCAAAGAATAAGCTTAAAAGTAGAATATAAGCTTGCACAGTTCGTTTTACAAGTTTGATTCAAATGTGTGAATGTTCTGGAATGAGTGTGCTTAGAAATGATATTTGGTTTACTTTTATGACAACCCTAACACATATAATCGTCTCCATGTCATTAGAATTCAAAAATAAGCTTAGAATCCAAGAATAAGCTTAAAAGTAGAATACAAGCCTGCAGAGTTAGTTGTACAAGCTTGATTCAAATGTGTGAATGTTGTAGAATGACTGTAGTTATAAATGACATTTGGTTTACTTTTGTTACAACTCTAACACATATAATCGTCTCCATGTCATTAAAATTCAAAAATAACCTTAGAATCAAAGAATAAGCTTAAAAGTAGAATACTACCATGCACAATTCGTTTTACAAGTTTGATTCAAATGTGTGAATGTTGTGGAATGAGTGTGGTTATAAATGACATTTGGTTTACTTTTATGACAACCCTAACACATATAATCGTCTCCATGTCATTAGAATTCAAAAATAACCTTAGAATCAAAGAATAAGCTTAAAAGTAGAATACTAGCATGCACAATTCGTTTTACAAGTTTGATTCAAATGTGTGAATGTTGTGGAATGAGTGTGGTTATAAATGACATTTGGTTTACTTTTATGACAACCCTAACACATATAATCGTCTCCATGTCATTAGAATTCAAATATAAGCTTAGAATCAAAGAATAAGCTTAAAAGTAGAATATAAGCTTGCAAAGTTCGTTTTACAAGTTTGATTCAAATGTGTGAATGTTCTGGAATGAGTGTGGTTAGAAATGATATTTGGTTTACTTTTATGACAACCCTAACACATATAATCGTCTCCATGTCATTAGAATTCAAAAATAAGCTTAGAATCCAAGAATAAGCTTAAAAGTAGAATACAAGCCTGCAGAGTTAGTTGTACAAGTTTGATTCAAATGTGTGAATGTTGTAGAATGACTGTAGTTATAAATGACATTTGGTTTACTTTTGTTACAACTCTAACACATATAATCGTCTGCAAGTCATTAAAATTCAAAAATAACCTTAGAATCAAAGAATAAGATTAAAAGTAGAATACTACCATGCACAATTCGTTTTACAAGTTTGATTCAAATGTGTGAATGTTGTGGAATGAGTGTGGTTATAAATGACATTTGGTTTACTTTTATGACAACCCTAACACATATTATCGTCTCCATGTCAGTAGAATTCAAAAATAAGCTTAGAATCCAAGAATAAGCTTAAAAGTAGAATACAAGCCTGCAGAGTTAGTTGTACAAGTTTGATTCAAATGTGTGAATGTTGTAGAATGATTGTAGTTATAAATGAAATTTGGTTTACTTTTACTACAACCCTAACACATATAATCGTCTCCATGTCATTAGAATTCAAAAATAACCTTAGAATCAAAGAATAAGATAAAAAGTAGAATACTAGCATGCACAGTTCGTTTTACAAGTTTGATTCTAATGTGTGAATGTTGTGGATTAAGTGTGGTTATAAATGACATTTGGTTTACTTTTATGACAACCCTAACACATATAATCGTCTCCATGTCATTAGAATTCAAAAATAAGCTTAGAATCAAAGAATAAGCTTAAAAGTAGAATATAAGCTTGCAAAGTTCGTTTTACAAGTTTGATTCAAATGTGTGAATGTTCTGGAATGAGTGTGGTTAGAAATGATATTTGGTTTACTTTTATGACAACCCTAACACATATAATCGTCTCCATGTCATTAGAATTCAAAAATAAGCTTAGAATCCAAGAATAAGCTTAAAAGTAGAATACAAGCCTGCAGAGTTAGTTGTACAAGTTTGATTCAAATGTGTGAATGTTGTAGAATGACTGTAGTTATAAATGACATTTGGTTTACTTTTGTTACAACTCTAACACATATAATCGTCTCCAAGTCATTAAAATTCAAAAATAACCTTAGAATCAAAGAATAAGATTAAAAGTAGAATACTACCATGCACAATTCGTTTTACAAGTTTGATTCAAATGTGTGAATGTTGTGGAATGAGTGTGGTTATAAATGACATTTGGTTTACTTTTATGACAACCCTAACACATATAATCGTCTCCATGTCAGTAGAATTCAAAAATAAGCTTAGAATCCAAGAATAAGCTTAAAAGTAGAATACAAGCCTGCAGAGTTAGTTGTACAAGTTTGATTCAAATGTGTGAATGTTGTACAATGATTGTAGTTATAAATGAAATTTGGTTTACTTTTACTACAACCCTAACACATATAATCGTCTCCATGTCATTAGAATTCAAAAATAACACTAGAATCAAAGAATAAGATAAAAAGTAGAATACTAGCATGCACAGTTCGTTTTACAAGTTTGATTCAAATGTGTGAATGTTGTGGATTAAGTGTGGTTATAAATGACATTTGGTTTACTTTTATGACAACCCTAACACATATAATCGTCTCCATGTCATTAGAATTCAAAAATAAGCTTAGAATCAAAGAATAAGCTTAAAAGTAGAATATAAGCTTGCACAGTTCGTTTTACAAGTTTGATTCAAATGTGTGAATGTTCTGGAATGAGTGTGGTTAGAAATGATATTTGGTTTACTTTTATGACAACCCTAACACATATAATCGTCTCCATGTCATTAGAATTCAAAAATAAGCTTAGAATCCAAGAATAAGCTTTAAAGTAGAATACAAGCCTGCAGAGTTAGTTGTACAAGTTTGATTCAAATGTGTGAATGTTGTAGAATGACTGTGGTTATAAATGACATTTGGTTTACTTTTGTTACAACTCTAACACATATTATCGTCTCCATGTCAGTAGAATTCAAAAATAAGCTTAGAATCCAAGAATAAGCTTAAAAGTAGAATACAAGCCTGCAGAGTTAGTTGTACAAGTTTGATTCAAATGTGTGAATGTTGTGGAATGAGTGTGGTTATAAATGACATTTGGTTTAATTTTATGACAACCCTAACACATATAATCGTCTCCATGTCATTAGAATTCAAAAATAACCTTAGAATCAAAGAATAAGCTTAAAAGTAGAATACTAGCATGCACAATTCGTTTTACAAGTTTGATTCAAATGTGTGAATGTTGTGGAATGAGTGTGGTTATAAATGACATTTGGTTTACTTTTATGACAACCCTAACACATATAATCGTCTCCATGTCATTAGAATTCAAATATAAGCTTAGAATCAAAGAATAAGCTTAAAAGTAGAATATAAGCTTGCAAAGTTCGTTTTACAAGTTTGATTCAAATGTGTGAATGTTCTGGAATGAGTGTGGTTAGAAATGATATTTGGTTTACTTTTATGACAACCCTAACGCATATAATCGTCTCCATGTCATTAGAATTCAAAAATAAGCTTAGAATCCAAGAATAAGCTTAAAAGTAGAATACAAGCCTGCAGAGTTAGTTGTACAAGTTTGATTCAAATGTGTGAATGTTGTAGAATGACTGTAGTTATAAATGACATTTGGTTTACTTTTGTTACAACTCTAACACATATAATCGTCTCCAAGTCATTAAAATTCAAAAATAACCTTAGAATCAAAGAATAAGATTAAAAGTAGAATACTACCATGCACAATTCGTTTTACAAGTTTGATTCAAATGTGTGAATGTTGTGGAATGAGTGTGGTTATAAATGACATTTGGTTTACTTTTATGACAACCCTAACACATATTATCGTCTCCATGTCAGTAGAATTCAAAAATAAGCTTAGAATCCAAGAATAAGCTTAGAAGTAGAATACAAGCCTGCAGAATTAGTTGTACAAGTTTGATTCAAATGTGTGAATGTTGTAGAATGATTGTAGTTATAAATGAAATTTGGTTTACTTTTACTACAACCCTAACACATATAATCGTCTCCATGTCATTAGAATTCAAAAATAACCTTAGAATCAAAGAATAAGATAAAAAGTAGAATACTAGCATGCACAGTTCGTTTTACAAGTTTGATTCAAATGTGTGAATGTTGTGGATTAAGTGTGGTTATAAATGACATTTGGTTTACTTTTATGACAACCCTAACACATATAATCGTCTCCATGTCATTAGAATTCAAAAATAAGCTTAGAATCAAAGAATAAGCTTAAAAGTAGAATATAAGCTTGCACAGTTCGTTTTACAAGTTTGATTCAAATGTGTGAATGTTCTGGAATGAGTGTGGTTAGAAATGATATTTGGTTTACTTTTATGACAACCCTAACACATATAATCGTCTCCATGTCATTAGAATTCAAAAATAAGCTTAGAATCCAAGAATAAGCTTAAAAGTAGAATACAAGCCTGTAGAGTTAGTTGTACAAGTTTGATTCAAATGTGTGAATGTTGTAGAATGACTGTAGTTATAAATGACATTTGGTTTACTTTTGTTACAACTCTAACACATATAATCGTCTCCATGTCATTAAAATTCAAAAATAACCTTAGAATCAAAGAATAAGATTAAAAGTAGAATCCTACCATGCACAATTCGTTTTACAAGTTTGATTCAAATGTGTGAATGTTGTGGAATGAGTGTGGTTATAAATGACATTTGGTTTAATTTTATGACAACCCTAACACATATAATCGTCTCCATGTCATTAGAATTCAAAAATAACCTTAGAATCAAAGAATAAGCTTAAAAGTAGAATACTAGCATGCACAATTCGTTTTACAAGTTTGATTCAAATGTGTGAATGTTGTGGAATGAGTGTGGTTATAAATGACATTTGGTTTACTTTTATGACAACCCTAACACATATAATCGTCTCCATGTCATTAGAATTCAAAAATAAGCTTAGAATCAAAGAATAAGCTTAAAAGTAGAATATAAGCTTGCAAAGTTCGTTTTACAAGTTTGATTCAAATGTGTGAATGTTCTGGAATGAGTGTGGTTAGAAATGATATTTGGTTTACTTTTATGACAACCCTAACACATATAATCGTCTCAATGTCATTAGAATTCAAAAATAAGCTTAGAATCCAAGAATAAGCTTAAAAGTAGAATACAAGCCTGCAGAGTTAGTTGTACAAGTTTGATTCAAATGTGTGAATGTTGTAGAATGACTGTAGTTATAAATGACATTTGGTTTACTTTTGTTACAACTCTAACACATATAATCGTCTCCAAGTCATTAAAATTCAAAAATAACCTTAGAATCAAAGAATAAGATTAAAAGTAGAATACTACCATGCACAATTCGTTTTACAAGTTTGATTCAAATGTGTGAATGTTGTGTAATGAGTGTGGTTATAAATGACATTTGGTTTACTTTTATGACAACCCTAACACATATAATCGTCTCCATGTCAGTAGAATTCAAAAATAAGCTTAGAATCCAAGAATAAGCTTAAAAGTAGAATACAAGCCTGCAGAGTTAGTTGTACAAGTTTGATTCAAATGTGTGAATGTTGTAGAATGATTGTAGTTATAAATGAAATTTGGTTTACTTTTACTACAACCCTAACACATATAATCGTCTCCATGTCATTAGAATTCAAAAATAACCTTAGAATCAAAGAATAAGATAAAAAGTAGAATACTAGCATGCACAGTTCGTTTTACAAGTTTGATTCAAATGTGTGAATGTTGTGGATTAAGTGTGGTTATAAATGACATTTGGTTTACTTTTATGACAACCCTAACACATATAATCGTCTCCATGTCATTAGAATTCAAAAATAAGCTTAGAATCAAAGAATAAGCTTAAAAGTAGAATATAAGCTTGCACAGTTCGTTTTACAAGTTTGATTCAAATGTGTGAATGTTCTGGAATGAGTGTGGTTAGAAATGATATTTGGTTTACTTTTATGACAACCCTAACACATATAATCGTCTCCATGTCATTAGAATTCAAAAATAAGCTTAGAATCCAAGAATAAGCTTAAAAGTAGAATACAAGCCTGCAGAGTTAGTTGTACAAGTTTGATTCAAATGTGTGAATGTTGTAGAATGACTGTAGTTATAAATGACATTTGGTTTACTTTTGTTACAACTCTAACACATATAATCGTCTCCATGTCATTAAAATTCAAAAATAACCTTAGAATCAAAGAATAAGATTAAAAGTAGAATACTACCATGCACAATTCGTTTTACAAGTTTGATTCAAATGTGTGAATGTTGTGGAATAAGGTGGTTATAAATGACATTTGGTTTAATTTTATGACAACCCTAACACATATAATCGTCTCCATGTCATTAGAATTCAAAAATAACCTTAGAATCAAAGAATAAGCTTAAAAGTAGAATACTAGCATGCACAATTCGTTTCACAAGTTTGATTCAAATGTGTGAATGTTGTGGATTAAGTGTGGTTATAAATGACATTTGGTTTACTTTTATGACAACCCTAACACATATAATCGTCTCCATGTCATTAGAATTCAAAAATAAGCTTAGAATCAAAGAATAAGCTTAAAAGTAGAATACAAGCTTGAACAATTCGTTTTACAAGTTTGATTCAAATGTGTGAATGTTCTGGAATGAGTGTGGTTAGAAATGATATTTCGTTTGTTTTTATGACAACCCTAACACATATAATCGTCTCCATGTCATTAGAATTCAAAAATAAGCTTAAAATCCAAGAATAAGCTTAAAAGTAGAATACAAGCCTGCAGAGTTAGTTGTACAAGTTTGATTCAAATGTGTGAATGTTGTAGAATGACTGTAGTTATAAATGACATTTGGTTTACTTTTGTTACAACTCTAACACATATAATCGTCTCCAAGTCATTAAAATTCAAAAATAACCTTAGAATCAAAGAATAAGATTAAAAGTAGAATACTACCATGCACAATTCGTTTTACAAGTTTGATTCAAATGTGTGAATGTTGTGTAATGAGTGTGGTTATAAATGACATTTGGTTTACTTTTATGACAACCCTAACACATATAATCGTCTCCATGTCAGTAGAATTCAAAAATAAGCTTAGAATCCAAGAATAAGCTTAAAAGTAGAATACAAGCCTGCAGAGTTAGTTGTACAAGTTTGATTCAAATGTGTGAATGTTGTAGAATGATTATAGTTATAAATGAAATTTGGTTTACTTTTACTACAACCCTAACACATATAATCGTCTCCATGTCATTAGAATTCAAAAATAACCTTAGAATCAAAGAATAAGATAAAAAGTAGAATACTAGCATGCACAGTTCGTTTTACAAGTTTGATTCAAATGTGTGAATGTTGTGGATTAAGTGTGGTTATAAATGACATTTGGTTTACTTTTATGACAACCCTAACACATATAATCGTCTCCATGTCATTAGAATTCAAAAATAAGCTTAGAATCAAAGAATAAGCTTAAAAGTAGAATATAAGCTTGCACAGTTCGTTTTACAAGTTTGATTCAAATGTGTGAATGTTCTGGAATGAGTGTGGTTAGAAATGATATTTGGTTTACTTTTATGACAACCCTAACACATATAATCGTCTCCATGTCATTAGAATTCAAAAATAAGCTTAGAATCCAAGAATAAGCTTAAAAGTAGAATACAAGCCTGCAGAGTTAGTTGTACAAGTTTGATTCAAATGTGTGAATGTTGTAGAATGACTGTAGTTATAAATGACATTTGGTTTACTTTTGTTACAACTCTAACACATATAATCGTCTCCATGTCATTAAAATTCAAAAATAACCTTAGAATCAAAGAATAAGATTAAAAGTAGAATACTACCATGCACAATTCGTTTTACAAGTTTGATTCAAATGTGTGAATGTTGTGGAATGAGTGTGGTTATAAATGACATTTGGTTTAATTTTATGACAACCCTAACACATATAATCGTCTCCATGTCATTAGAATTCAAAAATAACCTTAGAATCAAAGAATAAGCTTAAAAGTAGAATACTAGCATGCACAATTCGTTTCACAAGTTTGATTCAAATGTGTGAATGTTGTGGATTAAGTGTGGTTATAAATGACATTTGGTTTACTTTTATGACAACCCTAACACATATAATCGTCTCCATGTCATTAGAATTCAAAAATAAGCTTAGAATCAAAGAATAAGCTTAAAAGTAGAATACAAGCTTGAACAATTCGTTTTACAAGTTTGATTCAAATGTGTGAATGTTCTGGAATGAGTGTGGTTAGAAATGATATTTCGTTTGTTTTTATGACAACCCTAACACATATAATCGTCTCCATGTCATTAGAATTCAAAAATAAGCTTAAAATCCAAGAATAAGCTTAAAAGTAGAATACAAGCCTGCAGAGTTAGTTGTACAAGTTTGATTCAAATGTGTGAATGTTGTAGAATGACTGTAGTTATAAATGACATTTGGTTTACTTTTGTTACAACTCTAACACATATAATCGTCTCCAAGTCATTAAAATTCAAAAATAACCTTAGAATCAAAGAATAAGATTAAAAGTAGAATACTACCATGCACAATTCGTTTTACAAGTTTGATTCAAATGTGTGAATGTTGTGTAATGAGTGTGGTTATAAATGACATTTGGTTTACTTTTATGACAACCCTAACACATATAATCGTCTCCATGTCAGTAGAATTCAAAAATAAGCTTAGAATCCAAGAATAAGCTTAAAAGTAGAATACAAGCCTGCAGAGTTAGTTGTACAAGTTTGATTCAAATGTGTGAATGTTGTAGAATGATTGTAGTTATAAATGAAATTTGGTTTACTTTTACTACAACCCTAACACATATAATCGTCTCCATGTCATTAGAATTCAAAAATAACCTTAGAATCAAAGAATAAGATAAAAAGTAGAATACTAGCATGCACAGTTCGTTTTACAAGTTTGATTCAAATGTGTGAATGTTGTGGATTAAGTGTGGTTATAAATGACATTTGGTTTACTTTTATGACAACCCTAACACATATAATCGTCTCCATGTCATTAGAATTCAAAAATAAGCTTAGAATCAAAGAATAAGCTTAAAAGTAGAATATAAGCTTGCACAGTTCGTTTTACAAGTTTGATTCAAATGTGTGAATGTTCTGGAATGAGTGTGGTTAGAAATGATATTTGGTTTACTTTTATGACAACCCTAACACATATAATCGTCTCCATGTCATTAGAATTCAAAAATAAGCTTAGAATCCAAGAATAAGCTTAAAAGTAGAATACAAGCCTGCAGAGTTAGTTGTACAAGTTTGATTCAAATGTGTGAATGTTGTAGAATGACTGTAGTTATAAATGACATTTGGTTTACTTTTGTTACAACTCTAACACATATAATCGTCTCCATGTCATTAAAATTCAAAAATAACCTTAGAATCAAAGAATAAGATTAAAAGTAGAATACTACCATGCACAATTCGTTTTACAAGTTTGATTCAAATGTGTGAATGTTGTGGAATGAGTGTGGTTATAAATGACATTTGGTTTACTTTTATGACAACCCTAACACATATAATCGTCTCCATGTCATTAGAATTCAAAAATAAGCTTAGAATCCAAGAATAAGCTTAAAAGTAGAATACTAGCATGCACAGTTCGTTTTACAAGTTTGATTCAAATGTGTGAATGTTGTGGATTAAGTGTGGTTATAAATGACATTTGGTTTACTTTTATGACAACCCTAACACATATAATCGTCTCCATGTCATTAGAATTCAAAAATAAGCTTAGAATCAAAGAATAAGCTTAAAAGTAGAATACAAGCTTGAACAATTCGTTTTACAAGTTTGATTCAAATGTGTGAATGTTCTGGAATGATTGTGGTTATAAATGATATTTCGTTTGTTTTTATGACAACCCTAACACATATAATCGTCTCCATGTCATTAGAATTCAAAAATAAGCTTAAAAACCAAGAATAAGCTTAAAAGTAGAATACAAGCCTGCAGAGTTAGTTGTACAAGTTTGATTCAAATGTGTGAATGTTGTAGAATGACTGTAGTTATAAATGACATTTGGTTTAATTTTGTTACAACTCTAACACATATAATCGTCTCCAAGTCATTAAAATTCAAAAATAACCTTAGAATCAAAGAATAAGATTAAAAGTAGAATACTACCATGCACAATTCGTTTTACAAGTTTGATTCAAATGTGTGAATGTTGTGTAATGAGTGTGGTTATAAATGACATTTGGTTTACTTTTATGACAACCCTAACACATATAATCGTCTCCATGTCAGTAGAATTCAAAAATAAGCTTAGAATCCAAGAATAAGCTTAAAAGTAGAATACAAGCCTGCAGAGTTAGTTGTACAAGTTTGATTCAAATGTGTGAATGTTGTAGAATGATTGTAGTTATAAATGAAATTTGGTTTACTTTTACTACAACCCTAACACATATAATCGTCTCCATGTCATTAGAATTCAAAAATAACCTTAGAATCAAAGAATAAGATAAAAAGTAGAATACTAGCATGCACAGTTCGTTTTACAAGTTTGATTCAAATGTGTGAATGTTGTGGATTAAGTGTGGTTATAAATGACATTTGGTTTACTTTTATGACAACCCTAACACATATAATCGTCTCCATGTCATTAGAATTCAAAAATAAGCTTAGAATCAAAGAATAAGCTTAAAAGTAGAATATAAGCTTGCACAGTTCGTTTTACAAGTTTGATTCAAATGTGTGAATGTTCTGGAATGAGTGTGGTTAGAAATGATATTTGGTTTACTTTTATGACAACCCTAACACATATAATCGTCTCCATGTCATTAGAATTCAAAAATAAGCTTAGAATCCAAGAATAAGCTTAAAAGTAGAATACAAGCCTGTAGAGTTAGTTGTACAAGTTTGATTCAAATGTGTGAATGTTGTAGAATGACTGTAGTTATAAATGACATTTGGTTTACTTTTGTTACAACTCTAACACATATAATCGTCTCCATGTCATTAAAATTCAAAAATAACCTTAGAATCAAAGAATAAGATTAAAAGTAGAATACTACCATGCACAATTCGTTTTACAAGTTTGATTCAAATGTGTGAATGTTGTGGAATGAGTGTGGTTATAAATGACATTTGGTTTAATTTTATGACAACCCTAACACATATAATCGTCTCCATGTCATTAGAATTCAAAAATAACCTTAGAATCAAAGAATAAGCTTAAAAGTAGAATACTAGCATGCACACTTCGTTTTACAAGTTTGATTCAAATGTGTGAATGTTGTGGAATGAGTGTGGTTATAAATGACATTTGGTTTACTTTTATGACAACCCTAACACATATAATCGTCTCCATGTCTTTAGAATTCAAAAATAAGCTTAGAATCCAAGAATAAGCTTAAAAGTAGAATACAAGCCTGCAGAGTTAGTTGTACAAGTTTGATTCAAATGTGTGAATGTTGTAGAATGACTGTAGTTATAAATGACATTTGGTTTACTTTTGTTACAACTCTAACACATATAATCGTCTCCATGTCATTAAAATTCAAAAATAACCTTAGAATCAAAGAATAAGATTAAAAGTAGAATACTACCATGCACAATTCGTTTTACAAGTTTGATTCAAATGTCTGAATGTTGTGGAATGAGTGTGGTTATAAATGACATTTGGTTTACTTTTATGACAACCCTAACACATATAATCGTCTCCATGTCATTAGAATTCAAAAATAAGCTTAGAATCCAAGAATAAGCTTAAAAGTAGAATACTAGCATGCACAGTTCGTTTTACAAGTTTGATTCAAATGTGTGAATGTTGTGGATTAAGTGTGGTTATAAATGACATTTGGTTTACTTTTATGACAACCCTAACACATATAATCGTCTCCATGTCATTAGAATTCAAAAATAAGCTTAGAATCAAAGAATAAGCTTAAAAGTAGAATACAAGCTTGAACAATTCGTTTTACAAGTTTGATTCAAATGTGTGAATGTTCTGGAATGATTGTGGTTATAAA